>JASPKZ010003835.1:77500-1277500 GCA_030220185.1 Diploptera punctata
TGAGTAAGTAAGTATTCATACAATTATGGTAACGTGCATTTTTTCAATTTTTTTTTACTCTTCAGTTGTTGTTGATATTCTATATGTAGTTGTCAGGTGATGGTAACTCTCTCACTTCTTGTTCGTCCAAAATCTAGATCAAGTGGGCACAGAATTTAGCGTTCACATCGACTGACCAATTGCTGAAGGCAATGAATGTGCACGGGCAGCTGTTTACAAACAACATCACAAAGTTATGTGGCCTTGATTAATTGTTTCCAGTAATTAGGTGTGTGTGTCGATAATGACCAATACATATTCAAAAATTTATTAGTACAGTCACAGCTAAATATTTGTAATTTGTACGTATTATTTGTGTCACAATGTATGGAGGAGTTCAGTGGAACAACAACTCAAAACAAACAAAAAAGTGCGTCCCGCAGACACTGGATAAATTAAGTGAATTCCTCAGCAAGCTGAAATTATGATGCGATTTGCTGGTTTATAGAAAATATACCTATATTTTGTCGATAAATTCACGACTCACGAAGTGAGGAGTGAATTTATCTACAGAATTTGTAAATCAAGAGTGGCATTTGTTAGGACTATTTAACGAATAAAATTAAGCTGTTTACTCACAAATCATTATTTAACTATAGTTATTTTAAAATATTTATATATTTAATGTAAACGGCGATGTTTGAAAACAAATGAGAAACGATAGTTACGCTTCATCTGCTTCTTTTGTTTATCACTGCAACCAGATCATACTATTTATTGCCAAAGGAACGCAATATTGTAAGAATGCTCTCTAGTGGAGAAAAAATGAAACACATCAAACTGTATATTAATTCATTTCTGATGTCCTATGATATAAATATGACAATTATATTTTTCTGGATTATTACCTGGGAAAAAATAATTTAAGAAAGTGCAAACAGTGGTTTCTTTTTTTGGTGGTATTATAAATTGCTACAAATGTTTTTATAGTAACTCCTGCAAGCGCTATATGTTGACATCTATGCACTATATATACAATCTGGTAGCAGTATTTCGTTACAGGCTCAGTCACTGCAAAATAATGGTCAGTCCTGTTCACAATATTAAAAAGGAGGAGCTTTCTTTAATATGGTAAATTTAACACTGATAAATATTTCGTGAAACACGACTCTGATTGGTTGTAAAACGGAAATCATTGAAACGTGATTGGTCATTGACTCCCATTTGGGGCATGAGTTAAGTAGTCATCATCATCACCCGGTATCATGGCAGCTGCCGCCGTCTTCCGGAAACCAAACGCCATTCCTCTCTGTCCATCCATTGATCTTCCTCCATTCCTCTGATATTCATAGCTGCTTGTACCCCTTCTATCCAAGTTTTCTTGGGTCTTCCTCTCTTCCTCCTTTCCATTGGGATCCATTCCATAACAATTTTAGGCAATCTTTGCTCTGGTATTCTTTTGACATGGTCATACCACTGTAATATTTTCTTTTCTATAATGTCTATGATGTCCGGCTCATCTTGTACACCCATCATTTCCCTTATTTCTTTATTCTATCCATTCTAGATTTTCCAGCTGATCTTCTTAAAACATCCATTTCTGTACTTAAAATTCTTTTCATTTCCCTGGTAGGAATTTGCCAGACTTCACCACCATATGTTAAAATGCTCTGAATTATGGTTTGATATATTTGTAATTTTCTATTTTTTGTAATATTTTTGCTCCACCAAACAGAGTTTAAAGCATTTATTGCTTGTTTTGTTTGTGCGATTCTATTTTTAATTTCCACTGTGTTATCACCTGAATGGTCTAATTTTGTTCCTAAATAAGTGCATTCAATACTAGGTTTTAGTTCTTCTCCATTGTTGAAATTTATATTTTCCATTTCTTCTTCTATACACAGGTATTTAGTTTTCTCAATGTTTATACTTAATTTGTTAAATTCGCTGATATAGTTCGTGCCATGCTTTAACGGCTTCAGTTCCTGGAACTGACAAAAATCACCCTCCTTAGTGTCACTTAACCCATTCCCCTCAAAAGATGACGTAGACTCGTCGGCAGTTAAATGGCCTTCAACTCAGAAGACGAGGTACATTCGCTTAACTCTGCTGTTATATATTTAGCAATATTTTGTACATCCCTTAGCAGGGTAATATTTTGTAATCATTTATGAATAGTAGAGGAATGTGTTTTTACTTTCACCCTTATTGTGATCTCTAATACCGTTATATTTTGTTTGTTTTGAATGTCTGAAAATAGACAATATAATTTACGGTAAGTTAAATCCGGTTTCTGGGGAAATGCATTGAGCATTTAAAACTGAAGCGAATTGATGTAACAAAAGCCGACCGCCTTTCAATCCTCATAACAGAGAAAGTGACGGAGATATTCCCAAGTTGTCAAATTAACAAACCGATGTTCTTACAGGTATGTGCATGTTAATATAGCATATAATGGCTTCATTTTAAAAGCAATTTTGATTGATTTCATTGCGGTTGAGAATTGATAGGAGAGGAGACTCCATTCTTCTTCTTCTTCTTAAACTTAATTTGTAGGATTTTCACCCTGTTTATTTCCAAAATCACTCCTCGGAGGAAGACGTACTAGATGTACATTCACTGTCTATCCATCTCTTGGCAGGTCTTCCTCTTGTTCTTCTCCCGTCCATTGTCTATCTTCTTTAGCTCTTTTTGCAAGTCGGTTGTCTTCCATTCTTACTATATGACCCTTCCAATATTTTCGTCTATCTATAATAAATTTGGTTATGTCTTGAATATGGCATTTGTCCCTAATTTCTGTGTTGTGTATTTTATCAAATAATGTTTTCCCCTGAATAGTTCTTAAGATTTTCATTTCGCATGTGCTTATTACTTGTTTAGTTTTTGTTGTAACAGCCCTAGTTTCTGCTCCATATACGATAACTGGTCGAACTATCGTTTTGTATATGCGGGTTTTGCTTTCTATTGACATATGTTTGTTGCGCCAAATTAAATATTTCGTAGATCCTGATATTTGTGCTGCTTTATCAGCTTGTTTCTTTACTTCTTTTATTAAACGTTTAGTGTTTGTTATTAATACACCTAAATAATTAAATTCTGACACTTGTTCTATGATTTTTCTTTCCACTTCTAATTTGCATCTTACTGGTTCTTTTGATATTGTTAAGCATTTTGTCTTATTCGTGTTAATTTCCATATTGTATTTTTTGGCATTTATATTACATTGAGGTAAAGAAGACTCCATACACAATCAGAAAATATAACTTACAAAGTGTGAGGTTAGAGTTATTCCAAAGCACTACTGCTGTCGTGCCTCGAAGAGTATGTCAAGTGGAAGGAGATGCCGTTAGTGAGCGTGTGGTCCAATGCTTCAACACCGGAGAAGAAAACGCTAAAGATTTGCCACGATCTGTAAGACATAAAGTGTGGGATATTGAGAATACACGTAGAGTTTTCGAAGATAGATTTAGATTTTAGATTTATTTATTTAGTCTGGTGGAGTTAAGGCCATGTGGCCTTCTCTTCCAGTCACCAGGACAAACATATATTACATCAGAATATAACAATCACAATGAACTCTAATATTAAATACTAAATAAAAATTTGATCAAAAAGATAATATCTATTATATTACGATCTATAATACAACCAGTTAATGTTAGTTAAAATTAAGACTAAAACTAATAATAAAATGTATACAAGCAAGACATATTAAATTGTCCCTGTCTAATGTATATAAAAAACAAAGAAAAATAATGAGATATAGAAAACTAATTTTACGATCATACAATATTTAAAACAAAACAAAAGAAAATATTTGTTAATCTTAATATTATTTTCATAAATAATTAAATATATTGATATTGCTAAAAGAATACTATCAGTGAGGTGTATAAGTTAGTTTGTTATTAAATAATTCTTTAGTTTGTTTTTGAAGGATATTATAGTTTGACAGTCTCTGACATAGGGCGGAAGGGAATTCCATGTTTTGGTAAGTGACAACCGTAAAAGATAAAGAATAATATACAATGTGATGAGGCGGGATATAAAGGACAATGTGCTGATGGGATCGAGTGTCAAGATTATGTGTGTCGGATAGTCTGATGAAGCGGCGTGATAAATAATTAGGCGATGATGTGTGAAGTATTTTATAGAGAAGGGATAAGGAACGGACAGTTCTACGATCTCTTAGACGAAGCCACGATAATTGTTCCAGGGACGGTGTAACATGGTCAAATTTGCGAATACCACAAATAAAACGTGCGCAAGAATTATGAACACGTCGAAGTCTTTGAGTGGAAATAATATTTAAGTCTGTAAAAAGAGTGTCACAATAATCAAAATGGGGCATTGCAAGTGTTTCTACTAACATTTTCCTAAGAGCGAATGGCAGACAATTTCTTACGCGATTTAATGAATGTATTATTGAGAAGACTGATAAATCCGCGAAAAGGTACAATAGGCTGTCAGAAGAAGTTAGTGCATCAAATGGTACATTACAATGCGAGATTGGGAAGTGGGTTTTAATTTCCGAGATTCTTTACACTTTACAAACGTGTGTTGTACATTATTTTTTTTGTTTTCAAAATAATAAATGTTAGTAAAATAATAGTATATTTGTGAAAATATGTGCGTTCATTATATATAAACAACTGGCTAACGTTAACAGTGTGGCCAATGTTTATACGGTAAATTCCGAAAATAATTTAGTTGAGATTACAGCAGGTCGTGATACAAATCAGTTATAAAATGGCGACAAGTACTAATTTATTGCTTTATATTGTTTCAAATAAAGTCCAGTTCATTTAAAATCCAGTGATTTGTTTCGTATAATGTATATTAACACTAACTTTTGGATATATTTTTGTATATACATTGTACGTAGTATACATAAAGAGCAATGATTTTACTTCCCGCACGTGGTAGGTAATATGTAATATTACAGTATAGTTGTCCACCGCTGTGGTCTCGAGGTAGCGTGCTGCCTTTCACGCAGCGGGCCCGGGTTCGATCCCCGGTCGGGGCAGTTTTTCTGGGTGAGGTTTTTATCGGGGTTTTTCCTCACCTGTAAGACAAATGTCAGGAAAACTTTAAGGCCCAAACGGTCCCCGAAATCATATGGCCATCATCATCATTCTTATCATCATAATCATCATTATCATCCTTCACCGCTGTGGAAAGCAACGGGAAGCTACCACACCTACACAATTCCCTAGTAAAGCTGCAAGCATGCATGAAAATGCTATGATTGCAGTGAAGGACCTGCCTTCGGGCAGAATTACTATGGATGGACAGTATAGTTATTTATAGGTTGGCAACCCCGAAATTTAGGCAATTGAACTTTCAACCATGGTTGTCATTGCTGTAAGTACGACAGAAAACACTATCGTGCAAAAAAATACTTTACATCGCCAAATTAAAACACTTTTAAAATCATTAAGAAGCGGTAGAACTATATTTCATTAATTGACACCTCAACATGTTCTACGTGGAGTGTATATCTAAGATCACCTTATCTGTAATTCCATGGATAATAGATTTATCAGGAAAAATGTCACATGTGATGAAAAATGGGTCTGTTGCCGTAACCTTGACGCCTTGAAACAGTGGCTACATCACCAACTACCAGAATTAACGTTAAAAAATCGGTTCGACCCCAAATTAATGCTGTGTGTCTGAAGGTGTGATTCACTGGGAGTTTGTTCCAAACGGATGTGCAGTCTATATGGATTTTTAATCTCAACAACTGGAAGAAGTTCATGATAAATTTTGAGAAGGAAATACCCAGCATTACTTAACCGAAATCGAGTTATTTTGCAGCAGGAAAATTCGGCATCCCATACTGCACCAACAACCATGAGAAAAATTCACAAAATAAAGTAAGTTAAAATATACCATTTGCTAATGACAAATGAGGGAAATTTTGAGGAAGTGGCTGAATTCAAATACCTAGGAACAATAATCACAAATAGGAATGAGATGCACAAAGAAATTAAACATAGGCTCAATTCTGGAAATGCGTGCTATTATGCATTGCAGAGACTTTTGATGTCCCAACTCCTTTCAAAAAACGTTAAACTGAAAATATATAAAACTATTATTCTACCAGTTATATTATATGGGTGCGAAACATGGACTCTTACTTTAAGGGAGGAAAGGAGATTACGAGTATTTGAGAATAAAGTACTTAGGAAAATTTTTGGACCAAAAACTCGTAATATCATTTCCTCCTTTAAAGTAAGAGTCCATGTTTCGCACCCATATAATATAACTGGTAGAATAACAGTTTTATATATTTTCATAATAGTCCACCGCTGTGGTCTCGGAGTAGCGTGCTGTGTCACGCAGCGGGCCCGAGTTCGATCCCCGGTCGGGACAGTTTTTCTGGGTGTGGTTTTTATCGGGGTTTTTCCTCACCTGTAAGACAAATGTCAGGAAAACTTTAAGGCCCAAACGGTCCCCGAAGTCATATGGCCATCACAATCATCATCATTCATATTCGTCTTAGGTTAAGCTTACGATTAAGGACTCTCCTGGCGCACCATCATCATCATCACCCATCATATCATTGGGGCAACGTAACCCCACCTTCCAGGCGCCCCAACCTCAGAAGTGAGTTACAAGTACGCCATGCCAGGAGAGAAGCCAGGAATGTCGAAAGACAAACCTGGGGCATTTGAAAACAAAAAAAAATCATAATAATAATAATAATAATCATCATCATCCGGTATCATGGCAGCTGCCGCCGTCTTCCGGAAACCAAACGCCATTCCTCTCTATCCATTCATTGATCTTCCTCCATTCCTCTGATATTCATAGCTGCTTGTACCCCTTCTATCCAAGTTTTCTTCGGTCTTCCTCTCTTCCTCCTTTCCATTGGGATCCATTCCATAACAATTTTTGGCAATCTTTGCTCTGGCATTCGTTTGACATGACCATACCACTGCAATATTTTCTTTTCTATGATGTCTATGATGATGATAATAATAATAATAATAATAATAATAATAATAATAAGATCCTAGGAGTCCACACACATTAGTGGGCAAGTTAAGGAGAGAAGATGGGCAAATTAGTGTTAGATGGATGAGTTAGTGTGAGAAAATGTGCGAATTAATAGACGAGATTAGTTTAGAGTACACTTGTTTGTTACCAGGTTCTAGCTGCACTGGCAGAGCAATGACTAAAACATATGCATACATACATACATACATACATACATACATACATACATACATACATACATACATACATACATACATACATACATACATACATACATACATACATAGTGTTCTGACCAAGAGCAGGTCTTTCACTGCAAACTCAGCATTCTGCACAGGAAGCCTCAAGACCACGACCAACAGCCCGGAAATCTTCTAAAGATCATCATAATAACTCCGGCCGTGAAAGCCTAAGTCAATATAATACATTTGATTTTTCAATTTTTTAATTTGAATTTATTTATTTAATACTAATAAAATGCATTGTTAACCCTTAAATTGGCAAAACACAAATTTCTTCTGTTAGTTATTTGAATGTGGCGGACCGCAGTGAAAACGGAATCGAATATAACTGTTATTATTACGTATATTGTATAATTAGACACACATTTAAGTGCTTTATTTTTATTCGTTTTGTTCTGATTTATTTAAAATATTAAATTAATTAAACCAACTGGTGTATCCAAAAGGATACATTACGAATTTAAGGGTTAAAACCGTTGAGGTGGAGAGTCATAAAATAAAATAAGTTAAAATATACCTTCTTAGGTAAAATCCGTTGTCCTCAACTTATAAAATACGTATTCTTTATGCCTGTAGGCCTTTCAGAACATCCGTTCCATCTTCAGCAGGTCCCTCTTCGCTACAACATCCAGTATGATGGTTGATGCTGCTGGTCCTTAGTCACGACAAGACCACATTAGGACCAGCAGCATCAACCATCATATTGGATGTTGTAGCGAAGAAGGACCTGCTGAAGATGGAACGGATGTTCTGAAAGGCCTACAGGCTTAAAGAATACATATTTTATAAGTTGAGAACGACGGATCTTACCTAAGAAGGTATATTTTAACTCATTTTATTTTATGAATTTATACTTAGGAAGATTTTTGAACCAAAGAGAGATGAACAGACATGTGAATGGAGAAGACTACATAACAATGAACTACATGGTCTTTATAGGAAGCCAGATATAATAAGAACAGTTAAGTCTCATAGACTGCGATGGGCAGGACATGTTGAACGTATGGGCAATGAAAGACGTGCATGGAAGCTTCTTGTAGGAAAGCCAGAAGGAAAACGTCCAATTGGTAGACCAAGAATGAGGTGGGAGAATAACATTAACTACGATTTGAGGGAAGTAGATTATACAGGGAATGATTGGAAAGCATTAGCTCAGTATACGGATGTATGGAGAGCTTATGTCCGTGCGGCCATGAACCTACGGGTTCGATAGTGCCAGTGAGTAAGTAAGTATATAGGTTGCATGAACACATAGAATCCCATCGATTACGGCCGAACTGAAACTCGAGAAGTTCGGAACTAGAGACGAGAACGGTTACCACTTCTTCACTAGGACCGACATAGAGATTTGAACTAGGAACAGTTCTAGTGCGGATAGCTGAAACATTACAGCGTTTGTGACTTCGTTCCATATTTTATACGGATAAAGTCCAGGATGAAGCTTCGCCATTTCTAGAAATAAAATATCGCCACAACAATAAAACGATGACGTGGATTATGTGCCAAGATTAATAGCTTGGATTAAAGTTATAAATTTCCAGTTTTTCGCAATTCATTGTGTAGCGATCTGAGTTATAATTATATGTACTTATCTCCAATTCACTGTAACGTAATAAATTAATTCTTAGAATTGAACTAGTTCTGACTCGTGGAACTAAATCATAAGTTATTTACCTCACAAGGACTCAAAGTGATTAATTGTGAAATTAATTCATAAATCATTTTCTATTCTTGAATTTTACGTAACTTTATTGCACGCAACCTAATACCCGGCGTGCGTTGCTACGTCTAAATAAATTAAACGTGTATTTTATGTTTAGTTGAATAAATCATCATCATCATCATAGTACATTCACGAATTTAGGCCGTTTGTTGACCTGTTTCGGCCTCAAGAGAAACACCATCCAGAAGTCTTTTGAGTGGACGTCCTGGTCTTCTTCTTCCTGCAGGTTGATATCTTAACATTAGTTTGGGTATCCTGTGATCTTCCATTCGATGAACATGTTGCATCCATCTTGACTTATAATCAGAAATTTTGTTTTCTAAAGATTCCATGTGTAATTCTTCTAAGATGTCTTCATTTTTTTGTGATCTAGTAGTGTGTATCCTGCAGTCCTCCAAAGATATCTCATTTCAGCAGATCTAAGTCTCTGTATATCCTTCTGTTTCAACGTCCATACTTCGCTACCATACAAAAGAGTTGGAAGAGCCAGTGTTTTATACACTTTCAGTCTTGAATGTTTTTGGACTAACTGTGGCTTGAAGATAGAATTTATTAACCCTAAAATTCTTAAAAATTTAGATATTTTTGAATTTACATCCTTTTCTTCTTCATATGAGATATTGCATCCTAGATATGTAAAATTATTCACCTGCTCCAAAATGTTATTGTCCAGTACAATTTTACTTCTGAGTTGAATAAATAAAAATAAAAATAAATTATTAATTTATATCGTAATTATTTTTGGGTACTAGGTGGTGATTACGCGGCGTTGTTCGGAAATCTACTTGTCACGATCTTCTTGGCATCAATGAGCTGAAAGAAAATAATGATTATATTTAATTTAATATATAAACATGAATGTTTGTTTCTATGTTTGTTTGTTTGTTTGTTTGTTCGTTCCTTCGTGCTTTATGCGCGACCATACCGTTGATCCAATTGTGATCGGGTTTTTTGCAAAATGTTCAGGAGATTCTCGGGATGAACATAGGCTAAAGAGAGTTGAGATATTCAACTCCTACACCCTTAAAAAACACACCTTTGTAGTGAAAAACGTGAAAAAGTCCCTTAAATGGCTTACGCTGCCTAAACCATAACAAATACACAAAATTAATGTACACAGAATTGAATATTAAAAAAAATCTACAAAAAAGTCCCCGACAGCATATGTTTATCTTTTACAGATAACACACTATAACCATTTTTGTCTTTCATTGATGCCAAGGAGATCGGAATAAGTAGATTCCCGGGCAAGCATGTGCTGCCATACCATTCATCCGACTGTCGTGTGGCTTTTTGCAAAATGTTCAGGATTTTCCCGGGAAGGTTATAGGTTATAAGAGAGTTTTAATGCTGAAGCCCTTCACCCTTAAAAATCATCTTCTGTAGTGAAAAAACGTGAAAAAAATGTCGCTTTTTGTAAGCTTCAATGGCTTACGCTGCCTAAACCATAACAGATACGCCAAATTAATGTACACAGAATTTATCTCACAAAACTCTACAGAAAAGTCCGCGACAGCATATGTTTATCTTTTAAGGATAACTCACAATAACCATTTTTGTCTTTCATTGATGCCAAGAAGTAGATTCCCGGGCAAGCATAGCAGCGCAAGGCGGGTATTCTTTTATGGACAACTCAAAATAACGAATTTTGTCTATCAGCTCATTTATGACAAGTACATCGGGATGCGTAGATTCCCGGGCAACGCCGGGTAATCAGCACGGGGTATCTAAAAATAATAACGGTATAAATTTATATTTATTTTTCCTTTTACTTATTCGACTAAATGCAAAAATACATTATTTATTTAGGTCTAGCAGTTGACAACATTCCTACTCGATAAGTTACTGTGGCTGCTGTTTGACGTAGTGGGAGGGGAGTGCGGTGAAATGGTGTGAGTATAGACGAGTACTTTTCTAAGAAGGATGTCAGCGCTGTAGGGGCACAGATCTGTTGGTCCGAGTATACCCACAAGCACTGTGAAATTGAACATATTAGAAACGTGTGCTTTCTCTTTTTAAATAATTTTCCATTTAACCAGAATGAACCGCAGAAACGCGTGGCCTGGTACAGCTAGTAATTTATAAAACAGTGGTAATTCCAGTTACATTTCGTGGACGCGATACTTGCTCTCTCACTCAACAAGAGGAGAAAATATCAAGACTATTTGAGAATAAAGTCTTAAAAATGTGTTTAAACCAAAGAGAGAAGAATGGTTAAAATTACATAACAGTGAGCTACTTTTTTAGAATAGAATAGATTTATTTAGCCTGGTGGAGTTAAGGCCATGTGGCCTTCTCTTCCACTCACCAGAACAAACATATGTTACATTTAAAAACAAAAAATTACAATAATAGTACATACTAAACAATTAATTTTCTGTCAAATTGAATAATAATGAAAATAATGTCTTGTATCTTGTAAGCCCATGTTTCCCTTAACAGAGATTTAAGCGCTCTCCCCCTACAGGGAAGAATTTGAACCATACTAATTTAGTTACACTTGTTTTCGTACAAATGTCATTTGAGTGGTCCGTGGTCAGCGTTCCGCCTCATACTGACATCTAGGAAACCAAGGTAGTACTATGATGGTAAAATTTGGTAAATTTTGCTTAGAGGCTTTTTCATTCAGGCTTAAGGATCTTTTACGAGCCTGAAAATCTTCAGACTCGGGACCCACGGCTTAAAGTCCCTCCTGGAGGACTTGCTCCTTGGATTTTTCCGTCCTAAAAAATCCATCGACCCCGGCCGGGTTTGAACCTGCGACCTTCGGGACCAGAGGCAAGGAGCGTAACTACTAGTCCACCGCGGCCAATAATACAATATAATTAAATACAATTTAAATTAAATTAATTATAGAATTATACAGAAAGGAATAACAGCTCGAATCTACATACATGAAAACAAAAGAAAAGAAATACAAAGAAGGTAATAAACTACAATGAATTAATCTATCGCTTATTATACAAGGCATTAGGTAAATATATTGACAAATCTTAAAACTATTTTTATTAAATAATGAAAAAACAAATTATTAATTATTAAAAAGTAATATTAGTGAGTTGTTTCTGTTAGTAATTTTATTTTCAATTTGTTTCTGAAAGATGGTAAAGTTTGGCAGTCTCTGACATAGGGTGGAAGTGAATTCCATGTTCTAGCCAGAAAAACTGTAAAATATTTCGAATAATAGTGTGATGAGGAGGGATATAAAGGACACTGTGCTCAAGGGATCGGGTATCTAATTTATGTGTATCAAAGAGTCTAGTGAAGCGGTGTGATAAATAATAAAGGTAATGATGTGTGTAAATATGTTATAGAGAAGGCATAGGGAATGGATGGTTCTACAATCTTGTAGACGAAGCCATGACACTTGTTCCAGGGATGGTGTAACGTGATCAAATCTGCGTATACCACAAATAAAACGTATGCAAGAATTATGAACACGTTGAAGTCTTTGGGTAAGAACAGTATTTAGGTCAGTAACAAGAGTACTTGATATTTTAGAGACACCAGAAGTAATTCTAAGGGTCGTATCTATGAACGCATTAGACCGTAAAAGTCGTTCTCTGCTGAGAAAGTTGCATCCAAAGACGTTTTTGCGTACTCAAAAATCTGTCCATGCGATAATAACTGTCGAAATTCCTAAGCTACCTGGCGAGGTGACTTAGGAGAGAAACGAATCGTGAGCAACCCGATGGGAACCGATGGTAATCGATGTAGTTAGAAACCTTGCCGCGTACCTCGCTGCTTTATCCAAGATGTCGGACCTTGAAGACTTCGATCATGTTTTCGGTATACGCGGAGAAGAAGAATTTGATAGAGTCTACCAAAGAATTCAACTGGAAAAACAGGAGAATCGGCGTAATATCGCGCGACGCAGACGTCGTCGTATACGGTATTATTTGTGGGACGCAAGCGTAAATGCGTTCCTCTAGCAGACGAAAATAACGGAAGTGGTTTTATCGCTGAGAATTCTGGGTAATTTCTTGCCAATATTACGAAAAAAACTACTTTCATGCATGACCAGTCAGCGACTCGCTAATTCGAACTTTGCACGTTCTCACTGAAAACTCAACTCACCAGAGACTAATGTATTTGCGTGCGGCCCTAAGTCTCGCAGACTGTGACATGTGACACGAAACGGGAACGAAAGAGGGTAGGCAAACCTTTTTGTAGGAAAACCAGAGGGAAAGTGCCCAGAGTGTAGGCAAAGAGTCAGATGGGACAATTACATTTGAGAGAAGTAAATTATACATGGGATGATTGAAAAACATTGGCCTGAGGATACGGATGTATGCAGAGCTTATGTCCGCGAGAGGTCACGAACCTATGGGTTCGATAGTACCAGTGAGTTAATTAGCACTATCAAACCCGTAGGTTAATGGCCGTACGGTTAAGTTATAAGTTATCCATACATCCCTATCCTGAGATAATCTTTTCCAATCATCCCCAGTATAATCTACTTCAATCATGGTCACTGCTATTCTCCCACCTCATTGTTGGCCAACCTATTGAGCGCTTTCCCTCTGGTTTTCCTTCGAGCCACATGTCCTGCCCATCGCAGACTACGAGACTTAACTGCTCTTATTATATTTGGTATCCCATAAAGATAATGTAGCTCACTGTTATGCGGTCTTCTCCATTCATCTCTTTGGTCCGAAAATGTTCCTAAGAACTTTATTCTCAAATACTCGTAATCTCTTCTCTTCCCATAAGGAAAGGGTCCATGTTTCCCATCCATATAATATAAGTGGAAGAATAATTGTTTTATATATTTCCAGTTTAATGTTTTCTTCAGGTAATTTGAGACAAGAGTCCCTGTAATGGATGATAGCAGGAGAGATTCCTAGAAAAAAACCGAAAGTCAAGGAATAGTACATATTCTTTTCATGTGCGGGATCGTTCACTGAATTAGTTCCTTCACTGAATTAGTTCGTTCTACTGAATGATTTAGTGATGTGAACGATCTATCATAAAATGGCAACGTTTTAATAATTGTAAAACAGTACCTGATATCGCAGTCGTCCTCAATAATTTGCTGTTGTTTTATAGGAGGCCTTTCCATAACTTAAAAAACGTGACCTCAACGGAGTTTCGTAAGGTATTTTTAAAATATTGACATAAAATGGTAGGCATAGGGTGGATTTCTAACTTTTTTAGAAAAAACGACGTTGGCACCTACCTGAAAGCCGTATATCGGTCGCGCAGTGGTTTCTGTACTCAAGTAATTTTTCGCCGATGGTGACGTCATACACCGATATGGCGACATACAGGCGGGAACAGGTACGTTTAAAATAACATGGCGGATCCTCCGAACGATGTTCGACATCGAGTCATGGGTAGGTTTTTCGATCTATAATTAGAAACCAAAAAGTTGCGAATTTGATCAAAACTTGAGAACAGAAATCCACCCAAAGTCTTCTACACAATTAAAAAAACACGTAAAAAGTTCCATATGCGAATAGTTCACTGAGTTACTTCGTTGTATTGAACGATTTAGTGACATTAATGGTTTATCATAAATTCACATGTCTTCTATAAACAATAATTAAAAAAACACGTAATATTTTTTTTTTCCATAAGCGGAATCGTTCACCGATTAGTTCGTTCTACTGAACGATATATCATAAAGTAGCATGTCAGGCAAACATGTGAAAAATACGAAGATCAAAAGTCTAATACAATACGTTTCGTAATCGATGACGTAATTATGGCGAAGAAAGTTGCAACCCCAAGGTTGACAGGAACGTGTCAGCAATCAATTAATGTTTTATTATTTTATTAAACGAAAAAAATAACAGAACAAAAAAGGCAAGAGATTGTTAGAGTCATCATAGTTATAAGTTATTTAACATTGTATTCAACAGCTGCCCAGGCTTGATTATACCGACAAATGTTACAGATGACTCTTATTTCAGGCTCAACTTATTTTGCGTTACACGATGTCCCGGCTTTACTCGACAGCTGTCTCTATTTCCCATTTCCCCCCTCTGCAGATCCCGCTACACCCAGTCCCACCATTGATCTCGGTTGACCCACTGATCTTCTTCCCTCTGGATATCTATAAAAATAGATTTTACTTTCCGATTAAAATGTCCCAGCCATCTCAAACTTGACAGTTTGATATACAAGGTGAACGATAATTACACCGACAAACTTCAGGGACTGATTCCTGACTGGAAATGAAGAAAGAAGGGTCCTATAAACATGTGTCCGGAAATGAACGATGTGCGTGCAACGACAACGAATCGTCCGGGCATACAGTACATAGCATAATCGCACCCACGTCAAAACAGATGTTCAACGTGGCCTCCCGTAAGACAAATGTCAGGAAAACTTTAAGGCCCAAACGGTCCCCGAAATCATGTGGCCATCATCATCCCTATCATTATCATCATCATCCTTCACCGGTGTGAAAAGCAACAGGAAACTACCACACCTACACTTCCCTAGTAAAGCTGCAAGCATAGCATGAAAAATACTATGATTGCAGTGAAGGACCTGCCTTCGGGCAGAATTACTATGGATGGATTCATACTAATTGGTGTAATTGATAAAAACAAACTAAGATTTTATGACAAAATGTCGGCAAAACAGTGCTTATTTCATAAATTCAGCAAATTTAACAACGAAATTTTAATCAGTTTTGTTTGAAATCATCGAGTTCTGTACGATATGAGTAGGATTTTTAATACCATGCTATCTGGTGTAAAAAGTTAGAACTATTTCTATACAGCTGTTTCATGTGTATATTTTATATCGTCTGCACTTTGTCAACCCTTCAGAAAACCCAATATAAATAATTAAATATGAATACATGATGCTTGATATATAAAAATTGTTGAACTACAGAATTCGGCTTTTTTCAACTTATTAAAATAATTCAAATGAACTTAATTTTGTTATGATAAAGCTTTGTTAATGATGAATTATTAATTTAAGTTCATTTTCGATTTACACAGAAACTATATTCAATACTCATAGAGAACCCCGGGATAATCAATCAGCTGATTAAAAAAAAGTGAAGTACGACAGAGAACAATAACTGACAATATAATCGTTGAAAGGACGATATGAAACCAGTATCACGCCGAGCGTAAAGCGCCGACGCTATATAATAAACTAAAGCTTAATAGATACCTGAAGGTACTAGATGCGATATGATAAATAAGAAATTAAGATATTGCTAAAATGTGGATAAACACGTGACAATAGCAACAATGAGTGAGCAGTTTGATAGTAAAAATAGAGCTATAACCCAGGAGGCCTTGGATTTACATAAGGGGCCTTGGAAACAAAGACAGGAAGTGAATGTCACTGATTGTTGTAAGAAAAATGCAGTTATAACTTAAAACTTTTAATTAAATGAGTTATTTATAATAGTAATTCAGAGATAACTGCATGAAACTTTACAAAACTGCGCATTAAATCAACAGGAAACATGCTATATGGCATCTCAGTTGACAACAACGTATATATATATAAACATTTTAAGCGTATTTTATGTTGAAAATGGTATTAATAACTTCAACATTGCATAATTTGTAGTTAAATATAAACACAATGTACACTTAAAATAAGAAAAAAAGGGCAAACTTAATAATATTCCCTCCAGCTGATTCATAGTTCAATCTGAATCGTTCAAATAAATGAACGATTAAGACTATTAAACTCATGCCCCAAATAGGAGTCAATGACCAATCGCTTTTCAATGATTTTTTATTTACAACCAATCACAGTCGTTTTTCACCTCGATTTTATCAGTTTAATTTTATCACTTTAAAATAAAGCTCCTCCTTTTTAACATTCTGAATAGGTCATTACATTATTTTGCAGTGACTGCATGTGGCTACCAGATTGTATATATAGTGCCCGAATGTATATACATAGTGCTTGCGGGAAATAATATAAAAATATTTGTAGCAACTGATTGTACCACAAAAAAAAAACACTGCTTGCACTTTCTTAAACGAATTATTTCCAAGGAAATAACATTGCAGAAAAATATAATTGACATATTTACATCATAGGACATCAGAAATTAATTAATACATATAATGTTGGTTATAAATTTCTCCACTAGGGTGCATTCTTACAATATTTCGATCCTTTGGCAATAAATAATAATATGATCTGGTTGCAGTGACAAACAAAAGAAGCAAATTAAGCGCACAAACCGTTTCTCATTTGTTTTCAAACATCGCCGTTTACATTAAATATATAAATATTTTAAAATAGCTATATTTAAATAATGATTTGTGAGTAAACAGTTTATTTTTATTCGTTAAATAGTAGTAACAAATGCCACTCTTGATTTCCAAATCATCTATATAAATTGGAAATCACTCGTGGCATTACATATGATAAAAGCTAGGTTAATTATATTACGTGTGAGCCATCTCGAACACTGACCGCTTCTCTCAAAGGGAGATTCCTTATACACACAAAAATCAAAGCCACCTAAACTCAAAATGCATCAACTTGACATCGGTGGTGATTGATGATTGTAGATACGTAAGAGCAATAAACAAACATTGTTTTTGCGAGCGCAGTTACGCAAACATCCGTGAAACGATGTTCGAATGTTACGAGCGACATATACTTTTAATAAAAGTTAAAAATCGCCATTCTTTCAGCACAAGACATTTTAAAAACTAATTCCGGCCTGAATTCAAATTACTTACTTACTTACTTACTTACTTACTTACTTACTTACTTACTTACTTACTTACTTACTTACTTACTTACTCACTGGCACTATTGAAACCGTTGGTTCATGGCCGCACGGACATACGCTCTCCATACATCCCTATCCTGAGCTAATGCTTTCCAATCATTCCCTGTATAATCTACTTCCCTCAAATCATAGTTAATGTTATTCTCCCACCTCATTTTTGGTCTACCAACTGGGCGTTTTCCCTCTGGCTTTCCTACAAGAGGCTTCCATGCAAGTCTTTCATTCCCCATACGTGCAACATGTCCTGCCCATCGCAGTCTACGAGACTTAACTGTTCTCATTATATCTTGCTTCCTATAGAGACCATGTAGTTCATTGTTAAGTAGTCTTCTACATTCACCTGTCTGTTCATCTCTCTTTGATCCAAAAATTTTCCTAAGTACTTTATTCTCAAATACCTGTAATCTCCTTTCCTCCCTTAAAGTAAGAGTCCATGTTTCGCACCCATATAATATAACTGGTAGAATAATAGTTTTATATATTTTCAGCTTAACGTTTTTTGAAAGGAGTTGGGATATCAAGAGTCTCTGCAATGCATAGGCCTAATAGCACACATTTCCAGAATTGAGCCTATGTTTAATTTCTTTGTGCATCTCATTCCTATTTGTGATTATTGTTCCTAGGTATTTGAATTCAGCCACTTTCTCAAAATTTCCCTCACTTCTCATCAGCTGTCCATTTTCCATTATATAACGTATTTCTGCGTGTGACGAATTCAAATTAGTACCAATATTTAAATGATAGAAAAATTAACATTAATATAAGAAGAAAATTGCAGCCCACTATTCTATTTAATAATCTAATCTCCCCTAAAAGATTAACAAAATTCACAAATAGGAATGAGATGCACAAAGAAATTAAACATAGCTTCAATTCTGGAAATGCGTGCTATTATGCATTGCAGAGACTCTTGATGTCCCAACTCCTTTCTGAAAACGTTAAACTGAGAATATATAAAACTATTATTCTACCAGTTATATTATTTGAGTCCACCGCTGTGGTCTCGAGGTAGCGTGCTGACTTGTCACGCAGCGGGCCCGGGTTTGATCCCCGGTCGGGGCAGTTTTTCTTGGTGAGGTTTTTATCGGGGGTTTTCCTCACCTATAAGACAAATGTCAGGAAAAATTTAAGGCCCAAACGGTCCCCGAAATAATATGGTCATCATCATCATCCTTATCATCATCATCATCATCCTACACTGGTGTGGAAAGCAACGGGAAGCTACCACACCTACAATTCCCTAGTAAAGCTGCAAGCATAGCATGAAAATGCTATGATTACAGTGAAAGACCTGCCCTCGGGCAGAATTACTATGGATGGACATTATATGGATGCGAAACATGGACTCTTACTTTAAGGGAGGAAAAGAGATTACGTGTATTTGAGAATAAAGTTCTTAGGAAAATGTTTGGACCAAAGAGAGATGAACAGACAGGTGAATGGAGAAGACTACATAACAATGAACTACATGGTCTTTATAGTAAGCCAGATATAATAAGAACAGCTAAGTCTCGTAGACTGCGATGGGCAGGGCATGTGACACGAATTTGGAATGACAGACGTGCATTTAAGCTTCTTGTAGGAAAACCGGAGGGTAAACGCCGAATTGGTAGACACAGAAAGATTTGAGGAAAGTAGATTATACAGGGAATGATTGGAAAACAGATAAAAATGTATAATGTCATGGCGGTTCTCACAATATTGTATGGATGTGAAACTTGGGCTCCAGTGAAAAAACAGAAGGATAGAATACAGACGGCGGAGATGAGGTTCATAAGACAAGTAAAAGGATGTACAAAACTTGATAGAATAAGAAATGAGGATATAAGAGAAGAATTGAAAGTACAGCCTTTATTGGATGAGGTCACGAATTACAGACAGAAATGGATTAATCATATGGATGGAATGAGTAAGGATAGATATCCATTGTTAGCAAGAAATTATCAAGCAAGAGGAAGACGTGATGTTGGAAGACCTAGAAGACGTTGGGCTGATGCATTATGAAGTCGGAACGGGCAATTGCCTAATCCCTGGAGTGATGATGATGATGATGATTGGAAAACATTAACTCAGGATAGGGATGTATGGAGAGCTTATGTACGCGTGGCCATGAACCTATGGGTTCGATGGTGTCGTGCGGTAAACGTCCGGGTGCGGGCGGTTTGATAGTTCCAAAGAGCGAGTATCATAACGTACAATTAAAAATGAAGACAAATAACTTATCGCACAAGGATAGGTTATCAATGTACTCGCTTACACATGCGAGCCATGTGTGCTGCTATGTAGGTCACCATAGTTTCTTTCCTTTCACGTAATCATACGTCACACGAGCTACTGTACCCGCCGTTGCTTACAACAAGCTGGGGTGCAACCCCTAACATTTTTACACGCTTTATATTAGCTTGACCTGTATCTATCTATCTATGTAACGGACTCTGTAAACGCGATTTTCACCCACTTCAAATCATTGGATCGACTTGAAACTTTGTATACTTGTAAAATACCCGTGACAATACAATAATTTCATATTTATTTTCTAAAATCCTGGCCAGAATCGTCAGAAAATAAAAAAAAGTGTCCTTGTATCTATGTAACGGAATTTTTGAACGCGATTTTCACCCACTTAGAAACGTTGGATCGACTTGAAACTTCGTATACTTGTAAAGGACCCGTGACAATACAATAATTTCATATTTAGTTTCTAAAATCCTGGCCAGAATCGTCAGATAATAAAAAAAAGTGTCTTTGTATCTATGTAACGGAATTTTTGAACACGATTTTCACCCACTTAGAAACGTTGGATCGACTTGAAACGTTGTATACTTGTAAAGGGCCCGTGGTAATACAATAATTTCATATTTTGTTTCTAAAATCCTGGCCAGAATCATCAGAAAATCAAATAAAATTAAAACGGGTACAATAGGTTGCGGACTGTCGACTTTTTAGTCAATCGTTGTAAGAGCTCAGTTGGTAGAGCAGTGGACTGTAGTTGTATATAATTTCAGTAATCCATAGGTCGCTGGTTCAAAACCGGCTGGGAGGATTTTTTTAGTGGAGTATTACTTTTAGCTCATACTACAATAGTATCGAATTTAAAGATATTTACATTTTTATCTTATTCTGTAAAATATTAAAACTAAAAATAAAAAATAAATATTAGTTTTAAAAAACTAAAACAACACGCTTTATTAGAAAACCGAAGTAAAAAAATGAAAAATAATTTTAATTTCCAACATGCTTGGGATACATAATTTTACCATCAAAAGCGTGGGGTGCTTTCTATGATTTTTACATTGTCTTCTTAGATACTTTACTTTTACCAATATCTGTTTATTATCAAATATATTAATTGATATACAACACCCCACGCTTTTGATGGTAAAATTATGTATCCCAAGCGTGTTGGGAATTAAAATTATTTCTCATTTTTTTAGCTCGGTTTTCTAATAAAGCGTGTTGTTTTAGTTTTTTAAAACTATTATTTTTACATTCTAGCTACCATTTTTTATTGTTGTCCTCTAGGAGATCAGTTAGTCATTCCCTGAATCATAGTAAAATTAATTAATTTATACAGCCACCATGTCAAATAAAATCAAACCAAACCCGTCAGTATATTAATACAACATCTACATAATATAATATATTTACGAGTTTTTTCAACATTTGTAATATTCAGTAGCAGAAACTGACATCACCTGACAAGTACAGATAGAACAGCAACAACAACTGAAGATTAAAAATAATAAAAATAAAAAAATGCACGTTACCATAATTGTATGAATAATTGTAATAATGTGAAATGTACGCACATTATATTTAAATAAAGAGAAGCCCGGATGTCCTCCCAATGTAGAGTCATCCGAAAGCCAAACTTGGCAAGATCCCGCGTGATCGACTATTCCGATTGAGGTTTTAAGCGGTTTCCCTCAATCCAAAGAGCAAATGCTGGAACAGAACCCCAAAAGGTCCGCTTCCGACTTCACTCTGCTAATTAACTTCAAATTTGAATTCAAAATTTAAACCGGGGCTAATGTATTTTACAGGAACCCGGGGTTCTACCTATTAAGGAGGACCAAAATGGATCGCTCACCGCCAACACTTAAGTGATGGCCGCAGAGCTTTCCATCTATCTAGCACAAAATTAAGAATTAATTCTTAGCTTGAAAAACTTTTAAAGTGGTAATTTTCATAAATATCACAAATAAACCCTTCTTCGCACAAAGAATGAAAGGAACTGACTTTCGATCCATCAAAGTTGATGAGGAGAAGAAATTAAATTATGTTTTGTTCGAGGTCAGCACCAATTGAAGAAGATATTAACAAGGTCCACTCAAACAAAAGGGTCTATATTGCCCGAACTTCCTTATAATAATAACATATTTTACTAGACTATTTAACTCATGCCACAAATGCTAGTCAATGACCAATCATGTTTCAATGAATGTTGTTTTACAACCAATGACAGTCGTGTTTCACCTCGCTCTTTATCGATTTCTCTTTATCAGCTCCTGCTTTTGTGATAAAGAAAGCTCCTCCTTTTTAATGTTCTGAACAGGTCGAAGCATTATTTTTCTCCAACAAATACATTGAATATAGCAAATAACGAAAAGATTCCTTGATTTTACTGAGTTGTTTACTAAAAAAATAAATGAATAACCCGTAACGTTGATTATGATATATAGTTTGATGTGTTTTATATTTCTCCACTTGGGTGCACTCTTACAATATTGCGATCTTATTTGGCAATAAATAATATGATCAAGCAGCAGTGAATGAACATAACCTCACATTTCTAATTTGTTTTCAAACATCGCCGTTTACATTAAATATATAAATATTTTAAAATAACTGTATTTAAATAATGATTTGTGAGTAAACAGCTTAATTTTATTCGTTAAATAGTCCTAACAAATGCCACTCTTGATTTCCAAATTCTCTAGATAAATTCACGACTTACTTCGTGAGTCGTGAATTTATCGATAATTTGGATATTACTCGTGGCATTATTTATGATATTTTTTTTAAATAATATTTTTAAAAAATTGTTTTAATTCAATGTTGTCAGAATTCTAAATATTTATATTAATCTTTAAATAATATATATTTTTATACTCCCATAAATGAAAGTAAACTAAATTGTGATTGGAATTAAAAGCACTTATCTTTCTTATATGACCAATTGGATTTAACCTTATATTTAATAGAATTATTGCCCATATAAATTAAGAATAATGTCGTGTGACGTAATAATGAACTTTATATTTTAACATGTTAAATTTATTAATTCCGTATCAACGTTTTGTTTTGAATGGAAGCAAGAATAGCTCTTCAGATAAAATTTTATCTCTCCGATTCTAAAATTTAGAAAAGTGAATTTTTATACTTAAAATGAAAATAATCAACGTTGTGAATAAGAAGATTAGATTTTAAATATACGGTGTAGAATATTGCCACCGGAATTAACTTGATATTCATGGAATAAATTAGAATTATTTCAACAAACATTTGTTTTATGAAGCGTCTCCTGTGTACAAACTTCCGACCCCTTAGAAGAGAATCCAGCTCTACAGCAATTTACCTGAATTAATCCCGATCCAAACCTAAACCCAAGCAGAATTCCTCGGGCACATAAAATCCATGAAATAACATTTTTCTCCCACCTGATTTATTGGATGATTTCTCTAAAGTTTTCTTGAAAGTTTGTATGTTCGTGTCAAATGCCCTGCAGGAGGGGGGCGGGACAGGTGTCCTTAATGATACGCATAACTGTAGGCTTGGCTTTAAGCGTTGTTTTTGCTGACATGACACAGATAACAGACATGTTTCTTAATACTCATAATGTGGGGGAGAGAGACGGAAACCGATAGCCTATCCTGTTTTATACCTTGGAAATACCAAAAACATAAATTTAAATTGTCCATCACACGCAAACTAAGCGAATTCTTCAGAAAGTCGAATTCATTTTCCTATTTTGCTGGTTTATTTAATGCACATTCCTTTTATATATTGAATCTTATATTTTATATATATTCAATCTTACAATAAAACTAAATATATGGCCACACGTAGAAATGCATTATATAATGGAAATGACAAATGAGGGAAATTTTGAGGAAGTGGCTGATTTCAAATACATAGGAACAATAATCACAAATAGGAATGAGATGCACAAAGAAATTAAACATAGGTTCAATTCTGGAAATGCGTGCTATTATGCATTGCAGAGACTCTTGATGTCGCAACTCCTTTCAAAAAACGTTAAACTGAAAATATATAAAACTATTATTCTACCAGTTATATTAACCATCCATAGTAATTCTGCCCGAAGGCAGGTCCTTCACTGCAATCATAGCATTTTCATGCTATGCTTGCAGCTTTACTAGGGAATTGTAGGTGTGGTAGCTTCCCGTTGCTTTCCACACCGGTGAAGGATGATGATGATAATGATAATGGTAAGGATGATAATGATAAGGATGATGGCCATATGATTTCGGGGACCGTTTGGGCCTTAAAGTTTTCCTGACATTTGTCTTACAGGTGAGAAAAACCCCGATAAAAACCTCACCCAGAAAAACTTCCTTGACCAGGGATCGAACCCGGGCCCGCTGCTTGACAAGGCAGCACGCTACCTCGAGATCACAGCGGTGGACTCTGACACATTAATCTACAAAAAAAATAATTGAAATCGGACTTGTGTACTTTTACCCTAATGTCACAGATTTATTCCCTTAAGAAAAATTTTCTGTGATGTGACAGGGAACGGAACACGGGCCCTCACGACCACAAGGCCATGAGGCAGATCTGAATCGACAGTTTAGAATTATAATATAAAATTATCTGCATTTTAGGTCTGTCTCCTCAACCAGTGAAACATGGAGTTACGGTAGGCCTTTCGGGACTAGTCCCATCATCAGTAGAAAGCACGTCTTCATCCACTGTTTTCGATTGCAAGACTGCAGCTTACTGTACTTACAGTCGAAGCCAGTGGATGCAGACGTACTTTCTGCTGATGATGGGACTAGTCCCGAAAGGCCTACAGTAACGTCATATTTGAACGGTTGAGGAGACGAACCTAAATAGTATAGATGTGAGGTTGGGAAGTGTTTTTCACAGAAGCGAGGGAATGTTTAAAATCCGAAGGACAGCTCGGTTTTCAATTTTCGAGATTCTGTAAAACACTTCACAAACATGCGTTGTACATTATTTTTTGCGCGATGGTGTTTTCAAAATAATAAATAATAGTAAAATAATAACATCTTTGTTGGAAATATTTTGCGTTTATTATAAACAACTGACTAACGTTAACAGTGTGACCAGTGTTTATTAGTTGAGACTACAGCAGGCTGTGGCACCAATTAGTTGTAAAATGGCGGCAAGTACGTATTTATTGTTTTACATTGTTTCAAATAAAGTTCAGTTCATTTAAAATGCTGTGATTTGTTTCGTATAATGTATATTAACACTACCTTTGAATATATTTTATATGTACATTGTATGTAGTATACATAAAGGGTAGTGGCATTACTTCCAGCACGGGGTTTGTAATATGTAATATTACAGTATAGTTATTTAGGAGAAGATAGCATAAGAGTGAATTACATGGTCTTTATAGGGAGCTAGATATAATAAGAACAGTTAAGTCTAGACTGCGATGGGCAGGACATGTGGCACGTATGGGGAATGAAAGACGTGCATGGAAGCTTCTTGTAGGAAAACCAGAGGGAAAACGCCCAGTTGGTAGACCAAGAATGAGGTGGGAGAATAATATCAACTATGATTTGAGGGAAGTAGCTTATAAAGGGGATGATTGGAAAACATTGGCTCAGGATAGGGATATATGGAGAGCTTATGTCCGCGCGGCCACGAACCTGCGGGTTTGATAGTGCCAGTGAGTTAGTTACATTGGCGACCCTGAAATGTAGGAAGTTGAACTTTCAATCACGGTTGTCATTGCTGTAAGTACGACATAACGCACTGGGGCACGCCGTAGCGTAGTGGTTAAGGCACTGAGCTACAAGCCGGAAGGTCGAGGGTTCAAGTCCCGGTGGGGTCAGGATTTTTAAACTGACCCAAACCTTCTGGCGGCACTATGGCCGTGGGGTCGACTCAGCCTCTAACGGAAATGAGTACCAGACGCTTCTTCTGGGGGTAAAGGCGGCCGTCACGCAGGGCTGACAACCCGGCTGACATCAAGTGCCGATTGTCCAGAAATAGTGGGAGCCTTAAGGGCCTCCTGAGGCCTGTAGTGGGATTACTACATAACGCACTATAGCGCAAAAACGTATACTATTTCTAATTCTAAATTGTGAATAACACCTCAACGGAGTTTATAATGAATCTTAATAATGATAATTTATAGAAGTAAATAAAGTGATTTGTGAGATTTTACTCGACACGTGTGTGAGATTATTACGCCAAAACCGCACGCCACTGCACAATATTATTGCTATTATTTTAGCCTTGTTTAGTATGTTGTACTGTTTGGATATGTCAAGAACTGTACATATTTACTTACTTACTCACTGGCACTATCGAACCCGTAGGTTCATGGCCGCACGGACATAAGCTCTCCATACATCCCTATCCTGAGCTAATGCTTTCCAATCATTCCCTGTATAATCTACTTCCCTCAAATCATAGTTAATGTTGTTCTCCCACCTCATTCTTGGTCTACCAACTGGGCGTTTTCCTTCTGGCTTTCCTACAAGAAGTTTCCATGCACGTCTTTCATTCCCCATACGCGCAACATGTCCTGCCCATCGCAGTCTACGAGACTTAACTGTTCTTATTATATCTGGCTTCCTATAAAGACCATGTAGTTCATTGTTATGTAGTCTTCTCCATTCACCTGTCTGTTCATCTCTCTTTGGTCCAAAAATTTTCCTAAGAACTTTATTCTCAAATACTCGTAATCTCCTTTCCTCCCTTAAAGTAAGAGTCCATGTTTCACACCCATATAATATAACTGGTAGAATAATAGTTTTATATATTTTAAGCTTAACGTTTTTTGAAAGGAGTTGGGACATCAAAAGTCTCTGCAATGCATAATAGCATGCATTTCCAGAATTGAGCCTATGTTTAATTTCTTTGTGCATCTCATTCCTATTTGTGATTATTGTTCCTAGGTATTTGAATTCAGCCACTTCCTCAAAATTTCCCTCATTTGTCATTAGCTGTCCATTTCCATTATATACTGAATTTCTACCTGTGACCATATATTTAGTTTTACTGATATTTACTTCCAGTCCTAATTTCTTAGTGTTACTCAATAGTGTGTGCGTGTTGGCCTTTAGTATCTCCTCGCTATCGGCCAATAGTACTACATCATCAGCATAAACTAACAGCTTATTAATACCATTCAGTTGTAAGCCTTCCTCATTCTCTAAAGATTTAATGGCATGCTCTAGTACAAAATTAAATAGTAGAGGAGATAGTGCATCTCCTTGCTTCAACCCATTCTGGATTTCAAAAGTGTCTGAAAACTGTTTGCCTACACGCACCCTACTATTTGAGCCATTTAGACACATTCGTATAAGTCTAACTAACTTTTTAGGAATTCCGAACTCCAGCAGGATACTATATAACTTCTCCCTCTTAATTGAATCATATGCTTTTTTGAAGTCTACATATAGTTTATGTACAGTGCCATTATATTCCCAATTCTTTTCTAAAATCTGTCTTATACTAAAAATCTGATCTGTTGTAGACCTGTTTCTTCTAAATGCACATTGATGATCTCCTAGAATGTCATCAATGTAGGGAGTAAGTCTGCTTACTAATATATTTGTAAGAATTTTGTATGAAGTTGAAAGTAATGAGATGCCCCTGTAGTTGTTGCAATCAGTTTTATCTCCTTTCTTATAAATTGGTACGATAATTGATTCCTTCCATTCATCTGGAAGAGCTTCTTTTTCCCAAATCATACTAAGCAACCAGCGTATTTTGTCTATCAATTTTTCTCCTCCTGATTTTATGAGTTCTGCTGGGATCTCATCTGAACCTGATGCTTTATACATCTTCAATTTTTCAATCGCCATTTCGACCTCTAATGCACTTGGCTCTGCGACTAGCATTTCTGCTGTCTGTAACTTATCCTCCTCAATGTCCTGTTCTGTATGTACATTTAATAGCTGATTAAAGTAACTTTTCCATCTATTTAATATACTCCTAGAATCTGCAATCATATCCCCATTTTCATTTCGAATTATGTTTGTTCTAGCCTTAAACCCTTTCTTCTCTATACTAATTCCCTGATATAATTCTCTAATGTTCCTATTTTTTGCATTCATTTCAAGATCATTAATCTTCTCTCTCAAATATTCCCTCTTTTTACTCTTTAGTAACTTGGTGGTTTCCCGTCTAATACTACCCAATTGCTCTAAATTTACCTCATTTGGCTCGTGTAACCATTTAATTTTTGCTAGTTTTCTTTTCTTTACAATGTCGGCACATTCCTCATCAAACCATTTCTTGTTTTGTCTCTTTTTTAAACAACCAATGCTTTCTGATGCTGACAAAATAGTATCTCTTATAGCCTCCCAATCTTTATTTATATCAGGTTCTTCTTCGTTTGCCACATTGTCATCTGAAGATTCCAGTACTTCAAATCTATTAGCAATTTTGATTTGGTATTCTTGCCGCATTTCATCATTTCTCAAGTTTTTTAATTCATATTTTACAGAATCATCTTTAGCATTCGTTCCTCTCATAAGCGATAGCCGTTGTCTGATTTTCACTCTGACCAGATGATGATCCGAATTGCAGTCTGTCCCTCTAACTGATCTAACATCAATGATGCTACTGTGCCAGCGTTTATCCACTAATACATGATCTATCTGGTTCCGAGTTTCTAAATCTGGGGACGTCCAGGTGTATTTATGAATATCCTTATGCTGAAATGTTGTGCTCTTAACAATGAGATTCTTTGATGTGGCAAATGTGACTAATCTAACCCCGTTGTCGTTACTATCTTCATGAAGACTGAATTTGCCTATTGTTGGTTTGAATATATCTTCCCGCCCCACTTTTGCATTAAAATCTCCTAAGACAATTTTCATATGATATCGTGAAAGGGTATCAAATAAGCATTCTAATTCTTCATAGAACTCATCCTTGATCTTGTCATCTTTATCTTCTGTGGGGGCATGTACATTTACAATTATAAAATCATGTCGTTTACCCTTTAGAATTATGTATGATATCCTATCATTAACAAACTTAATATCTCGGATAGCGGATTGGATCCTCCTTCTGACTAAAAATCCCGTTCCAAATGCAGGTCTTTCTGCACCCCCATAGAATAATGCAAAGGTTCCTGATTCCTGACTACCTTCTCCTGGCCACCTAATTTCCTGTAAAGCGACTATATCCAAGGGCGATTTATCTAGTTCCCGCGTTAATATCTCTAGTGCCCCACTATTGTATAAAGTCCTAACATTCCATGTTCCTAGGAACATGTCCCTGTGTTTGAGCCTTTGGCATGGGTTCCCTGAAGTAGTCCCCGCCCGGAGAACCGAATGGGGGACTATTTGACCTCCGGAAAATTTTACCCCAGATGAACCCATGTCCGCATTTCTTGACGGTTGTATTTTTACGGTGAAAGATCGTCACTCTTTCGCCCAAGGTACTTTTTTCGTCTGGCTTATCACCTTCGACCAGTCCGGCATGGGTAACCCTATCGGCAGCAATGCTACCGCCAGCATAGCTCTCAGGATCATTTAAGCACGCAAGCCACTCCACCACGACAAGGTAAAGACACCTAGAAACTGCATACTTTAATTTCAGGATACGCGCCTAAGAGACATTTTTAACGCTGACAAAACGGGACTGTTTTTTTTTCTCGCGTTACCATCGCAGTCGCTCGTACATACAATATTTCACTTCCCAACGGCAGCGGAACTACAATTAATACAAGGTACGTAAAAAGACATATGCGGTACTCTATAATCTAAGATTATTAATACGTTTTAGTTTATTTTAATGCGGAATTTTGTCTAATGCGGAAAAAATGGTCCCATGCGATTCCGCTTTGAACAAGTCGATCATCATCATCATAGTACATTCACAAATTTAGGCCATTTGTTGACCTGTTTCGGCCTCAAGAGAAACACCATCCAGAAAGTCTTTTGAGTGGACGTCCTGGTCTTCTTCTTCCTGCAGGTTGATATTTTTTTTTTGTGATCTAGTAGTGTGTATCCTGCAGTCCTCCGAAGGTATCTCATTTCAGCAGATCTAAGTCTCTGTATATCCTTCTGTTTCAACGTCCATACTTCGCTACCATACAAAAGAGTTGGAAGAGCCAGTGTTTTATACACTTTTAGTCTTGAATATTTTTTGAGTAACTCTGGTTTGAAGATAGAATTTATTAACCCTAAAATTCTTAAAAAATTAGATATGTTTGCATTTACATCCTTTTCTTCTTCATATGAGATATTGCATCCTAGATATGTAAAATTATTCACCTGCTCCAAAATGTTATTGTCCAGTACAATTTTACTTCTGACAGGATCTACACCTTGAAATTCCATAATTTTTGTCTTTTCTGTAGATATCTTTAATCCATATTCTTCTGTAATTTTGTTAAGTTCATACAGACCTTTCTGTAGATTATCTTCGGAATTGCTATTATTATTTGGTCATCTGCAAACAATAGGTTGTTTAATTTTCTATTTTCCGATATTCTTATTCCAAATGTATATGTTTTGTTCCAGCAACATATTACTTCGTTGATATAAATCGAAAAGAGTGTTGGGGAAAGGGGGCAGCCTTGTCTCACACCACGATTTATAATTCCTTCTTCAGAAAATCTGTTATTTAATTTAATCTTTATGGTGATGTCTTCGTAAATATGTTGTATGTTCTGCAGAAGTATATTTCTGTCTTCCAATACGTTGAACAAGTTTTACTGTATAACTACTCTTAATAATATCGTCTGCCTCTGATTAACACATGTGGTTGTGAGGCCAGCAGCCGGCTTCTAGGCCCAGGTCCTTCTAGGCCTGTCGCGCTTGAAATTTTGGAGATTATACAGGGGATGATAGGAGAACCTTAGCTCAGGATAGGGATGTATGGACAGCTTATGTCTGGGCGGCCATGGACCCACGGTTCGATAGTGCCACTGAGTTGTTAATATAACCCGTATTAACAGTATTGTTAGTGTCTTTCTGTACACCATGTGGGAGGAAGTCGTTAAGAGAGAACGAGGGGCGGCGGTGACTGTTGTTACACAATGTTTTATAGGTTAACCCAGTGTTGCTTAACTCAAGGTCGAGCGCCAGACAAATGAACATCTCGGCAAATACCGCAATGTTTTGACGTGATCAGCTGTTGTGACACCAAAATGTACTTAACTCTTTATTCATTTCATTTCTGAGCTTTACAACCCACAAAGCACCGGAAAACTAAACATAACACTATCACGTAATGCAGTATTAATAATAATACATCCATCCATAGTAATTCTGTCCTTCACTGCAATCATAGCATTTCCATACTATGCTTGCAGCTTTACTATGGAATTGTAGGTGTGGTAGCTTCCCGTTGCTTTCCACACCGGTGAAGGGTGATGATGATGGCCATATGATTTCGGGGACCGTTTGGGCCTTAAAGTTTTCCTGACATTTGTCTTACAGGTGAGGAAAACCCCGATAAAAACTTCACCCAGAAAAACTGTCCCGACCGGGGATCGAACCCGGGCCCGCTGCGTGACAAGGCAGCACGCTACCTCGAGACCACAGCGGTGGACTAATAATACATAATAACAACACGTTTAGTTAAAAAAAACTAAAACAACACCCTTTATTAGAACATCGAACTAAAAAATGAAAAATAATTTTAATTTCCAACAAGCTGGGGATAAAATTAAAGTGGTCAACAAAAAATCATCTCCAACACATCTAGAATAAAACGATAGAGTTATCTAGAAAAAAAATAATGTTACCATCAAAAGTGTGGGGTGCTCTATATCAATTAATATATTTGATAATAAACAGATATTGGTAAAAGTAAAGTCTCTAAGAAGAAAACGTAAAAACCATAAAAAGCACCCCACGTAAGTTTACAAAATTGTCATTAATATTTTACAGAACAAGATAAAAATGTAAATACTTTTTGTTTCTTAATTTTTTTTGTTCACGTACAAATTATTTTTTACTCGTTACTTGTCACGTTAAAACAGGGGAAAATGCTTGTATTTAACTTCACAGAGTTCAATTTTAAGGTGTAGAAGGTGACCAAGCTGTGCAAAACATTTCTTCCACTTACTTGTGTTTTGCACTCTTTTAACTTTACTATCTAACCTCTCTTGGTTAACTCTTGTTTTTTCGACCCCGCCGCTATTAGGGCATCCGAGGGCTAGGGAGTCTTTCCTTTCTTCCATTTCTTCTTTCCTTTATTTTCTTTTCTTCTCCAGAAAAAGCGTGACCAGAGGCTATAAGATGGCAGCCCCATCACTGGTCTTGCCTTCCTTTGGCCAGCAACCAATTGAAGGGACTATTATTATGCTTTCAAGTCTTATACGAGAATTTCCCATAAGGGAACATTTTCTATAGGATCGTAACAGGCCTTGGCCTAATACTTGAAAGGAAGAAGAAGAAGAAGATATATTTGTTTTTGAACGTAGTGAAGAAATAATGGAACTATTTATTTCTACCCGTGTTATTTTCAAGTGTACCAATACTTTCTGCACTAACTGTATATATATGTTTATTTGTCAAGGTCAGTTTTAGTGTCTGCTAGATAGATAGACTTCAATTTAAAGGAGTATATTTTTGTTTTTGTTTGTTATGATGTAGTGAAGAAACCTTGGTTTCCTAGATGTCAGTATGAGGCGGAACGCTGAACACAGACCACTCAAATGACATCTGTACGAAAACAAGTGTAACTAAATTAGTATGGTTCAAATTCTTCCCTGTAGGGGGAGAGCGCCTAAATCTCTGTAAAGGGGAACATGGGATTACAAGATTACAAGATGATGTAATGAAGAAAGAATGGAATTATTTATTTCTGTCCGTGTTATTTTTAAGTGTACCAATACTTTCTGCACTAACTATATATATAGGCCATCCATGCATAGTAATTCTGCCCGAGGGCAGATCTTTCACTGCAATCATAGCATTTATATGCTATGCTTTGCAGCTTTACTAGAGAATTGTAGGTGTGGTAGCTTCCCGTTGCTTTCCACACCAGTGAAGGACGACGATTATGATGATGATAATGATGATGATGATGATAAGGATGATGATGATGATGGCCATATAATTTCGGGGACCGTTTGGGCCTTAAAATTTTCCTAACATTTGTCTTATAGGTGAGGAAAAGCCCCGATAAAAACCTGACCCAAAAAAACTGCCCCGACCGCGGATTGAACCCGGGCCCGCTGCGTGACAAGGCAGCACGCTACCTCGAGACCACAGATATATATATATATATATATATTTGTCAATGTAAATTTTGGTGTTTACTAGATAGGATGAATGAAGATCTGTACACATTTTTTTCTAAAACATTTTCTTGAGAACAACCTCAAGAGCTTCGTATTTGAGTAAAAGTACGGAGGCGGTAAGATAATGAGTGCCCCCCAGCGCTATCATACGACCATGGATTGGTAATAAATTGTAACCAGTAAAACGAAAAAAAGTGTAACTGGAAAAACAAGTAATGGCATGAAGGTAGATTATTTTGCAAGAGTACTTCCCTGTTTGTAAACACGATAGTCATTAATTCAGATTAAAGTCACGTGATATTTTCATGTCTCGGATACGCTAACTTTTATTGTGTCTGGTAATTTGAAGAGGTTCCCAACAGACACAAAGATAAAATTCGCATATTTTTCGTAGGTCACTGTAGTCGTTATCTTCAGTGGTTTCGCTAATTGAACTCTGTCGGTCGATTAATCATAAGTAATGCCGCCACGAGTGATTTCCAAATTTATCTAGAGAATTTGGAAATCAAGAGTGGCATTTGTTAGGACTATTTAACGAATAAAATAAAGCTGTTTACTCACAAATCATTATTTAACTATAGTTATTTTAAAATATTTATATATTTAATGTAAACGGCGATGTTTGAAAACAAATGAGAAAACAATCGGTACGCTTCATTTGTTCGTCACTGCAACCAGATCATATTATTAATTGCCAAAGGAACGCAATATTGTAAGAATGCACTCTAGTGGAGAAAAAATGAAACACAATCAAACTGTATATTAATTCATTTCTGATGTCCTATGATGTAAATATGACAAATTATATTTTTCTGCAACGTTGTTACCTGGTGAAAAAATACATTTAAGAAAGTGCAAACAGTGGTTTCTTTTCTTTTTTGGTGGTATAATAAATTGCTACAAATGTTTTTATATTAACTCCTGCAAGCGCTTTCTGTTGACATCTATGCACTATATATACAATCTTCGTAGCCGTATTCCTTATAGGCTCAGTCACTGCAAAATAATGGTCCAGACCTGTTTCAGAATATTAAAAAGGAGGAGCTTTCTTTAACATGGTAATTATAACACTGATAAATATTTCGTGAAACACGACTGTGATTGGTTGTAAATAAAAAATCATTTAAATGTGATTGGTCATTGACTCCCATTTGGGGCATGAGTTAAATAGTCATAAGTAATGCCACGAGTGATTTCCAAATCATCGATAAATTCACGAGTCAGGAAGTGAGGAGTGAATTTATCTAGAGGATTTGGAAATCAAGAGCGGCATTTGTTAGGACTATTTAACGAATAAAATTAAGCTGTTTACTCAAAAATCATTATTTAAATACAGTTACCGGTGTTTTAAAATATGTATATATTTAATGTAAACGGCGAAGTTTGGAAATAAATCAGAAATGTATGGTTATGTTTCATTTGTTAATTCACTGCAACTTGATCATATTATTTAATGACATATAGGTTCGCAATATTGTAAGAATTCACCCTAGTGGAGAAGTAATAAAACACATCAGACCGTATATTATAACCAACATTATAGGTTATTAATTTATTTTTTAGGAAACAACTCAGTAAAATCATGATTTCAAAACACAATTATTGAACACACAATTATCAAATTGTAGCAATCTGTTCATTATTTGCTATATTCAACGTATTTGTTAGAGAGTTACTCACTGTAAAATAATGTTCTGACCTGTTCAGACTATTAAAAAGGAGAGGCTTTCTTTATTTAGGAAAACAGAATTCCATACACATCGAGGTGAAATACGACTGTCATTGGTTGCAAAACAAAATTAATTGAAATGTGATTGGTCATTGACTACCATTTTGGGGCATGTTTTAAATAGTCATAAGTACAATTTATTTCCGATTGATTGAGGGTCTTTCCACTTTTCAGCGGTTGCCCTTTTACCAGCCGGCTGCTGGCCCTTCACATCCACATGTGTCAATCACAGAGGTAGATGATCAACAGCCAGTGTAGGGGTGACATGTGGTTAGCATGTCGAGTCCCCCAGCCGTTATAGCTGGTTCCTCAACCTGGAGCCGCTACTTATTGGTAGCTACCCAATTGCCTCACGATGCTGGGTGGGCACCGGTCCCATACTGGCCGAAATACCATGAGAAAATTTCTTCCCCCATGGAGACTCGAACCAGCGCAAGTCCCGTAGCTCTGCGCCAAGGCTTCCTACCTTAACCGCTCGGCTACGGCGCGGGACAAGTACAATTTATCACAATTTAATTAATCACAATTTTCACTAACAAATATTATTGGTTTAATGTTATCTCACACACAATTATTTTACAGTATCTGATGAACTCCGCTCACTACAATTTCACTTACACTTCGTCTATCGCTGTCAAAACACGACTAATTGGATTCCGTCTTCACCACAAATTACGTATATAGGGAGAGGAACGGAAATTTCTAGGTCCAAGGTCGAGACACTTCTGAATATCTATGTTCCGCAGGAGGGGTATTTTGAAATAATCCAATTGAATTTCTAGTTTGTGTTGGGAAAAGAAGTTGCCGGTTAGTAATTATACTTTATCACATGATAAAAATAAATATTACTACTCCAACAAATGAAATTATTGACCCAATAGATGAAACCACGTTTCATGCTGAACCTTCTCGCCACCGATCTTTCCCGAAATGGAAATAGAGACTCGTAGAGATATCAGAAATGGCAGCCCAGACATTTCGATAGTCTGCGTGGTTATTCGACTCGCGAGTCGGCGAATTCGCAAATATATTCCGACCAATGAGAGATCACTATTCTCACCTTTGCCCGCGTAATTTAAACGTCTTCATTATGGCGCATCACGATATAATACTGTTATTATTCCATGTATACAGAGTGTTCCATTCAAAGCTACCACATTTTAATTAATCACAATTCACAAAGTTTGCTGAATTATGGAATGAGCTTGGTTTAAAAGAAAGAGAAACTCAAAGAAATGTTAAATTATGACCCAAATAATTAATTTAATTTACTCGTTCTAAAATGTCATCGTCCAAAACAGTTTTGCTAGGTATATCCCAGTCTATGCTGATGCCAACACGCACACACTATTGAGTAACACTAAGAAATTGGGACTGGAACTAAATAGCAATACATGATCACACATAGAAATACATTATATAATGGAAATGGGCAGCTAATGACAAATGAGCGAAGTTTTGAGGAAGTGGCTGAATTCAAATACCTAGGAACAATAATCGTAAATAGGAATGAGATGCACAAAGAAATTAAACATAGGCTCAATTCTAGAAATGCGTGCTATTATGCATTGCAGAGACTCTTGATGTCTCAACTCCTTTCAAAAAACGTTAAACTGAAAATATATAAAACTATTATTCTACCAGTTATATTATATGGATGCGAAACATGGACTCTTACTTTAAGGGAGGAAAGGAGATTACGATTATTAGAGAATAAAGTTCTTAGGAAAATTTTGGGCCAAAAAAGAGATGAACAGAGAGGTGAATGGAGAAGACTACATAACAGTGAACTACATTATAGGAAACCAGATACAATAACTGCCGCACTTTGCGGGAATCTCCGAGGAGCGTTTTAAATAAATCGTTATCGTGATGGTATCTCTTGATAGGTAGCGGGTCGAGGGATATATATATTATATATGAATTCATGAGGACTCCTAGTAAGAATTCAGGTTACTTATACTCTAGACGTCCACCGCTGTGGTCTCGAGGTAGCGTGCTTCCTTGTCACGCAGCGGGCCCAGGTTCAATCCCCGGTCGGGCAGTTTTTCTGGGTGAGGTTTTTATCGGGGTTTTTCCACACCTGTAAGACAAATGTCAGGAAAACGTTAAGACCCAAACGGTCCCCGAAATCACGTGGCCAACATCATCATCCTCATCATTATCATCATCATCATCCTTCACCGGTGTGGAAAGCAACGGGAAGCTACCACACCTACAATTCCCTGGTAAAGCTGCAAGCATAGCATGAAAATGCTATGATTGCAGTGAAGGACCTGCCCTCGGGCAGAATTACTATGGATGGATACTCTACATAAAGGAAAGTCAATGACATGGGTTACAAACAGTTTAACATAGTATTAAATAAATATAAAAATGCATAAGATAGAATCTGTAAATATTACTATGAATTTAGATGCAAAATTTACTAATAATTTTAGTTTAAGAAAGCGAGATAAAGCTCAGATTTTACCGTAGATTAAGAACTATCATTTTTTCCAGTATTAATTTTTTTAGAGCTTATTTTTTATAAATTAAATATACCTAAACATTCCTGAAAGTGAAACAAAACTCTACGTACGTAAACTGCCCCGTACGGACGGCTGACGTGTCGCCGAGACGCAGCCCGGGACCTCACTGTCACTAGCCCTCTGTTTAGTTTTTTTATAGTATTCTTCTAGCATATTGTCTTGAGTTGTTTTGAAAATTTTCTGTCTCTTGTCGCAAGATAAACATATTATTTCTGGAAGAACTTTCGCTATTATATAAACATATTTCTAAATATTTCCAAATGAGTTGCTAAATTTGTTTGTTCAGTAGAAACTACAGGGTGATTCAAGATTTAATATGTCAATTATTTAAATAAACGCTGCAATATTAATCCGGTTAAACCCGTGATTTATCAAGTTAAGCCCTATCACAACAAGAACAGTTAAGTATCGTACAATCCGATGGGCAGGACATGTGACACGAATGGGAAATGAAACACGTGCATAGAAGATTCTTGTAGGAAAACCAGAGGGAAAACGCCAAGTTGGTAGACCAAGAATGAGGTGGTAGAATAACATTAATTATGATTTGAGGGAAGTAGATTACACAAGGAATGATTGGAAAACATTAGCTCAGGATAGGGATGTATGGAGAGCTTATTTCCGCGTGGCCATGAACCTACGAGTTCGATAGTGCCAGTAAGTTAGTTAACGGGTATTTCCCACAAAAATTAATTAAAATATGGGAGGTATGAATGTGACACCTTAGATTATATGGATGGGAAACATGGACTCTTACTTTAAGAGAGGAGAAAAGATTACGAGTATTTGAGAACAAAGTTCTTAAGAAATGTTTTGGGCCAATGAGAGACGAACAGACAGATGAATGGAGAAGACAAGGCCTAAATAACAGTGAGTTACATAATAGCTTCAGTATGTGAGATTTTCTTCAAATGTAAGACAAATGCAAAGAGCTTTAACACCCAAATAATCCCGGAACATGGAGTGCTGTCGGTAATGGAGATTCCAACAGTACCTTCACATTGTTGCATTTCGTGAAGACATCGCCCTTGTGACGTCACAAGTGAGGTCGTAAACCTCGCAGTTTGCGAGATGCTCTCTAGTGTTGCCAACTTCACCGTTATACTTGTTTACTGCCCCTGAGGCAGTTTTCTCAGCCTGCCTGGTGAGATGCATAAATATTAAACTTATAAACAACTTCCTGCATTCAAAACTATAAAATGCTTTAAAAACCCCACAAAGCAAACATTATTTAAGGCCTCGAAAACAAAACTAGCACGTTTTCCCTCTCCCAATTCAATGTCGACCTTGTAGACATTAAATTTATACGTCACGTAATTCCTTGAGTCTTTTTTTTTATTCATTGTTAACTATTATAATCAGAAAGTTGCTCTTTATCTTTAAATTGCTCCACATTTACAAAATTTTCCACATATATTTTAGTTTCAACTGTTAGGTTGAAATCATTGCACACATTCTGTCATAAAAATATTATGGACTGAGAACTCCATCTACAATATTCAATTGAAATTAACTTTTTTAATGTTTTTTTAATGATTCGTGATGATAATAAATAAAATTTAGAATACTGATAGTAAATTACATAGGCTATAATATAATCTCTTTCTTTTTTAATTGGTCCCCACCATATTAATTGAAGATCTCTGATCTTCCGTTTTTCTAATGTAATATTAATTTGATTCGTTTTAATTTCAGTTTAATTTGTTATTTCAATTTAATGTATGACATGATAAGAAAAATAAATGCCTGAACGAGATTTGAACCCGGACCTCTGGGTTGACACCCCAGCATGCTATCCATTACACCACCGGACAAATCCAATGCAAACACTTATTTTTCTTATATATATATATATATATATATATATATATATATATATAAATTACGTATCACGTTGTTTGTCCGCGATGGAATCCTAAACTACTGAACCGATTTTAATAAAATTTTGCACACTGTGTGCAGTTTGATCCAACTTGAGACTTAGGGTAGTTTATAACTAAATTTATAGTCGCATTATTTTTTATTGCAAATTATTTGTTTATTATTTAACAATGAGTTATAATTATCTGTGAGTTCCATACGATTCTAATAGATGACGGTGTAAGATAATTGGTTTATTATTTAACAAAGAGAGATCCAGATGGCTGTGCTTTTTGTTGCAACCGAGAATTTCAATTGAATTACAAATATTAATTATTTTATCATTAAGTGTGTTCAGTGTTTATTTTATTTTCAATATATCGATAATAATATTAATTTCGTGTGTAAGTATTAGTTTTAAGTAATCTGACTGAATGACAGCAACTTAATTTAAATTTAGCTGAACCGAGAAGGGACACTGAACAATATGGCGAATCAGTTCTAGAGACCATGAATGATAAGATATCAAGTCAATTTCCGCAAATTGGTATAGGCCTATGTGACATAAATCTTACATTTAAGAAGAATGTCAATTTAAAAACATATGAAGGTCCTAAGGAACGGAGTAACAGAATTGTAAGTAAGTCTGTTAGTTATAATAATATGCCTAATATCACAGAAACAATCTCCATGCCTCAATTAAATGAAAAACAAGATGACTATAATATATCACAAGATGATATTATTATACAGGGACTTCTTGATGATGATGAGAATCCAAACTGCCAACAAGTTCGTAGAAAAAAACGAAAGTATAATGAAATCAGCAAGCCTCCTCAAAATATTCCATCAATAAATGCATATAATCCTCATGATACACTTATGGATGATACTGAGAATGCAGACAACATAAATTCATCTCAATCAACAAAACCATGCGGAAAAATTAACGTAAAAATAGTTAAAGGCGATACGAAGTTCACCGGGCCATCTTGTATATATATTCTCCATTATTACTAGATGTCGCAAGAACTCGGTCTTCACTGCCATCTAGTAGCTGACTATAACAAGTAAGCAATTTTTATTTTATAGCAGTGACGCTTTATCGATGTTATATATATATATTTTTTTTTACATTGAGCAATGCAAGCTTAATATGACATGATAAGAAAAATAAATGCCTGAACAGTATTTGAACCCGAACCTCTAGGTTGGTACCCCAGCGTGCTATCCATTGTACCACCAGGCAAATCCAATACAAACACGTATTCAAACCGCTCAACAGCTATTTACGAGAATTAATTTTATTTATTCGACTAAAAATATTTGAGAATGAAGTTCTTATGAAAATGTGTGGACCAAAGAGAGATGAACGGACAGGTGAATGGAGAAGACTACATAACAGTGAGCAACATGATATTTGTGGGAAACCAGATGCAATAAAAACAGTTATGTCTCGTAGACTGCTATAGGCAGGACATGCTGTACGAATGAGGAATGAAAGAGGGACATGGACAATTAATAGAGAAAGCACCCAGTAGAGGAAAATAACATTAGCCAGGATTTGAGAGAGGTGAATTATACAGATATGATTGAAAATCATTAGGTCAGGACAGGGATGTGTGGAGATTTTATTTCCAAGCGGCCATGAACTTTCGGGTTCAATAGTGACAGTTAGTTAGGCTGTTGTGAATTTGTTATTGATATGGCATTAATAAAATTGTATTAACTTCTGTAAAATGTTGATGATTGTCAACAATTTTACAAGATTTTTAAAGGAATTTAGACAAAACGTTCAGTGAATTAATCATTTTTATATATTATTCTATATTTGTTTATTATTATATTAAAATATTGTTGTAACTAGGTAGCCATGACCCCCATTGGATCTACATATGCAAAAAACAAACTAGAAATAACTGGACGAGACCAGTTAAAAAGCGATGAATAAATTATTGTAGTTTTATAATTTCAAAGAAAGTCGAATCTCATCATCATCTGCAAGGCCACGTGCCGTGAGAAATCAAATCCAGTCGATTGTTATAAAAAGAATAACACTGGGAGAACAAGATGGCGGCTCCAGGGACTAATCTATTCTCTGTGAAGCTTAGTTATATGGGCGCCAAATTTCACGACTTTTAGCCTTGACAGTCGCCATTTTGTGTACGACACGCCATGTTGTTCTAAGAATATCAAGAGTAAAGGTCTTTAAAAAAAGTCTCTAAAGAATTAATTATGTATACAGAATCTAAATGATTACAATACAATATAATTAATCATAAGACAGTTTCTAATTAATTACAAGATGTAGACATTTATAAAAATAACAAATACGAACCAACAATTCTATTCTGTGAAGATAAATAGGGACAACAAACTTTCGAAAATCGAGTTTGTCGGTTTACTGTTGGGGGATAATGCTACCATAACATACTTTTTTTTCGCAAAAATACGTAAGAAATTATAAAGAAATTGCCTTAAGTGGTCTCATAGGATATGTCTGAATACATCGCTACCATCAATATAGGACCAATATGGGAAATCAAATTTTCTTTTGGACATCTTTAGTCGCATCTCAAATTTTATTTCTATCTTTTTGATTTAATATAGGTTTAAATATTTTTTTTAACGGCGCAGATGAACATTTTTACGTCCACATCTAGGTTTGACAAAAATGGGCAAACAAAGAAACATAGATTTACGCAATAAATTAAAAGTTCAATATAGTTAAAGAAATTAAGGATTTTCAAAGCAATTGGACAATATGTCCAAAAAATGGACCCATCTCACTTTCCTAAACTAGCATTGCAATATCAACCTAAAGGACTTCGAGATAGAGGAAGACCAAAATTAAGATGGACTGGCCAACCATATCTAGAGATCTCATAGAAACAGGCTCAAACGATCTAAACCTAATCATGATGATAATGATAATGAACATTTTAAAGATTTTAAATATGCAGAAAGTAAATTCAAAGTATACTAAACATATATTTAATATATTCAACTTTTACTTCTATATTCTTGTTTTAATATTAGATTTAAAGAACATTTTCAAGACTTTAAAAATACTGAAAGTACGCAAAACATGTCGTTCAGGCAGGACACCATATGCAAGATACAGACAAGACCCTAACAAAACTCACAGAGAGAAGAATGCAGCAGGAGATAGAGTGTCTAAAGGAAATCGAGAATAACTTGATTTTACACAAGAATACATTATGTACACAACTCTCTTTACAAGATAATCATAAATAAGTAAGTAGTAAAGCAACCTTCTGCTGAGGATAGGACTGGTCCCGAAAGGCCTATTGAGGATGACAGATCTTACAAGATATCTAACTTTAAAATTTTATATTATGATTAACTCACTGGCATTATCGAACCCATAAGTTCATGGCCGCGCAGTTAAAGCTCTCCATACATCCCTATCCTGAACTAAATTTTTTCCAATCACCTCCTGTATAATTTATCTCTCTAAAACCATGATTAATGTTATTCTCCCATCTCATTCTTAGCCTACCTGCTGGACAATTTCCCTCTGGTTTTCCTACAAGAAGTTTTCATGTCCCTCTTCCATTCCCTATTCGTGTCACATGTTCACATTATAATTTATATATGAATGGCTTAGGGCAATAACATGATAAGCCACATTCTGTTAAGAAATGTCATTTATTACAATGATAGCAAATAAATGAATTAAAATATCCATAAAATCATTTGTAAGTTAAAACATATAGACACACAATGTATTAACGACAATACTGCACAATTAGTATTTATAATTTTTTTCAAACATTAAAATCCTTATCTCTCAGAAATAACAATATGTGGCTTATCATGTTATTGCCCTAAGTCCTTCATATTTAAATATTTGGGTTAATTCATTCTTGGCCACCTATGGGCACTTTCCCTCTGGTTTTCCTACAAGAGTTTCCAGGCACTTTTACTCGTGCCATATGTCCAAATTATAAATATATTTTTTATATTTGGGTTAATTTTATGTTTTAGGATTCTTCTGGTGTTTCAATCCCATTTATCATATCATCGGAGTAACGTAATTCCGCCTTCGAGCCTCAGAAGTGGGTTAAGTTCCCACTTCAATGCCAGGCGACAAGGTCAAACATGTAATATAATTTGGTGGCATTGAACGCAAAAAAAAAATATACAGAGGAGGAACGGAATTCCCTGATACCTGCAAATGGATTCGCCATCATCACTCTGGACACACCATTAAATAATCTTCCCAAAAATTCATGCTTACACCCTTTATCGAGGGAACTTTTTTAATTTTCCATTTGAAGTGAAACAATAACTAACTAACTAAGTCACTCACTGGCACTATCGAACCCGTAGGCTCATGGCCGTGCGGACATAAGCTCTCCGTACACCCCTATCCTGAGGTAATGTTTTCCAATCCCCTTATAATATATTTCCATCAAATCATGGACAATGTTATTCTCCCACCTCATCCTTGGTCTACCAACTGGGCGATTTCCCTCTGGTTTTCCCACAAGAAGTTTTCATGCACGTTTCATCCTCCATACGTGCCACATGTCCTGCCCATCGCAGTCTACGAGACTTAACTGTTCTTATGATAACTGGCTTCCTGTACATATCATGTAGTTCATTGTTATGTAGTTTTCTCCATTCACCTGTATGTTCAACTCCTTTTGGCCCAAAAATGTTCCTAAATATTGTATTCTCAAATACTCGTAATCTTCTTTCCTCCCTTAAATTAAGAGTCCATGTTTCACATCCATATTATATAACTGGGAGAACAACAGTTTTATATATTTTCAGTTTGTTCTTTGAGAGAAGTCGGGACAAGAGTCCCTGTAATGCATAATAGCACGCATTTCCAGAATTGAGCCTATGTTTTATTTCTTTGTGCATCTCATTCCTGTTTGTAATTATTGTTCCTAGGTTATAGAATTCAGCCACTTCTTCAATATTTCCCTCATTTGTCATAAGTAATGCCACGAGTGATTTCCAAATTATCGATAAATTTACGACTCACGAAGTGAGGAGTGAATTTATCTAGAGAATTTGGAAATCAAGAGTGGCATTTGTTAGGACTATTTAACGAATAAAAGTAAGCTGTTGACTCACAAATCATTATTTAAATATAGTTATTTTAAAATATTTATATATTTAATGTAAACGGCGATGTTTGAAAACAAATCAGAAATATGAGGTTATGTTCAGTCACTGCTGCTTGATCATATTATTTATTGCCAAATAAGATCGCAATATTGTAAGAGTGCACCCAAGTGGAGAAATAATGAAACACATCAAACTATATATCATAATCAACATTACGCGTTATTCATTTATTTTTTTAGTAAACAACTCAGTAAAATCAAGGAATCTTTTCATTATTTGCTATATTCAATGTATTTGTTAGAGAAAAATAATGCTTTGACCTGTTGAGAACATTAGAAAGGAGGAGCTTTCTTTATCACAAAAGCAGGAGCTGATAAAGAGAAATCGATAAAGAGCGAGGTGAAACACGACTGTCATTGGTGTAAAACAGAATTAATTGAAACGTGATTGGTCATTGACTAGCATTTGTGGCATGAGTTAAATAGTCATTATAATATAGGTGTTCCATACTGCAACAATAAATTGTGTTTTCCTTCTTTCTTTTCTTTTCTTTTTTTTTTTTACTTATTACAAAAGAATAAAATTAGAACAGTTGAATTCGATTATTTTAGAAGAAGCCTCCAAAAAACAAGACAGGATAAAATAAGAAATGAATTCCTTTGGAGAGAAATGAAGGTCACCACATCTGTTGTTAAGAGGATTGAAAATCAAACGCTTAAATGGTATGGCCATGTACAAAGAATGGAAAATGAAAGATGGCCAAAAAATATATACCAATGGTCACCCCCTGGAAGAAATAAGCGTGGTAGACCAAGATGGAAATGGAAAACCTACGTCAGAACAATAATGGATGATAGGAATTTGGAAGAGGAAGATTGGAATGATAGAGATAAATGGAAACTGAAGACGGCAAACCTATAAGTGGGGGAAAGCCGAAGAAGAAGATTTATTTATGCAGTTGGTACCGTGACATGGAATCCCCCGATTTTCCATTTGAAGTGAAATGAGACAAAATCAATCACATTCTTGGCAATAATTTGTGCGCCGCAGGAACTCCTTTAATATCTGCACTGCGCCTACTGATACACTGATTTCTATGCAAATGAAGGACAATTATCCACGCCTGTAGAGTCCATGACATTCTACTACCGTAGAAATACGCACAAAATTCGCTACAGATTTGCATATTTTGTAACTAGGTAGCATGTCCAGCCGGCGCGAAGGTCATGGGAAATTTCTACAGTCATCACTTCCATTGTTATATTTTTCTCTCCGTCAGGATAATGTTTCATAAAACAAAGGAGCGCTTTGGCATCTCTAAGATCGGTTACATGGTAACAACACACATCATACAGCTGTTACAATGTTAGTCAACAATCGCGTGGATAAATCGGTCTATTGTTATAAAATATCGAAAATAAAAAGTTCGTCGTGCAGGAATTGCGTAAACTAACAAATTCCTCAACAAGTGGAAATTATGCTCTGATTTCGCAGGTTTACGGGAATATTTGCCACCAGATTGTCATTACGACATTTCTGGTATTATCTCCTGGCATGGCGTTCTTATAACCCACTTCTGAGGTTGGGGCGCCTGGAAGAGGAGTTACGCTGCCCCGATGACATATGATAGGTGATAATAATGGTAAAGATGCGCTAGGAGAGCCCTTAATCCTAAACTTAGTTATTTCAATGTCACCATGTTGTCATTTCGACATTCTGGTATTCTCTCCTGACATGATGTACTTGTAACCCAATTCTGAGGTTGGGGCGTCTGGAAGGGGAGTTACGCTGCCCCGATGATATATGATAGGTGATGATGATGGTAATGATACGCCAGGAGAGACCTTAATTCTAAACTTAATGAATATGTTAATGATGGTCAGACGATGTTCGGGGAACATTTGGGCATCAAAGTTTCCTGACATTTGTCTTACAGGCGAGGAAAAACCCCGAAAAAGACCTTCACCCAGACTCATCCCGACTGGGATCGAACCTATCCTACATACAATGTGTTTGATTACTTGCAAGTATTTTATTTAACCCTGTTCCTAAACAACCCAGGATCACAATTCAAATCTGGGAATCAAAGGGTCGCCTAATTTAGAGAAGACGTCTCTTATTCCTGGCTTGTGTTTCTGTTCTACTACAAAGGAAATTTCTATAGACAAAAGTCAGGACTGTCAATGGGTAACCCATTATCTCCTTTTTTGGCGAATTTATTCTTGAGTGATTTTTTTATTAAGGATTTTCTTTACATTACAGTAGTTATCCTTCAGTCCAAATGTATTTTCCTCCGCCACAGATTTCTACCTCAGCATTTTCTTCTTTGAGGTCTCTGCTGATCATGTTTCTTCTCACTTCATCCATCCACTGTTCCCTGGGTTTCCCTCTCCTCCTCCTGCCTTCAGCATTCCAATCCAGCATCATTCTTGTGATTCTAATATTCTCCATCCTCTTCAGATGTCCATACCATTTCAATCTTCGTTCTTCTATTACTTCTATAGTATTATGTTTAACATTCATAATTTCTTCATAATTTTCTAGTTCCGAATTTTCTCATTTCTTGATGTTCTTGATGCCTTTCACCAAAAATCCATCTCTGTTGTCAATATTTTTTTTTGTCTACCTAAAGTGCAGGTCTCTGCACCACACAACATAACACTTTGTACTAATGATTTAAATATCAACGTCCTGGTTTTATTTGTAATATTTGTACTCTATATCACTTAATTTAACATTGCATTAATTTTCTACCTTCGCTAATTCTTTTCTCAATTTCACTATATATTTTCCCATCTGGTTCTAAAATTGAGTGATTTTGAATGCAGAATAACAAGGTAGGACGCTACCTCGAGACCGCAGCGAAGGACGGTTTGCGGAATATAGATTTATTTTGTTAATCCATAAATTGGCGAAACACTAGCAACTGATTATACACGACTAACGGAAAATTAACGATGTCACTGCAATCTAAGACAAGGGTCTACTACCTCCAACCCCTTCTCACCCTTACCACAATATTTTAGTTTGCAGTTTTTCCGCATTGAAAGTTAATGTGGCCAACTAATAATCCAGGAGGTAAAAAGAGAAAGTACCTTTCAACTATAGAGACTCAATAAATCGCTGCGTGGCAACTGCTGTATTAACGAATACAACGCCTCCCCCTTCCGTACCAAAGTCATCTACAGCCGATTTAGAGCCTAGATTTAGAACTGAACGAATCACGAGTGACATTTACTGACATTTACGTGAAAATTATAATGAAATTCCGACCCATTACAGTGCTAAAACAAGAACTGTGTATTACTCGCTCAGGTAAAGTCTGCACGGCTACAGGGGAAGTGTGTTAGCGCTAGTGTCGCCAAACTATTTCTCTAAGCAAGGGAGAATCCCTAAACACATTTTAAAAATCATTACATCGTTGTCAAATTAGTCAACTAGCCGACGACTGCTGAAGGTGTCGGATCATTTAAAATCACAGTGTTTGTCATCTCTCTATCAACAGCCTCACAACACTACACAGGGGACGAGAATTGGCAACATTTCATGAGGAAGGCAAATGAAAGAAAAGCTCATTCCCAAGTAGTAACATGGTTTCCGGATTACTAATATTGTCAAAGACTACTGTAGGTGACGGATCATTTAAAAAACACACTATTTGAAAGCGCTTCCCTCCCAGTCAATTAACACAACACAGGGGACAGGAACTGGCAACATAATAAGAGAAGGAAGAGAACCGACAGCACATTCTTAGCATATTTTCCGCGTGCAGATTAAACTTAGGAGTGTAATAGAAATAGAGACTAATGGAACAAGCTCCGTACCAAAAACAACCAATAGAAGTGGAAATCACAGCGGAAAGAAGATGGTGTGACCAGACATACAAGGCTGGGATTGGAAGACACTGTTAAAACAAGAATTACGTACAAATAGTGACCAATGGTTGTTATTGATGGCTCGAGGATATATTGGCATGTGTGCTCTAGTTTTTGTCCCACTACCGGATAAGTCTGGAATTTTGGCAAGGTCAGCATCTGGTTAGAAATGCATATAATTGGCTGGCCTCAGTGTCACAAGGTACCTAACTCACCTTCACGCTGTATCGCGTAATTATATCTACTGCATACAGGGTGTTACTGAATTCAACTCAAGAAATGTTTTCATGGTTATACAGTAAAAGCTCCTTATATGTCCCGCAAATTCGCCGCGAATACAGGAACCGTCAATATGGAATGGTAATTTGTACGGGTTACGCCGTAGCGTAGTGGTTAAGGCACAGAGCTACAAGCCGGAGGGTCGAGGGTTCAAGTCCCGTAGGGGTCAGGATTTTTAAACTGACCCAAACCCTCTGGCGGCACTGTGGCCCTGGGGTCGACTCAGCCTCTAACGGAAATGAGTACCAGATGCTTGTTCTGGGGGTAAAGGCGGCCGCCGCGCAGGGTTGACAACCCGGATGAAATAAAGTGTCGATTGTGTAGAAAAAAGTGGGAGCCTTAACCTCCTACTACCCCAAGGGCCTCCGGGCCTGTTCTGGGATCACTTTTAATTTGTACGGGTATTTAGGGGATCCTAAATAAAAATTATCATAAGTAATGCCACGAGTGATTTCCAAATTATCGATAAATTCACGACTCACGAAGTGAGGACTGAATTTATCTACAGAATTTGGAAATCAAGAGTGGCATTTGTTAGGACTATTTAACGAATAAAATTAAGCTGTTTACTCACAAATCATTATTTAAATATAGTTATTTTAAAATATTTATATATTTAATGTAAACGGCGATGTTTGAAAACAAATGAGAAACGATAGGTACGCTTCATTTGCTTCTTTTGTTTGTCACTGCAACCAGATCATATTATTTATTGCCAAAGGAACGCAATATTGTAAGAATGCTCTCTAGTGGAGAAAAAAATAAAACACATTAAAATGTATATTAATTAATTTCTGATGTCGTATGATGTAAATATGACAATTATATTTTTCTGGATTATTACCTGGGAAAAAATACATTTAAGAAAGTGCAAATAGTGGTTTCTTTTTTTTTTTTTTTTTTTTTTGGTGGTGGTATAATAAATTGCTACAAATGTTTTTATATTAACTCCTGCAAGCGCTATGTGTTGACATCTATGCACTATATATACAATCTTGTAGCCGTATTTCTTACAGGCTCAGTCACTGCAAAATAATGGTCAGACCTGTTCAGAATATTAAAAAGGAGGAGCTTTCTTTAATATGGTAAATTTAACACTGATAAATATTTTGTGAAACACGACTCTGATTGGTTGTAAAACAGAAATCATTGAAACGTGATTGGTCATTGAGTCCCATTTGGGGCATGAGTTAAATAGTCATAAGTAATGCCACGAGTGAATTTATCTAGAGAATTTAGAAATCAAGAGTGGCATTTGTTAGGACTATTTAACGAATAAACTTAAGCTGTTTACTCACAAATCATTTGTTTAACTATAGTTTTTTTTTAAAATATTTATATATTTAATGTAAACGGCAATGTTTGAAAATAAATCAGAAATGTTTGGTTATGGTTCATTTGTTCATTCACTGCTGCTTGATCATATTATTTATTGCCAAATAAGATCGCAATATTGTAAGAGTCCATCCAAGTGGAGAAATAATAAAACACATCAAACTATATATCATAATCAACATTATAGGTTATTAATTATTTTTTTAAGAAACAATTCAGTAAAATCATTATTTAAAATCACAATTATCAAATGTGTAGTTCGAAAAAATCTGTTCATTATTTGCTATATTCAACGTATTTGTTGGAGAGTCAGTCGCTGCAAAACAACGGTCTGGTCTGTTCAGAATATTAAAAAGGAGGAGCTTTCTTTATTTTGGTAAACAGAATTCGATAAATATCGAGGTGAAACACGACTGTCATTGGTTGTAAAACAAAACTCATTGAAACGTGATTGGTCATTGACTCCTATTTGGGGCATGAGTTAAATAGTAAAAATAAAATTAGTTTAATAAGAGATTTTGAACAATTCCTATTAACGGAATTTCTTATTTTGTCAACTCAATTAAGCAATGTAAAGTTTCGTGCGCTATTGACACACTCTATATACTGGGTTACGTCATCAAAACTATTCACGATAATGAATAGTTAATCAGTTCATTAATCCAAGATGGTGACATTTGATCAGCGGGAAACGGTCAAGTTGAACAAGGTAATGATTTTATCTCTACAAATATATTAAACAAACCGGCAGCTGATCAACACAATTGAAATAAAGTTATAAATTGTGATAACATTAATGCAGATTATCAACATCTTGTGAGAGGCCCCTTCACACAAACATCTGTTTATTTCTTAGAGCCATTCACAGTGGTTCTCATTAATATTAACACAACACTATCGCGTTACCGGGATTCGAGAAGGGAAAAAAAACTATCGCATTGCAGAGCGAAACAAAATAAGAAAAACAGTAATTTTATAAGAAATTAATTATTTTGTTCCAAATTATTAGTTGCCTTCATGACAAAAAACATACATTATATAAACTCTGCTGTTATATATTTTGCAATATTTTGTACATCACTGGGCAGGCTAGTCATTTTTTAACATTACAGAAATCAATGCATGCATTCAATGAAATATGTAAATTATACGATATAAAGATTTCTATAAGGAAAACGAAGATCATGGCTTTTAGAGGAAGAGATCCAGTGAGATCCAAAATTATTTTAGAAAATCAAAGTATAGAACAGGTGTCTAGTTTCAAATATTTGGGCTGTGATGTTGGCTACAATGTGGAAAGAGATATTGACTCCAAAATAAATAAATTTCAGATGGTGTGTGGAACAATACAGAGAAAATTCAAAAATAAAATTAGAAAAGAAACCAAGATAAAAATGTATAATGTTATGGCGGTTCCCACAATATTGTATGGATGTGAAACTTGGGCTCCAGTGAAAAGACAGAAGGATAGAATACAGACGGCGGAGATGAGGTTCCTAAGACAACTAAATGGATGTACAAGACTTGATAGAATAAGAAATGAGGATATAAGAGGTCTCGCGCCGTAGCCGAGCGGTTAAGGTAGGAAGCCTTGGCGCAGAGCTATGGGACTTGCGCTGGTTCGAGTCTCCATGGGGGAAGAAATTTTCTCATGGTATTTCGGCCAGTATGGGACCGGTGCCCACCCAGCATCGTGAGGCAATTGGGTAGCTACAATAAGTAGCGGCTCCAGGTTGAGGAACCAGCTATAACGGCTGGGGGACTCGACATGCTAACCACATGTCACCCCTACACTGGCTGTTGATCATCTACCTCTGTGATTAACACATGTGGATGTGAAGGGCCAGCAGCCGGCTGGTAAAAGGGCAACCGCTGAAAAGTGGAAAGACCCTCAATCGGATATAAGAGAAGAATTGAAAGTACAACCTTTATTGGATAAGGTCACGAATTACAGACAGAAATGGATTGATCACATGGATGGAATGAGTAAGGAGAGATATCCATTGTTAGCAAGAAATTATCAAGCAAGAGGAAGACGTGATGTTGGAAGACCTAGAAGACGTTGGGCTGATGCATTATGAAGTCGGAACGGGCAATTGCCTAATCCCTGGAGTGATGATGATGAACATTTATGAATAGTGGAGGAATGTGTTTTGGCCTGCACCCTTATTGTGGTCTCAAGTACCGTTATATTTTGTTTGTTTTGAATATCTGAAAATTTATAATAAGTAAAATTCGGTTTCTGGGGAAATGCATTCAACACTTAAAACTGAAGCGAATGGGTTAAAAGAGAAACGCTGGCAACCACGCAAAATTTCACTGATTCACACTAGTGAGGGTTTTACCGGCATGTTCAATGATCTCTCCATAGGCGGCGGCTTCGACAAATACATATATGACAAATTCGAAGAAAATATCTCAAGATATGTCTCAAAGTGAATGGATAATTATAATTAATTATGATTAATAACAGGTAAAACCACTTCGTTCTCGAGTGTATGTAATGAATTTATTTAATCCCGGAGTAAACATAAGGTAAATTTCTTGCTGAATGAAATGAATTATTGTTTTCTGTGTATGTGGATTTGGAAGGAATGCGAGTCCATGACAATGTTATCACGAGGCACCACTGATAAAACTGCATGTCCCACAACTGCACGCTCTTATCTACTCAAACCTCAAGTGCCCTTGTATATATATATATATATATATATATATATATATATATCATCATCATCATAGTACATTCACGAATTTAGGCCATTTGTTGACCTGTTTCGGCCTCAAGAGAAACACCATCCAGAAGTCTTTTGAGTGGACGTCCTGGTCTTCTTCTTCCTGCAGGTTGATATCTTAACATTAGTTTGGGTATTCTGTGATCTTCCATTCGATGAACATGTTGTATCCATCTTGACTTATAATCAGAAATTTTGTTTTCTAAAGATTCCATGTGTAATTCTTCTAAGATGTCTTCATTTTTTTTGTGATCTAGTAGTGTGTATCCTGCAGTCCTCCGAAGATATCTCATTTCAGCAGATCTAAGTCTCTGTATATCCTTCTGTTTCAACGTCCATACTTCGCTACCATACAAAAGAGTTGGAAGAGCCAGTGTTTTATACACTTTCAGTCTTGAATGCTTTTGGGCTAACTGTGGCTTGAAGATAGAATTTATTAACCCTAAAATTCTTAAGAATTTAGATATTTTTGCATTTACATCCTTTTCTTCTTCATATGAGATATTGCATCCTAGATATGTAAATTATTCACCTGCTCCAAAATTTTTATTGTCCAGTACAATTTTACTTCTGACAGGATCTACACCTTGAAATGCCATAATCTTTGTTTTTTCTGTAGATATCTTTAATCCATATTCTTCTGTAATTTTGTTAAGTTCATACAGACCTTTCTGTAGATTATCTTCGGAATTTGCTATTATTATTTGGTCATCTGCAAACAGTAGGGTGTTTAATTTTCTATTTTCTGATATTCTTATTCCAAATTTATATGTTTTGTTCCAGCAACATATATATATATATATATATATGTTATAATTAAATTTTTGACATTGAGCAATGCAGGCCTAATATGACATGAAAATCAAAATAAATGCCTGAACCGGGATTTAACCCAGACCTCTGAATTGATACTTCAGTGCGCTACCGATTACGCCATCCAGACAATACTAGAACAAACATTTATTTATTTATTTGTATAATGAATATATTGGTAAAACATTGGTGGAATCTGTTGCAATGTACGGAAGTGAGGTATGGACAATCAATAAGTACTACAAGAATAGACTAATAGCTCTAGAAATGGATTATTTACGGAGAAGTGCCAGAAAGTCTAGATTAGAACATGTCACAAATAAGGAAATTAGAAACATAATGGAAGCAGAGGAAAGCATAATTCAAAGAATTGAGGAGAAGGAATTAAAGTGGTTAGGACATGTCTTAAGAATGGAAGATGAGCGATGGCCGAAGCAACTATATGAATGGCTTCCGAACAGAAAGAAGAAAAGAGGGAGACCAAGGTTAACATGGAAGGAAAACATGAAGACAGTAATGCAAGCTAGAGGGCTAAGCATCGAAGATGCCCAAGACCGTAGGCTTTGGAGGTTTGGCACGGGAAGACGGCAGCAGCTGTAAAAACCCGACGATAGAGAGATATATATGTATACGCATGAAAATGCTATGATTGCAGAGGGAAGGACCTGCCTCCGGGCAGAATTATTATGGATGGCTAAACGTACAGAGTTTAGAAACTCGGGTTCAAATCCCGACTCAGGTATTATTTTTCTTTTCATGTTATATATATGATATGAAAATAAAAATGAATGCTTGAGTCGGGATTTGAACCCGAGTCTCTAAACTCTCTACGTTTAGCGCTCTAACCAACTGAGCTACCCAATAATTCCAACACAAACATACATTTTTTTTCTTATACATGTAGTATTCTCAATTCACACAAGAGGTAGCGGAAATTTGTTCCAACTGACATCTAGTAGAATACTACATGTATAAGAAAAAATTTATGTTTGTGTTGGAATTCTTGGGTAGCTCAGTTGGTTAGAGCGCTAAACGTACAGAGTTTAGAGACTCGGGTTCAAATCCCGACTCAAGCATTCATTTTTCTTTTCATATCATATATTTGCCTTCATTGCCAAATGTCAAAAATATATGTATAACATCTACATATATATATATATATATATATATCTTAAAATTATATATTTGAGATCTAAATATAGAAGCTTTACTGCTATAATGTAAATATTCTCTTTTAAAAAAATGCTAACTTGCTACAGTTAGCCACTAGATGGCAGTTGGAACGATATCCCGCTACCTCTCGTGTAAATTGACAATACTATACCTCAGATGGTTGGACCGCTGAACGTACAGAATTTAGAAACTCGGGTTCAAATCCCGACTCAGGCATTTATGTTTCTTTTTCATGTCATTCATATATATATATATATATATAAATTTTAATAGCACTGTAACAGGTATTAGTCCGGAGTAGCAGGGTCCCTTTTCTAGCATTCGTTGATAAATATATCTTTGGGACACACGACACCAAGCACAATTTATAACATTGTGATGTATCTTAAGAAATCGAATAGATTTATTGGCTGTGTACAAGAATGGTGCAAGGTCTCATACAATTCGTGATTGAACCTTATCGGTTCAAAAAGCAATATAGTAATGCAAGGCCCAGGATGGTTGATCTGCTTATCACTACAATTTTGGTAAAGTTCTGAAGTGCAGAGCATTTTGTGAGGTCATGTCTTCATGACTGCACTCTCCCCTTACGTAACACATAAATTGCGGCTCTGTATACACGTATCTTATTTAAATGGGCAATTATTGCCAGTTCAGGCGGAACAAAACCACTCCTTCATGTCTCCATTAACAATATACTATACAAATAAGGACTATTCTATGCCACTGAATATTCGATCGTAGAACAAGAGATTTTTAGCCAATGTGATAATACATGTTCCCGCTATAGCCAACTGTCAACATTTTTGCTGACATATAAAGTGATTCTATCCCAAGAATCACCTATATTAATAATAATTACAAACTAACTTATACACCTCACTGATAGTATTCTTTTAACAATTAACAAATTAAATTATTTATGAAAATAATATTAAGAATAACAAATATTTTCATTTGTTTTGTTTTAAATATTGTATGATCGTAAAATTAGTTTTCTATATCTCATTATTTTTCTTTGTTTTTTTATGTACATTGGACGGACAATTTAATTTATCTTGCTTGTATACATTTTATTATTAGTTTTAGTCTTAATTTTAACTAACATTAACTGGTTGCATTATAGATCGTAATATAATAGATATTATCTTTTTGATCACATTTTTATTTAGTATTTAATATTAGAGTTAATTGAGATTGTTATATTCTGATGTAATATATGTTTGTCCTGGTGAGTGGAAGAGAAGGCCACATGGCCTTAACTCCACCAGGCTAAATAAATCTAATCTAATCTAATCTATATTACTGGTCAAGTTAGGGTGAGAAAATTGGCAAGGCAGTGTTAGTTTTGGCAAGTTAGGGAAGAAAATGGGCGAGTTTTTACACCAGATCAGTTTAGCGCTCACTTGTTTGTTAGCTGGTTTAAGTCATAAGTTGGCTACACTGTCTGAGCAATGAATAATATATATTCTACATTAAAATATGGTGATTTTAGGTTACTTTGAACTCAACTTCTCGCTTTATTTTAAGGTAGTTCTCACAGTTTTTTGGAAAAAAAAAACAACATATGTATTTCTGTTAGGTAATTATTCAATGGGTTTTAGTCGTAAATTGGCAAACTGTCTGAGAAATGACTAATACACATTCTACATTTAAATATGGCGATTTTAGGTTACTTTGAGCTTAATTTCTCAGTATATTTTAAGGTATTTTTTTCACATTTTATTGGGAAAAAATCAACATACCGTTATCTCGGGTAATTATTCGCATACTGAAATTAAGTGTTTTTTTTTCGCTCATTTTATTGAATTTATATAGGCGGCATAGATTATCCCCCAAAAAAGTTTGTTTTCTAATGCCACTCGCTGCAATTTACGTGCTTCGGGTTCCGCTCTGCGCGGACAAATGACGTTAATGTGGTATATTTTTAATTTACGCACCGCTTCGGCAGAACACTTTACGTAGATGACGTATTAAAAGATAAGATTGCAATTCATTATCCATCTGTTTGTGTGTGAAACCAAAACAAAAGGCAGTCAGAAGCCTAACTACTCATTATACTATTCAACTGTTTGTGTGCGAAACAAAAACAAAAGACAGTCAGAAGTCTAATAATCAATTGAGTTGGTGTTTACTTGATGAAAATCCATATTTATTAATTAAATAAAAATAAAACGTAGTTTTATTTGATTTTCATATTTATTATATAATTCAGTAACAGCTGTTTCGGTACACTGTACCTTCTTTTTTTTTATTTAATTAACAGTAGTCTAATATTCAACTGTTTGTGTGTGAAACAAAAACAAAAGACAGTCAGAAGTCTAACTTATCATTATACTATTCAACTGTTTGTGTGTGAAACAAAAACAAAATACAGTCAGAAGTCTAACTTCTCATTATACTATTCAACTGTTTGTGTGTGAAACAAAAACAAAATACATTCAGAAGTCTAACTTCTCATTATACTATTCAACTGTTTGTGTGCGAAACAAAAACAAAAGACAGTCAGAAGTCTAACTTCTCATTATACTATTCAACTGTTTGTGTGTGAAACCAAAACAAAAGACAGTCAGAAGTCTAGCTTCTCATTATACTATTCAACTGTTTGTGTGCGAAACAAAAACAAAAGACAGTCAGAAGTCTAACTTCTCATTATACTATTCAACTGTTTGTGTGTGAAACCAAAACAAAAGACAGTCAGAAGTCTAACTTCTCATTATACTATTCAACTGTTTGTGTGCGAAACAAAAACAAAAGACAGTCAGAAGCCTAACTACTCATTATACTATTCAACTGTTTGTGGTGAAACAAAAACAAAAGACAGTCAGAATCCTAACTACTCATTATACCATTCAACTTCTGTGTGCGAAACCAAAACAAAATACAGTCAGAAGTCTAACTTCTCATTATACTATTCAACTGTTTGTGTGTGAAACAAAAATAAAAGACAGAAGTCTAACTTCTCATTATACTATTCAACTGTTTGGGTGTGAAACCAAAACAAAAGACAGTCAGAAGTCTAACTTCTCATTATACTATTCAACTGTTTGTGTGTGAAACAAAAACAAAAGACATAAATCTAACGTCTCATTATACTATTCAACTGCTTGTGTGTGAAACCAAAACAAAGGACAGTCAGAAGTCTAGCTTCTCATTATACTATTCAACTGTTTGTGTGTGAAACAAAAATACAGTCAGAAGTATAACTTCTCATTATACTATTCAACTGTTTGTGTGTGAAATAAAAGATGTTCATAAGTCTAACTTCACGTTAGGCCTATACTATGTTGCAATCTTAACTTTTAGCACATAAAAATCCTAGCCCTAATTATTTTATTATGTACAGAGAGGAGTGTAGGATGAGTGTGTTTATATATTTGCGTATTGTGTATTGTGTGAGGCCTGACGATGAAGAGAAGGGAGAAGGTGAAACCCGATGCCGGCACATAGCCTACTCCGCGGAAAATCACCAAGAGGGCCACCAGGCTTAACGTCCCCATCAGACGGACGAATCGCTATCAACAGCACCACATACCTTCTCAACATATGTACTGTGGAGAGGTTTGGAATTTAATGCAGGAATCTGGTGCACAATCTAGTGATTGAAAAATGTACACCACCACCTCTCCTGGACCCAATATTGAACATTTTGCAATTCAATTAGTTTTTGTGTTGAAATGTTTGGATGTGCCACATACATAATTGAATCGTTGTATTTTAGTGCGTTTATCTAAATTTCTGTCATTGCCTAAATGACGTCCCAAATAATTAAAATTCTGAACTTGGTCTATAACGCACTTTATTGAATAAGACTAGAAAAGAAACTATTTTGAAGTTTTACAAAGGATTATCTATGGATGTGAAACCTGGATATTAAACAAAGGCAGATAGTAAACAAATAGAGGCTGCTGAAATGAAGATGTTGAGAGCAATAGCAGGATACCAAAGGACCGATAAAAAGATAAACGAAGATATGAGAACAGAACTTAATATATTTAATCTCTGTGAAAGAATAGAATATTATCAAAATGCTTATCTTGAGCACGTATTACGAATGAATGAACAGCGCATACCAAGAAGAATGTATAATTATAAACCAAAAGGGAGAAGAATGTTGGGAAGACCATTGAAGAGATGGAAGGATCAATTCGACCTATAATGAGATCGGAACAAGCCATTGGGCTTAATCCTTGTTGTTGTTGTTGATGACGAAGGTTTGGATGTGGGTGGGAAGGAACTTGGGATATACGTAATCCTCACTTGTAAAATGTGGATTAACAACGTATATGACAGGTTAATACAGCTTATAAATCAGGTAGTTTTTAACTCCATTCCATTAATGTCTGCCAAATGTGATAAATTGGTTTATCTAATAATTCCACTATTTATTCTAGTGTTTTCCCTAAATTATCTTACATATACATTTGAACATATCTGATTATTTACTGAATAAACTTAAATATATTAAAACGATGTATACCCATCAATAGGAACCTCAAACTCGATGCTATTCTTTTTTGCAGACGATTTAGCTCTTCTGGCACTTTCCGAAAATGATTTGCAACGATCAATTTGTAATTTACAAAAAAATAGCTGCCAAATTTAATATGGAAATATCAATTAACAAAACTAAAATTATGACATTTCATGGGAAGGACCGCATTCTGTCTCCAGAATAAAATTTTAGAGAGATCTAATCATAAGTAATGCCACGAGTGATTTCCAAATTATCGATAAATTCACGACTCACGAAGTGAGGAGTGAATTTATCTAGGGAATTTGGAAATCAAGAGTAGCATTTGTTAGGACTATTTAACGAATAAAATTAAGCTGTTTACTCACAAATCATTATTTAACTATAGTTATTTTTAAATATTTATATATTTAATGCAAACGGCGATGTTTGAAAACAAATGAGAAACGATTGGTACGCTTCATTTGCTTCTTTTGTTCGATCACTGCAACCAGATTATAATATTATTTATTGCCAAAAGATCACAATGTTGTAAGAATGCACTCTAGTGGAGAAATTTATAACCAACGTTATATGTATTAATTAATTTCTGATGTCCTATGATGTAAATATGTCAATTATATTTCTCTGTAACGTTATTTCCTGAGAAATAATTAGTTTAAGAAAGTGCAAACAGTGGTTTCTTTCTTCTTTTTTGTGGTATAATCAATTGTTACAAATGTGTTTTATATTATCTCTCGTATGCGCTACGTGTTGATATTCATGCACTATATATACAATCTGGTAGCCGTATTTCTTAGAGAGTCAGTCACTGCAAAATAATGCTATGGCCTATTCAGAATGTTAATAAGGAGGTGCTTTCTTTATTATGATAAACTTTAGTTGGTAAATTTTAGGCGAAACACGACTGTGTTTGGTTGTAAATAAAAAGTCATTGAAATGTGATTGGTCATTGACTACGATTTGGGGCATGAGTTAAATAGTCAATTTAAATATCTTGGATATTATCTCTCTATCTGGGGATGAAAAGGATATGCCTGAAAAAATTACTAGTTATAATAAAAGTTTAGGAATTATTAATCAATTTATGAAACCATCCCTTGTACAAAAAAACACCAGATTACGTTTATATAACACTTTGGCTAGACCACTGTTGACCTATGGTAGTGAAGCATGGACACTAAAAGACAAACAAATGAAAGCAGAATAACGGCTTGTGAAATGAGATTCATGCGCAGAACAGCGGGTTACACCAGATGGGATCGGAAAAGGAACACCGATATCTTAAAAGAACTGAAGACTACGCCAATTTTGGAATATATTAAACAGTACCAACTAAATTGGAAACACCACCTTGAAACAATGAGTTCAAATCGGATCCCCAAAGCTGTTTATAATTATATACCAAGAGGGCGAAGATCACTGGGCCGTCCTATGAAACGCTGGAGGGAAAAGTTTCTATACGACCGTAACAGGTCTTAACCTAATACTTGGAAGGAAGAAGAAGAAGAAGAATATTAAAACGAATGTGTATATGTTTGTCGTTTATTGAGTTCTAAAACGGTCAACCGATCTTCATAAAAATATGTATATACTGGTTTTCAAGTATACCGAGTGTTTAGCTGCTATATATTATGTTCTAAAACCATTAGTTGTACGAGTTCACTTGAAACGAAAAATTAAAAATCGTACTAGCAGTCGCAATTTTCGATATTTCACAACGAAACTCAATACAGGCTATTAAAATAAACCGAGATAGCTATTTTCCAAAATTCAGCGAAATCCGACCATTAGAAGCGGGGGTTTATCTGAAATCCTAAATTAAAAATTGACTCTAGCAACCGCCATGTTGGTTCGTGGCAATGTATATCATATCATTCGATTAATCCTTAATTATTTATTTATTTATTCATTTAGGCGTAGCAGAGCACGCCGGGTATTAGCCAGTTTTTAACAAAATTCCCTACTTTCAACAATCATTTATCATCATCATCGTCCTTTCAAGTATTAGGCCCAGTGGCCATCTCCGAAAAGGTCGACCCACAGATCTTCTGCCTCGAGGAATGTAGTGAAGAATTTGTTTTGGTATTCTGTGACGATCTATGCGCTGAATATGGGCTAGCCAATTGTTTCTATATTCTTGGAGGTATTCAGATATAGGTACGATGTTTAACTCTCTCACTATTGTTGAATTTCTTTGGTGGTCTAGAAGGCTATAACCTGCAGTTCGTCGCAGAAATTTCATCTCCGTGGCTGTAATACGACGATCATCCTGAGTTCTGATGGTCCAAGCTTCACTGCCATAACAGATTATGGGTCTAGCGAGAATTTTATAGATTTTCATTCTTGTGTGTCTCTGCTCTTTTGATGGTTTAAAAACTTGGTTGATAATTCTTAAAGCTTTATTATAGTTTTGTATTTTAAAGGATATATCACATTCCTCATTATAAGTTAGATTATATCCTAAGTATTTAAATGAATTAACTTGCTCTAATATTGAATTCTGAATACAAATTTTACTTCTTACTGGGAATTTCCGTTGAAAGGCCATAACTTTAGATTTTGTTGTTGATATTTCCATGTTAAATCGTTGGGCTATTATATTAAGATGATGAGTGGAATATTGTAATTCATCTTCATTATTGCCCAAAAGAGCCTGATCATCTGCATATAAGAGTGTGTCTAAAATTATGTTTCTTGAGAGAGGAATATTACCATGAACTGTCAATCTCCAGTGTCTGATGATAGCATTAATGTATATATTAAATAGAATGGTGATAGAGGGCATCCTTGTCAATCATTTATTAGGTCTATAATTATATTATCATTTTGGCATTACTAATGTTTCCGTCCTAAAAACACATCGACCCTGGCCGAGACTAGAACCAAGGAACATAACCACTAGTCCACCGCGGACGACCTGACTAGCTTCGAAAACGCAACTACGTATTAGGGACTATTCTTACGTGAATGGGTCTGTGCTAATTGCCACACGCGACCCTAATTTAGATTGTTGTGTTGCGGGGATTCCCAGGAATGCGTTATGCAATATTAATGATAGGAACTAACCTATGTCATGCCATACAACAAAGGGAAGAAGTTAACCTTGGAAATATTTTCAAGTTCATGGCACCTGTTTGTAGCAAAAGCTATCAGCTGAGGCGGGTCCTACCGGTGACTTCGCAACTTTACAAAGGGGGTATCCAAAATCCTCAAATTCAAGCATTCAATAAATAACAAACACAACAAACTGGTCGAGCTAAAACGATAGTATATGGAGCAGAAACTAGGGCTGATACAACAAAAACTAAACAAATAATAAGTACATCCATCCATCCATAGTAATTCTGCCCGAGGGCAGGTCTTTCACTGCAATCATAGTATTTCCATGCTATGCTTTGCAGCTTTACTAGGGAATTGTAGATGTGGTAGCTTCCCGTTGTTTTCCACACCGGTGAAGGATGATGATGATGATGATGATGGCCATATGATTTCGTGGACCGTTTGGGCCTTAAAGTTTTCCTGACATTTGTCTTACAGGTGAGGAAAAGCCTCGATAAAAACCTCACCCAGAAAAACAGCCCCGACCGGGGATCGAACCGGGGCCCGCTGCGTGACAAGGCAGCACGCTACTTCGAGACCACAGCTGTGGACATAATAATAATAATAATAATAATAATAATAATAATAATAATTATTATTATTATTATTATTATTATTATTATTATTATTATTATTTATTATTATTATTGTCATTATACTTACTTACTTACTCTTACTCACTGGCACTATCGAACCCGTAGGTTCATGGCCGCGCGGACATAAGCTCTCCATACATCCCTATCCTGATCTAATGTTTTCCAATCATTCCCTGTATAATCTACTTCCCTCAAATCATAGTTAATGTTGTTCTCCCACCTCATTCTTGGTCTACCAACTGGGCGTTTTCCCTCTGGCTTTCCTACAAGAAGCTTCCATGCACGTCCTTCATTCCCCATACGTGCAACATGTCCTGCCCATCGCAGTCTACGAGACTTAACTGTTCTTATTATATCTGGCTTCCTATAAAGACCATGTAGTTCATTGTTATCCAGTTTTCTCCATACACATGTATTTTCATCTCTCTTTTGTCCAAAAAATGTCCCTAAGAACTTAATATGATAATAATAATAATAATAATAATAATATTATTATTATTATTATTATTATTATTATTATTATTATTATTATTACTATTATTATTATTATTAGGCCTATATTATTATTATTATTATTATTATTATTATTATTATTATTATTATTATTATTATTATTATTTCATGCCTATCTTCCATTCCCCATTCGTGTCACATGTCCTGCCCATCGCAGTCTATGAGACTTAACTGTTATTATATCTGGCTTCCTATAAACACCATGTAGCTCACTTTTAAGCAGTCTTCTCCATTCACCGGTCTTTTCATCTCTCTTTGGTCCAAAAATGTTCTTAAGAACTTCACACACACACACACACACACATATATATATAGGCCTATATATATATATATAGGCCGATATATAATATTAATAATAATAATTATTATTATTATTATTATTATTATTATTATTATTATTATTATTATTATTATTATTATTATTATTATTATTATTATTATTATTATTATTATTATTATTATTATTATTATTATTATTATTATTATTATTATTATTATTATTATTATTGCTCAGCATTTTTAAGCAGTTGAAAATGAATTGATTCCGGACGGGTTTGAACCTGCGAACCTTGGATCTTCCTAAAGAGCGAGTCTACTCAGATAGTTTGAAACGTCACGTGTTTTATGTAACAAATAAAAGTGTTATTGGAAAACATGAGCCATTTTCTCCAAGGTCCGGCACTCAATAAACACATCTTTAAAGCATTGTTTGCTGTTTGCGAATTCAATACCAGCTGGTTAACACATGAAACGGCCTGTCCGTCACCGCATGCTGGTTTCTCTGACTATTCAACACCGCCAAATATGTTAATATTTATGTTGTTTTTACTTTCATTTCAAGCACATAATAATGAAGGTAATGCATGTGTTATCTCTAACAACAATATCGCATCAGAGGTCACTGGCTTTACAATCACATACAGAACCTAGAAACTACGTAGGTAAACTAAGTGGTTTCTTAAGCAAACCGAATTTTGCTTATTTACGGAATGTATATGGCACACACTATTGAGTAACACTATGAAATTGGGACTGGAAGTAAATATCAATATAACTAAATATATGGTCACACGTAGAAATGCATTATAGACTATAAAGGAAATGGACAGCTAATGACAAATGAGGGAAATTTTGAGGAAGTGGCTGAATTCAAATACCTAGGAACAATAATCACAAATAGGAATGAGATGCACAAAGAAATTAAACATAGGCTCAATTCTGGAAATGCGTGCTCTTATGAATTGCAGAGACTCTTGATGTCCCAACTCCTTTCAAAAAACGTTAAACTGAAAATATATAAAACTATTATTCTACCAGTTACATTATATGTACGCGAAACATGAACTCTTACTTTAAGGGAGGGAAGGAGATTACGAATATTTGAGAATAAAGTTCTTGGGAAAATTTTTGGACCAAAGAGAGATGAACAGTCAGTGAATGGAGAAGACTACATAACAGTGAACTATATGATCTTTATAGGAAGCCAGGTATAATAAGAACAGTTAAGTCTCGTAGACTGCGATGGGCAGGACATGTGGAGGGAATGAAAGACGTGCATGGAAGCAACTTGTAGGAAAATGAGAGGGAAAATGCCCAGACCAAGAATGAGGTCGGAGAAATATGATCAATAGAAGTGGAAGTTTATCTCAAACCCGAAACCTAAAAAATCCCTCTAGAGGTTACCATGTTTGCTTTGTCTCAAAGTAGCTTCTGACAATATAATTAATAAATATTCCGTAAAACTGCTAAATTAAACCATAAATTGGACTTGTTGAGGAATATTCTTAGTTTCCGCAGTTCCTGCCTCCTTTGTTAATTAAATAGTATGTATCCAGTTTCGTCGAGAGGAAACAAATAGCGCCCGCAATACCAAGTTCAAATGTAGTGGTAAATCTGCATTCTTAAAGTTATGATTTTGCTGGTTTGTGGAATAAGTATTTCTTTTGACTATTTAACTCATGCCCCAAATGGGAGTCAATGACCAATCAAATTACAATGAGTTTTTATTTACAACCAATCACAGTCGTGTTTCGCCCAAAATTTACAAATCAAAGTTTATCATACTAAAGAAAGCACCTCCTTTTTAACATTCTGAATAGGTCATAGCATTATTTTGCAATTACTGACTCTCCAAGAAATACGGCTATCAGATTGTATATATAATGCATGAATGTCAACAGAAAGCGAAAGCGAGAGATAATATAAAAAAATTTGTAAAAATTGATTATACCACAAAAAAAACCACGGTTTTCACTTTCTTAAACGAATTATTTTCCAGGAAATGACGCTACAGAAAAATATAATTGACATATTTACATCATAGGACATCAGAAACCTATAACGTTGGTTATAAATTTCTCCACTAGGGTGCATTCTTACAACACTGCGATCCTTAGGCAATAAATAATAAGATCTGGTTGCAGTGAGAACAAAATAAGAAAATGAAGCGTACCAATCGTTTCACATTTGTTTTCAAACATCGCCGTTTACATTAAATATATAAATATTTTAAAATAACTATAGTCAAATAATAATTTGTGAGTAAACAGCTTAATTTTATTCGTTAAATAGTCCTAACAAATGCCACTCTTGATTTCCAAATTCTCTAGATAAATTGGAAATCACTCGTGGCGTTACTTATGACAATTAAATAGTATATACCAAGTTTTGTTGCGAGTTACACGTTAAATTGACAAAACAGCTGCTGCTGCTGAGTGATGGCAATCACTGTGCATCGCCCAGGGCGCTGCTCTGGAGCTATATTGGCCCCATGACAGCAAAATTCCCTAGTGTTTATCAATATAGGGTTCACTCACTAGTTCAGCTCCATTGTTAGGACGTTGATATTTTGCTTATGTGCTGAAGTAGTATTGGATAGAGATGAATTGTAATTTCTGGTATCAGTTATTTAAATGTGGCGGACCGCACTGAAAACAAAATCGTGCATAATTGTTATTATTAGGTATATTGTGTAATTCCATATACATTTCAGTAATTTAAGGTGAATTATACAAGGAATGATTAGAAAACAACATTAGCTGAGGATAGGGATTTATGGAGTGTTTACATCCGCGTGCCCATGAACCTCGAGGTTCGATAGTGGCAATGAGTTTAGTTAGTGATTCTTATTGAAGTTGTTGCCCAGATTTTATTGGCATTTGCTTTAGGGTAGAGGAAAAGCATGGAATATGTCCAATGAGGAAAATGAACCCTTCTCGGAAGAGATTAAACTCGGTGCGTGATGTGGACAACCATTATTACATGTACTTTTTTTTTTCTCTGTTGCAGCTGCTACAGCAAAACAAAATGAAATCACAAACGCTCCTCCCAACGTGTCTTACATCAACTATGGCGAAGAAGATCAAATGGTGAGTAAAGATAGCGTGAGACCAACGTTCGACTCCCAACTAACAAACCATTACATTTCTCATAAGTAATGCCACGAGTGATTTCCAATGTATCTAGAGAATTTGGAAATCAAGAGTGGCATTTGTTAGGACTATTTAACGAATAAAATTGAGCTCTTAACTAAAAAATAATTATTTGAATATAGTTGCCGGTGTTTTAAAATATGTATATAGTTAATTTAAACGGCAATGTCTGAAAACAAATTAGAAATGTGAGGTTATGTATATTCACTGCAACTGGATCATGTTATTTATTGCCAAATAGGATCGCAATATTGTAAAAATGCACTCTAGTGGAGAAATAATGAAACACATCAAACTATTATCTTCTTCTTCTTCCTTCCTTCCAAGTATTAGGCCAAGGCCTGTTACGATCCTATAGAAAACTTTCCTCCAGCGTTTCATAGGACGGCCCAGTGATCTTCGTCCTCTTGGTATATAATTACAAACAGCTTTGGGGATCCGATTTGAACTCATTCTTTCAAGATGGTGTTTCCAATTTAATTGGTACTGTTTAATATATTCCAAAATTGGCGTAGTCTTGAATTCTTTTAAGATATCGGTGTTCCTTTTCCGATCCCATCTGGTGTAACCCGCTGTTCTGCGCATGAATCTCGTTTCACAAGCCGTTATTCTGCTTTCATGTTGTTTTTTTAGTGCCCATGCTTCACTACCATAGGTCAACACTGGTCTAGCCAAAGTGTTATATAAACGTAATCTGGTGTTTTTTTGCACAAGGGATGGTTTCATAACTTGATTAATAATTCCTAAACTTTTATTATAACTAGTAACTTTTTTCACGGATATCCTTTTCATCCCAGATAGAGAGATAATATCCAAGATTCAAACTATTATAATCAACATTATAGGTTAATCATTTATATTTTGAATAAACAACTCAGTAAAATCACTGAATCTATTCATTATTTGCAATATTCAATGTATTCGTTGGAGAAAAAATAATGGTCTAACCTGTTCAGAATATTAAAAAAGGAGGAGCTTTCTTTATCATAAAAGCAGGAGCTGATAAAGAGAAATCGATAAAGAGCGAGGTGAAACACGACTGTCATTGGTGTGAAACAGAATTAATTGAAACGTGATTGGTCATTGATTAACATTTGCGACATGAGTTAAATAGTCATTGCAATTATAATTATGCCAATGCCATTACACCGTAACATGTCATCAAATATTTGCACTCATGCCCAAAATGAGAGTCAATGACCAATCACGTTTCAATGAATTTTGTTTTACAACCAATGACAGTCGTGTTTCATCTCGATATTTATCGAATTCTGTTTACCAAAATAAAGAAAGCTCATTTTTTTAATATTCTGAACAGGTCAGATCATTATTTTGCAGTGACTGACTCTCCAACAAATACATTGAATATAGCAAATAATGAGCAGATTCCTTCCAACTACACATTTGATAATTGTGTGTTCAATAATTGTGTTTTTAAATAATGATTTTACTGAGTTGTTTTACTAAAAAAATTAATTAATTGCCTATAATGTTGGTTATAAGATATAGTTTGATGTGTTTCATTTTTTCTCCACTAGGGTGCATTTGTACAATATTGCGATCCTATTTGACAATAAATAACATGATCAAGTTGCAGTAAATAAACATAACCTCACATTTCTGTTATTTTGAAACGTCGCCGTTTACATTAAATATATAAACATTTTAAAATAGCGATAACCATATTTAAATAATGATTTGTGAGTAAACAGCTTAATTTTATTCGTTAAATAGTCTTAACAAATGCCACTCTTGATTTCCAAATTCTCTAGATAAATTCACTCCTCACTTCATGAATTTATCGATAATTTGGAAATCACTCGTGGCGTTACTTATGATGATGTAGTAGTACTGGCCGATAGCGAGGAGATACTAAAGGTCAACACGCACACACTATTGAGTAACACTAAGAAATTGGGACTGGAAGTAAATATCAATAAAACTAAATATATGGCCACACGTAGAAATGCAGTAGGCCTATATAATGGAAATGGACAGCTAATGACAAATGAGAGAAATTTTGAGGAAGTGGCTGAATTCAAATCCTAGGAACAATAATCACAAATAGGAATGAGATGCACAAAGAAATTAAACATAGGCTCAATTCTGGAAATGCATGCTATTATGCATTACAGAGACTCTTGACTTCCCAACTCCTTTCAAAAAATGTTAAACTGAAAATATATAAAACTATTATTCTACCAGTTATATTATATGGGTGCGAAACATGGACTCTTACTTTAAGGGAGAAAAGGAGATTACAAGTATTTGAGAATAAAGTGCTTAGGAAAATTTTTGGACCAAAGAGAGATGAACAGACAGGTGAATTGAGAAAACTACATAACAGTGAACTACATGGTCTTTATAGGAAGCCAGATATAATAAGAACAATTAAGTCTCGTAGATTGCGATGGGCAGGACATGTTGCACGTATGGGGAATGAAAGACTTGCATGGAAGCTTCTTGTAGGAAAGCCAGAGGGAAAACGCCCAGTTGGTAGACCAAGAATGAGGTGGGAGAAAATATTAACTATGATTTGAGGGAAGTAGATTATACAGGGAATGATTGGAAAGCATTAGGTCAGGATAGGGATGTATGGAGAGCTTATGTTCGCGCGGCCACGAACCTACGGGTTCGATAGTGCCAGTGAGTAAGTAATATCAGCGGGGCAGCGTAAATCCGCCTTCCAGACGCCCCAACCTCAGAAGTGGGTTACAATAACGTCATGCCAGGAGAGAATACCAGAATGTCGAAATGAAAATGTGATAGCATTGAATATATATTTTTTCAATCGGTGCTTGTTCAGGTTAAAAAGGTAGCATTAATTAAATATATAGATAGATCATCGGTTGATTAATGTCTTTGACATCGTCCGATTCCTAATAGCCAAATTTTGTCGGTCCATCCAATCTCTTGGTTGTAGATGTTTCTCCTTCATGTATAAACATATTCCCTGAATCCAGGAGGTTTTAGGTCTTCCTCTGCCTCGTCTTCCCTCAGGTTTCCATTCCAAAACACATTTTGGTAGTCGATCCTCTTCCATTCGCTGGACATGTCCGTACCATCTTAATTGCCGAGTTTTAATATAATCTAAAATACTTACATACTTACTTACTCACTGGCACTATCGAACACGTAGGTTCATGGCCGCACGGACATAAGCTCTCCATACATCCCTATCCTGAGCTAATGCTTTCCAATCATTCCCTGTATAATCTGCTTCCCTCAAATCATAGTTAATGTTATTCTCCCACCTCATTCTTGGTCTACCAACTGGGTGTTTTCTCTCTGGCTTTCCTACAAGAAGCTTCCATGCAAGTCTTTCATTCTCCATACGTGCAACATGTCCTGCCCATCGCTGTCTACGAGACTTAACTCTTCTTATTATATCTGGCTTCCTATAAAAACCATGTAGTTCATAGTTTTGTAGTCTGCTCCATTCACCTGTCTGTTTATCTCTCTTTGGTCCAAAAATTTTCCTAAGCACTTTATTCTCTAATACTTGTAATCTCCTTTCCTCCCTTAAAGTAAGAGTCCATGTTTCGCACCCATATAATATAACTGGTAGAATAATAGTTTTATATATTTTCAATTTAACGTTTTTTGAAAGGAGTTGGGACATCAAGAGTCTCTGCAATGCATAATAGCACGCATTTCCAATATAATCTAAAATAGTGCCTTCAATCTTCATTTTCTCCCGTATAACTGAATAAATTAAATACATGTAGGGCCTATATTATAGGATACTAAGTGTCAAGTCCGGCTAATTACACTAAGCAACAAAAGAAAGTTTTTTTGTCTCAGAAAGAAAAATATGTGATTCTGATAGTATTTTTTCTCCTGAATTCAATTATGATATCTGTTTTTCTCCAAAGTTTTCGAGAGACAGGAATTTATAACTTCAAACACTTTAATATTTTCTACATTCATAACTACACAATATTCGAACATTCGGACTCACCTAGAAAGTAATAAATGACGATTTTCTGCTATATTTCGCATGTGGAGCATCCCTCTTGATGGTCCAACAATATTCGGCCAACATATTAGGATTCGATTTGCCTTGATATCTCCTTTCCATAGCTGAAATCTCTTGAGTTAGCTCATTTGGTTTTATTTTACAATGGACGAATGGACGAAAAAACATTTATTAAAAAATTAATTAATCCATTAATTGAAATTGAAATAAAAAAAACTGTGGGTGATGGAGAAATTCCGAATATACATTTGAAAACACGATAAAAAACTGCATTAATTACAACTATTGTTACTCATGAGACAAAAAATCATGTTGACCAGTGTAAAGGTACGTACACATATGCGCGCCGCGAACACGAACGGCGCGCGCGCGGCGCGTGTTATGTTCGTCGAAATTATTAATTTCAACGAACCTCCTGCGATCCATAGGAAACCCACAAACCTTCAGTAGACATTTTGCAGAGCAGGTGTAACCAACGATGACTATTCCCTTTCCGTTCTCCCGCTTGTCCTGCATTCTTTCCCAAAAATAGGGACATTCTTTTTAAATGCCGCGGGGACGCGGGACAAATTGTTAAAAATCGGGACGTCTGGTCACGCTTATTACTTATTACATCTTATAACTTTATTTATACTTTTTCAAATATTATAGCATTAAAGGAATTTAAAAAAAATATATGATTTGTATATCCATCCATAGTAATTCTGCCCGAAGGCAGGTCCTTCACTGAAATCATAGCATTTTCATGCTATGCTTGCAGCTTTACTAGGGAATTGTGTAGGTGTGGTAGCTTCCCGTTGCTTTCCACACCGGTGAAGGATGATGATGATAATGATATGATAATGATAAGGATGATGATGATGGCCATATGATTTCGGGGACCGTTTGGGCCTTAAAGTTTTCCTGACATTTGTCTTACAGGTGAGGAAAAACCCCGATAAAAACCTCACCCAGAAAAACTGCCCCGACCGGGGATTGAACCCGGGCCCCGCTGCGTGACAAGGCAGCACGCTACCTCGAGACTACAGCGGTGGACATGATTTGTATATATATATATATATATGTTTAAAATTATTAAGAATCTATCTCACCATAACATGGCCTTAATTTTTAATAAAAATGTACATGATTATTATACTAGAGGTTGTACTTTATTGCACAAAGATACTAGTTTCTAAAAAAAAAAAAGGGGTATAAAAGGGATTCGTTATGCATTAATCAACCATTAAAATAACTACTTACCTATTGAATATCAACATTTCACGAATGTTAAACATTTTTCTAATTGTATTAAAAAATATTTTTTCTCATTGCTTTCTTAGTTAATTTTGTTAATTTTATTATTATTAATATTATCCTGTTTAAATATTGTATTTATATGTGTATATATATTGTGCATCTATAGTAGTTTGTATTACTTAAACTTATGCCTGAATTTGTTTTCTTGTTTTTATTGTTAATTGTTTTATGGCCATTATTTTTTGTATATTGCCCCTTAACATGAGCAATCTTGCTCTTTGGAGTCTTTGAAGAGATAAATAAATAATTAGCAATAAATGTGTTTATATATTGTATTGTTTTGTGATACTTCATGCATAATATTATGAAATGAACGTCTTAAATAAATAATGTTTTCTAAATAATTCTAATTTATTTATACAATTACAGTACACACGAAAAAAAACACATATCATTGAAAAAAAAACAGGCATCTCCTTTCAATGATTTTTTAAAATGATCCTTATGTTGTGGATCCCACAATAATTGCTTGCTTCTATAAATGTCAACAAGTTTTAACACGTTTTCCTCTGACCACTCCATACTCAAATAATAGGTGCGCACCGAAAGCAACGAACCTCTCAGGTACCCGTCCAAATCTAAACAGCGAACCATCAAAGTGTTCGTGGAAAAAACCGACAATGAGTGGATCGTGGTGAGAGACGCGCGCGCCGTTCGTGTTTGCGGCGCGCAGGTGTGTACGTACCTTAATGTATTGGTTGTCGCAGGAGCTGTACGGCTACGTGCGGAGCCAGGTCCGGACTATTGTCACGTGGACCTTCATCTTCCTGACGGTGGGTCTACTGCGGCTCGTGTTCCACTGGTACCCACAATGGTTTCTATACGCTACACACACAGAATGTCCCATCAGCAGCGCCACTACACTCCTTGTGGTGGTGAGTATAACTACAGCAACACAGTGTATTCAGATGTCACTACGATCATGATGATGATGATGTGATGACGGTGTGCTTGGCTTGCAGGATAACTACCAGGGGAAACACACGACGTACTTCGTGAAGCTGGTGAAGATCATCTCAGCACAGAACGCCAGGTACAACTAATTATTATCTTCTTTATCCCTTAAATTTGTAATGTATATTTTTGGATGCATCAGTTGGTTCAATTAATTCAATATTTTAAGTAAATCAGAAGAAAACGAACAAAAAGAAACCACTTAAATGTGTATCTAATTATACAATATATCTAATAATAACAGTTACACAAGATTCCGTTTTCTCTGCGGTCCGCCACATTTAAATAACAGAAGAAATTTGCGTCTTCCCAATTGGTCAAATTTCAAAAACTTACAGGAACAATAAAAAGCACACTTTTACGAAAAGTACGCCCCGATACAATTCTAAAATTTTATAAAACAATGGCTCTTCCAACTCTACTTAATGGTTCTGAAACCTGGACTCTTACTACAGGTAAATTAAATAGGATAGTAGCTGCAGAAATGTAGTTATTAAGACCTTTAGCGGGTTATACGCTTTATGACCACATGTGTAATGAAGTTCTCACACACCAGCAATAACTGAAATCATTCAAAAATATAAAAAAATGCCAAACAATAGACTACCTATGCAGCTATTGAACTACATAAGAGACCCAGGAAGACCTAAGAAGAGATGGAGGGATCAATTTCTATCCTGAAGCGGAACAGGCCAATGGCCTAATCCATGCCTGCAATTGATGATAAATTGATGATATTTGAGTGTCTCCAACCTTTAGGATTAAAATTATACAGACGATAAAGGACTATATTTGGGTATTTTTGACATAAGGGTCCAGTGGTCAGAAATGAATATTTTGGACGCCACGCCATCTTCAAAGTATGTGAGGGCGTTTTTATAAGCTGATTTAATTGTCAAACAAACTTCCTCACTTGTATTGTATATGGCACGACATAACATAGTGGTTAAGGCACTGCGGTACAAGCTGGAAGGTCGAGGATTCGAGTCCCGGTGGGGTCAGGATTTTTAAACTGTCACAAACCTTCTGGCGGCATTATGGCCCTGAGGTCGACTCGGCGTCTAACGGAAATGAGTACCAGACGCATGTTCTGGGGGTAAAGGCGGCCAACAGATACACTCTATTGAGTAACACTAAGAAATTGGAGCTGTAAGTAAACATCAATAAAACTAGACATACGGTCACTCATAGAATTACATTATATTATAATAGTAATGAATATTTGATGATAAATGAGGGAAATTTTTAAGAAGCGGCTGAATTCAAATACCTAGGAACAATAATCACAAATAGGAATGAGATGCACAAAGAAATTAAACATAGGCTCAATTCTGGAAATGCATGCTATTATGCATTGCAGAGACTCTTGATGTCCCAACTCCTTTCAAAAAACGTTAAACTGAAAATATATAAAAATATTATTCTACCAGTTATATTATATGGGTGCGAAACATGGACTCTTACTTTAAGGGAGGAAAAAAGATTACGAGTATTTGAGAATAAATTTCTTAGCAAAATGTTTGGTCCAAAGAGAAATGTACAGACAGGTGAATGGAGAAGACTACATAACAGTGAGGTACATGATATTTATAGGAAACGAGAAATAGGCCCCAATATGAAGAGTTAAGTCTCGTAGACTGCGATGGGCAGGACATGTGGCACGAACAGGGAATGAAAGATGGGCCTGGAAATGTCCTATAGAAAACACCACAGGGAAAATGCCTAGTTACTACGCCCATAATGAGGTGGAAGAATAATTGCAACCATGATTTGAGGGAAGTAGATTATACAGGAGATGATTGGAAAACAGCTGGGGATAGGGATATATGAAGATTTAATGTCCGCGCAGCCATAAACTTCAAAATAAGATGTATTATTATTATTATTATTATTATTATTATTATTATTATTATTATTACAGTGGCGGTGAGACGTACAGAAAAGAAGAGAACACGGCCCAGACACGAGGGGTATACATTCAGCTGCATAATGGAGTTACAAAAGGTTAGAACATTGGAGTATTCTATTGTAGGGTATATTCTTTTTTGGTGGGGTTGTACAAGACAAGGTTTTTAATTATGCTACTTATGCCATTTTTGATGTAATTTAAAGTATTATAAAATGTTAATGATACCATTTATCTGAGAGATGTAACCATCGTCAAGATATGTAAACCTAACATGAAATGAAGTAGTGGAAATATGATTTTATGTTGTAACCGTCAGACATGTTGAATTTTTCATAGAATAACTGATATGAAGAGGTTATTTATTTTACGTATCAAATCACATTTCAAATGCAAGGAACCTAAAAGCTAAACAAACCTAAATCAATTACTGTAACCTAAATCAGTTACTCTAACCTAGGTGAATTCCAGGGAACGTCCTTTTTATTATTTTATGCGGTTAAATAAGTAAAAGGTAAATCCGGACCTAATTTGTTGAAACCATAGATATGGTACATAGATATAAATCCCACGATTAAATGTACACATTTAATAATAACTGGAGAGCGCACAAACGTGCAAAGGAGTTTAATTCATTAGTTTTGCTCATTTGTGGTTTACACGTTGTGCTCATTTGCGGTGCATCGCTTGTTAAAAGTTTGATAATCGGTAGTTTATCGCTGGTTAGAAGTAGGAACTATTGTAATCTTTGTGGTCATGATAGGAAATAGTCCCACTTTATTTTCATATTTACTAGTAAAATAACAAAATGATAACATATCTTAGGTAAATACGTTTAATATAGTGTTTTAATAATAGTTCTTGTAGAGTGCTTCTACCGGAGCCAGCAACAAGCTACTGGAACGGAGAAGAATGAAAAGAGCGGAGATAGATATCGACGGCAATGATCGATGGCAACTGGACCAAAGAGAATCAGGAGCAGAGACACACCATTACAAGACTAGCCATTCGCGGCTTCCACCACAAATTATGCAAGAACAAGACATTTCACACCCGAATGACCAATGTGTGTGTGTGAATTGTGCGGACAGAGATGCAACCAATATCATATCACCGAGTGCCGTGAAAGGACAAAATCGATCTCCGAATATAGCAAAGAATAATGCCCATTCGGGTGAACCTTCCGTATTTATTATTAATAGTTCTTGTAATTAGGTTCTCTTAAATTGGGTAGATAAAAAGCTTGTCATCTCCGATCCGGCCTTCTTTTTTTTTAATATGAGTGTTAGTATATAAGTTTGTGTGTGTGTGTAAATGTCACCACCAGCCGCCACTGACTGATGTTATGTTTTAACAGAGGTGAATGAGGCGCGCATTGTTCACATCAAGAAGCTGACCTACGTGTGGGACGAGGAACGATCAGAGTTTGTCAAGTTGGCAGGACTGGACAAGGGCGTCACCAAAGCAGAGCTGCACCAGTACAGCGGCTATACTGAACCCGAGCAGCAACTCAGGTAAAAAAAAAAAAAAGTCCGTTGCGCAGGAACTGTGAAAACTAAGCGAATTCCTCAGCAAGTCCAATTTATGGTCTGATTCTGTTGTTTAAGGAATGTATAAATAGGATTGTTATGCTTTTAAAGGCTCTCCGAAGGGCTTTCGTAATGATCCATCCATCCATCCATAGTAATTCTGCCCGAAGGCAAGTCCTTCACTGCAATCATAGCATTTTCATGCTATGCTTGCAGCTTTACTGGGCAATTGTGTAGGTGTAGTAGCTTCCCGTTGCTTTCCACACCGGCGAAGGATGATAATGATAATGGTAAGGATGATAATGATAAGGATGATGGCCATATGATTTCGGGGACCGTTTTGGGCCTTAGAGCTTTCCTGACATTTGTCTTACAGGTGAGGAAAAACCCCGATAAAAACATCACCCAGAAAAACTGCCCCGACCGGGGATCGAACCCGGGCCCGCTGCGTGTCAAGGCAGCACGCTACCTCGAGACCACAGCGGTCTTCGTAATGATATGGTATAATAATATATTTGGGTAGGTAACGAGCCGAGTAGTACAAATATATATATATAGGAATTCGTGAAGTCAGGACTTCTAGTAAGAATTCAGGACTCTTATTCTTTAACATAAAAGAAAGCCTACATCTAAAAGAAAGAAGAAAATCACACTGTCTAGTTCTCTTATTTAAGATCCTACATACCTCAATTCCCAATTATTTATCATAAGTAATGCCACGAGTGATTTCCAAATTATCGATAAATTCACGACTCACGAAGTGAGGAGTGAATTTATCTAGAGAATTTGGAAATCAAGAGTGGCATTTGTTAGGACTATTTAACGAATAAAATTAAGCTGTTTACTTACAAATCATTATTTAACTATAGTTATTTTACAATATTTATATATTTAATGTAAACGGCGATGTTTGAAAACAAATGAGAAACGATAGGTGCGCTTCATCTGCTTCCTTTGTTTATCACTGCAATCTGATCATATTATTTATCGCCAAAGGAACGCAATATTGTAAGAATGCTCTCTAGTGGAGAAAAAATGAAACAGATCAAACTGTATATTAATACATTTCTGATGTCGTATGATGTAAATATGACAATTATATTTTTCTGAATTATTACCTGGGGAAAAAAATACATTTAAGAAAGTGCAAACAGTGGTTTCTTTTTTTAGTGGTATAATCAATTGCTACAAATGTTTTTATATATGTGTTGACATTCATGCACTATATATACAATATGGTAGCCGTATTTCTCACAGGCTCAGTCACTGCAAAATAATGGCCAGACCTGTTCAGAATATTAAAAAGGAGGAGCTTTCTTTAATATGGTAATTATAACACTGATAAATATTTCGTGAAACACGACTCTGATTGGTTGTAAAACAGAAATCATTGAAACGTGATTGGTCATTGACTCCCATTTGGGGCATGAGTTAAATAGTCATCATATTACCTCATAAATATTTGTGTTTCATTTGACATGTTTCAATATGCTGTTCATATCATCGTCGCTCGTCCAGACTGTTGAAATGTATATCTCGCGAATAAGCTTTTACTGTGATTATTGTTTCTACGTTTTTTTTTCTTTTTTTTGGTCCAATGCCAACAGGTTGTCTCTTATATCATTTCTGGCTTTCTCCCTTCGCTTTGACAGAATTGCAATTCATTTCTAAGATTGGGGTACCTGGAAGGCGGAGTTACGTTAGCCCGGCTAATTAACCCAATGGGAGTCAATGACCAATCGTGTTTCAATGAATTTTGATTTACAACCAATCACAGTCATGTTTCACCTGAATTTATCAAATAAGTTTATCATAAGTAATGCCACGACAATTTATCTAGAGAATTTGGAAATCAAGAGTGGCATTTGTTAGGACTATTTAAGGAATAAAATTAAGCTGTTTACTCACAAATCATTATTTAACTATAGTTATTTTAAAATATTTATATATTTAATGTAAACGGCGATGTTTGAAAACAAATGAGAAACGATAGGTACGCTTCTACTGCTTCATTTGTTTATCACTGCAACCAGATCATACTATTTATTGCCAAAGGAACGCAATATTGTAAGGAGGAGCTTTCTTTAATATGGTAATTATAACACTGATAAATATTTGGTGAAACACGACTCTGATTGGTTGTAAAACAGAAATCATTGTAACGTGATTGGTCATTGACTCCCATTTGGGGCATGAGTTAAATAGTCATATTAAATAAACCTCCTGCTTTTTAACATTCTGAATAGGCTAGAGCATTATTTTGCAGTGACTGACTCTCTAAGAAATACGGCTACAAGATTGCATATATAGTGCACGAATGTAAACAAATAGTGCTTGCGGGATATAATATTAAAACATTTGTAGCAATTGATTATACCAGAAAAAAACACTGTTTGCACTTTCTTAAACGTATTATTTCCCAGGTATTCACATTCCAGAAAAATATAATTGTCATATTTACATCATAGGACATCAGAAATGAATTAATATACAGTTTAATGTGTTTCACGTTTTCTCCACTAGGGTGCATTATTACAATATTGCGATCCTTTGGCAATAAATAATATGATCTGGTTGCAGTGATGAACAAGTGAAACATAACAAACGTTTCTCATTTGTTTTCAAACATCGCCATTTAGGCTACATTAAATATATAAATATTTGAAAATAACTATATTTAAATAATGATTTATGAGTAAACAGCTTAATTTTATTCGTTTAATAGTCCTAACAAATGCCACTCTTCATTTGCAATCCTCTAGACAAATTGGAAATCACTCGTGGCGTTACTTATGATAATATGATGGGTGATAAATGAAAATGAAGCGCCAGGAGAGTCCTTAAGTTAAACTTAATATCTATCCCAGCCCATGGGCAACCTCAGGAATAATTCCCTTTAAGAAAAAAATCCTATGATCTGACCTGGAGGTGAACGCGGGACTTCATGAACTGTAGTCAGAAACGCTGATCACTACCCCATGAGCCTGATCATCATCAACATTATTATTATTATTATTATTATTATTATTATTATTATCATTATTATTATTATTATCATTATCATTATCATTATCATTATTATTATTATTATTATTATATCTGCGGCACGCCGTAGAGTAGTGGTTAAGGCACTGAGCTACAAGCCGGAGGGTCGAGGGTTCAAGTCCCGTTGGGGTCAGGATTTTTAAACTGACCCAAACCCTCTGGCGGCACTATGGCCCTGGGGTCGACTCAGCCTCAAACGGAAATGAGTACCAGACGCTTGTTCTGGGGGTAAAGGCGGCCGTCACGCAGGGCTGACAACCCGGCTGACATAAAGTGCCGATTGTCTAGATAAAGTGGGAGCCTTAACCTCCTACTACCCCAAGGGCCTCCCGAGGCCTGTTGTGGGATCACTTTATTATTATTCTATCTATCTATCTTCGGGTTTTTACAGATGCTGCCGTCTTCCCGTGCCAAACCTCCAAAGCCAAAGATCTTGGGTATCACCGATGCTTAGCCCTCTAGCTTGCATTAATGTCTTCATGTTTTCCTTCCATGTTAACTTCGGTCTCCCTCTCTTCCTCCTTATGGTCGGATGCCATTGATATAGTTGCTTTGGCCATCGCCCATTCTTACATGTCCTAACCACTTTAATTCCTTCTCCTCAATTCTTTGGATTATGCTTTCTTCTGCTTCCATTATATTTTTAATTTCCTTATTTGTGACATATTCTAATTTTGACTTTCTGGCACTTCTGCGTAAATAATCCATTTCTAGAGCTATTAGTCTATTCTTGTAGTACTTATTGATTGTCCATACCTCACTTCCATACATTGCAACAGATTCCACCAATGTTTTACCAATATATTTTTTGTCTTTCCAAATATGCTTATCCCACCATATGGAATTTAACGATGATATTATTTTGCTACTCAATTCAATTCTATGTTTTATATTCTCTTTGCCTATACCTTCAATGTTATCCATAATTATTCCAAAATATTTAGTTTGTTTCACTTGCTTTATTTGGATTCCTTCTTCCAATATTAAATTTTCTCTTTCATTGCTATTTGTTGCCAGATATATTTTTTTTTTTTTGTAAATTTACTGTGAGACCCCATGATTCATATGTGTTTTTCAACCTCTTTCATTGCTATTTGTTGCCAGATATATTTTTTTTTTTGTAAATTTACTGTGAGACCCCATGATTCATATGTGTTTTTCAACCTTTTTATCATGAATTCACTATCAAATTTGTCTTGCGCTAAAACCAGTTGATCATCAGCAAATTGTAATGTCAGCAAAAATATGTTATTATTACTTTTTTTATTGCGGATGAGCCCATGTAGGGCTACGCAAAGTACTTAGAGACATTTCGTTTGAGCCCAAATTTCTTTCATTCTTTTGCTATGAGCTTGTTTTCTATCATCTGTCCAAGTTGTTCCAGTTTTTTTCTTCGGTTTGTCCTCTTGGTCAACTTGCCACTTATTCACCTTAATTCTAAATATATCTCTGTTTGGGATATCTTCTTTAGTAATTCCTGCCAATTTTAAGTCCTTTTTGACTTACTCAATCCACTTGCATAGTATCCACTGGAGACTTTACTTCTGTTTTCGTAGAATTCCATTATCTGTTTGGTGTCAAGCCCGATGTTTGCGACGTTCAGTTCGTTAATAAATCTGGCCATATAAAATTTTTAGCACCTTCGTTTTCTTAATATCACTATGAATTGTCTCATATACATTTTGCTGTTCCTTTTTACTTTTGAGTCTAAATGCTTCACCTATGACTTGTGGACCTAAAACTTTTCTTATAATTTTGCATTCTTTTTTCACTATATTTTCGATATCTTTTTTTCTGTTCAAAAATTAATGTTTCTGCTCCATAGAGGCACTCTGGTTTAATTACAGTGTTATAGTGTCGTAATTTTGTATGTAAAGATATGCATTTTTTATTATAAGTGTTGTGAGTAAGCCGAAATGCTGTTTCCATTTTTTGGCATGTACTTTTATTGGCTTTAGTTTCGATTCCATTTCCCTGAATTATTTCACCAAGATATTATTATTATTATTATTATTATTATTATTATTATTATTATTATTATTATTATTGTTATTATTATTATTATTATTATTATTATTAATGTATGTGTGTGTTTTACAGACGTACAATATATGAAAGCAATGAGATAGTTGTGAAAGTGCAGAGTATTGTACAACTGGTCGTCCTGGAGGCAGTGAACCCCTTCTACATCTTCCAGCTGTTCAGCCTGTGCGTCTGGATAGCGGATGGTTACTATTATTATCCAATAGCCATCGTCCTGATGACGACCTTTGGTATCGGCACAACTGTCATTCAGACAAGGAGCGTAAGTACCACTGGCTGCAATGTCATTACCTTTTTAAACGGATTCAGAAGGAGGCCGTTCTGATCAAAAGATTGTTTTATACATCTTCATCAGTCCCACTTGCACATGTCGGCCGCGGTGGTCTAGTGGTTATTATCCTTGCATCTAGACCCTAGGGTCATGACTTCAAAACCGACTGTGGTCGATGGATTATTTAGTGTGGAAAAATCCAAGGAACTGCACCAAGTCCTCTTATTTCAGAGAAATAAAGAACTTTATTGGATGGTTCATCGGTTGATTAATGTCTTTGACATCGTCCTATTCCAAACAGCCAGTTTTGTCGGTCCATCCAATTTCCTGGTTGTAGATGTTTCTCCTTCCTGTATAAACATGTTCCCTGACTCCAGGAGGTTTTAGGTCTTCCTCTGCTTCGTCTTCCCTCAGGTTTCCATTCCAAAACAGATTTTGGTAGACGATCCTCTTCCATTCGCTCGACATGTCCGTACCATCTTAATTGCTGAGTTTTAATACAATCTAAAATAGTGTCTTCAATCTTCATTTACTCCCTTATAACTGAGTTCCTAATTTTTTCTCTTCTTGAAATTCTTGCGGCCCATGAAATCAATTTCCGTTGCCAAAAGGTGCTTATTTGTTTTTGTTGTTAATGGCCAAAGTTCTGCTCCATAAGTAAAGATGCTTTTAATAATTGTATGATATATATATATTCATTTTATTTTTATTACTTATATTTTTATCCCAAAAAACTATTATTAAGTGTAAATAATTAATTAATTTCTAATTATTGTCAGAAGTAGGGCATATTTATACTCAAATTAAACGGGGCGAAACCAGGAATTCATTGGTAGCGTAATCAAATTGATACGACTTACCGTAAAACAATTTCATATGCAATCGATAAAACTCTAGTACCAGGTGATTAGCGCTTGGTCGTAGACCTGGTCTTTTGCTGTTGTGATCAACCGCACTAGTAAACATGATACAATGGAACGGTAAGCCCCTATACAATAGAGAAAAAGTTTGCAGTTTTCTTTGTAAAAAGGAATTACAAGACTGCGCCCTTATTAACATGCAATAACAATTACTAAATCCGAAACTGTATACAAAGGGCTGGACAGCAGCTAACAAGCAACCGGGTTTTCCAAAATGAGCTATGGAGAAGAGCTCCCACAAACCAGTTTAAACGAAACACGAGTGCGCTACACAGGAGTCCCCTTTGCGGAAGAAGATAGATGCCGACAAACAAAATTCGTCCTAGTAAAAATAACTCACAGTTGGATAACCCAGCAAAATTGATGTAGGGGCATAAATAATTTGAAGGGGGGATATGACCCGAAACGCCTGAGTTTAACACCCCCAACAATGCCCTCAAGACGTGGTCAGCGAATCAAAAATATTGTAACATGTAATTTTTTTGTAAGATGACTGGAGGCTTTTGGTGAAAGGGGAGAAGTAACAAATCACTCAGAGAAAATAAATATCTATTTTCGATTAAAATTAAAAGTTACTAGCGCGGGCGCCAGGCGCAAGCGCGTTTTCCTCTAAGTTTCGGCGCTCTCAATTAGAGCGCACTATCTACAGGGTGAAAATTATTTTAACCGACAAACTCTGGGAGGTTGTAGGGGACACCAAAACAAATATTTTTCCCTAATGTCATTTTTTTCCTATGAGGATTATTTAAAGGTAGAGGAAGATTTCTCTGGCGGCAAATTAATTAAACCAACAAACACTTTTGCATTTTTATTGCCAAGAGACAACACATTAACACAACGCAATTACTTAAATTACAGTAGAGGTTCAAAAATGCCTTCACTGACATGTAAACAAAGGTTACACCGGCGGATCATGTTCTGTCTAACACGGGCAAAAACTCCAGAAGTATCGGTAATTGCTCCTGCTGCTGCTACTATCCGGGCAACCAGATCATTTTCTGATGGAACAGGATTTGTGCATCTCTCTCCACACAAAAGAATACAAAGTGGTCATATCTGGGGATCGAGCAGGCCATGGTAGAGGACCACCTCTGCCAATCAACTTTTCTGAAAACCGATGGTTCAAGAATCGACGCACACGACGACTGAAATGTGCCGGCGCCCCGTCATGTTGTTGCGTTGTCTTGTAGGAAGCGGGACTCTTACAGAAATTCTGACAATGCTCTGGCGAGAAAATTGTAATAGGGCCTGCCATTTAATGGCCTAGGAAGGAGATATGTCCCAATTAAACAGTCCCCAACAACACCGGCCCACACATAGTGTACTCACTTCAGGTGTATCGCTCCATACACTACTACACTGGTGGACAGAACAATTCCTTATTAATATAAAATTATGGAATATTCACCTGAAAGGTCCGTCTCCTCAACTTAATTAATCATTTAACTGTAGCGCTTTCGGGAGTTGTCCCATCATCGGCAGGATTCAAAACTGGTGTTTCACTGAAGATCTGGTAGAGGGGGTTGCATGTATTGGGTTCGTTTTCGTTTATCAGGTTGTCGTTGTTGTGAGCTGCTTTCATGATTTCCATCTCTTCGAGTACGTTTATCTTCGCTGGATTATTTCCTCTGTGCATTACTGTTAGGGTGTTTTCAATATTTAACATGCGATGTCCTTCATGGACAACGTGTTTTGCATAGCTTGATTTCCCTTCTGCGTGAATGAAGTCTCGAAAATGTTCTTTGAATATTCCATAATTTTATGTTAATTTTGAATAATACCTCAACGGAACACATCATGGATCTTATAAAAGTTGAGAACAATTCCTACCATCAACAGCAGTTGCAGTCATGACAACTGAAGAGCGTAATACGCTCTCTATCGGTTTAAATAACCCTCATAGGAAAAAATGGTATTAGGGAAAAACATTTGTTTTGATGTCCCCTATAACCTCCCAGAGTTTGTCGGTTTAAATTTTTTCACCCTGTATATTAGTGATAAAATTTGCCGGTAAAGGCAAATTCAATTGATTTAGAGAAAACTCACGTGGTATATAAATATTATTACTTTCGACCCTCAGTTTGTACGGCTTTATAGTCGAAGTCTATAAATAACTGATAGCGCAGTTATCTGACACAAATGTTGGAGTTATAATAATTATTCAAACACGTGCGGTGAATAATTAATGTACGATACCGGTCACCAACAGCCTTGAGCGTGGAGTTAAATGGTCGAATAAGACATAGTGTGACAATAAAGTGGAAGGTCAATTTCAAGTCATCAAAGGGAATCTACTGTTTTTTCCCCAGTGAATATCCTTCTTTACGTATACCCTGAGATACAACCTTGTTCTACCGACCTGACCCAACTAGTCCGGAGCATCAAATCGTCCATGTACCATATCCTCGACACCAAAGCGAACCATCCCCGACTAAAATCCCCCTACAGAACAAATCCTCCAGTAGGAACCTCAAGCTAGGTGTCTGATTGAGTCAGTACGTTGTCCGCATACCATTCTAGCAAAAAAATAACTAAAATTAACCTGTTCTAGTGACTTCTAACAGAGGAGAGGCTGAGGGCCAACATTGGGCTGTTATGCCATTGTATATATTAAATGTATAAAATAACATCCCATCGTAAATCATCTGTAAAATTACAATTGCATGTAAGTTATTTTCAAAATGAAGCAAATTGTAAAGTATTTTTGGCAAAAAACATTTGCACCATTTCTATAAAAATATATAATCTATGCGTATGTACACATTTTGGGGATTCTATACCAGAAGTCCACCTACAAAATTGAAATAAAAAAAAACTAAAAATGCACAAATTATTGTTGCATTATACCGCTGTGGTCTCCAGGAACCACGCAGCGGACCCGGGTTGATTCCCGCTCGGGACAGGCTCCTGGGTGAGGTTTTTTCGGGGATTTTCCTCACCTGTAAGACAAATGTCAGGAAGCTTAGGGTCCAACGGGCCCCGAAAATCATCCAGCCATCATCATCATCATCATAATCATCATCCTCCTTCACCGGTGTGAAAAGCAACGGGAAGCTACCACACCTACAATTCCCTAGTAAAGCTGCCAAGCATGGCATGAAAATGCTATGATTGCAGTGAAAGAACTGCCCTCTATGGGTGGATGGATGTGAATAATTCACTTGACGAAAATTTATACGTTTATTTGTCTCAAAAAATGCGGGAAATGCCTTAAAATTGAAAGAGAATGTATTTTAACCAAAAATCGACATATTTATAATGGAAAACATGCATTAGTCATTGTTCAAACAGAATAGCCAACTTATCCTTACGGGACGCCAGATTGCCCAATAAACTGTAAACTAATCTGGTGTACACTAACTTGCCCATTTTCTCACCTTACAAAATAATGAGTATAGCTGGACTGCTGGCTTTTACCAGAACATGACGCAAGCACACTTGTTCTCTGTTGGAGCACTGACAGGTGGACTCCTGCATAGAATAACCGCTATTTGTATTACATATAAATATTTATAACGGTAATTAGACATGGTATGGAATTAAATAAGTTTGGGGAGTGACTTAAAGAAGTTGATAATTTTGCAGAATCAGAAAAGCTTGCAGAGCACGGTGCAGACAACAGACACGGTGAAGGTGTGCAGAGGTGACGACCAGTACGAAGACATCCCTACCACGAGCCTGGTGCCTGGCGACGTCATAGTGATCCCTGCTCACGGCTGCGACATGCACTGCGATGCTATACTGTTGTCAGGCACGTGTATTGTCAACGAGAGCATGTTAACAGGGGAGAGTGTGCCTGTCAACAAAACAGCATTGCCGCGACAGACCGGGGTCTACTACAACCCCCGGGAGGACTCTAATCACACCCTCTTCTGTGGCACCAAGGTACTACCCATATCTATATATCTTAATATATAAAAATTTCAGGTCACATTGTTTGTCCGCGATGGAATCCTAAACTACTGAACCGATTTTAATAAAATTTTCCACACTGTGTGCAGTTTGATCCAACTTGAGACTTAGGGTAGTTTATAACTAAATTTATAGTCGCATTAGTTTTCATTGCAAATTATGTTTATTATTTAACAAAGAGTTATAATTATCTGCGTGTTCTATACGATTCTAACAGATGGCGGTGTAATTATCTGCGAGATCCATACGATTCTAACAAATGGCGGTGTAAGGTAATTTGGTAAGGCAATTGGTTTATTATTTAACAAAGAGAGATCCAGATGGCTGTGCTTTTTGTTCCAACCGCGAATTTCAATTGAATTACAAATATTGATTATTTCATAATTTAAGTGTGTTCTGTGATTATTTTATTTTCAATATTATTAATTTCGTGTGTAAGTATTAGTTTTAAGTAATCTGGCTGAAAGACAGCAACTTAATTTAAATTTTTAACGTATACCTTAGCCACAGCAACGCGTATATATATATATATATATATATATATATATATATATATATATATATATATATAATATTTGTTTCAACACTAGTAAAATTCATATCAAATTCCGTTGAGGTGAAGTCATATGATGAAAGTTAAAAATTAAATTGTACCTGTTGGTAGGTGCCGTCGTCCTCAACTTTGTTAAAATATTGTATATAAAATTAACTGGAGCGCTTTCGGAAGTTATCTTCCATCTTCTGCAGGTTGAGCTTCCACTACTCGTCGTTGTTGCGTACAGTTGGAGTATACATCACCGTACACAACAACGAGTAGCGGAAGCTCAACCTGCCGAAGATGGAAGATAACTTCCGAAAGCGCTCCAGTTAATTTTATAAACAATATTTTAATAAAGTTGAGGACGACGGCACCTACCAAACAGACACATTTTAATTTTTAACTTTCGTCATAATATTTGTTTGTTCAAAATATTAAATCTACGAAAGTTCTTCACCGATCACCATGAAAGTTAGCACAAATGTGTATTTTTTTATGCTGAGGGTTTTTATGCTATCTGTTAGGGTATTCGATAAGAAATGGCAACACTGTTGTAAATCGGCGATCCTAGTGGTGACCATAGTAATATTGTAGTATGTTGTTGAACAGTCTTTGTTTTCTTCTTCTTCATCCAAACAAGTCTTAGGGCCTATAGGCCTGTTATGATCTAACACATGAATTTTCCTTTGGACGGCCCAGAGATCTCTTCCTTGTTGGACAATATCGAAGCATGCTCATGGCCTAGGTAACTCCATCTGAACTCATTCGTAGCAAATGATTCATCCAGTTGTTTTGCAGTTTTGAATTTTCGAAAATTTTGACATTTTTTTGGGAAAACAGTAAGACTATAACCTCGGAAAACGCAATTTTGAAATTTAAGATTTAGACCGGAATTTTTGCATTATAAATCCCGGACAAAGTCTCTAGATAGAAAATTTGCAGTTTTTGAATTTTCGAAAACTTTAACATTCTTTGGAAAATCAGCAAAATTATAACCTTGGAAAACTGAATTTTGAACTTATGGATTCAGACCGGATTTTTTGCATTATAAATCCCGGACACAGTCTATAGATGAAATTTTGCAGTTTTTGAATTTTCGAAAATTTTGACTTTTTTGGTAAAACAGTAAGACTATAACCTTGGAAAACTCAATTTTGAATTTTTTTATTTAGACCGGATTTTTTGCATTATAAATCCCGGACAAAGTCTTTAGATAGTAATTTTACAGTTTTTGAATTTTCCAAAATATTGACGTTTTTTTGGAAAAGCAGCGAACTATAACCTCAGATAACTCATTTTTGAAATATTTTATTTAGACCGGATTCTTTGCATTATAAATCCCGGACAAAGTCTCTACATAGTAATTTTTGCAGTTCTTGAATTTCCGAAAATTTTGACATTTTTTGGAAAATCAGCGAAACTATAACCTCAGATAACTCATTTTTGAAATTTTTTATTTAGACCGGATTCTTTGCATTATAAATCCCGGACAAAGTCCCTAGATAGTAATTTTGCTGTTTTTGAATTTTCGAAAATGTTGACATTTTTTGGAAAATCAGCAAAACTATAACCTTGGAAAACTCAATTTTGAAATTTTGGATTTAGACCGGATTTTTTGCATTATAAATCCCGGACACAGTCTCTAGATAGTAATTTTGCAGTTTTTGAATTATCGAAAATTTTGACTTTTTTTTAAAAAAACAGTAAGCTATAACCTTGGAAATCTCAATTTTGTAATGTTTTATTTAGACCGGATTTTTTTCATTATAAATCCTGGACACAGTCTATAGATAGTAATTTTGCAGTTTTTGAACTTTCGAAAATTTTGACATTTTTTTGGAAAATCAGCAAAACTATAACCTTAGATAACTCAATTTTGAAATTTTGGATTTAGACCGGATTTTTTGCATTATAAATCCCGGACATAGTCTCTAGATAGTAATTTTGCAGTTTTTTAATTTTTGGAAAATTTTGACATTTTTTGGAAAAACAGTAAGACTATATAACCTTGGAAAACTCAATTTTTAAATTTTTTTATTTAGACCGGATTTTTTGCATTATAAATCCCGGACAAAGTCTCTAGATAGTAATTTTTGCAGTTTTTGAATTTCCGAAAATTTTGACGTTTTTTGGAAAAGCAGCGAAACTATAACCTCAGATAACTCATTTTTGAAATTTTTTATTTAGACCGGATTTTTTGTATTATAAATCCCGGACAAAGCCCCTAGATAGTAATTTTGCTGTTTTTTTTTTTTTGAATTTTCGAAAATTTTGACATTTTTTGGAAAATCAGCAAAACTATAACCTTGGAAAACTCAATTTCGAAATTTTGGATTTAGACCGGATTTTTTGCATTATAAATCCCGGATACAGTCTCTAGATAGTAATTTTGCTGTTTTTGAAGTTTCGAAAATTTTGACATTTTTTTTAAAAACAGTAAGAATATAGCCTTGGAAAACACAATTTTGAAATTTCGGATTTAGAACGGATTTTTTGCATTATAAATCCTGGACACAGTCTCTAGATAGTAATTTTGCAGTTTTTGAATTTTCGAAAATTTTGACATTTTTTGGAAAAACAGTAAGCTATAACTTAACCTTGGAAAACTCAATTTTGAAATTTTTGATTTAGACCGGATTTTTTCATTATAAATCCCGGAAATAGTCTATAGTTTTGTGGGTCATTCTTCTTCCTTAGTGAAACGGCCTCTATCTATGTATGTATTCAATGACTGGTTCTAAACATAGTTCATTCAAGATATCATCATTGCATTTGTGATCCCATTTGGTATATCCTGCTGTATATCTCATTTCACTACAACTTATCCTGCTTTCTTGGATTTTCCTCAAAGTCGATGTCTCACTGCCCTAGCAGGAATATTTGTCGTATAAATATGAAATAATGAAAGACTCGAAATGGCAATATTTTGTGAATACATTCACTGTTTTTCACATTTAGTAAGTAATACTTACTCACTGGCACTATCGAACCCATAGGTTCATGGCCGCGCGGACGTAAGTTTTCCGTACATCGCTATCCTGAGCTAATGCTTTCCAATCATCCCCTCTATAATCTACTTCCCTCAAAACATAGTTAATGTTGTTCTCCCACCTCATTCTTAGTCTACCAACTGGGCGTTTTCCTTCTGGCTTTCCTACAAGAAGCTTCCATGCAAGTCTTTCATTCCCCATACGTGCAACATGTCCTGCCCATCGCAGTCTACGAGATTTAACTGTTCTTATTATATCTGGCTTCCCATAAAGACCATGTAGTTCATTGTTATGTAGTCTTCTCCATTCACCTGTCTGTTCATCTCTCTTTGGTCCAAACATGTTCCTAAGAAATTTATTCTCAAAAACTCGTAATCTCATTGCCTCTCTTAAAGTAAGAGTCCATGTTTCGCATCCATATAATATAACTGGTAGAATAATAGTTATATATATTTTCAGTTTAACGTTTTTTGAAAGGAGTTGGGACATCAAGAGTCTCTGCAATGCATAATAGCACGCATTTCCAGAATTGAGCCTATTTTTAATTTCCTTGTGCATCTCATTCCTATTTGTGATTATTGTTCCTAGGTATTTGGATTCAGCCACTTCCTCAACATTTCATTTAGTAAGTAATACCGCGCTAAAAATGTTTCAGTAGAATTTATTTAAAAGGTGTAACTCAGCCTCTAACGAAAATGAGTACCAGACGCTTGTTCTGGGGTAAAGGCGGCCGTCACGCAGGGTTGACAACCCGGCTGACAAAAAGTGCCGATTGTCTAGAAAAATTGGGAGCCTTAACCTCCTACTACCCCAAGGGCCTCCGGGCCTGTTGTGGGATCACTTTACTTTACTTTAATTAGATAGTACTTGAACATCCACCAAATTCACCGAGAGGAGCCCTTGTGAGTGTAAGTTATTCTCAAAGAACCTGTTCGTAGCATTCGATACCAATCAAAGAGTTGATATCCAAAAAGCTTTACATCGATCTCAAAGATAAAAGAACCTCTGCAGTCAGATTCAACCCAGGAAGTTACTGTGTGTTTGGAATAGGTAAATTGGGTTACCATATTAACAGTAATTTTCTTGAGAGAAATCCTTATATAAAACTGAAGATTGCAACACAGCAAGTACATAGTTGTAAGTTGTAGCCGTCCAAGCCATCCCCTCTTAAAGAAAAAAAAACTGTTACCACTTGTCACTGAGCTCGTGCGGACCTGTACTATCCTGTGTGAAAGTGTCAACTCTCAATATTTACTATAAAACTAGTTTGCATGATGTAAAAGAAAAACTATGCTTTTTAAATGTATAGTACATAGATTTGGAAAAAGTACTGCTAACCTTGCCCTTCCATCCCTCTCTAAACAAACAAATACCATATATCATGAGTTTGGCAACATCTACCCTCTGTAGGTAGGGGGACACTGGCGTAGCCCGTAAGTCTGTAGTAACTTCCTGAGTTGAATTAGAGTGTATTCGATTACAATCAAAAATTGATATCCAGAAGGCTCTAGATCAGTCAGATGAAAGAAATATCCAGAAATGATACTGCAGATGAAGTTCGCCATCTTCCAAGGATTTGTCAACTTATAGTTGACTTGGCAAGAGACTAAAAATGAAGTTCGTGATGTCAAAATTAACCTAAATAATTGCTTTGTGATGTTATAACAGTGTTTCCATTATATTGACTTAGGCTTTCACGGCCGGAGTTACTATGATGATCTTGTTGAAAGATTTCCGGGCTGTTGGCCGTGGTCTTGAGGCTTGTAGTTCCCCGACGTTTCGCCAGAGACAATCTATTAGAACATCAGACAGCAACCTCATTGGTGCAATGGAAGACCCTAATGCTAACCAACCAGAAGGCAGATACAATTTACGAAGTAACGGACCGCGCAGAGAACACGTCGCGGATACATGTATAAATAGGGCAGGTAGTCGACAAAATTGCCAGTCTCAAGACAACCCTTGAGGATGCCGGACGCAGTCTCTGGCGAAACGTCGGGGAACTACAAGCCGCAAGACCACGGCCAACAGCCCGGAAACCTTCTACAAGATCATCATAGTGTTTCCATTACTTATCGAATGCCCCAGTATTATGTTCTGCAGCGCCGTAGAGTTTTGTTTTTTAGTGTCTATCACATTCTTTTGTAACACTTTTGTTTTAAACTATGCGGACCTGCCCTGAACAGTATGGCACCTCCCCAGGGAGATTAGCTGCCAGCACAGTTTCAAAACAGCTGTCTTGTAGATTGTTTTCTGTTGCTTGAAGGTGTTACGAATGTTTGCAGGTGATACAGACGAGGTACTACGGCGCAGAACATGTGAAAGCTGTGGTTCTCAGAACTGGGTTCCTGACTGCTAAGGGCTCTCTGGTACGATCCATCCTCTATCCCCCGCCCGCTGACTTCCGCTTTGATCGAGATTCTTACAAGTTTATAGGAATTCTCGCAATCATCGCAGCTCTCGGGCTCATCTACACAGTGGTTCTCAAGGTACGTACTCATATTAAGGGGCAGGTCATAGTCAAATACTTGTATCTGTCCACCGCTATAGTATCGGTTGGGATAAGTAATGGTTGTTTCAGGTGGATTGAAGATATCTACAGAGAAAACAACAATTATGGCATTTCAAGGTGTAGATCCTGTCAAAAGTAAAATTGTACTGGACAATAAAATTTTGGAGCACGTGAATAATTTTACATATCTAGGATACAGTATCTCACATGAAGAAGAAAAGGATGTAAATGCAAAAATATCTACATTTTTAAGAATTTTAGGGTTAATAAATTCTATCTTCAAGCCACAGTTAGTCCAAAAACATCCAAGACTAAAAGTGTATAAAACACTGGCTCTTCCAACTCCTTTGTATGGTAGAGAAGTATGGACGTTGAAACAGAAGGATATACAGAGACTTAGATCTGCTGAAATGAGATACCTTCGGAGGACTGCAGGATACACACTACTAGATCACAAAAAAATGAAGACATCTTAGAAGAATCACACATGGAACCTTTAGAAAACAAAATTTCTGATTATAAGTCAAGATGGATGCAACATGTTCATCGAATGGAAGATCACAGAATACCCAAACAAATGTTAAGATATCAACCTGCAGGAAGAAGAAGACCAGGACGTCCACTCAAAATACTTCTGGATGGTGTTTCTCTTGAGGCCGAAACAGGTCAACAAATGGCCTAAATTCGTGAATGTACTATGATGATGATGATGACGTTTTTAAATTTGCGTCCACAGTGGGAGGCAATTCACAAAAATTATGATAAGAAAATCGGGGGGATACAGTTTGGTGTTACAGCTACATATCTATCATCTACATCCAAAATTTAATTACATCACTCGATAGATAAAGGATCAAAGAATTCGTTTTGAAGAGAAAAATGTACATCTAAACTGAGATTCGAACCCAAGGTCTCAGAATGCTGATGTATAAAACTAAAAACCTTGGGTTCAAGTCCCAGTTTAGGGGTACTATTTTCTAATTAAAACATTTTGTCTGTTCATTCTTACCTCTTAGAGTTGTTTTTGTCGAACATATGTTTCAGAGCTTCTTAGCCCCATCGTCAGCGATTACAGACTGAATTTTCTCATGTTCTATATTTAAATAATGATTTGTGAGTAAACAGCTTAATTTTATTCGTTAAATATCGTAACTAATGCTGGTTTGTTTAGGTCGGGAAGGAAATAGAAGCGTCTGACGTGGCCCTGAAGGCTCTGGACCTGATAACCATAGCAATACCACCTGCGCTGCCGGCTGCCTTGTCCATGGGCAAGATGTACGCACAGAGTCGCCTCCAGAAACACAGGATTTTCTGCATCAACTCCAGAGTTATCAACGTCGCAGGCGGAATCAACTGTGTCTGCTTTGACAAGGTTAGTAATAACTCCTGATTTATTAAAAGTTGAATCGAATTTCTAAGGAATGTAACATTGAAAATATGTTTTTTTTCCCTAAATCTGCAATCAAATCTACTTACTACAAAACAAAAAATGATTTTTAAAAAGTTTATTAGCGGACTGCAAAGGAATGTGGCTGATCTCATGAAAATATATTTTGCTATTCTTTACAACATGTGATGCAACTTTTTTAATTCCTTCATAAACTTCTGTCAAATTTTATTCTTAGGGTTTCATTTTTCAAATTATTTCCCACCATTTACAATGTTTTTTACATTTTTTCTAACGATTATTTCAATACATTTTTCTATGATACTTAACTATATACGTAGCAATGAAGACGTAGCAGCCATATTGATTTTAACGAATATTTTTCCAGTACAGTATCTACTAATTAACTGTACACATATACTTCAGAAATCCAGAACTTGCTATTTATTTTTAGGCGTTACATTCTTTCACAGGTTAGAGTGCTTAAATTGCATTAGGTTAGTTTTTAGGTTGGTCTTTCACAGGTTAGAGTACTTAAATTCCGTTAGGTTAGTTTTTCACAGGTTAGAGTGCTTAAATTGCATTAGGTTAGTTTTTAGGTTGGTCTTTCACAGGTTAGAGTACTTAAATTGCGTTAGGTTAGTTTTTAGGTTGGTCTTTCACAGGTTAGAGTACTTAAATTGCGTTAGGTTAGATTTTAGGTTGGTCTTTCACAGGTTAGAGTGCTTAAATTGCATTAGGTTAGTTTTTAGGTTGGTCTTTCACAGGTTAGAGTACTTAAATTGCATTAGGTTAGTTTTTAGGTTGGTCTTTCACAGGTTAGAGTACTTAAATTGCGTTAGGTTAGATTTTAGGTTGGTCTTTCACAGGTTAGAGTGCTTAAATTGCATTAGGTTAGTTTTTAGGTTGGTCTTTCACAGGTTAGAGTACTTAAATTGCATTAGGTTAGTTTTTAGGTTGGTCTTTCACAGGTTAGAGTACTTAAATTGCGTTAGGTTAGTTTTTAGGTTGGTCTTTCACAGGTTAGAGTACTTAAATTGCGTTAGGTTAGATTTTAGGTTGGTCTTTCACAGGTTAGAGTGCTTAAATTGCGTTAGGTTAGTTTTTAGGTTGGTCTTTCACAGGTTAGAGTACTTAAATTGCGTTAGGTTAGTTTTTAGGTTGGTCTTTCACAGGTTAGAGTACTTAAATTGCGTTAGGTTAGATTTTAGGTTGGTCTTTCACAGGTTAGAGTGCTTAAATTGCATTAGGTTAGTTTTTAGGTTGGTCTTTCACAGGTTAGAGTACTTAAATTGCATTAGGTTAGTTTTTAGGTTGGTCTTTCACAGGTTAGAGTGCTTAAATTGCGTTAGGTTAGTTTTTAGGTTGGTCTTTCACAGGTTAGAGTACTTAAATTGCGTTAGGTTAGATTTTAGGTTTGTCTTTCACAGGTTAGAGTGCTTAAATTGCGTTAGGTTCGTTTTTAGGTTGGTCTTTCACAGGTTAGAGTACTTAAATTGCATTAGGTTAGATTTTAGGTTGGTCTTTCACAGGTTAGAGTGCTTAAATTGCATTAGGTTAGTTTTTAGGTTGGTCTTTCACAGGTTAGAGTACTTAAATTGCATTAGGTTAGTTTTTAGGTTGGTCTTTCACAGGTTAGAGTGCTTAAATTGCGTTAGGTTAGTTTTTAGGTTTGTCTTTCACAGGTTAGAGTACTTAAATTGCGTTAGGTTAGATTTTAGGTTTGTCTTTCACAGGTTAGAGTGCTTAAATTGCGTTAGGTTAGCTTTTAGGTTTGTCTTTCACAGGTTAGAGTGCTTAAATTGCGTAGGTTAGATTTTAGGTTTGTCTTTCACAGGTTAGAGTGCTTAAATTGCGTTAGGTTAGTTTTTAGGTTTGTCTTTCACAGGTTAGAGTACTTAAATTGCGTTAGGTTAGATTTTAGGTTTGTCTTTCACAGGTTAGAGTGCTTAAATTGCGTAGGTTAGCTTTTAGGTTTGTCTTTCACAGGTTAGAGTGCTTAAATTGCGTTAGGTTAGTTTTTAGGTTTGTCTTTCACAGGTTAGAGTGCTTAAATTGCGTAGGTTAGCTTTTAGGTTTGTCTTTCACAGGTTAGAGTGCTTAAATTGCGTAGGTTAGATTTTAGGTTTGTCTTTCACAGGTTAGAGTGCTTAAATTGCGTTAGGTTAGCTTTTAGGTTTGTCTTTCACAGGTTAGAGTGCTTAAATTGCGTTAGGTTAGTTTTTAGGTTTGTCTTTCACAGGTTAGAGTGCTTAAATTGCGTAGGTTAGCTTTTAGGTTTGTCTTTCACAGGTTAGAGTGCTTAAATTGCGTAGGTTAGATTTTAGGTTTGTCTTTCACAGGTTAGAGTGCTTAAATTGCGTTAGGTTAGTTTTTAGGTTTGTCTTTCACAGGTTAGAGTACTTAAATTGCGTTAGGTTAGATTTTAGGTTTGTCTTTCACAGGTTAGAGTGCTTAAATTGCGTAGGTTAGCTTTTAGGTTTGTCTTTCACAGGTTAGAGTGCTTAAATTGCGTTAGGTTAGTTTTTAGGTTTGTCTTTCACAGGTTAGAGTGCTTAAATTGCGTTAGGTTAGCTTTTAGGTTTGTCTTTCACAGGTTAGAGTACTTAAATTGCGTTAGGTTAGTTTTTAGGTTTGTCTTTCACAGGTTAGAGTACTTAAATTGCGTAGGTTAGCTTTTAGGTTTGTCTTTCACAGGTTAGAGTACTTAAATTGCGTAGGTTAGCTTTTAGGTTTGTCTTTCACAGGTTAGAGTGCTTAAATTGCATTAGGTTAGTTTTTAGGTTGGTCTTTCACAGGTTAGAGTACTTAAATTGCATTAGGTTAGTTTTTAGGTTGGTCTTTCACAGGTTAGAGTACTTAAATTGCGTTAGGTTAGTTTTTAGGTTGGTCTTTCACAGGTTAGAGTACTTAAATTGCGTAGGTTAGATTTTAGGTTTGTCTTTCACAGGTTAGAGTACTTAAATTGCGTTAGGTTAGTTTTTAGGTTTGTCTTTCACAGGTTAGAGTACTTAAATTGCGTTAGGTTAGATTTTAGGTTTGTCTTTCACAGGTTAGAGTGCTTAAATTGCGTTAGGTTAGCTTTTAGGTTTGTCTTTCACAGGTTAGAGTGCTTAAATTGCGTAGGTTAGATTTTAGGTTTGTCTTTCACAGGTTAGAGTGCTTAAATTGCGTTAGGTTAGTTTTTAGGTTTGTCTTTCACAGGTTAGAGTACTTAAATTGCGTTAGGTTAGATTTATTAGGTTTGTCTTTCACAGGTTAGAGTGCTTAAATTGCGTAGGTTAGCTTTTAGGTTTGTCTTTCACAGGTTAGAGTGCTTAAATTGCGTTAGGTTAGTTTTTAGGTTTGTCTTTCACAGGTTAGAGTGCTTAAATTGCGTAGGTTAGCTTTTAGGTTTGTCTTTCACAGGTTAGAGTGCTTAAATTGCGTAGGTTAGATTTTAGGTTTGTCTTTCACAGGTTAGAGTGCTTAAATTGCGTTAGGTTAGTTTTTAGGTTTGTCTTTCACAGGTTAGAGTACTTAAATTGCGTTAGGTTAGTTTTTAGGTTTGTCTTTCACAGGTTAGAGTACTTAAATTGCGTAGGTTAGCTTTTAGGTTTGTCTTTCACAGGTTAGAGTACTTAAATTGCATTAGGTTAGTTTTTAGGTTCGTTAAATATCGTGTATTATATTAGCTGCATCCCGTGATTCCACAGTGTAAACAGCTTCCCGTTTGTTGGCGCATGCGCATGGTGTATGATTGGAGCTTAGAAAAATTTATCGCGTCACATGTTGTAAAGAATATCCGATTATTTTTAATTTTTTTGCACATTTTCATTAATCCTGCTCACGTAAACAATGTAAACAACAATGACAAAAACGTATTTATATGTCTTTTAGCACTCTACAAGCTACATTTTTTTCAGAACAGAACTCGGTGTATAGCAATCAATTAAAAAACTAAGATCATGTTCGTTAATCACCAAAATCAGACAATTAAATATGGCAGTTAACCTCAAACAAAAATTTTAAAATCGCTGTAGCAGCAGCAATTTTCGATTTTTCGAGACGAAACTCGGCACATGCTATTAATATAAATCGAGATAAGTATTCTCTATAAATCGGCGAAATTGAATCATTAGTAGTGGGGGTTTACCCGAAACACAAAACCTAAAAATCGCTCTAGGAGCCGCCATGTTTGGTTTCTCGCATTCCAAAATTAAAAAGTGCATACAATTTAATTAACAAAAGAAACATATATTCCGTACAGCAGTAATACAGGAACATATATTCAAGCTGCTGAGGAATTCGCTTAATTTGTGCAATTCCTGCGTGACGGACTTTCTTTTAAATCGTAAATGAAGTGAATGTTGGTTATTTATAGACGGGAACGTTAACAGAAGATGGACTGGACATGTGGGGTGTGGTGCCAGTGGTAAGCACCAACTTCCACAAGCCGGAGAGCGACGCCACACAGATAGCAGGACATCCACTTCAGCCGGCCATGGCCTCCTGTCACTCACTCACCATCATAGATGGCAACCTCACTGGGGATCCCCTCGACATCAAGGTTTGTAACGCTTTCTCAATGCGTCCTCGTTATTTCCACCCATGGCGGACAGGACAAGGCAATAAGCACACCTTGCCAGGAAGAGTGACAACTTTTCACTGTAAAAATACACGTGTAAGAAACGCGGACATGGGTTCCATGGGGTAAAGACCAAAGAGAGACAAACACACAGGTGAATGGACTGAACTACATGGTCTTTATGAGAAATCAGATATATTAACAAGAGTTAAGTTTCTTGATTGTAATAGGCAGCGAATATGGAACTAATGGGGAATAAAAGAGAGGCATGAAAACTCATTGTAGAAATGTGCCCACTATGTAGGCCAGGAATGAGGTGGGAGAATAACATTAACCACAATTTGAGGGAGGTAAATTATACAGGGGATGATTGGAAACCATTGCTTCAGGATATGGATGTATGGAGAGCTTACCATCCGTGCAGATAAAAACTTCATCATCATCATAGTACATTCACGAATTTAGGCCATTTGTTGACCTGTTTCGGCCTCAAGAGAAACACCATCCAGAAGTCTTTTGAGTGGACGTCCTGGTAAGGGGTAGTGACGTGTGTATAACCTCTCCTACCCAATTCTCATCCTCACCTTCTCGTGGTACAATCTGTTTTCACAAACGAGGCTCTGAGGACCGAGTCACGGCGGTATAACCGTTCCATCGGGTACTGAGTAAATGCAGTATCCTAATGTCTGCCCAGAGACTAAAAGGTAGCAGCCCTACCACTGGGGCCAGTAACCTGTCCTAAGGAACTTCAAAACTACTTTCAAGTCTCAACACGAAAAAATCCAGAAGGAATTGAAATATGACGACCCACAGCAAAGACATAAACTTATGGATTTAATAGTGTTAGTTAGTTAATTAGTTCCATATTATGTTTAATTCTCTAGGAGCTATCAACTTTTTTTTTCGTAAACACAAAAATTAGTTTTAAAATTTTTCTTTTGAATACTAAAAACTTTTGTTGCCTCGATTCTTTCAGTACCCAATACTCACATGCATAAGGCACTATTGGTACCTGTTATTATTGTTATACATAATCTAAGTTTTGCTTTTTTGCAGATAAATTTAGTCTAGATAGTGGGAGGTTGGGAATATCAAGAAATAACATGAAAATGAGTTAAAAGAACATTTAATGAAAGTTAAAAAAATTAATTGTACTTGTTGGTAGGTGCCGTTGTCCTCAACTTTGTTAAATATTGTATATAAAATTAACTGGAGCGCTTTCGGAAGTTATCTTCCATCTTCTGCAGGTTGAGCTTCTGCTAGTTGTTGTTGTGTACGGTGATGTATACTCCAACTGTTTGTAGCAGCAACTGACTTGTTTTTGACGATCTCGTATAATGGGTTTGACTGGGGTGCGTTCTCATTAAGAAGTGAGGTGTTGTTTGTTTCCTTTATAATTTCGAGGTCTTCAAATATATTTATCCTCGCTGGAATGTTTTCTCGGTGGATTATCGTGAGAGTGTTTTCAATTGTGTTCATTCGATGACCTGCGTTAATGAGATGTTTAGCATAGCTTGATTTATCACCCGCGTGTATGAAATCTTTCAGGTGTTCTTTATATCTTGTATTGAAATTTCTGCTTGTCCTGCCAATATAAAATTTATTACAATCTTTACATGTTAGTTTGTAGACTTCCTTGATGTTGAATTTGTTGTGTTCTTCTATGCAGAGGATGGAAGATAACTTCCGAAAGCGCTCCAGTTAATTTTATATACAATATATTAACAAAGTTGAGGACGACGGCACCTACCAACAGGTACAATTTAATTTTTAACTTTCATCATAGGACTTCACCTCAACGGAATTTGATATGAATTTTACTAGTATTGAAAGAACAGGGTCACGCCGTAGCGTAGTGGTTAAGGCACTGAGCTACAAGCCGGAGGGTCGAGGGTTTAAGTCCCATTGGGGTCAGGATTTTTAAACTGACCCAAACCCTCTGGCGGCACTATGGCCCTGGGGTCGACTCAGCCTCTAACGGAAATGAGTACCAGACGCTTGTTCTGGGGGTAAAGGCGGCCGTCACGCAGGGCTGATAACCCGGCTGACATAAAGTGCCGATTGTCTAGAAAAAGTGGGAGCCTTAACCTCCTACTACCCCAACGGTCTCCAGGCCTGTTGTGGGATCACTTTACTTTTAGTTTATTAAAAGAACATTATCTTGTTTTCAGATGTTTGAATCAACAGGATGGACACTCGAGGAACCAGAAATTGCTGACCAAACCAAATATGACCTCATGGTACCAACGATTGTGAAGTCACCCAATGAAGACGATGTAAGTATTCAAATCTAATTGTGTAGAAACAAGTGACGTCTGTCCAATAATAGTCTACAGCCAGCGCCAATGGAGCGGCCGGTGGTGAATAGAACATTCCAATGAGGACATATCTCTAGGAACATTAAACTTCAAAGACACAACACAAGCCCTACCATACGAAAAGTTGTAATAAGGCCATAATAGTTAAAGCAACTTTAAGTAGTAAAATTAAGTAAAAAATAAAATAATTTCAAATTAAAAATAAAATATTAACAAAATAATAACTGATAAAAAAATTAATGACAGTAAATAACAAATTAAAAAGAAATACTTACTTACTTACTCACTGGCACTATCGAACCCGTAGGTTCATGGCCGCGCGGACATAAGCTCTCCATACATCTCTATCCTGAGTTATTGCTTTCCAATCATTCCCTGTATAATGTAAGTAAAGTGATCCCACAACAGACCCGGAGGCCCTTGGGGTAGTAGGAGGTTAAGGCTCCCACTTTTTCTGGACAATCGGCACTTTATGTCAGCCGGGTTGTCAGCCCTGCGTGACGGCCGCCTTTACCCCTAGAACAAGCGTCTGGTACTCATTTCCGTTAGAGGCTGATTCGACCCCAGGGCCATAGTGCCGCCAGAGAGTTTGGGTCAGTTTAAAAATCCTGACCCCAACGGGACTTGAACCCTCGACCCTCCGGCTTGTAGCTCAGTGCCTTAACCACTACGCTACGGCGTGCCCCCTCCCTGTATAATGTACTTCCCTCAAATCATAGTTAATATTATTCTCCCACCTCATTCTTGGTCTACCAACTGGGCGTTTTCCTTCTGGCTTTCCTACAAGAAGCTTCCATGCACGTCTTTCATTCCCCATACGTGCAACATGTCCTGCCCATCGCGGTCTACGAGACTTAACTGTTCTTTATTATATCTGGTTTCCTATAAAGACCATGGTATCTTTACATTGTCGTGGTGGAGTGGCTTGCGTGCTTAAATGATCCTGAGAGCTATGCCGGCGGTAGCATTGCTGCCGATAGGGTTACCCATGCCGGACTGGTCGAAGGTGATAAGCCAGACGAAAAATGTACCTTGGGCGAAAGAGTGACGATATTTCACCGTAAAAATACAACCGTCAAGAAATGCGGACATGGGTTCAACTGGGGTAAAATTTTCCGGATCTCCGGACTACTTCAGGGAACCCATGCCAAAGGCTCAAACACAGGGACATGTTCCTAGGAACATGGAATGTTAGGACTTTATACAATAGCGGGGCATTTAGAGATATTAACGCAGGAAGTAGATAAATCGCCCTTGGATATAGTCGCTTTACAGGAAGTTAGGTGGCCAGGAGAAGGTAGTCAGGAATTAAAAAGAAATAAAGAAATTAATAATAAATTAATTATAAATTAATCAAATAAATTATTAAAACTACTTAATTACAAATTAACATCAAATAAATCCCTCAGGGGTCCTCATCTAGGGGATATGTGGATGGCGACCACAAGATGTCCAAGCTGAGCAAAACATTTCTTCCACTTACTTGTGTTTTGCACTCTTTTAACTTTACTATCTAACCTCTCTTGGTTAACTCTTGTTTTTTCGACCGCGACGCTATTAGGGCATCTGAGGGCTAGGGAGTCTTTCCTTTCTTTCATTTCATCTTTCCTTTATTTTCTTTTCTTCTCCAGAAAAGCCTGACCAGAGGCTATAAGATGGCAGCCCCATCACTGGTCTTCCTTCCTTTGGCCAGCAACCAATCGAAGGGACTATTATTATGCTTTCAAGTCTTATACGAGAATTTCCCGGAAGGATCAAACTTATGACGACCAAATAATATCAAGAGGACGAAGATCTCTGGGCCGTCCTATGAAACGCTGGAGGGAAAATTTTCTATAGGATCGTAACAGGTTGGCCTAATACTTGGAAGAAAGAAGAAGAAGAAGAAGAAAGACATCAAATAACAAAAACCAACAAAACAACTTAATAACAAATTACCAAAATAAAAACTAACAAAAAATCTGGTAACAAATTAACAAAATGAAAACAATTCACAAAAAAAAACTTAACACAGATTAACAAAACTACAACTAACAAAAAACAACTGAATAACAAATAAAGAAAATAATATAAGTAAATTAATAAAATTACAACAATTAGTAAAAAAAAAGGAAAAGTGATCCCACCACAGGGCTTAGGAGACCCTTGCGGTAGCAGGAGAACCAGGCTCCTACTTTTGTAGACAATCGGCACTTAATGTCAGCTGGGTTTTCAACCTTGAGTAGTGGGCACCTTTATCCTCAAAAAAGTATGTGGTACTCATTTCAGTTAGAGGCTGAGTCGATCCCAAAGCCATGATGCTACCAGAAGGTTAGGGTCAGTTTAAAAATCCTAATCCTACTGGGACTTGAACCTTCAACCTTCTGCCTTGTAGCATATTGCCTTAACCAACTGCACCACAATATGCTTCAATTAATAACTGAAAACTACGTAATTATAGATTAACTAATAAAATAATAACAAAAACCAACAAATCAAAAACAACTTAAGTTAACAAAATTGCAACCATTAATACTAAAACAACTTAAATTTTTAAAAAATAGCAACAATTATTAACAAAAACAACTTCAATTAACAAAATTGTAAAAAAAATGAATAACAAAAAACTTAAATTACAAAAAATTGCAACAATTAACAAAACAAACTCAAATTAACAAAAGAACTAAATATGTTGAAACTTGCAGATTGAATAGACTTAAATATAGGGAAAAAAATGTTGAAAAAATTCCAGAAAAAAGTTTTCCAAAATCATTCTAAATTGGAGAAATGTTGGGACGCCCACACAGAAGATGGTCTGAACAATTTTAACAATTCTAGCTTTCATGAAACCGGAACGAGCCAACAGGCTTAATCCTTGGATGATGAAGAAAAAGGAAAAACTTAAATTAATTTAAATTCCAACAATTAATAACGAAAACAACTTAAATTAACAAAATTGCAACAATAAATAAAAATTAAAAACAAACAACAACAAATTAACAATTAAAAATAATAAACTAATAGCAAACTAACAACAAAAAGTAGTAAAGTAACAGATGTTGGAAATAACTTGCAGGAGCAGATGGAGGTGGGGGTGGTGCATCAGTTCCAGTTCTCATCAACACTACAACGCATGAGTGTCGTCACTCGCACGCTGGGTTCTCAGGAACTGGTCGTCTACTGTAAAGGCTCTCCAGAGATGATAGTGTCCCTGTCTCTGCCACAAACTGTGCCTACAGACTTTATCCCAACCCTACAGCATTACACAGAGAAGGGCTACCGAGTGATTGCCATGGGGAGGCGCACCCTGGTGGATGTCAGCTTCACCAAGCTACAACGCATGCACAGGGAGGAAGCCGAACAACAGCTCGAGTTCCTGGGGTTAATCATCCTGGAGAACAGACTCAAACCAGAAACTAAAGGAATTCTAAAAGAACTCAAAGAAGCAGACTTCAAGACTGTCATGATTACAGGTACTAACTTTAACATCCATGCATTTCTGATGACTATTTAACTCATGCCCCAAATGTGAGTCAATAATAAATCACGTTTCAATGAATTTTCACAACCAATCACAGTCATGTTTCACCTCGATAATTATCAAATTTTGATTACCAAAATAAAGAAAGCTCCTTTTTAATATTCTGAACAGGTCAGAGCATTATTTTGCAGTGACTGACTCTCCAACAAACACATTTAATATAGCAAATAATGAACAGATTCCTTCGAACTACACATTTGATAATTGTGTGTTCAATAATTGTGTTTTTAAATACTGCTTTTACTGAGTTGTTTCCGAAAAAATGAATTAATAACCTACTGTATCGGTTATAATATACAGTTTGATGTGTTTAATTTTTTTCTCCACTAGGGTGCATTCTTACAATATTGCGATCTTATTTGGCATAAATAGTATAATCAAGTTGCAGTGATGAACAAATTAAACATATTGAACTTTTATAGGAATAAGTTTAATTTAAGATAAATTAAAATGTTTCATCTCTCTTCATAATTAATCCAATACACGAAGTGGAAAAATGGTGCTCCAAGAACAAGCTGGACATTAATATATCAAAAACGGACACAATGATCTTCAGAAACGGAGGAAGAGCCGCCATAAATGAAGAGATATACATAAGGGAAACTAAACTGAAAATAGTACCAGACTTCAAATACCTAGGTATCACGCTACAAACAAGCGCAAAATGCTTCACAAAACATATCACAGAAATGACAACCCAGGCAATAATGGCAATGCACGAAATAAGAAACATTAGATCTCTCACCTTAGAGACGGCAATGCTATTATTTAGAGCAAGAATTCTACCAATACTGACATACGGCATAGAAAACATATGGACACATTTAACAATGAAGAATCTTTCCTCTCTAGAAAGGGTGAAAGCGAGATATATAAAGGCAGTATTAGGAGTGTCAAAAGTAACACATTCAAGACTCGTATACCTACTGGCGAAGGAAACTTTCCTCATCGACGACCTCAGAACAAGCGTACTCTTGCCCAGCACCAGCGCATCTGAGCAGCTGCTAAGCAACATTGAACAGAAAAAGGGAAGAAATACATCCAGAATTCTACAGCACCGGGGCAATGGTGGACCGTGCGTGGACAAAAGAAAATTTCGAAATGAGACACGTCATCACTAGGTTGGCAGTCCATGGATTCCACCACCTGATATGCAGCAACACAAAATTTCATGAAGCAAATATAGACTGTAAATGTACGCTATGCGAAAAATCGTGTGACCGATATCACATTGAGCTATGCACAAAAAGAACAAAGACAATGTGTGAATATGCAAATATGTAAACTTAAATTGTATTCTACTTTAATCCTGGCTATTTGGCTGCAATAAAATTATTATTATAATTAATCTAATAAGCAGATCGCGATTTCAGGGTCTTGGTGACCCCATCCTCAGTGTACTTATGCCCATAAGTGTACTGAAGACCCTAAAATCGCGATCTGCTTATTAGATTAATTATGAGGGGAGGTATGAAACATTTTAATTTATCTTAAATGAAACATAACCTCACATTTATCATTTGTTTTCAAACATCGCCGTTTACATTAAATACATAAATATTTTAAAATAACTATATTTAAATAATGATTTGTGAGTAAACAGCTTAATTTCATTCGTTAAATAGTCCTAAAAAATGCTACTCTTGATTTCCAAATTATCTAGATAAATTGGAAATCACTCGTGGCATTACTTATGATAAAACCCTACTTATACAAATCAATTATGGAAATCAAAAGTATCCGATTTCCAATTGAGGGTCTTTCCACTTTTTCAGCGGTTGCCCTTTTACCAGCCGGCTGCTGGCCCTTCACATCCACATGTGTCAATCACAGAGGTAGATGATCAACAGCCAGTGTAGGGGTGACATGTGGTTAGCATGTCGAGTCCCCCAGCCGTTATAGCTGGTTCCTCAACCTGGAGCCGCTACTTATTGTAGCTACCCAATTGCCTCACGATGCTGGGTGGGCACCGGTCCCATACTGGCCGAAATGCCATGAGATAATTTCTTCCCCCATGGAGACTCGAACCAGCGCAAGTCCCGTAGCTCTGCGCCAAGGCTTCCTACCTTAACCGCTCGGCTACGGCGCGGGACAAATCAAAAGTATAAAAGTTCAATAATCTAAGTAACTTATTTTCTCAGAAGAGCAATTATTTTTTAGCCATTGCTCATATCCAAACTTGTTGGTTTCTTTTAAAGCATTCGTTACAAACTTAATATCTCAAATTTTATATTACACTGTTTTATGGTAAACATACTTTTAATAAAATTATACGTGAATTATTTTTGTAACAGAAAAAAAAGTGTTGCATTTAGATAATTATGGCAAGCTTCCTCGGAGGAGATATAACAGAAATTATGCTTCAACTATTACAGTAAAACCTGTCTATGAAGGAACATGATGGTTCCTTAAATATATTTCCGCCTTAGCAGATTTCCTTCTTATAAAGCGTTCCAAAATTACAAGCTTGAATTTTCTCACACAGTGTAAGGGTTTTACATACACGCTTTAAAGACATAACATATTGAACTGAAATACAGACAAAATAGTGCATGTAACACAGCTCAGTTTGCACGGCAATACAAAACAACTTCATTACACAAAAGTGAGAAGGAACTCAACTACAGAAAGACTGATGAGTTTCCCAAAACTCCCTCGCAGGTAAAGTAAGCAGGCAAGGAAAAGCGAGGGATTCTCCGCTGTCACACATAAGCAAGGGTATCCCCGCAATACAGTGGCAACACAAGAAGGTAAAACGATATAATGCAGAAAGCGTAATATGCAGAATTTTCACGCGTGGTCATTACAACGTGCTTAAGAATAATTTTCCGTCTTACTGAGGTAAAAATTAACTATCGGTACTTTAAAAACCATTCCGTTTCCACATTATGAAGGTGTCTGGCTTATAAAGGACAATTTTACATATAAAATCGTGCCGTTCTGGAGATTTTTTTCCGTCTCTACGGGTTTCCTTCTTATAAAGGTTCCGGCTAAGACAGGTTTTACTGTAATACTATGTGACTAATGAAAACATACTAATTTTTATGTCTATTTTTGCTTGAAATCAGGAAATATTAAGACAGACCAGGTATGTACATCTTTTGAATTAAAGAGCTGAGCCTTTATGCATGAAAATATGTCTAGTTTATTGTTACCGTGTAGACCCAATAATACCAGTTGAGTTAGTTTATGAAGGATATGTTGTTTAAGATAACAACTTTAAGCATGATGATCTTGAAGAAGATTTCCGGGCTGTTGGCCATGGTCATGAGGCTTGTAGTTCCCCAACGTTTTGCCAGAGATATAGCAGGATTTTAATATCATAATAAATATGAAAGTTAAAATATATATGTAGTCAATATGCCCATTTCACCAATTAATGTTTTAAAATGGTCAACAAGTTTCTACAGCCAAGCTGTCATTCTCAAGACCAGATATTGACTGAGTGAGTCAATATCTGGTCTTGAGAATGACAGCTTGGCTGTAGAAACTTGTTGACCATTTTAAAACATTAATTGGTGAAATGGGCATATTGACTACATATATATTTTAATATTATATCACCAAGAAGATCACTTGTGTATTAAATGAAAGTTAAAGTTAATAATTTTATATTTTAAAATTCTTTTAATATTTAAATATAACTTAAATAAAGAAAAACATCTAAATAATTAATTGTTGTTCATTGTTGAATAAAAATGTCTCAGTAACAATTAAAGAAATTGTATTATATAACAGTCTTTCTAAATAATGCTTTTAAAATTGTTTTAAGTCATTGTTGTCTGAAATATAAAGCTTTCTGTTATAACTGTAATAAGAACACCTGCTTAACTTAATATTTTAAATAAAAGTATACTAAATTCTGATTGGATGATTAAAACAATTAACTTTTTTTTTATTTAACCAATCAAATTTAAACCTGGTATTTAATGAACCATTAACCAATAGAATTTAAATATAAAATCATGTGATGTAATAATGTTCTTTAAAATTATAACAGAATTACACTAGTCATTCAGCATACAACTTTCATCAAGGATAGAAGCAATAACTGCTCTCCTGATAAAATGTGATATTTAATACAAGAAGAATAGTTGATTCAAGAAAAGAAAATAATTTAATTTTAATTGACGGTGAAGAATAATACCACCTACATTTACTTGATCTGCTGGGAAATTACATAGTAAATAAATTTACAACTATTTCTACAAGAATCAGTTATTAGTGATTTTTAAAGTGTTTTCCTATCTTGTGTACCAACTTCGACCTTGAGAAGAGAATCCAGCTATACCGAAAATCAAACCCAACCTGAACCAGTAATTCTTTTTGGGACACTAATCCTTCAAAATGTTACTACAACATCGGGCATGAAGAGAGTTAGCTGCTTCAAAAGTCGCCACAACGTGGGAAAAGAATTACTTCTTCAGAGACTGCGTCTGGCATCCTCAAGGGTTGTCTTGAAACTGGCAATTCTGTCCACTGTCTGTCCTATTTATACGTTTTACTATGTATACATATAGGGCCTACTACTTATATGTATAAATAGGACAGACAGTGGACAGAATTGCCAGTTTCAAGACAAACCTTGAGGATGCCAGACGCAGTCTCTGGCAAAATGTTGGGGAACTACAAGCCTCATAACCACGGTCTACAGCCCGAAAATCTTCAAGATCATCATAGCTACTCCGGCCGTGAAAGTCTACGTGAATACAACATTAAGCATGATTATGTTCTATTGTCTCACAGCATATTGAAAATATGTGGCACATAACATGAAATTACTTGCACTAAGACATATCTAGAGAGTACTCGAACAACTGTCCACCGTTGTGGTCTCGAGGTTATCACGCAGCGGGCCCGGGTTCGATCCCCGGTCGGGGCAGTTTTTCTGGGTGAGGTTTTTATCGGGGTTTTTCCTCACCTGTAAGACAAATGTCAGAAAAACTTTAAGGCCCAAACGGTCCCCGAAATCATATGGCCATCATCATCCTTATCATTATCATCATCATCACCATCACCCTTCACCTGTGTGGAAAGCAACGGGAAGCTACCACACCTTCACAATTCCCTAGTAAAGCTGCAAGCATAGCATGAAAATGCTATGATTGCAGTGAAGGACCTCCCTTCGGGCAGAATTACTATGGATGGACTCTAACAACTATCAGCATTCGTGGACTCAAGGTGTCATGTACCTTGTTTCTGGTCCCAAGGGTTGCAGACCTAAATCTATCAAAGTAATGGACTATTTAAGATGCAAAAATTCATGGAACAAGACCTCCTGGGAGGACACTAAGCCATGGGTCCCAAGTCTGAAAATTTCTGGGCTAGAAAAAGAACCTCAAACCTAATTTTGAATCTCTGAGCAAAACTGAATCAAGCTTTCCATCCAAGTAATACTTTAGTTGCCTACTAGGTGTCTCTTTGAGGTGATGAGCTAACCACTTGTCACTTGCTGAACATTTGTAGGGAAATAAGCATAACTAAACTGAACCACATTCTGCAAAAAAGAACTAACCTTCAAATTTGAGTTAATGCTATATTATTTATATTTGAAGAGAAAAATTTTGCCCAGACTGAGACTCGAACCCGGGACCTTTGGCTTTCCGGGCCAATGCTATACCAACTGAGCTACTGAGGAGAGTTGCGATCTAGATTCAAATTTTTCTCTTATATACATTGTAATTCCCTCGTTGTAATTCTCTCCTCGGTAGCTCAGTTGGTAGAGCATTGGCCCGGAAAGCCAAAGGTCCCGGGTAGGAACCATATTTTGTTAGGAATAGTAATGAAGAATGCACTAATTTAACCCTTAACTTACAATGTATCTTATAAGAAACATTGATTTAATTTATTTGTTATAGTTTATTAAACAGTAGAAATAAAACAAATTATCATAAATTACCTAAGATTGTGTCAAATTACGTTAAAAATACAGTAATAACTTACTTTTACATGATTTTATTTTTCTTTGCGGTCCGAAACACTTGAATTACGGGCACTAGAAAGTATTGTTTCGCCAATTTAAGGTTAAGTAAGTGCTAATAGGAACAATATCAAGCAACTGTAAATATTAATCAGAACTTGTTAGTGCCAAGAGGAACCATAACTTGCTTAAGTATAATTAACAGAGAGCATTGTTTGAAATGCAAATAACAACCACAACGAAATAGAACAATTTAGCGTCACAATAACTCAAAATTATATTTTAAGGAATCAACGAAGATCACTGGGCCGTCCTATGAAACGCTGGAGGGAAAATTTTCTATAGGATCGTAACAGGCCTTGGCCTAATACTTGGAAGGAAGAAGAAGAAGAAAAATAGAAAAATAATTTCACACTTTAGAACTAGTAAAGAACACTATAAATGCATAGTCAGGAACATCAACACACATAAAATGATAGAGATATTTTAATATTGCTAATCCAAAGCATGCAGTACTGCAGAAAACTGTAGTGGAGCATGCTGTCATATGAAGACTCTTAAAAAAAAAAATTGTTGCTCAAGTATTGCTCTATCTCAAGGAAAAAAAGAGCCAATCCACAGCTGCATTCTTGTGCCATCTATGAACCAAGTAAGAAAACATTCACAGAAATGCTGTGTTTCTTTTTCTGCAGAAAGAACCAAACAATAAAAATGTGTAAAATCTCAGAATTTAAAAAACATCTGAGTTATCATCTTTCTCATAAAACAGAAACTCTATTAGTTGATGCAATGAGTATATTTATTTAAATTAACACTTTCCAATCCTGGATATAATTTCTCTTTCTTAAATAATAACTAAATGTTTATTTTTATTTGAGAATTTTTTATTGACATTTAACGTTAATTTTTTTTTCAAATGCCCCAGGTTTGTCTTTCGACATTCCTGGTTTCTCTCCTGGCATGGCATACTTGTAACCCACTTCTGAGGTTGGGGCGCCTGGAAGGTGGGGTTACGTTCCCCCGATGATATGATGGGTGATGATGCTGATAATGGTGCACCAGGAGAGTCCCTAATCCTAAGCTTAACCTAAGATGAATATGAATGATGATGATTGCGATGGCCATATGATTTCAGGGACCGTTTGGGCCTTAAAGTTTTCCTGACATTTGTCTTACAGGTGAGGGAAAGCCCCGATAAAAACCTCACCCAGAAAAACTGTCCCGACCGGGGATTGAACCAGGGCCCGCTGCATGACAAGGCAGCACGCTACCTCGAGACCACAGCGGTGGACTTAACATTAATTGTATTTTTCTCAGTTCAGTTATGTTATGACTTAGTTCCTTTTTGCAGAATACTGTCCAATTATGCCTTGGTTAAGTGACTCCCACATGGGAACACCTTTGCTCTTCTTGCAGATGTACAGGTAAAGACAGACAGATTCAAACAACTGGGGACATCTTATCGTAGTTGGATAAGGCCATGTTACAATGGAAGGTCATGAGTTTGATTCCTGATGGGTCGAAATTTTAAAACTGGCCTAAATTCTGTACAGTGTCATAGCCCTGGGGTCAATTCAGCCTCTAATATAAGTGAGTACCAGACACCATGCAGGTCTCACATCTCTAAAGATGGTGCAAGCCTTTACAAGCTATTATCCCAAGGGCCTATCGTGGGATCATTTTACATTTACTTTTTATGTTATTGATTTTTTATCAAATTTAATAACACCCTGTGTGTGTTGTACAGGAGACAATATCCTGACAGCAGTGAGCGTCGCGAGGGAGTGCGGAATAATTAACCCTGGAGACATTGTCGTCAATGTGACAGCCGTACAAGAAGGGAAGGAAGGACTATCCAAACTTCATTTCAAAGCAGAACAGTCAGTAAGTACAACTTGTCAGTAAATTCCAAGGAATAACACTATTGAGGTTGTTCTCATGAAAAAAAAAACTTTTACAGAGGTTCACCAACCCTACCTAGTAGACACCGAAAATGACCATGCCCAAAATTTATATATACATGCTAACGGACCTAACATAATATATGGTTACACGTAGAAATACATGATATAATGGAAATGGACAGCTAATGACAAATGAGGGAAATTTTGAGGAAGTGGCTGAATTCAAATACCTAGGAACAATAATCACAAATAAGAATGAGATGCACAAAGAAATTAAACATAGGCTCAATTCTGGAAATGCGTGCTATTATGCATTGCAGAGACTTTTGATGTCCCAACTCCTTTCAAAAAACGTTAACCTGAAAATATATAAAACTATTATTCTACCAGTTATATTATATGGATGCAAAACATGGACTCTTACTTTAAGGGAGGAAAGGAGATTACGAGTATTTGAGAATAAAGTTCTTAGGAAAATTTTTCGACCAAAGAGAGATGAAGTTACGAGGTATATCTGTATGTTTCAGAACACTCTTCCCATACAGAACGGGACGTCGATCACGGATATGGAGACCGGTATTGGAAGTAATAGATTCAAACTGGTGCTGACAGGAGCCACGTGGGCTGTCATCAGGAATGAGTACCCAAATCTAATTCAGCGAGTGTGCACTAGAGGCGCTGTGTTTGCTCGCATGAGCTCTGAGCAGAAACAACAGCTGGTACAAGAACTGCAAGCACTTAACTACTGTGTGGGTAAGTTCCTTCTTGCTTCTTTCTACAGGGTGGTTATATAAAAGACTGGCAATTCTAGCACAGATGGCTTGTTACAGTTCTTTAAAAAAAACAGCAAAACATGGAAGAATTATACTTGTAGAATGATATTAGAGTTTGTATTTTTAGCAATCACATTTTTTTATATGTAAATGGCAATGCAGACAAACTGTCCATACACCCATATCCTGAGCCAACATTTTCCAATCATTCTCTGTATAATTAACTCTCTCAAATCATGATTAATGTTATTCTCCCATCTCATTCTTGGCCTACCTACTGGACATTTTCCTTCTGGATTCCTACAAACAGTTTCCATATCTCTGTTTCATTCCCATTCGTTCCACCTGTCCTGCCCATCGCAGTCTACAAGACTTAACTGTTATTATATCTAAACTCCAAGCATGACAGGCCTAGAAGGCCCTTGGCTGACCAGCCGGCTCCTGGCCTCACATCCATATGTGTTAATCATAGAGGTAGACAATCATCTAGCCAATATAGGGGTGACATGTGGTCAGTATGTCGAGTCCCCCGAGTTGTTATAGCTGATCTTCTCAACCTGGAGTCGCTACTTATTGTAGCTACCCAAATGCCTCACGATGCTGGGTGGGCACCGGTCCCATACTGGCCGATATTCCATGAGAAAAATTCTTTTCCCATGAGGACTCAAACCAGCGCAAGTCCCATAGCTCTGCGCCAAGGCTTCTTGCCTTAATCACTCGGCTACGGCGTGGGATGGGAGAAAAATGTTTTATATATTTTCAGGTTAATATTTTTTTAAGAGAAGTTTAGACGACAAGAGTCTCTGCAATGCATAATAGCACCCATTTCCAGAATTGAGCCTATGTTTAATTTCTTTCTGCATCTCATTCCTGTTTGTGATCAATGTTCATAGCTATTTTAATTCAGCCACTTCTTCAAAATTTCCATTTTTTGTTATTAACTCAGGGGTCCTCATCTAGGGGATATGTGGATGGCGACCACAAGGTGCCCAAGCTGAGCAAAACATTTCTTCCACTTACTTGTGTTTTGCACTCTTTTAACTTTACTATCTAACCTCTCTTGGTTAACTCTTGTTTTTTTCGACTCCGATGCTATTAGGGCATCCGAGGGCTAGGGAGTCTTTCCTTTCTTCCATTTCTTCTTTCCTTTATTTTCTTTTTCTTCCAGAAAAGCCTGACCAGAGGCTATAAGATGGCAGCCCCATCACTGGTCTTGCCTTCCTTTGGCCAGCAACCAATCGGAGGGACTATTATTATGCTTTCAAGTCTTATACGAGAATTTCCCGGAAGGATCAAAACGCTGGAGGGAAAATTTTCTATAGGATCGTAACAGGCCTTGGCCTAATACTTGGAAGGAAGAAGAAGAAGAAGAAGAACTTATCCATATCCATAACATAATGTATTTCTATATGTGAACATATATTTAGATTTTCTGAAAAAATAAAACTTTGAGGAGCACACAACTAAAATTTTACAAAATTATGGCAGTGCCTGTCTTAACATATGCAAGTGAAAATTGGACTCTTAACCGTTCAGACAGAAGGAAAATAGAAACTGCAGAAATGAAGTTCCTACGTTCAGTAGCAGGTGTGAGAATTTTGGACAAGAAAAGAAGTGAGGATATTAGGAAGGACTTAAATATTTTCAATTTAACAAATAGAATTGACAACATGAGAAACAACTGGTATGAACATGTCAAGAGAATGCCTACAGATAGAATCCCTCAGCTGTTACTAAAGTACAAACCAATAGGACATAGAAATGTTGGTCGCCCATTTACTAGATGGGAGGATTCATTAAACCCCACTTGATGTGAAAACAGGTCAAAAGGCCTAATTTCATGAAGCAGAAGGAAGAAGAAGAAGATATTTAGATTTAATATTTGAAGAGACTATTTAACTCATGCCCCAAATGGCAGTCAATAACCAATCACATTTCAATGATTTTTTAATTAGAACCAATCACAGTCGTGTTTCAACTCAAATTTATCAACTGAAGTTTATCATAATAAAGAAAGCTCCTCCTTTTTAACATTCTGAATAGGTGATAGCATTATTTTGCAGTGACTGACTCTCTAAGAAATACAGCTACCAGATTGTATATATAGTGCATGAATGTCAGCAGTTAGCGCATGCGGGAGATAATATAAAAACATTTGCAGCAATTTATTGAACCACCAAAAAAAGAAACCACTGTTTGCACTTTCTTAAACAAATTATTTTCCAGGAAATGACGTTGCAGAAAAATATAATTGACATATTTACATCATAGGACATCTGAAATTAATTAATAAATATAATGTTGGTTATAAATTTCTCCACTAGGGTGCATTCTTACAATATTGCGATCCTTTGGCAATAAATAATATGATCTGGTTGCAGTGATGAACAAAAGAAGTAAATGAAGTGTACCAATCATTCTCATTTGTTTTCAAACATCGCCGTTTACATTAAATATATAAATATTTTAAAATAACTATAGTTAAATAATGATTTGTGAGTAAACAGCTTAATTTTATTCGTTAAATAGTCCTAACAAATGCCACTCTTGATTTCCAAATTCTCTAGATAAATTCAGTCCTCACTTCATGAGTTGTGAATTTATCAATAATTTGGAAATCACTCGTGGCATTACTTATGATAAATTTTTGCCCAAACTTGGATTTGAATCCAAGGTATCTAATAGTGAGAAGAGAACATATTTTTATCGACTCACCTATATGATTTCAAATTTTTCTTTGATACCGACGGTTTCAGACAATATCATGTCTCTCCTCAATCATGGCTTTCCTGACATGATATTGTCTGAAACCATCGGTATCAAAGATATTTGAAATTATATGAGGTGAGTCGTTAAAAATATGTTCTCCACTCACTATTAATGATATAACCTCATAATGTTTACTTCCCAATATTAATTTTAATATAACCAAGGTCTCTGGTTGTATGTACCAGCACATTGAACACTAAGCTATTTGGAAATCACACTTTAGATGGAAATGTTTCACTCTTACATAATCCTGCAAACCCAAGGCCGTGAACCTTTGTTCTACCAAAGCCATCTGCATGCTTCTATTCAACAAGACCTTTAATGGGATTTTAACACTGCTATTATAGATGTTAGTTTATGCTGATGATGTAGTATTGTTGGCCGATAGCGAGGAAATACTAAAGGACAACACGCACACACTATTGAGTAACACTAAGAAATTTGGACTGGAAATAAATATCAATAAAACTAAATATATGGTCACACATAGAAATTCATTATATAATGGAAATGGACAGCTAATGACAAATTGGGGAAATTTTGAAGAAGTGGCTGAATTCAAATACCTAGGAACAATAATCACAAATAGGAATGAGATGCACAAAGAAATTAAACATAGGCTCAATTCTGGAAATGCATGCTATTATGCATTGCAGAGACTCTTGATGTCCCAACTCCTTTCAAAAAACGTTAAACTGAAAATATATAAAACTATTATTCTACCAGTTATATTATATGGGTGCGAAACATGGACTCTTACTTTAAGAGAGGAAAGGAGATTACAAGTATTTGAGAATAAAGCATGTAGGAAAAATTTTGGACCAAAGAGAGATGAACAGACAGGTGAATGGAGAACACTACATAACAATGAACTACATGGTCTTTACAGGAAGCCAGATATAATAAGAACAGTTAAGTCTCGTAGACTGCGATGGGCAGGACATGTTGCACGTATGGGGAATGAAAGACTTGCATGGAAGCTTCTTGTAGGAAAGCCAGAGGGAAAACGCCCAGTTGGTAGACCAAGAATGAGGAGGGAGAATAACATTAACTATGATTTGAGGGAAGTAGATTATACAGGGAATGATTGGAAAGCATTAGCTCAGGATAGGGATGTATGGAGAGCTTATGTCCGTGCGGCCATGAACCTACGGGTTCGATAGTGCCAGTGAGTAAGTAAGTAAGTATTATAGATGTTAAGCTAATATTTTGATGTTACTAGTTTGTGCAGAATGTGTGTTTCTGTTGCAGCAATGTGTGGAGACGGTGCAAATGACTGTGGTGCCCTCAAGGCAGCACACGTTGGAATTTCACTGTCGGAAGCAGAATGTTCAGTGGCTTCACCTTTCACATCTCGCGAGGCAAACATATCCTGCGTGACCTTAGTCGTGCGAGAAGGCCGAGCAGCTTTATCGACGTCCGCAGGCGTCTTCCGCTTCATGGTGGCTTACGCTCTCACAGAATTCCTCACCTGCGCCATCCTCTACTCCGTCGAGAGCAACCTCACGGATTTCGAGTTCCTCTTCATCGACATTGCCCTCATCGTAAACTTTGCTTTCTTCTTCGGAAGGACTCAGGCCTACAAGGGTCCTCTAGTGTCAGAACCACCTCTAACGACTCTTCTCTCTTTCATCCCTCTCATGTCCATGACTTTATACATGCTGCTCGTCATCGGAATTCAAGTCACCGCTTACTTCATAGTCAGGGAGTTCCCTTGGTACCCGGATTTCAAGAAACAAGAAAATTCCTACACTTGCTATGAAAACTACGCTGTCTACTCGATATCACTGTTCCAGTACCTCGGGGCGGCTATTATATTCTCACAAGGAAAGCCGTACCGACGCCCAGTCTATACCAACTACCTTCTAGTAATTTCCCTCATCATAATGACAGCAATATGCACGTATAAAGTAGTGTACCCCGCTGAATGGCTGCAGACACTTTTTGAACTAGTTTATCCTCCAAACTTTGATTTCCCGGTCATCTTAGTGTGTCTTGGAGTCATTAACTTCATCGTTGGAATGTTTATAGAGCATGTCATTGTATTTTACTTGTTAGTGAAGTTGGTTAAGGCGACGGGCCTGCAGGATAGAGGCAAAACGTACTTACTGGTAGAAAAAGAAATAACAGCAGAAAGATGGCCAGAATTAAGCAATCTTCCGGTAGAGCTGAAGGGTTCTGTCGAACTGTTGAGAGAACCAGCAAAAACCGTTAATATAGAAATGAAAATGCTCGGCGACCGGACATGATAGTGCGAGAAATAAGCACACGCAGTACCTGAGCTTTGTGCCGCACACTACAACTTCCTGAGGGCTGTCCAACATTTCGAGATAAATACATGATCCCAGGAAGAGAGGCACTTTAAGTCAGATTAAATCAAATTTATGTTTAAGATATAATTCAGGATACAATTCTGAATGTTAAAAGACAAAGACACCCTTTATAAAATGAAGTTAATTATGCAGCAATAATTAATATTAAATATTTAAAAATTATGATTGATTAAAGGGTGATTTTTTAATGTATTTGGTGCTATTTTCAATAGGGAAAATGAATATTATGTTACTAGCCATGTGCAAGATGCAGCACAGAAATGGTTTACTTAGTTCTGTGCAGGTAAATTTCAACCTAACTATATTTGTAATTATTAAAAAATGAATTTATTATATACAAAAGTATTCAATCTTTACATTTCTAAAATTGCAAATTGTCATCATCATCATCTTCAAGGTATGGGCCTGTTGGCCCGTTCCGCTCCCCGGTGCACTATATGCTACAGGTGCAGGAAGTCCTTCCAACATCGTTTTGGTCTTCCTACATTTCTTCGGCCCAGAGGTTTATAATGAAGCATCTGTTTTGATAAACGATTATTTGGCATTCTTTGTATATGTTCAAACCAATCACATTTATTTCTGTGTATTCTCTCGTTTATATTATATATTTGTAATTCATCTCTGATATCTTGACTTCTCTTTTGATCTCTTAAAGATACACCTGCAACTGATCTCAGAAACATCATTTCTATTGTCTCAATTTTATGTTTATCAGAGATCGTTAAAGGCCAAGTCTCTGACCTGTATGTTAACGTTGGAACGGCTACTGTTTTGTAAAATTTCAATTGAGTTTCCCTTGTGGTCTTATTTCTCAAATATCTTCTTATTGAACCACATATCTGTTGAAATTTCCTTCTTCTCCATGTCCAAATTTTGCAGGTACGATATCATGCATCCTAGATAATTAAAACAAGTTACTTGTTCAATTATGTTTGCTCCAATTACTATTTTTGTCCTTTTATTTTTATCAAAAAAATTAAAACAATCCTCCAACCCCAAATAATATATAATAAGTTACGAAAGTGGAGTTTTGTTGTAGAGTGGGTCAAATCAGAGCACAACCAGAGGGAATGATACAAGTCCCATGAGATAATAATGCGTACTTTTGTACAAGTTATACGTGGGTCACTAGATAAGTTTTGAGACACGGCAGTATGGCGACAGGAATGCAATAAACTAATATACCATTTGAAAGCCCAACTCTCGAACGTCAAAACCATAGCAGGTAGAAACGATTCCTCTCAGTTGTCTCTGAGCAGCACCTTTGTGAAGTAGTCTGTGTGGTGAAATCAAACGTGTCCTGTGGAGCTTGAGAGGGAGTATTTTCTTGCTATGATTTTATATGATTATAAGTGCGGTTTAAATGAGTCGCAAACACTTGAGCAACTCACACAAACATTTGGGGACCTTGCCCCTTCACATGCAACAGTTTTACGCTGATTTCCTGAATTTAATATGGAAAGAACGTCCCTTAAAGATGAAGGGAGAAGTGGGAGGGCAACATCAGTGGTGACAGAGGAAAACGTCTCTGCAGTGGAGACTGTGATTAAGGAAGATCCACGACTGACCTATAAGGACATCGAGGGGGGGCCTAGGGATTAGTTCGCCAAATGTTTCCACCATCTTGCACCAATACCTAAGGGTGAGGTAAATTTCTTCTCGATGGATGTCACACCACTTGTCAGAAGTGCATAAACGCACTAGGGTGGAATTGTGTAGAGAAATGCTGGCGAGATTCAACAACAGGGACTCCCGCCGGGTGTCAGACATAGTGATAGGTGACGAAACTTGGATCTACCAGTATGACTGTGAAACAAAGCACCAATCATAGGTGTGGGTCTTCCCAGATGAGCAGCCTCCGACCAAAGTCAAAAGGCCTAGGAGTGTGGGGAAGAAAATGGTGACCACTTTCTTCTCATCAAGTGGTCATCTGGCTACAGTTGTGCTAGAGGATCATAGGACAGTTACTACTAAAATGGTATACAGAAGTCTGTCTCCCCAAAGTCTTCTCAAAGATCCAGGAGAAGCGGCCAAAGCCTGGACTGCGGAGAATTCTGCTCCACCAGGACAATGCTTCTTTGCACACAGCCAATGCAACAATTAGGTTTCTGGAAAAGACACCTGTGAAATTAATGTCTCATGGAGCCTACAGTCTGGACCTAGCCCCGTGCGACTACTTTCTGTTCCTGAACATGAAGAACTGCATGCGCGGACACCAATTTCCTAGCCCAGAAGATGCTGTTGGAGGAGCTTAGTGCAATGTCTGAGATCGAGTGGCGTGGCTGCTTCCAGAAGTGGTTCCAGGGGATGAAACGGTGTATAGAACATGCTGAAGAGTCGTTTGAAAAGATGTGATAGGTATGGAAACTCTATCATGGTCCATTTTTGCACATCTGAAAACTTATCTAGTGACCAACGTATGTAAGTCTTTGTTTACATTTTATGTGATTTACCGAAAATTAGAAGAAAATTAATCTATAAATAAATTAAATTCATCGGAGAACATTTAGTTTAAACAACTCACCTCATAGGATTCATGCTTCCATGATACTGCGGTTTCAAACACAGTCATGTTCATCCTCAGCCATATCTCTGACTCTCCAAGTACGGCTGAGGATGAACACGATTGTGTTTGAAACCGCGGTATCATGGAAGCATGAATCCTATGAGGTGAGTTGTTTAAGCAAAATGTTCTCCGATGAATTTTATTGATTATACCTCATAATGTTTACTTCCCAACATTAATTTACTATAAATAAATGTTTTATTTTTTACTTTATTTGAGTTGGTCAAACCCTAGTTGATTGTATTCATAGTTATGTCCATGGAAACAAGATTGTGTACGTAGAAATCAACAATCATTGTTGAAGTAGCCATTTTATAAATACTAATTGCAGCATTTCAGTATAATTTCATTAAAAATATTAAATAAAATCATATCATTAGTTTTTCTTTAAAAGGTTTATCTGTTTTGTTGTGGTAAATAGAAAAACAAGTGTGTTTTGAAATGATTGCATAAAATACCATACAGCACACTGCTAAACAAAATTAAATACCAATGCATTTTTCATTTTATAAAAAATGCTTCTGCATTAAAAAACTGTCATTCAATGACCTATTGTCTTTAGTAGCACGTATTGGGCATTAACATGTTGTGAAATCCCACTTCTGACACCAGATGTCAATAATAGTGCAATAGCATAGGTCAACTCTCTCTACACTGCAGCCACTGATTCTCCGGCCTTGACGTTTTCACGACAGTGTTGCCGATATGGATATTCAGTGGGAGTGGTTCCTTTATATGCAGTTAACAGACATACAGCTGACAACATCTCAGCAATTTTAAACCTTACTAGCACGTTATAGGTGTGTCAAGAGCAGTGATTGGTTGTGCCAAATGTTCACTCCCACAACAACCATTTTCTTATTGGTAGTAGAGGGAGAGTTCTCCCTTTACCCCTCGTAAAATCTAAACTTCAGAGCCGGAGAATCAACGGCTCGGGTATAATTTAATTCACACTAATTTATACAAAAATTCCAAATCAGCTTTATTTCCTTCACAATAATTCACTGTAAAAGCACATAGATTTATTGTGCTTTGAGTCGCCAATAAACAGTTTCTCTTCTATTTTTTTCTATTCAGACTCACAGAAGTACAACTTCCCAACATTATTTTCATTTTAAACCTTTATATCACCTTCGTGAATGGAAACCTCAAGAGGAGGATCCTTCTAGACACATCTGAAAGCTCCCAGCAGACCGTTCTGACTTCTGAGTCACCAACTTACGAACATCATATGGTATCTTTTTACAAATTTCACCGTATTTTTCAAAATACTCTTCAAAATTTATAAACCTCCTTCTTCCTTATAACGCAAGACGTGAGTCCAGGCATCATCCAGAAGATTGAAAAGTCAGCCCAACAATGCATCACATTACTTTTGTAGATAATAAATATTCATTCCAAAAATGTATACTAAGATATTTATTTCTTAAAATTCCACAGTGGTCTAGTGGTATGTTCCTTGCCTTCAGCCTGAGGATTGCAGGTTCAAACCCGGCTGAGGTCAATGGACTTTTTAGGATGGAAAAATCCAAGGACCAAGTTCTCTAGGATGGACTTTAAGCCATAGATCCTGAGTCTGAAAATTTATAGGCTCATAAAAGAACCTTAATTCTGAAAAACAGGCTTCTAAGCAAAATTTACCAATCTTCATCATACAAGTTAATACCATAATTACCTACTAGATGTCTCATTGAGTCAGTATGCTGACCACATGCCTCTCATGACATCTGCAGCCAAATAAGCATAACTAAATTATGCTTGGTCTAAAAACTCCTAACAAAGAAGAGGTTACGGCTACACTCAAAGGGCCATGTAGTCAATAATTAAGTAGATAGTATTATTTCCTAGAATGTGGATATTTTATTCTAATCATTTCATTTTCTTCTTTATTACATCAAATCTAAACAATCATTTACTTAAAAATGTGAACTCATATCGAGATTATTAAGTTGGTATTGTAACTGTTACATTCTCACAACTAAAATAATAATGTATATATAAACATTCCATTAAAAAAGATGACAATATTCTTGTAACTATGTACCTCATCAACCATTCCGAGATTTTAAAAGCTAAGTCATCCGAGGAAAAAATTAAATTTACAAACAAACATTGTAATATAATATTGTTTATTTTTTATTTCACTCACCTCATACTTCATAACTCCTCGCAAACCCAGGGTTTCGTCACATCCTTTGTGACATACTCAATACTGTGTCACGTTCACAACTGACGTCTGACTGCCTTCTATCCTGCAGACTGACCTCCGCGCCATCTGATGGCTGACCGACGAACTTCCAAATCAGTCCTCTCTCCTTATAACCGGGTATTTCAAAATTCATAGTTGTATTTTCATTCTTGCATATGTAAATTTTTTCCCAAATTGTGAGTTCCTTCGGTTTTTCCAATTGTTTCAGTAATTTTGTTTTGGTTTCTATTCTATGTTTTTCTGACCAGGCATGTGCAGTTATTGCAGATTTTTCGGTTTCTTCATTTTTAACATTTCTGAGGTGTTCCTTTAATCTTGTAAGAAAAACAAAAAGGAATCTAAATACAAGATTAAAGGAACACCTCAGAAATGTTAAAAATGGAGAAACTGAAAAATCTGCAATAGCTGCACATGCTTGGTCAGAAAAACATAGAATAGAAACCAAAACAAAATTACTCAAACAATTGGAAAAACCGAAGGAACTCACAATTTGGGAAAAAATTTACATATGCAAGAATGAAAATACAACAATGAATTTTGAAATACCCGGTGATAAGGAGAGAGGACAGATTTGAAAGTTTGTCGGTCAGCCATCAGATAGCGCGGAGGTCAGTCTGCAGGATAGAAGGCAGTCGGACGTCAGTTGTGAACGTGAAACAGCATTGAGAATGTTACAAATGATGTGACGAAACCCTGGGTTTGCGAGGAGTTATAAAGTATGAGGTGAGTGAAATAAAAAAATAAACAATATTAAAAAACCTCATAGTGTTATTTCCTATCTACATAACTTAATTGTAATATAATTTCAAGATGTGATCCTGCAACGCAATATATTTAGAGTTCATTACAAAAGTGGAACTTTGTAAACGAGTGGGTCAAGTTAGAACATGTATGCAGGGAATATTGTAAGAACTACAAGTTGTATACAATAATTTTTATATGTTATTTGTTATTTGCCAAAAACTATCAAATAATAAATTGATAAATACAGTTAGACCAGCATTTCTCAATGTATGGACCTCAATCCCTAATTCGGGTCTCAAAGCCCATCAATGTAATAAAGGACCCACAAAAAATGTTAACCGCAAGATATAATTGAATTGGTCACTGCTACAATGTCCTCTATCCTAGAGAAAGACCATTTTAGCATGAAACTAAAAATGAAATGCTCAACTGTGGCTCTTTACGAAGACTGGAGGAAGGTCATTAAATCCTTTCGCCTCAGAAGACGACATACACTCGGCAGCTGTTAAATGGCTTTTAACTCACAAGATGTACTTAACTCTGCCTGTTACATATTTTGCAATATTTTGTACATCCCTTGGCATGGTACTCTTTTGTTAACATTTATGAATAGTAGAGGAATATTTTTTGGCCTTCTCTATTATTGTGATCTCAAGTACCGTTATCTTTTGTTCGTTTTGAATGTCTGAAAATAGACAATATAATTTACTCTTTCAGTTCCTCAGAATCATCATTTTGAGTTCAACATTATCAGTGAGTACAAAATTTCTACATTTTACAGAGACATTTTTATATGACTATCAATTTTCGTTAATTATTTAAAGAATATTTTGTAATACCATGTGTTATAGTACTGTGAGAAAGATAAAAACCAGAATACGGTTATTTAAATCCAGTTCCTGGAGAAATGCACTGAGCATTTAAACATGAAGTGAATGGGTTAAGCCGAGAACGTGTCTCTATATGTAAGGATGTTGAATCTGTAGTTATGTCATTTTTGCAAAAAAATTGGGGAAAGGGCCTTTTAGCAATGACCAATGAAGAGAAACTAATTTTTTTATACATTTAGAGAAACCTTTGGAATTAACATTTTGGGAAAAGATATACATTCAGAAGAATAAATATAGATCAATGAATTCTGAAGTTCCCAGTGAGCAAAATTTTATCTCCAAGTTCACAAAATCAGCACCAGATGGCACTTCAGAAGATGGTGGCAAAATTTCAACAGTTGGAGATTGATTGAAGATGAAGGCAAAGGTCTTTGAAACCGGTATCATGAAAACATGGAACTTTATGAGGTGAGATGTAAAAACATTTTATCCACCTCAATTTATAAATTGTAAATTACCTTACAGTGTTACTTCCCACTGTAATTTTGATTAAAAATTAACAAGCCTCTACGCAGGACATATGGGGTATATTCAGATCCTCGGAAAATGAGATGTGGGGAGGTGGCGTGACTTAAGTATCGGGACGGAACAGGCCAGACGAACCAATCCTTAATGACTATTTAACTCATGCCCCAAATGGGAGTCAATGACCAATCACATTTCAATGATTTTTTATTTACAACCAATCACAGTCGTGTTTCGCCTAAAATTTACCAACTAAAGTTTATCATAATAAAGAAAGCACCTCCTTTTAACATTCTGAATAGGCCATAGCATTATTTTGCAGTGACTGACTCTGTAAGAAATACGGCTACCACATTGTATATATAGTGCATGAATGTCAACACGTAGCGCATATGAGAGATAATATAAAAACATTTGTAACAATTGATTATACCACAAAAAAAGAAACCACTGTTTGCACTTTCTTAAACGAATTATTTTTCAGGAAATGACGCAGTAAAATATAATTGACATATTTACATCATAGGACATCAGAAATTAATTAATACCTATAACATTGGTTATAAATTTCTCCACTACAACATTGCGTTCTTTCGGCAATAAATAATACTATGATCTGGTTGCAGTGATCGAACAAAAGAAACAAATGAAGCGTACCAATCGTTTCTGATTTGTTTTCAAACATCGCTATTTACATTAAATATATAAATATTTTAAAATAACTATAGTTAAATAATGATTTGTGAGTATACAGCTTAATTTTATTCGTTAAATAGTCCTAACAAATGCCACTCTTGATTTTCAAATTCTCTAGATAAATTGGAAATCACTCGTGGCATTACTTATGAAGATGATGTGATGGTATTCTAAGTTGATCCTCTCGTAAGTAAAAGCTCTATTTTTGAACTAGTTCCTGAACCTTATCATTACAGATCCCACTTGTTATGTTGGTGGTGGTGGTGGTGTAGTGGTGAAGTCAGTGTTTTTGTTATTTATTAGTATTACATTCCATTCAGACTGTGATGTATTGTACAGTATTGTTTTATTTTTGTAACTCAATAAAATGTTATATTGCATTCTTTAAATCTCATTCACTACCTTGCATAATGAATCCTACAGAAAAACTGCTTCTGCACTCTTATGTCAATTACTGTACTAATTCCAAGCTAATTTCCAGTTACAGTGTAAACAAACCAGATCTACTAAACATACAGAGTCATTCAGAAATACAACGTAAATAAGAGAAAAATTTGCGTCTAGATTGGAACTTGCCCAGGAAGCTCAGTTTGCAGGAGCATTGGTACGGTAAACCAAAGGTCCCGGATTTGGGTCCCAGTCTGGGAGAAAATTTTTCTATATTTAAATTAATATTGGGAAGTAAACATTATGAGTTTATTTAACTTTCACAGGGAAAGAACACTATGAGGTTTAATTTAATAATTAAATTAATGTTTTTATTAATATTTAATTTTAGGAAGTTATATTTTGAGGTTATTTTAATTATATTATTTTTGGTCTGGACATCTTACCTCAATATTAATGTTGATTTGTTCTTGTCGAAAAAATTGTTATTGAAGTTGAGTATGGAGGACGCCATCTTGTTTTTCGTAATTTATAACACAAACACAATTCCTGGTTTTGTTTCTTCCTTATAACTTAAGAAGTTGTAATTAATATTTAATTTTAGGAAGTTATATTTTGAGGTTATTTTAATTATATTATTTTTGGTCTGGACATCTTACCTCAATATTAATGTTGATTTGTTCTTGTCGAAAAAATTGTTATTGAAGTTGAGTATGGAGGACGCCATCTTGTTTTTCGTAATTTATAACACAAACACAATTCCTGGTTTTGTTTCTTCCTTATAACTTAAGAAGTTGTAATTAATATTTAATTTTAGGAAGTTATATTTTGAGGTTATTTTAATTATATTATTTTTGGTCTGGACATCTTACCTCAATATTAATGTTGATTTGTTCTTGTCGAAAAAATTGTTATTGAAGTTGAGTATGGAGGACGCCATCTTGTTTTTCGTAATTTATAACACAAACACAATTCCTGGTTTTGTTTCTTCCTTATAACTTAAGAAGTTGTAATTAATATTTAATTTTAGGAAGTTATATTTTGAGGTTATTTTAATTATATTATTTTTGGTCTGGACATCTTACCTCAATATTAATGTTGATTTGTTCTTGTCGAAAAAATTGTTATTGAAGTTGAGTATGGAGGACGCCATCTTGTTTTTCGTAATTTATAACACAAACACAATTCCTGGTTTTGTTTCTTCCTTATAACTTAAGAAGTTGTAATTAATATTTAATTTTAGGAAGTTATATTTTGAGGTTATTTTAATTATATTATTTTTGGTCTGGACATCTTACCTCAATATTAATGTTGATTTGTTCTTGTCGAAAAAATTGTTATTGAAGTTGAGTATGGAGGACGCCATCTTGTTTTTCGTAATTTATAACACAAACACAATTCCTGGTTTTGTTTCTTCCTTATAACTTAAGAAGTTGTAATTAATATTTAATTTTAGGAAGTTATATTTTGAGGTTATTTTAATTATATTATTTTTGGTCTGGACATCTTACCTCAATATTAATGTTGATTTGTTCTTGTCGAAAAAATTGTTATTGAAGTTGAGTATGGAGGACGCCATCTTGTTTTTCGTAATTTATAACACAAACACAATTCCATACTCAACTTCAATAACAATTTTTTCGACAAGAACAAATCAACATTAATATTGAGGTAAGATGTCCAGACCAAAAATAATATAATTAAAATAACCTCAAACTATAACTTCCTAAAATTAAATATTAATTACAACTTCTTAAGTTATTAAGGAAGAGAAAAGAAGAAGAAGAGAAACAAAACGGAATTGGGTTTGTGTTATAAATTACGAAAAACAAGATGGCGTCCTACATACTCAACTTCAATAACAATTTTTTCGCCAAGAACAAATCAACATTAATATTGAGGTAAGCTGTCCAGACCATAAAATAATATAATTAAAATAACCTCAACAGATATAACTTCCTAAAATTAAATATTAAGTACAACTTCTTAAGTTCTACGGAAGAAACAAAACCAGGAATTGTGTTTGTGTTATAAATTACGAAAAACAAGATGGCGTCCTCCATACTCAACTTCAATAACAATTTTTTCGACAAGAACAAATCAACATTAATATTGAGGTAAGATGTCCAGACCAAAAATAATATAATTAAAATAACCTCAAAATATAACTTCCTAAAATTAAATATTAATTACAACTTCTTAAGTTATAAGGAAGAAACAAAACCAGGAATTGTGTTTGTGTTATAAATTACGAAAAACAAGATGGCGTCCTCCATACTCAACTTCAATAACAATTTTTCGACAAGAACAAATCAACATTAATATTGAGGTAAGATGTCCAGACCAAAAATAATATAATTAAAATAACCTCAAAATATAACTTCCTAAAATTAAATATTAATTACAACTTCTTAAGTTATAAGGAAGAAACAAAACCAGGAATTGTGTTTGTGTTATAAATTACGAAAAACAAGATGGCGTCCTCCATACTCAACTTCAATAACAATTTTTTCGACAAGAACAAATCAACATTAATATTGAGGTAAGATGTCCAGACCAAAAATAATATAATTAAAATAACCTCAAAATATAACTTCCTAAAATTAAATATTAATTACAACTTCTTAAGTTATAAGGAAGAAACAAAACCAGGAATTATGTTTGTGTTATAAATTACGAAAAACAAGATGGCGTCCTCCATACTCAACTTCAATAACAATTTTTTCGACAAGAACAAATCAACATTAATATTGAGGTAAGATGTCCAGACCAAAAATAATATAATGTTTTTATTACCTCACCTCATATCCTTTTTCTTCTATACTGCAGTTTTGGAGCTAATCTCCATCGTCAGTAGCCTCTGGTCGACCGGTGTTATGTCGTTTCTTGGCGGTTTCCTTCTTACTTCTATCGGTGGACCGATGAACCTCTGGATTAGGTCAAAATTTGCGGGAGTTTCAAAATTCATGAGTTTGTCTTTTTTGTTTTTTTTTTTGTTTTTTTTGGATATGGATCTGGGAAAAAATCCATATCCAAAAAAACAAAAAAGACAAACTCATGAATTTTGAAACTCCCGCAAATTTTGACCTAATCCAGAGGTTCATCGGTCCACCGATAGAAGTAAGAAGGAAACCGCCAAGAAACGACATAACACCGGTCGACCAGAGGCTACTGACGATGGAGATAAGCTCCGAAACTGCAGTATAGAAGAAAAAGGATATGAGGTGAGGTAATAAAAACATTAATTTAATTATTAAACATTATGAGGTTATATCATCAATAGTGAGTGGAGAACATATTTTAATCGACTCACCTCATACATTTCCAAACTTCTTTGATACCGACGGTTTCAGACAATATCATGTCCTTCATCAGTCATGGTGTCCACTGATGAAATTCACTGAAATTCATCAGTGGACGCCATGACTGATGAAGGACATGATATTGTCTGAAACCGTCGGTATCAAAGAAGTTTGGAAATGTATGAGGTGAGTCGATTAAAATATGTTCTCCACTCACTATTGAAAATTTTTCTCTTCAAATTTAATTTATCCTTCAATGAGAAGTGTTAAATTAATAATAAAAACATCACATCAAAATAAAACTTATGTCGACTCTATTGAGAAGCAAAATGGGTTAAATGCCAGTGGCATTGTTGGATCTCAGTCTGATTTCTTATCTATATCTATAGTTATAATGGAAGAGTAAAGTATATTAAATTCTAAATAATTAAAAAATAGTTAAATTATATTTTTCTCACCTTGCATATGAATATCCATTGTTCATAGAAAGTTCCACATTGTTCTAGAAATGCTGAATTGTGTGATTGGTTTTCAAACAACCATCACATTTACCACTGCTAAAAATAATATAATTAAAATAACCTCAAAATATCACTTCCTAAAATTAAATATTAGTTACAACTTCTTAAGTTACGAGGAAGAAACAAAACCAGAAATTGTTTATGTTATAAATAACGAAAAACAAGATGGCATCCTCCAAACTCAACTTTAATAACTATTTTTTTAAAACTACCGCTGTGGTCTCGGGGTAGCGTGCTGCCTTGTCATGCAGTGGGCCCGGGTTCGATCCCTCGTCGGGACAGTTTTTCTGGGTGAGGTTTTTATCGGGGTTTTTCCTCACCTGTAAGACAAATGTCAGGAAAACTTTAAGGCCCAAACGGCCCCGAAATCATATGGCTATCGCAATCATTATCATTCATATTCATCTTAGGTTAAGCTTAGGATTAGGGACTCTCCTGGTGCACCATTATCATCATCATCACATCATCGGGGCAACGTAACCCCGCCTTCCAGGCGCCCCAACCTAAGAAGTGGGTTACAAGTACGCCGAGCCAGGAGAGAAACCAGGAATGTTGAAAGATAAAACCTGGGGTATTTGACAAAAAAAAGTTTTTAAAATTAAGGGAGAAGAAATTTAAAAGATTAGCGGACATTAAATTCATCAATCAATGTTTAAAACTAGAATTGGTTCCCATATATATATGATATGAGGTGAGTGATAAAAATATTCTACCTTAATAATTGGTTCCCATGTTCATCACAAAAACTGTCAGGAATAACAATAACAACAAACAACAACAAATTTTGGAAAACAAATTACTTAACTAGAAAAGAATAAACACTATGAAATAATCAGTAATCTAGATATTCCGATGTTTTTATTATTAATTTCATACATCTCAATGATGGATAAATCATATTTAAAGAGAAAAATTATACGCTCAGGCCGGGACTTGAACCCGGGACCCTTGGTTTTCTAGTCCAAGGTAGCTCAAATGGTAGAGCACTTGGATTAGAAAACCAAGGGTCCCGGGTTCAAGTCCCGGTCTGAGCGTATAATTTTTCTCTTTAAATATAATCTAGATATTGTTTATTTTTTATTTCACTCACCTCATACTTCATAACTCCTCGCAAACCCAGGGTTTGTCACATCATTTGTGACATTTTCAATGCTGTGTCATGTTCACAACTGATATCCGACTGCCTTCTATGCTGAATGTGACACAGCATTGAAAATGTCACAAATGATGTGACGAAACCCTGGGTTTGCGAGGAGTTATGAAGTATGAGGTGAGTGAAATAAAAAATAAACAATATTAAAAAACCTCATAGCGTTATTTCCTATCTACATAACTTAGTAATCTGGATATTGAAATATATTTGTTACATATCAAACTGTCTAAAATATTAGGAAACATCATGTGGGAAAACCTAGAAAATAATTTTTTTCACTTTTTTGAACCTAACCATGAAAAAGAAAATTGAGAAACAAAAGAAAAAGATAAATAATTTGTTAAATAAATCAAAGGAAAGGGAAAGAAAGAATATACAAAAAAAAAATTATATTGAGGTAAGATGATCAGACTAAAAATAATATAATTAAAATAACCTCAAAATATCACTTCCTAAAATTAAATATTGCTTCATATTCGTTACACAAATAAATTGATTCCTTTCTTATACTGTATTTGGCACACACTATTTATAGTTTTGTGGTTTTCCTTCAATCGCATTGAAAGAATCCTCTTGGAAAAATGATGTCATATTACTCTTTAGTAGAAGTTATTATTCAGTATTGAAATAATACATTCCAATCGCTCTGTCCTCCAATTAAAAATATTGTAATTAATATTTTATTTTAGGAACTAATATTTTGAGGTTATTTTAATTAAATTATTTTTAGTCTGTTCATCATAACTCATTATTAATGTTGATTTGTTCTTGCCCAGTCTGGACAAGCTGCTAACGATGATTATGATATAATTGAAACATGTTCAAGAACAAATCAACATTAATATTGAGGTAAGATGAACAGACTAAAAATATGGTGAAATTAAATGTTTCTTACCTCTCCTCATATAAATTTTCTAAGTAGATTGCGATTTCGAGACCACAACAAATTTTGACCTGATCCAGAGGTTCATCGGTCCACCAACATAGGGAAGAAGAAGAGTTTCTTCCGATTGACATAACATCCATCGCCAAGAAAGTGCTGATGATGAGACTGTTGTGGTCTCGAAATCGCGATCTACTTAGAAAATTTATATGAGGAGAGGTAAGAAACATTTAATTTCACCATAAATCAAACCTCATAGTGATTAATTCCTATAAAAGTTAAATAGACTAAAAATATTTAATATTGTAATTGTTGCATCACTATGTTCATGGAAGGTCATTCATCTTTTAAACAATTCTTTCCATATAAGACTGTGTAAAAACATGTTAAAAAAGTATCGTTATGTGTGGTCATTCGATTTTCTTTATACTCGTGAACAATGACTGTGAGAAAAAAGGTTTCTCACCTCAAAAGTATAAATACTAAACAATGCAACACTTTATGGTTTAGGTAAAATTTTATCTGTTATGCCAACACTAGGGCCTAACTGCCATAATAATAAAATACTATAAAAAGCCGATAAAGGATAGACACATATACATGTGTATTATACCAAAAAATAGGGCATAAATATTCACCCTTTAAATGCGGATTGAAGTCTCAATCAAAGTATACATAGGAGTTTTATAGATAAAAAACTAGGGAAAAAATTATGATAAAATGACTATTTCACATCAATATATTTTACAATCAATGAAGACACTTACGAAATCTTATATAATATCAAAAACAACTTATTAGTTTCAACCAAATAGGAATTCTTACGAAAACTTATATAACCCAAACACACTAGGATAAGAAGTTAAAAACACCTTATATAACTTGGCCATGAACTACTAGGAATATTACTACAAATGAGGCAAGAAAATAGGGTTTCCATTAGTTTTAGGGGATGGTGAAAGGTAAAGATAATCATATAAAAGCCGGGATTTTTAGTGGAAAAGGCCAGAACAGCGGCGGGACCGAATGCGGTCCCCCCAGCAGTGGAGGCAGCTACATTGGTAATATGAATCTTTTTTATCATTCGTAATGATCATTTTCAGACATAGAGTTAAATAAGGGACCAAATGGTCCAAAGAACTTAAAATAATGAACAAAGTTGAATATTTTTAAATGATTGTTTTCTCTCACTGAATTTTAACACTTTAGCATTTTGACTTTTAACACTGTGGCGATTTCAGCTGATTTAACTAAATTGTTTTATATGTTGTTGATCTAATATTTCTTTATGTTTGGTTTTATTTTAATAAATAATGTTAATTTTTCGTTTACTGTGTTTTTAACATGTTTAAATGTGGAACTCATCCTCCAAAACCAAGGCCAACCACTCGGGCCAAAGACCACTTAAACAATAGTGAACTTAACGCTATCAATACGGCGGGGTTTAATGAACCCCCCGCGTAATATTATCATTACCTCATACTCTTCTTCTTCTTCTTCTTCTTCTTCTTCTTAAACGGTTTCAGAACTTTCTTCTCCAGTTCCATCCTCAGTACTTACACAACTGGCATTTTCTTAGACCAGTTTTGACAGTCGTGAAAATACTGAGGATGGAACTGAAGAAGAAACTTCCAAAACCAGTCTAAGAAGAAGAATATGAGGTGAGGTGATAAAATTGTACTTAAATAAATAATACCTCAGAGTGTCAATTCCTAAAAAAAAAAAGTACTTTACAGTTATTTCTTTTCAGTAAAAACAGGGCACAAGAAATGTTGGTTGGTATCTAATGTCGAGCACTTGATAATGAAATCATTCGCTCTCTTGCACTCCAATATTTAGCAGAAAGGCTGGTCTCTTCTACAAAAGCTGGACAACGGAGGAGATGGTTTCTTTCCATATCTTCATTTAAATTGCAAAAAGGGCATTTAGGTGAATCTGTTATGCCAATTCTGTGTAGGTGTTTATTCAAGCAGTCATGTCCCATTAGCAGTCTGAATGTTGCTACTGCAGATTTTCTTTGTAATGTAGTAATGTCATAAGCTTGTAGATTTTCCCATTCCTTTCCAGATGTTTTGGTGGTGTATTCTTCTCTAAGTTTATTGATGTATTTATTTGAGATAATTCTTTTGATAGAGTGAAAGGAAACTGGAGCAGAAGTTGGGTTTGAAACAATTTTGCTACCCTTCTTGGCTAGAAAATCGGCTATTTCATTGCCTGTCACTCCACAGTGGGCCGGAATCCATTGAAGTACAACTTTTTTATGTAGACGGGATAAATGTTTTATCATTTTGTGACATTCGATAATTTTGATGCTTTTGGGTGTTGTGTCTCGTGTTATAGCAAGAATGGCTGCTTTGGAGTCACATAGAATTACAAACTTTTGTAAATTTTTGGATGTGATATAAAAGATTTTGTAAACTTAAGAAAATTGCTAGAATTTCGCCATCAAAGTTTGTTGAATTTGTGTTTAGTTTACGATAAAAGGAAAAAAGTGGACATACTGCACCAGCACCAGTGCCACCATCATTTGGTAGGCTGGAGCCATCTGTAAAAATATGTATCCATTCAGGAGCTGGGTATCTTAGATTTATCATTTCCAGTGACATTTGTTTTAAAATATATGGAGGAGTTTCAGATTTCTTGATGTCTTCTGTTAAATGAAGGTTATATTCGATTTCCAAAAATTCTAGAGGGTTGTTTCTCATCTGCATATTTTCTTTTGAATGTGGAAGTTGCAATTTCTGTTTGATTTCTTGTACAATGCTTAGGAAGCTTTGCTGAGATTTTAAACATACTTGTGGTTTTCTTTGGGTCCAGTTATTATGGGGTAGCCTTAAAAATTTTTCATACTGTGTGACTGCTGTTTTCTCAATTTCAGATGCTATGTTTGGGTTATATTATTTTTGGTCTGGACATCTTACCTCAATATTAATGTTGATTTGTTCTTGGACATGTTTCAAAACAATTCTCTGTTTTATCTTCAGCTTTCCCAGACTGGGAAAGCTGAAGATAAAACAGAGAATTGTTTTGAAACATGTCCAAGAACAAATCAACATTAATATTGAGGTAAGATGTCCAGACCAAAAATAATATAATTAAAATAACCTCAAAATATAACTTCCTAAAATTAAATATTATGTTTGGGTTATTTGTTAAGATTTGCATGGCAGTGATTGGTGTTGTTTTAACGGCTCCTGTTATCAGACGGAGGATTTAAGAAATGTTCGAAACAGGGAACTACTGAAAAGGACAAAGGCAAAAACATTTCCTTTAAGTTATCCATCGATAGTAATTCTGCTTGAGGTCAGGTCTTTCACTGCAATCATAGCATTTTCATTAGATTATTTTTAGTCTGGACATCTTACCTCAATATTAATATTAATATTGAGGTAAGATGTCCAGACTAAAAATAATATAATTAAAATAACCTCAAAATATAACTTCCTAAAATTAAATATAGCATTTTCATGCTATGTTTTGCAGCTTTACTAGGGAATTGTAGGTGTGGTAGCTTCCTGTTGCTTTCCACACCGATGAATGATGATGATGATGATAAGGATGATGATGATGGCCATATGATTTCAGGGACCGTTTCAGCCTTAAAGTTTTCCTGACATTTGTCTTGCAGGAGAGGAAAAACCCCAATAAAAACCTCACCCAGAAAAACTGTCCCGACCGGGGATCGAACCCAGGACTGCTGCTTGACAAGGGAGACCACAGCGGTGGACCTTTAATTTATGTAGGTAGGAAATAACACTATGAGCTTTATTTTAATTAATTTTGAGTTGTATTTTGACTCACCTCATATTTCTTGACTCCCTCACAGACCTCGCATTGAGAATGTCAGAAATGCAGTGACGAAACCCGGGTCTGCAAGGGAGTCAAGAAATATGAGGTGAGTCAAAATACAACTCAAAATAAACATTTCCTTTCACTAACTTGTAGCCACCACACTACTTTTGTTTGCCGTAAATTATGTCATAAAATGAAGGGAGATCCCTTCTTAAGATATTAGCAAAGAAACAAGTTTGTCAGTGCGTTAAACAAGCTAGTTGAAGGCATTGGAAATCATACTTGTTCTCATGCTTATTAAGCAAGGCAAAATGCAATTGAGCATTTCAGTGTCTTCCAAACCGTAGCTGAGTTGTGGGCAGACATTTAAATTACGTATGTCTGAAGCATTTAACTGTTGCTACAGTGTACTTGATTTTTTTTAATGAACGGAGAATATATTTCATTCGATGTTTTTATTATTAATTTCATACATCTCAATGACGGATAAATCATATTTGAAGAGAAAAATTATACGCTCAGACCAGGACTTGAACTCGGGACCCTTGGTTCTCTAGACCAAGTGCTCTACCACTTGAGCTACCTGATTTATCCATCATTGAGATGTATGAAATTAATAATAAAAACATCAAAAAAATCCGTACTGGCATTTATAATGTAATGTATAATTCCCAAATATGTCTTCTTAATAAAGGAGCCGCCATTTGCAAAGGCTTCATAGCATTTGGTGGGAAGGAATTACAACGTATATAGAGAAGGATTTGCATTTAGATCAGTACTTGCTCAGGTAGCTCAGGTGGTAGAACACTTGGTCTAGAGAACCAAGGGTCCCGGGTTCAAGTCCCGGTCTGAGCATATAATTTTTCTCTTCAAATATGATATATTTCATTCGTAAAATTGGATTCTCATCTCCAGAAGACGAAGAATTTCCCTAAATTGTTCCGGAATGCCAGAAGACTTATGGAGTGAATCCCTGTGTCTTGCCAAAAGACAATAATGACATATTTTTCTTTTGTATTAATCTATCATTATAATTTCATATTTTTAATATTTTGGCAATTTTTTTTTCATATTTTGATAAAAATATTTATATTCATTCTCATAATAAAAAATGATCCAAATGCTTGTTTTGGAATAAACTTATCTTGTATCATAAACATACAGTTTTTAGTTTCAGTAATAAAAACAATATCATAATAAATTAGGTAGAAATTTCAACTCTAATCTTGCAAAAATTTCATCACATCAATACAAGTTTATAAAGTTTACATGATTGACAAATAAAATCAGTTCTACCACTATACTACAGTGTTAGTAACTACAGCTACACTCTAATTCAACCCAGGAAGTTACTACAGACCTTAAGGGCAGCATCCCCATACCTACAGAAGGTAGATGTTTCCAAACTCATAATAATGGTATCTGTTTGATAAGGAGGGGTGGAGCAGCAAGGTTAACAGTACCTTTTTCCAAATCTATGTACAATACACTTAAAAAACATAGTTTTTCTTTTATGGCATGCACACTAGTTTTATAGTAAATATGAGAGTCGACACTTTCACACAGGATAGTACAGATCTGCACGAACTCAGTGACAAGTGGTAACTGTTTCTTTCTTTAAGAGGGAGTGGCTTGGACGGCTACAACTTACAACTATGTACCTGCTGTGTTGCAATCTTCAGTATAAGGGAAAATACTGTTAAAATGGCAACCCAGTTCCCTATTCCAAACACACAGTAACTTCCTGGGTTGAATCTGAGTATAATACCAACATTACAAAATTTCACCAACCACATCATCTGACTGAGAAACTGTCAGCAGCATTGCAGTGATGCCGACTTCACACTCCTGTAGTTATTAAATTATAAGTTGCTATTTTGGAGAAATTATTTTTTAAAAGAAAAATGTTTGCTTCAACTGATAAATAATCTCTGGTTTTACACACCAGCACACTATAACAATTGTGCTATTCAGGCTTCTCTGTTGAAAACAATTTTTTTTCTCTCTTGAAATAGCATTTATGTTACAAGGGTTCAAAGTGAATTCTACAAATGAGATAGCTGAAGCCAGAATTTCATAAAAACATATTCCTTGCAAAGTATTTCATATCACATTTGAGCCTGTTACTTATCACAAGATGGTTTTCATTCGACTTTATGTTTTAGGCTCGAATCTATGAATGCATTAGACCGTAAAAGTCGTTCTCTGCCTGTACTCTGATGAGAAAGTTGCATCCAAATACGTTTTTGCGCACTCAAAAATCTGTTCATGCGATAATAATTGTTGAAATTCCTAAGCTACCTGGCGAGGTGACTTAACAGAGAAACGAATCATGAGCAACCCGATGGGTACCGATGGTAACCGATGTACTTTGAAACCTTGCTGCTTTATCCAAGATGTCGGACCTTGAAGACTTCGATCATGTTTTCTGTATGCGCAGAGAAGAGGAATTTGATAGAGTCTACCAAAGAATTCAACTGAAAGAACAGGAGAATCGGTGTAATATCGCACAATGCAGACGTCGTCGTATACGGTATTTTGCAGGACGCAAGCATAAATGCTTTCCTCTAGCAGACGAAAATAACGGAAGTGGTTTTATCGCTGAGAATTCTGGGTAATTTCTTGCCAATATTACGAAAATGACGACTTTCATGCATGACCAGTTAGTGGGTCGCTAATTCGATCTTTGCACTTGCTCACGGAAAGTCAGCTCACCAGTGATTGGAAGTAATTTGAGTAGAGACTAATGTATTTGCATGCGGCCCTTAATAACATTAAACAAATGATTCAAAACACACCCCTACACTATGTTTGCAATGAATTTGCTTTTTCAAGTTATTAAGACTATTCAAACATAAAATGTAAACTGAAAATAAAAACTGGGCTAAGTTCCACAACAATAGACTTCTATTTTATTGATTCTTTTATTATTAATTTAAGGATAAATTATATTTGAAGAAAAAATTATATTATATTTGAAAAGAAAAATATACACCTACACTGGGGTTTGAACCCAGGACCTTTGACTCTCTATATCAATGCTCTATCCAAGAGAGCTACCTAGGCCTCCAATCTAAACACATATTTTTCTTTTATTGTATTGTAAGCCCATGTTTTCCCTTTACAGAGATTTAGGCGCTCTCCCCCTACAGGGAAGAATTTGAACCATACTAATTTAGTTACACTTTTTTTCGTATAGATGTCATTTGAGTGGTCCGTGGTCAGCATTCCACCTCATAGTGACATCTAGGAAACCAAGGTAGTACTAGGACGGGAAAATTCGGTAAATTTTGCTTAGAGGCCTTTTCATTCAGGCTTAAGGATCTTTTACGAGCCTGAAAATCTTCAGACTCGGGAACCACGGCTTAAAGTCCCTCCTGGAGGACTTACTGCTTGGATTTTTCCATCTTAAAAAAAAATCCATCGACCCTGGCCAGGTTTGAACCCGCGACATTCGGGACCAGAGGCAAGGAGTATAACCACTAGTCCACCGCAGAGAAAAACTTGCATTTAAATTGGAGTTTCTCAGATAGCTCAGTCGGTAGAGCACTTACATAAAAAGCAAAAGGTCCTGGGAGCAGGAGGCAGTTTTTCAAGACGACACAACAACGGTCATGAAAGTACTGAGGATGGAACCTACTTAGGTCCTGAAACCGGTCTAATAAGAAGGATAAGGTGAAGTGATATAATTTTTCTTAAATAAATAATACCTCATAGCGTTAATTACTAAAAAAAGTAAAAAATTCATAATTTTGTTTTTATTTTCTAGCAGCTTCATGACACACCTTCTGAAAAATTTTATGCTGGAAGTATAACAATTTTTATATTTAAATTAATGTTGGCAAGTAAACATTATGAGGTTATATCATTAATAGTGAGTGGAGAACATATTTTTAACGACTCACCTCATACAATTTCAAATTTCTTTGATACCGGCGGTTTGTGAATTGTGAAATTGAAAAATCAGCAATTGCTGCACATAGTTTGCTAGAACATCATAAAATTGGAAAAGAGGCAAAACTTTTGAAACAATTAGATAAACCCTATTAAGTTATGTAGGTAGGAAATAACACTATGAGGTTTATTTTAATCAGAAAAACATAGAATAGAAACCAAAACAAAATTACTTAAACAATTAGAAAAACCGAAGGAACTCACAATTTGGGAAAAAATTTACAATGCATGAATAAAAACATAACTATGAATTTTGAAATACCCGGTGATAAGGAGAGGGAATTGATCTGAAAGTTCGTCAGTCAGCCATCAGATGGCGCGGAGGTCAGTCTGCAGGAGAGGAGACCATTGGATGTCAGTTGTGAACGTGATACAGCATTGAGAATGTCACAAATACAGTGAAGAAATCTGGATCTGCGAGGAAGTTAAGAAGTATGAGGTGAGTCAAGAAACAACTCAACAAAATTAGATAAACCGTTGGAATTGACAGTTTGGGAAAAGATATTCATTCAGAAGAATAAATATCGATCTATGAACTTTGATATTCCGGTGGATAAAAATTGAATTCAAAATTTATAATCCCAACCAAAGATTGCACCACAAGAGGTGACATCCATAGAGAAATCAACAACCAGAGAATTTCATCAGTGGAAGTCATGACTGAAGAGGGACAAGATATTGTGTGAAACCACCGGTATCACAGAAGTTTGAAATTGTATGAGGTGAGTCGTTAAAAATATGTTCTCCACTCACTATTAATAACAATTTTTATTAATATATAAGGTAAAATAATAATTAATCAGATTAACAAATAAATATAACTTTAAAAAAAGAATGTATATAGATAAGTGCAGTCAGATGATGTAAGAGGTTGCTGGCATACCTTGGACATGTCACCACAGAACACACTTGTTGACCGGGTTCATCCGAGATCCTAGGGAACAACTGAATGCTTGGCTGAATTCCTTCATGTTGGACAGAGGTCCAATCACTCGGAAGCGATTTGGACTGTGCGAGTTCCCCTGCATGGCCGTCAACCCCTCTAATGTCTCTGCACGGCACCACATCTGCAAAGCAACATCAACCATTACAAACACCTTTACTACAAATAATAATTAAATGAATCGTGATTTTTTCTTATCTCATACATCTATGTTTCTTTAAACACAGCACTGCAGTATCGGCGACACTTTGTCGTCATCGTCAGCTGTTTTCACGACTGTCAATTTTTTCTCCTTTTTGCCGGTAATTATCTAGACTGCCATCTGGTGTTCTTTTGAAGGAATTCCTCTTCAAAATTGACAGTCGTGAAAACAGCTGACGATGACGACAAAGTGTCGCCGATACTGCAGTGCTGTGTTTAAAGAAACATAGATGTATGAGGTAAGAAAAAATCACGATTCATTTAATTATTATTAATTGAACCTCATAATGTTAAAAATTCCCAAATTTAATATATAAACCTTTACTACATCTTAACAAAACTAGAGAAAAATATTATTTCAAATCAAATGAATCGTGAATTCTTCTACCCTCATTCATTTGATTTTAATTAAGAAAACCTCATAATGTAAAAATTCCTAGCTTTATTGTACAAATTTAACAGATGAGTCAAGTCACAGGAATATATTAACAACTAATTAAATTATTTTTTAGTCTATTCATCTTACCTTAATATTAATGTTGATTTGTTCTTGAACATGTTTTGATTATATCATCATCATCATCAGCATCTTGCCCAGACTGGTTAGACTTATGTTGCACACCCTGGATGTCGATGTCAGCTCCATCCTGTGGTTAGCCAAAGAACCTCCAAACAAGGTCATTATCCGTCGGTATTTAAAAATTCATAACCCTGTTTTTGTTCTTTTGAATATAGATTTTTTTCCCAAATAGTCAGCTCTTTTGTATTTTCTAACTGTTTTAATAATTTAGTGCCTTCCTTTGGCCAGCAACCAATCGAAGGGACTATTATTATGCTTTCAAGTCTTATACGAGAATTTCCCTCGAACGTTGGAGGGAAAATTTTCTATAGGATCGTAACAGGCCTTGGCCTAATACTTGGAAGGAAGAAGAAGAAGAAGTGTCTGAATTTATATTGTTTTTCAGACCAAACATGAGCAGCAACTGCAGATTTTTCTATTTCCCCATTTTTAACATTTCTTATGTTCTTTGGTTCTAATTTTTAGGTTTCTTTTTGTTTTTCCTATACATATATTTTCACAGCCCGTACATTCAATTTGATATATTTGTGATTTTTTTTATTTTTATCAGTTCTTTTTTTTTTCATTTTTGTTGGTTTTTATTAGTTTATTTAAACTGTATTCATAGTTAAATATGGGATATAACATTATGAGGTTCTTAATTCGTACATTAATGAGTCATTTTTTCACATCTTACCTCAAATCAACACCAGATGGCAACATTATTGATGGAGATTCCAACAATTCCAACAAAAATCCGGTAGTCATAATGTCGGCTGAAAATGAGAGAGATCCTTTTGAAAACTAGTTCCCGTGTTTAAAGAAACATAAAATATGAGGTAAGATGTGAAAAAAATGACTCATTAATTTATGTATTTAAACTATTTTTCGGTGCTAATTTATTATTAGACTTCTCAAATATCTTTTGGAATTTATTGTGTACCCAAGGGTGATATGTGAATTTTCTATATTTTTTCATAGGTGATTTTTCGGAAAAAGTCGGTTATATGGCAGACACGAATTCTTCTAAGTTCCACAGAATCGCAGTGCGCATGCGCGAGTTGCTGTAATGGTTAATGTAGCCTCTGGTAGATGGCTCTGCAGTCGGCGTTACCAACTTTAGGAATAAATTCCCAAATGTTAAAAAAAATGGACGTAAACTAACTTGCCATTTCCTAACCTAACAAAACAATTTACATGCATATTATTTAATAAACTAATTTTACGTACACTAACACTAAATATGGTTTGAAATTATTTTCAAATGGTGGCAACGTTGGAACAACATGGGAAAGTAGCAAGTAAGTAATTTATCCACAATCATGTTTTACGTAAATATATAAATATAAAATATTGTAAAGAAAGCTTGAAGATTGTTGCAAAATGTTTAAAACAGTACAAAAGTGTTTACAAGTGTTTAGTGCATCAGTGGCATAAGAATGTAAGTGTAGAATTGTGACTGGCAAATAACGTACCTCAACTGATTTTTCTTTTTCAATATCACTTCCTAAAATAAAATATTAAGGTGATAGAAAATTAGCTCCATTCTCTCTTTCAGGCAAATATCTCACCCATTGCTTTCTTTCAGACAGCTCCAATCTGCCCTACGATGAAAAAGTGTGTACCTGAAGATCCCAAGCCTGCTAATGATCTTAGCTCTTAAAAGAGAATCTTTAAATAAAATAATAACAGAGGAACTCACCATATGGGAAAAAATCTATGTACAGAAGAACAAGGAAAGAATTATGAACATTCTTGGTCCTTTGGCATGGGTTCCCTGAAGTAGTCCCTGCCCGGAGAACCGAATGGGGGACTATTTGACCTCCGGAAAATTTTACCCCAGTTGAACCCATGTCCGCATTTCTTGACGGTTGTATTTTTACGGTGTAAGATGAAGATCGTCACTCTTTCGACCAAGGTACTTTTTCGTCTGGCTTATCACCTTCGACCAGTCCGGCATGGGTAACCCTAACGGCAGCAGTGCTACCACCGGCATAGCTCTCAGGATCATTTAAGCACGCAAGCCACTCCACCATGACAAGGTAAAAATACCATGGCCACTTCCTAAAATAAAATATTAAGGCGATAGAAAATTAGCTCCATTCTCTCTTTCAGGCAAATATCTCAGCCATTGCTTTCTTTCAGACAGCTCTAATCTGCCCTACGATGAAAAAGTGTGTACCTGAAGATCCCAAGCCTGCTAATGATCTTAGCTCTTAAAAGAGAATCTTTAAATAAAATAATAACAGAGGAACTCACCATATGGGAAAAAATCTATGTACAGAAGAACAAGGAAAGAATTATGAACATTCTTGGTCCTTTGGCATGGGTTCCCTGAAGTAGTCCTGCCCGGAGAACCGAATGGGGGACTATTTGACCTCCGGAAAATTTTACCCCAGTTGAACCCATGTCCGCATTTCTTGACGGTTGTATTTTTACGGTGAAAGATCGTCACTCTTTCGACCAAGGTACTTTTTCGTCTGGCTTATCACCTTCGACCAGTCCGGCATGGGTAACCCTAACGGCAGCAGTGCTACCACCGGCATAGCTCTCAGGATCATTTAAGCACGCAAGCCACTCCACCATGACAAGGTAAAAATACCATGGCCACTTCCTAAAATAAAATATTAAGGCGATAGAAAATTAGCTCCATTCTCTCTTTCAGGCAAATATCTCAGCCATTGCTTTCTTTCAGACAGCTCTAATCTGCCCTACGATGAAAAAGTGTGTACCTGAAGATCCCAAGCCTGCTAATGATCTTAGCTCTTAAAAGAGAATCTTTAAATAAAATAATAACAGAGGAACTCACCATATGGGAAAAAATCTATGTACAGAAGAACAAGGAAAGAATTATGAACATTCTTGGTCCTTTGGCATGGGTTCCCTGAAGTAGTCCCTGCCCGGAGAACCGAATGGGGGACTATTTGACCTCCGGAAAATTTTACCCCAGTTGAACCCATGTCCGCATTTCTTGACGGTTGTATTTTTACGGTGAAAGATCGTCACTCTTTCGACCAAGGTACTTTTTCGTCTGGCTTATCACCTTCGACCAGTCCGGCATGGGTAACCCTAACGGCAGCAGTGCTACCACCGGCATAGCTCTCAGGATCATTTAAGCACGCAAGCCACTCCACCATGACAAGGTAAAAATACCATGGCCACTTCCTAAAATAAAATATTAAGGCGATAGAAAATTAGCTCCATTCTCTCTTTCAGGCAAATATCTCAGCCATTGCTTTCTTTCAGACAGCTCTAATCTGCCTACGATGAAAAAGTGTATACCTGATCCGAAGCCTGCTAATGATCTTAGCTCTTAAAAGAGAATCTTTAAATAAAATAATAACAAAGGAAGCAAGATACAGAGGAGGAAAGATCAAGAGAACTGAAGAAATAAGATGATTTACCGTAGCAAAACCAAGAAAAAACAGCTGCTCTGGTGAATACAGTTCAAGGCCTGGTAGTCTGGGTTCGTATCTCGCTTGCATTCTCTTGAAAGCTCTGAACGCTTCCCGTATACCTCCGTTGTCTGCTATGTTCTCTCTCAGGGTAGTGATTCCGTTCACCTGAACATCACAACATACCATTTATAAATTAAATTATCAGTTATGGATATGATAAAGATAAAACTCCACAGTTCCAAGCTATATATGACACAATAAATAGAACATCGAATAAAAAAGCCCATAAACAAACAAAATTTAAATTTTATAAAACAATGACAATCCCTGTCCTTTTATATGGGAGCGAATCTTGGATTATCACAACCAAACAAGAAAGTAAAATCCAAGCAGCTGAGAAGAAATTTTTAAGAATAGTAAAAGGCTGCACTAGAATGGACCAGATAAGAAACAATGATTTGAAAATACAATAGGAAGTAACATTATAAAGTTTTACTTAATAAAAATTGTTGTCTGTATAATTCTACAGAAACAATTATATGAGGTAAGAATTACATAGACAACACTCTTTATTGAGAAACAATGTATTTCGTGAAGTAACACGTGGCACGACGGAACATTGCCAAGTGGGGGAGGGGACTAGAAGCCATGCAAAAAACTTTCCTTAATAATAATAATAATAATGATAATAATAATAATAAAAAAATAAAATTGTTACAAAAACAACGCTATTCCATAATGAGCACTTTCAACTTATTAGGCATCAAAACTACCACAGAACCAGTTGATAAGAAAATTCAACGTCTAGTAACTATTATGTTTTCAAAACTGAGTGTAGTTGCTGGTAGCACCTGCTATAAAAGTTCAACAAACCTTATAGTAAATTAATGAGTCATTTTTTTACATCTTACCTCATATTTTATGTTTCTTTAAACACGGGAACTAGTTTTCAAGAGAAGGATCTCTCTCATTTTCAACCGACATTATGACTACCAGATTTTCGTTGGAATCTTCATCAATAAAGTTGCCATCTGGTGTTGATTTGATGAACTTTGAGATGAGGTCATGTTCATCAGGAATCTCAAAATTCATGGATCTAAATTTGTTCTTCTGAATATATATCTTCTCCCAAATTGTCAATTCTAAAGGTTTTTCCAAATGTTTTAAAAGTTGGGCTTCTTTTTCAATTTTACGATTTCCAATAAACTATGTGCTGCAATAGCTGATTTTTCAATTTCACCATTTTTAATATTTCTGAAATGTTCCTTAGTGCGAGTGTCCAAATTTCTTTTTGTTTTTCCTATGTATACTTTATTGCAGTCCTCACAATTAATTTGATAAATTCCACATTTTTTGCTATCTGGGGTGTTCAATTTCTTATTGGTTATTAATAGATTACCAAGGCTAAATTTATTTATCGGTGCCAATGTAATATTGAATTTCTTGAAAATTCTTTGAAATTTGTTATGTATTACAGGATGATACGTAATTTTCTTAAACTGTTTTCTTTATTTTGAATCAGATTGCAGGGTAGTGTATACTTTCAACCTTTTTTGTTGTCTGAATTTCTTTAATTTATTTACAATTATTTCTTTTCCAAAACCATTTAAATTTGATATGTTCAAAATGTGATTGTATTTCTTTCTTAAAATCTTCTTCATTTATTGGAACATTTAATAATCTATATATCAAACTGTTGAAAATTGCATGTTTATGCACAATATGATTGAAACCTGAAGATTTTATATAATTATCTGCATGAGTATCCTTCCTATATATATTGAATTCAATTTTTCCTTGTAGTTTATTCCTTATTAAGTAAAGGTCCAAAAATGGGATTTGTTTATCCTTTTCTAATTCCATAGTAAATTTTACAGTTTCATCTTGATGGTTGAGTAATTTCAATGCATCTTCAATATATTTAGAATTTATCACAGAGAAAATATCAACTTATCATCCTGAAATACATAACAAATTTCAAAAAATTTTCAAGAAATTCAATATTACATTGACACCAATAAATAAATTTAGCCTTAGTAATCTATTACAACTAATAAGAAATTGAACACCCCAGATAGCAAAAAATGTAGAATTTATCAAATTAATTGTAAGGACTGCAATAAAGTATACATAGGAAAAACAAAAAGAAATTAGGACACTCGCACTAAGGAACATTTCAGAAATATTAAAAATGGTGAAATTGAAAAATCAGCTATTGCAGCACATAGTTTATTGGAGAATCGTAAAATTGAAAAAGAAGCCCAACTTTTAAAACATTTGGAAAACCTTTAGAATTGTCAATTTGGGAGAAGATATATATTCAGAAGAACAAATTTAGATCCATGAATTTCGAGATTCCTGATGAACGTGACCTCATCTCAAAGTTCATCAAATCAACACCAGATGGCAACGTTATTGATGGAGATTCCAATGAAACTCCAGTAGTCATAATGTCAGTTGAAAATGAGAGAGATGTTTCTCTTGAAAACTAGTTCCCGTGTTTAAAGAAACATAAAATATGAGGTATGATGTAAAAAATTACTCACTAATTTTACAAATCAAGAACCTTATAATGTTATTTCCCATATTTAACTATGAATAAGTTCATGGTGTTGATATAATACTCACAGAAGTGTTTGTCTCCGTGACAATGAAGTTGTTATATTGGTCAATGAAGCACTGAGCTCTCTCTGAGAACCTGGTGACAGTGTCACTGCTCCACCAGTCCAACACCGTCCCAAACTTGTCGTACAGCCTTCCTGCAATACATCAAAATATTAAGCTCTACCTGTTTTTATTAATAATTTAACACTTCTCACTGAAGGAAAAATTATATTTGAAGAGAAAAATTATACGCTCAGACCGGGGTTTGAACCCAGGACCTTTAGCTTTCTAGGCCAATGCTCTACCCCTGAACTACCTGAGCACTCCAATTTTTTTTTTTTCTCTTCAAATATAATTTGTCCTTCAGTGAATTAATAATAAAAACATAGAAAGAAGCCCTACTCGCTTTATAAAGTTTAAATTATTATTTAATTTTAGGAAGTTATATTTTGAGGTTATTTTAATTATATTATTTTTAGTCTGGACATCTTACCTCAATATTAATGTTGATTTGTTCTTGGACATGTTTCAAAACAATTCTGTTTTATCGTCAGCTTTTCCAGACCGGTTTTATTTATGTTGCACAATCTGGATGTCGATGTCAGCTCCATCCTGTGGTTGGCCAAAGAACCTCCAAACAAGGTCACGCTCCATTGGTATATCAAAATTCATAACTCTGTTTTTGTTCTTCTGAATATAAATTTTTTTCCAAATAGTCAACTCTTTTGTATTTTCTAACTGTTTTAATAATTTAGTGTCTGAACTTATATTATGTTTTTCAGACCAAACATGAGCAGCAACTGCAGATTTTTCTATTTCCCCATTTTTAATATTTCTTATGTGTTCTTTGGTTCTAATTTTTAGGTTTCTTTTTGTTTTTCCTATATATATATTTTTTCACAACCCATGCATTAAAACAGTTAGAAAATACAAAAGAGCTGACTATTTGGGAAAAAATTTATATTCAGAAGAACAAAAACAGAGTTATGAATTTTTATATACCGATGGAGCGTGACCTTGTTTGGAGGCTCTTTGGCCAACCACAGGATGGAGCTGACATCGACATCCAGGTTGTGCAACATAATGCAACACAAATAAAACCAGTTTGGAAAAGCTGACGATAAAACAGAATTGTTTTGAAACATGTTCAAGAACAAATCAACATTAATATTGAGGTAAGATGATCAGACTAAAAATAATATAAGTAAATGTAAAGTTCTGATTAAAAATACTTCGAACAGAAAAAGCCAGCCTAATTAAACAAATTGAAAAATAAAAAGAACTCATGGTTTGGGGAAAAAAATCCACATCCAAAAAAACGAGAAACAATAACTTATCAATTTCGAAATTCTCGGGGATTCTGATTTCATCCAGAGGTTCAACAGTCCAGCAAACAGAGTGAGGAAGAAGCAGTTCTCCTGATCGAAGTAACATCAGTTGAAGAGAAATTACTGAAGATGAAGCTGCCTAAGCTTTGAAACTGGTATAATTAGAAGACTGGATATGAGGTGAGGTATAAAACATTTTAATTTAAATCTTACAAATTAATAATTTGTTATCATAAAGAACGTTAAAATTTAATTATAATTTCAAAATTGGCCTTGTTGGGGAGAATGTGAATGGGTCAGAATATAACTTCTTTACTGTTTAATTAATTCAGTAAAACAGAAGGAGAAATAAATAAGGAACAGCTAATATTGATGGAAAACAAACCCATCTTGGGCCTGGAGAAATGCATTGCTATCACACTTACCCATGCTGTCAAACCCATGTGTTATCTCATGGCCCACTATCGCCCCAATTCTTCCATAATCCAGAGTTCTGAAAAAAACAAAATGAAACCCAAAAAAAATAAAGTTTCTGTTTTTTTTCTCAGATTCGTAATAATGTTAAACTGTTTTAGCATGTAAATTAATGAGTCATTTTTTTACATCTTACCTCATATTTTGTTTCTTTAAACATGGGAACTAGTTTTCAAGATAGGGATCTCTCTCATTTCTAACCGACATTATGAATACTGGATTTTTGTTGGAATCATTGGAATCTCCATCAATAACGTTGCCATCTGGTGTTCGTTTGATGAACCTTGAGATGAAGTCACGTTCATCAGGAATCTCGAAATTCATGGAACTAAATTTGTTTCATACCTCTCCTCATAACCAATCTTCTAAGTAGATCGCGATTTCAAGGCATTGGCAGCCCCATCCTCAGTACATCTTGACGACTGATGTTATGTTATCGGAAGAACCACTTGTTCTTCCCTCTGATGGTGCACCAATAAACCTCTGGATCAGGTTTTGGAGGTTTATCGGTCCACCAACAGAGGGAAGAAGTAATAGTTCTTCTGATCGACATAACATCAGTCAACAAGATGTACTGAGGATGGGGCTGCCAATGCCTTGAAATCGCGATCTACTTAGGAGATTAATTATGAGGAGAGGTATGAAACAATCTAATTTATCTTAAATTAAACCTCATAGCGATTTATTCCTATAAAAGTTCAATTTATTTAGCTTGTCCTGAAAATTTTGGTTTTTTACTTAAGTCTATTATACCGTGCACCACAGATTTATATATATATATATGCTCCTTTTTATGGGTGTACAAGAGGAGCTGGACATCATAGACATTATAGAAAAGAAAAGATTACAGTGGTATGGCCTTGTCAAAAGAATGCCAGAGCAAAGATTGCCTAAAATTGTTATGGAATGGATCCCAATGGAAAGGAGGATGAGAGGAAGACCGAAGAAAACTTGGATAGAAGGGGTACAAGCAGCTATGAATATCAGAGGATTGGAAGAAGACCAATGGATGGACAGAGAGGAATGGCATTTGGTTTCCGGAAGACGGCGGCAGCTGTCATGATACCAGATGATAATGATATATGCTCCTCCACGGTATCTTCACCTTGTCATGCTCGAACAGGTGACATGCTTCAACGATCCCAAAAGCTATGCCGACAGAATCAGTTCTGCTAAAATGGTTACCCATGATAAGTAGAATCTGGATGTTAGGCACTTAAAAAATTCAAAATAGGCAGGCAAAAAGGCACTAAAAATCATTAATATAGGAATTTTATAAGGTGAGATGTAAAAACATTTTCTCCAATTCATTTATAAATAGTAAATAACCCCATAGTGTTACATCCCACTGTAATTTTCATTAAATGACATGACATACTCACTTTTCATAGAGCTCTCCACTGAAGAACGGATCAGCCATCATCCCAACAGGAAATGCTGCAACACAAACCAATAAATGCTAAACTAGGAAAATCATCATTGTTACGAACTTCATATCCATGCATTTCTCCTTTAAAAAAAATAGCTGCCAAATTTAATATGAAAATATCAATTAACAAAACTAAAATTATGGCATTTCATGGGAAGGACCCCATACAAAGTAAAATCTGTCTCCAGAATAAAATTTTAGAGAGATCTAATAAATTTAAATATCTTGGATATTATCTCTCTATCTGGGATGAAAAGGATATCCCTGAAAAAATTACTAGTTATAATAAAAGTTTGGGAATTATTAATGAAGTTATGAAACCATCCCTTGTACAAAAAAACACCAGATTACGTTTATATAACACTTTGGCTAGACCAGTGTTGACCTATGGTAGTGAAGCATGGACACTAAAAAGACAACATGAAAGCAGAATAACGGCTTGTGAAATGAGATTCATGCGCAGAACAGCAGGTTACACCAGATGGGATCGGAAAAGGAACACCGATATCTTAAAAGAATTGAAGACTACGCCAATTTTGGAATATATTAAACAGTACCAACTAAATTGGAACCATCTTGAAAGAATGAGTTCGAATCGGATCCCCAAAGCTGTTTATAATTATATACCAAGAGGACGAAGATCTCTGGGCAATGTTAAATCTAGACCCTAGAATATCACACTACACAGATAATAGGTTACGCAGATGACATATGTCTCTTAAGCAGAAGTAACAAATGATGAAAGTTAAAAATTAAATTGCACCTGTTGGTAGGTGCTGTCGTCCTCAACTTTGTTAATATATTGTATATAAAATTAACTGGAGCGCTTTCGGAAGTTATCTTCCATCTTCTGCAGGTTGAGTTTCCACTACTTGTTGTGTACGGTGATGTATACTCCAACTGTTTGTAGCAGCAACTGACTTTTTTTTGACAATGTCGTATAATGGGTTTGACTGGGGTGCGTTCTCATTAAGAAGTGAGGTGTTGATTGTTTCCTTTATAATTTCGAGGTTTTCAAAGCGGAAGCTCAACCTGCATAAAGTGGAAGATAACTTCCAAAAGCGCTCCAGTTAATTTTATCATCATCATCATGAACAAATTCGTTTTAGGCCATGTGGCCTGTACAGTGCTTTGTCCTCATCAGTGTGATCATTCCAGTCTTTGCTTAAGTTTTTTCGAGTAGTAGGAAGTCCCCTGGGTTGGTTACCAGCCATCCGCAGAGCAAGACTAGTGGTAGGGCTGCTACCTTATAGCCTCTAGTCAGGCATTCAAAATATGGAATTTCCTCCATATTTGATGAAACGGTTATACCGCCGTGACTCAGTCCCCATTACCTTGTTAGTTAAAAGCAGAGTGTACCACGTGCAGGTGAGGTTGAGAATTAGGTAGGAGAGGTTAATTTTATATACAATATATTAACAAAGTTGAGGACGACAGCACCTACCAACAGGTACAATTTAATTTTTAACTTTCATCATATGACTTCACCTCAACAGAATTTGATATGAATTTTACTAGTATTGAGAAGTAACAAAGCCATTCAAGAATTTTATACAGAATTTAAAGCAGCCACAGATGATATAGGCCTAGAAATTAACATACAGAAAACACAAGTTATGATACAGATAGGTGTTAAACCAATGACAGAACAGCAATCTAATAGCATAAAAGAATTAGGTTTTAACATTGTGAAAAATGTTAACTATCTTGGCTCATGTATTACAGATAATAACGACCAACACATTGAAGTCCCTCCATGGTATCTTTACCTTGTCGTGGTGGAGTGGCTTGCATGCTTAAATGATCCTGAGAGCTATGCCGGCGGTAGCATTGCTGCCAATAGGGTTACCCATGCCGGACTGGTCGAAGGTGATAAGCCAGACGAAAAAAGTACCTTGGTCGAAAGAGTGATGATCTTTCACAGTAAAAATACAACCGTCAAGAAATACGGACATGGGTTCATCTGGGGTAAAATTTTCTGGAGGTCAAATAGTCCCCCATTCAGTTCTCCGGGCGGGGACTACTTCAGGGAACCCATGCCAAAGACTACATGGTCTTTATAGGAAGCCAGATATAATAAGTACAGTTAAGTCTCATAGACTGCGTTGGGCAGGACATGTTGCACGTATGGGAAATGAAAGACTTGCATGGAAGCTTCTTGCAGGAAAGCCAGAGGGAAAACGCCCAGTTGGTAGACCAAGAATGAGGTAGGAGAATAACATTAACTATGATTTGAGGGAAGTAGATTATACAGGGAATGATTGGAAAGCATTAGCTCAGGATAGGGATGTATGGAGAGCGTATGTCCGTGCGGCCATGAACCTACGGGTTCGATAGTGCCAGTGAGTAAGTAAGTAAGTAACACATTGAAGTACAAAGAAGACTGAAACTGGCCAACAAAGCTTATTACTCACTTCATAAAATAATGACATCCACTCAGCAACTAAAATAAGGTTATATAAAGTTTTAATAAGAACAGTTTTGACCTATGGTAGTGAGACACAGAGCCTCACTAAAAGATCAGAGGTAACCCTAAATAGATAGATAGAAAATCGGTTGATTAATGTCTTTGACATCGTCCGATTCCCAATAGCCAGTTTTGTCGGTCCATCCAATCTCCTGGTTGTAGATGTTTCTCCTTCATATATAAACATACAATTTTGAAAATAGTTCCCATGTTTGAAGAAATATAAAATATTTGGCACTTAGCTGCATGATGCAGTCACTTCTTCAAAATTTCCATCATTTGTCATTAACGGTCGAATGTTTGAACGCATTAGACAGTAAAATGCGTTCTCTGCTGAGAAAGTTTTATCCAAATACATTTTGCTTACTCAGAAATCTATTCATGCGATAATAATTGTAAGCTACCTGACGAGGTACCTTAAGATCATAGCTCAAGATAGAAACTTATTGTGAAAATCCCAAAGGGAACCGATGTAGTTTGAAACCTTTGCAGCTTTATCCAAGATGTCGGACCTTGAAGACTTCGATCATGTTTTTGGAATATGCGGAGAAGAGGAATTTGATAGAGTCTACCAAAGAATTCAACTGGAAGAACAGGAGAATCGGCGTAATATTGCGCGACGCAGATGTCGTTGTATACGGTATTATTTGCGGGATGCAAACGTAAATGCGTTCCTCTATAGCAGACAAAAATAATGGAAGTGGTTTTATCGCTGAGAATTCTGGGTAATTCGTTGCCAATATTACGAAAACGTCAACTTTCATGCATGACCGGTAAGTCGGCCGTTAATTCGATCTCAGCAATTGCTCACGGTGAGTCAGCTCACCAGTGATTGGAAGTAATTTGAGTAGAGACTAATGTATTTGCATGCGACCCTAAGTGCAGCTGTGTGTAATAGTCTGGTTATTTAAAAAAAAATAGTTGGAACTTACTGATTCGGTTGTTGAGACTGTTGTAGAAGGCGTTGACAACAAGAGGTGACTGCGTCCAACTGCAAACACACAAGTAACCTCCTAAAATAAACCATTCACCTCAGAGAAAAACATACTTTATGAAAACCAACAAAAATGAAAAAACTGAAGATAATAAAAAATCAGGAAAATATCACATAAAATGTGCAGATTGTGATAAAGTATACATAGGGAAAGCAAAGAGAAATTTAAACATTACAACTAAAGAACACACAAGAAATGTAAAAAAAAAAAAGGAGAAATAGAAAAATCTGCAATAGCAGGTCGCATTTGGATAGAAAAACACAAAATAGATCAAAATACAAAATTATTAAAACAGTTAGAAAATACCAATGAACTCACAATATGGGAAAAAATCTATATACAGAAGAACAAGGAGAAAATTATGAACTTTGAAATTCCTGGAGAAAGGACCTCATTATCAAATTCTTTGGAACACAGATCCAGGGCCGACAACTTGAAGAAAAGAAAAAATCAGTTTGTGCAATGCTCAAGATGGGGCAACAGCCTTGAAACATATGTCCAACTAAAAAATCATATGAGGTAAGAATGTTAAAAAAATACAAACTCAAAGAAAAAGGATATGAGGTGAGGTAATAAAAACATTAATTTAATTCTTAAATTAAACCTCATAGCGTTTTTTCCCTGTGAAAGTTAAATAAACAAATTCAATTATTAGAAAAATATACACCTAGATCAGTGTTTGAACTCAGAACCTTTAGCTTTATATGCTAATGCTCTGCCACTGAGCTATCCAAGGCCTCCAATCTAAATGCAATATTTTCTCTTATACCGGGCTTCCAATATAAACCCGGACCGGCCTCACGGGGTTTCACCCGTCAGGCAGCGCTCTCTCCTCATCTGCATTTCACTCTGCCAGCTGCTCGTCCTTGAACTAGTCAGTTTACTATTGTTCGAGAAAGATGAGACGTCAGCTGACATTAGAGCAGCGCATTTATGTGTGTAAATGTTATTATAAATACGAATCAGCTCATCGTATTCGCGAGGAATTTATTCGGAACTTCCCTGGACAATTACCTCCTTCCAGATCGACAATCCACGATCTTGTGACTAAATTTGAGACCACTGGTTCAGTACAAAATAAGAAACACACGCGAAGTGTATGATTTTTCAATGTTTTTATTATTAATTTCATACATCTCAATGATGGATAAATCATATTTAAAGAGAAAAATTATACGCTCAGACCGGGACTTGAACCCAGGACCCTTGGTTTTCTAGTCTAAGTGCTCTACCATTTGAGCTAGATCCATACTTACTCATTTCTGTCTCTCAGCTTCCCCCATGTTGCCAGGTTGATGGATTGAACAAAGGAACGCAATCTTGCCACGTTGCCAAAATGATCATCATGACTCACAAACATCTGCAATAATTCCAGTGTCAATTGTAATAAAAGACAAAACTCAAACAAAAAAAAGTGCTATAAAAATAAAGTAAAAAATGTTACATCCCACTTCATAAAATCCCAGCCAAGGTCAACGGATTTTTTAGAATGGAAAAATCCAAGGGACAAATGCTCTGGGCAGGACTTTAAACTGGTGGAACACGCACACACCTTGCTGTAGAAGTCACTGATTTGTGCAGCACTGTCCGTCCAAGTCGGGAAACCTATGACATCATACATGGCATCAACTTTTTCTGATGCCTGGATTCTAGTTTCATTGTCCATCCATTCGTTCTCTTCCAACAGCTCATGGAACGCATACTTGAGATCTGACACCATCTGCTTTGCCTGAAACATCCAACAAGTAGACCTCATCAAGCATTAATTAAAAAAATATATTTTACTCCAAGCGCAACAGGCCTAGAAGGCCCTTGGCCTACCATCCGGCTGCTGGCCTCACATCTACATGTGTTAATCACAGAAGTAGACGATCATGGAGCCAGTGTAGGGGTGACATGTGGTCAGCATGTCGGGTCCCCCAGCCGTTATAGCTGGTTTTCTCAACCTGAAGTCACTACTTATTGTAGCTACCCAAACAATATTATACAATCTACACAACATCATCAGTACCAGTTGAAATGTGAAGATGAGACATTGTTTTTGAAAGGCCTCCATATTGGAATGACTTGATCAAGTTTTATTACATAACATCAACAGTGCTTTAATATGAATTTTAACAGTTTGGAATGCTCAAAAATGTCACACTAAAGCAACGAAACCGGTCTGCATAAAAAGTTATGTAGGTAGGAAATAACTATATGAATTTTATAGGAATTAATTACTACGAGGTTTAATTTATGGTGAAATTAAATGTTTCTTATCTCTCCTCATTTCTTCCGATCGACATAACATCAGTCGCCAAGAAAGTGCTGAGGATGAGGCAGTTGTAGTCTCGAAATCGCGATCTACTTAGAAGATATATATGAGTAGAGGTAAGAAACATTTAATTTCACCATAACACTATGAGGTTTATATTAAATTAATGTTGGGAAGTAAACATTATGAGGTATAATCATTAAAATTCATCGGAGAACATATTGTTTAAACAACTCACCTCATAGGATTCATGCTTCCATGATATCGCGATTTCAAACATAATCATGTTCATCTTCAGCCATAACTATGTTTGAAATCGCGATATCATGGAAGCATGAATCCTATGAGGTGAGTTGTTTAAACAATATGTTCTCCGATGAATTTTAACTATGAGGTTTATTTTAATTTATGTTCAGTTATGGTGAAATTAAATGTTTCTTACCTCTCCTCATATAAATCTTTTAAGTTGATCGCGTTTTTGAGACCATAACGGTCTCATCTTCAGAACTTTCTTGGCGACTGGTGTTATGTCGATCGGAAGAAACTCTTCTTCTTCCCTCTGTTGGTTCATCAGTCCACTAACATAACACCAGTCGCCAAGAAAGTTCTGAGGATGAGACCATTGTGATCTCGAAATCGCGATCAACTTAAAAGATTTATATGAGGAGAGGTAAGAAACATTTAATTTCACCATAAATTAAACCTCATAGTGATTAATTCCTATAAAAGTTAAATATAAATAAATTATGTTGAGTTGTTTTTGACTCGCCTCATACTTCTTAACTCCCTCCTTGTGAACGTGATACAGCATTGAGAATATCACAAATGCAGTGAAGAAACTCGAGTCTGCGAGGGAGTTAAGAAGTATGAGGTGAGTCAAAAATAACTCAACATAAATTAAAACTGGAACTTAGTTTGGGAGAGGTATAGTGTCAGTTGTTACAGGTGCGGGGAGGAAGAAATCCTACTCTCTGAGAATGAAACAGAATGTTTGCTGTATGAGAAACTAAGACGACAGTTATGAATGATTTATGAACTTACCTCTTCCAACTTCCTGGTTTCAAAGGTGGTTGTCCTAAATGCATATGCAACTGCATGACTAAATCCAATGTTAGGATAATCCGTAACTTTGTGTAGACAGTACTGCCACCTGCACAATAATAATAAGAAGAATGATTAAGTTTTTGTGAAAATGGGAACATCTTACCTCAAATTAATGTTGAGTGCACTCTTTTCACCAAATTGCAATAAACTACAACATGGAAATCTCAACAGAAAAATCTAAAGTCGTGGCTTTCCTACGAAAAGACCCAGTTAACAGTAAAATTATTATTAATAATAAAATATTAGAACAAACTAACACATTTAACTATCTGAGATACCAAGTTATATATGAAGAGGAAAAAGATTTTAGTTAAAAAATTATACAATTTAACAGAGTAACAAGAATTATAAATAATATCTTCAAACCAAACACAGTACAGCAACACACACAAATTACAATTTATAAAACACTGAACAGACCGATATATGTTACGGCAGTGAGGCCTGGACAATTGGCAGTGTAGATGAACAAAGACTAACTGCGGCAGAAATGAAATTTATGAGACGTACTGCAGGTTACTCAAGAACAGACCATAAAAGGAATTCTGAGATTCTCAAAGAATTACAAACATAATCAGTCATGGAACATGTACAAAAATACACAAACAATTGGAAATCTCACGTAAGAAGAATGAGCAGAACAAGAATACCACGTCAATCTTAAATTACCAGCCACCAGGCAAGAGATCTTTGGGCAGACCCTTCAAACGTTGGATTGAGACCGAACAGACTCCTAGGTCTATCACATTAAAGGAAGAAGAAAGAGACTGACCTGGGATAGTTCTGAGTTATGTATCCCTGCTGGATGTAGAACTTGAAGGCCGCGTCTCTCATCCCTTGACTGCTCTCTGGTGACAAGAAGATCAGCAGTCGGCTGATGAGGTAGTTGCGAAACACACGAGGGTCTGTGTTCTCGACCAGGTTGATGATGTCCAAGACAATAGATGGATTGTTAATGTAAACAATCATGTCTGGTGTCATGTGAACCCCTGACTTATTGAGCAAGTGCTGCAGGAACTCTGTCCAGCGCAGACGGGTCGTCCTGTTGCCGAGCTCCTGCTCCATCCACTCGTCCAATTCACTCACCATCTTCACGGCAGAGCTGCCATCTGACTTGTTCTACCACAACATAACACACACAGTCAAACAAAAATACTGGTCTAAACTTCAGCTAAAATTATGGCATTTCATGGGAAGGACCCCATACAAAGTAAAATCTGTCTCCAGAATAAAATTTTAGAGAGATCTAATCATAAGTAATGCCACGAGTGATTTCCAAATTATCGATAAATTCACGACTCATGAAGTGAGTCTGCTTGTGAGTTAAGAAGTATGAGGTGAGTGAAGAAACAATAAACAATATTAAATTATGTGTTTTTGTGTTTACTTGAGTAACTAAAAGGAAAAGTAATTATACATTCATATAGTAATTATTTTAAGAACATAAAAATACAAATTACAAATTTTTAAATCCATACTTCGAAGCTCGCTAACATAGGGTGCAGTTGAATAAAAATTTGAGTTTAAAGCTTATGTCTACTGAAATGGATTGTTTCAGACGCTCAACTAGACGTTCTAAATTGGAAAAAAATCAGAAATACAATCATCAGACAACAAATGAATGTCCAAAATTCTTTACGAGGCCCCTAATCCTGCTCAGGACTAGGGATTAAAAACATAGTTTTTTCCGTTTTATTTTTTGAAGAAAAAGAAAAGTCTCACATCAAAATGTCCTTTCGTTCAAAAGGAAATTTTTATGTGAATATGTTTGCTAGAAAACATTTTAGAAGAGGAGGACAAAAAAAAATGCATCAGGAGGGATCTCAGAAAAGAGTTTGTCTGAATTGATCCTAACTGGGTACAGGGACCCTAATCCTGATCAGAGGTCCGTAATTCGGTATTTCTCATTTTCAACCGACATTACGACCAAATGAGTCATAATGTCAGTTGAAAATGAGAGAGATGGTTCTCTTGAAAACTAGTTTCCATGTTTAAAGAAACATAAAATATGAGGTAAGATGTTAAAAAAATTACTCATTCATTTACGAATTAAGAACCTCATAATGTTATTTCCCATATTTAACCATGAATTGTAGAACTTTGCTCATGTTCTGAAATGACATAGTAAAACAGACATGACCAGGACATGTCTTCCGAGGCAAATGGGTTAATGAAGCTTTAAACCACTTGGGTATGACATGGGACAATAATTACAGGTGATCATAATATTTCATAGAGATAATGAAAAGAACTCACGATGGGGAGTTTCTGCATGAAGAGCACAATGTCCACCATGTCTCTAAGAATTTCTTGGTCGCTGACGCTGGAATTGAGATGATCCCGCAGCAGAGTGGCAATAGTCACCAGATACTGCGTGAAGGGGTAATTCTCCACGTCTGTAGCACTGCGCACTTCTCGCAGCAGATCTGGTTCAGTGGCTAACTGTTGCAGCGGTGATGGCATCCCCCAGCGTAGGCACATTGATCTGTCAAACATTCACTACATGGAGTTACCTAAAACTATGAACTCAAAATACAATAATTTACAATTCACAGAGAATGTCTCAACGTAACACTATGGATAAATTAAAATGTTCCATACCTCTCCTCATAACCAGTCTTCTAAGAATATTGCGATTTCAAACTCTTGGCAGCTTCATCTTCAGCACTTTCTTGTCGACTGATGTTATGTTGATCTGATTTAACTACTTCTTCTTCCCTCTGTTGGTGGACTGATAAACCTCCAGATCCAGTCAGAATCCACAGGAATTTCGAAGTTCATAAGTTTTTCTTTCTTGTTTTTTTAATGTGGCTTTTTTTCCAAACCGTGAGTTTGGGAAAAGATCCACATTCAGAAAAACAAAGGAAAACTTATGAACTTCGAAATTCCCGCAAATTCTGACCTGATCCAGAGGTTCATCAGTCCACCAACAGAGGGAAGAAGAAGAGTTTCTTTCGATCGACATAACATCAGTCGCCAGTTTTTTTATTTTGATTTCAATTAATGGATAAATGAATTTAATTATTTGGGTTATAATTTAATATTTCAAGATTATGGCCTTATAAGATTCTTGCAAGACCAGTATTAAGATATGGTAGTGAAGCATGGACAATACGAAGAAGAGATGAATGCTGAATAACAGCAAATGAGATCTGATTTATGCACCGAACAGCAGGCTATACAAAGTGTGACCATAAAAGAAATGAGGAAATTATGGAAGAGTTGGATGTAGAACCCATTCTTCACCATATACAAAACTACCAGAACAACTGGAAAGCCCATCTTCAACGAATGCCGTCTCATAGAATTCCAAAAGTCATGTTTCATTACTGCCCCCAAGGCAAAAGATTGCTGGGACGTCCAAAAAAGTGCTGGATGGAAAACTCCTCTTTGAGACCGTAACAGGCCACACGGCCTAAAACTTGCATGGATTATGATGATAGATTTAAATAATTATTTGTTTATATTTAAATTAATATTGGGAAGTAAACATTATGAGTTATATCATTAATAGTGAGTGGAGAACATATTTTAATCGACTCACCTCATACATTTTCAAACTTGTTTGATACCGACGGTTTCAGACAATATCATGTCCTACTTCAGTCATGGCTTCCACTCAGCCATGACTGAATTAGGACATGATATTGTCTGAAACTGTCGGTATCAAAGAAGTTTGAAAATGTATGAGGTGAGTCGATTAAAATATGTTCTCCACTCACTATTAATTATTTTTTTAATAAACGTTTTTCCGTCGATTTGTCCATTGTAAAATAAACCAAATGAGCTAACTAAGGAGATTTCAGCTATGGAAAAGAGATATCAAGGCAAATGGAATCCTAATATGCTGGCCGATTATTGTTGGACCATCAAGAGGGATGGTCCACAGGCGAAATATAGCAGAAAATTACTTTCTAGGTGAGTCTGAATGTTCGAATATTGTGTAGTTATGAATGTACAAAATATTAAAGTGTTTGAAATTATAAATGCCTGTCTCTCGGAAACCTTGCATGATGGAGAAAAAGCTATATCATATTTGAATTAGGGAGAAAAAATACTATCAGAATCACATATTTTTCTTTCTGAGACAAAAAAAAAAGTTTTTTTTGTTGCTCAATGTAATTAATGCAATTTAGACTTAGTAATATTCAAGAAAATAATAATATGATTAATACATGTGGATGTGAGACCAGCAATCAGCTATACATCACACGAAACTCTACTTTTAGTAGAATGTGGAGTGAAGTGCAAGTTTGCGGTCTGGTTAGAGACGCGCCGACACTTACATAAAGAGCTGTGGTGTTGGCATTTTGCAGATTTGCTAACGACTCCATACTGAAGAGAAATTCCACTGCAAACTCTGCAATAAGATCGCCAAGTTCATTCCAGTCAACAGGCGATGACTGCCAGTCTGGGTGCAGAGTCGGCCACCCTCCCACATCTTCCAGAAACTTCACCACAGGACTCAGCCCCAACTCATCTAGTACATCTAAAAAAAAAGTAACACCTACATATATAATACTTAATTTTAGGAAGTGATATTTTGAGGTTATTTTAATTATATTATTTTTAGTCTGATCATCTTATTGCAATATTAATGTTGATTTGTTCTTGAACATGTTTCAAAACAATTCTGTTTTATCGTCAGCTTGGACATTGTTTTGAAACATGTTCAAGAACAAATCAACATTAATATTGAGGTAAGATGATCAGACTAAAAATAATATAACTTACATATATGACTGCCAGTGTCAGGGCGTAGAGTAATAGAACCAATCCAGTTTATTTATTGCCACGCCTCGTACTATTTCATGGGTTAATGAAATTCACTAAGAGAGATAAATTAAAGAGGAAACTATATTTACCAGTATCCATGCAAGCTGCATACATCTCCTTGGCTTTCACAACGGCTTCATCATCATTTTCACTCACAGAACTCTGCAAAATGCCTGCAAACATCCATCAAGCACAAACTGAAAACCTCTGGTACAAACACAAAAGTTAGGAAATTAATGTGATTATTTGATTATTCTATTGAGGTTAAAGTAATTTTTCAGTTTTTATTATTCACTACCCGGCGTGAACATGAACATTAATGTGCTTTTATGTTTAGTTGAATAAGTAAAAGGAAAAATATTTATAAATTTATATTTCTAGATACCCGTGCTTATTACCCAGCATTGCCTGGGAATCTACTTATCCTTATCTTCTTGACATAATGAGCTAAAATACCAAAATTAATGTGTTTTATGTTTAGTTAAATAAGTAAAGGGAAAAATTTATATCATAATTATTTTTAGATACCCCATGCTGTTTACCCGGAATTGTCTGAGAATCTACTCATCCCGATCTTCTTGGCATAAATGAGCTGAAAGACAAAAATTAATGTACTTCTTATGATTAATTGAATAAGTAAAATGAAAAATAAATATAAATGTATATTGTAATTATTTTAAGATTCCCCGTGCTGATTACCCGGTGTTGCTCAGGAATCTACTTAACTCAATCTTCTTGGCATAAATGAGCTAAAAAACAAAATTCGTTATTGTGAGTTATCTGTAAAAGAATACCCGCCATGTGCTGCAATGCTTGCACAGGGACCTATGTACTTGTCTCGATATTCTTGGCATCAATGAAAGACAAAAATGGTTATTGTGAGTTATCCATAAGAGATAAACATATGCTGTTGCAGACTTTATTGTAGAGCTTTTTGAGATATTCAATCCTGTGTACGTTAATTTTGTGTATTTGTTACGGTTTAGGTAGCATAAGCAATTTAAGCGTCCAAAGAGCTACTTTTTTTCATGTTTTCCACTATAAAGGGTGATTTTTAAAGGTGTAGGAGTTGAGTATCTCAACTCTCTTATAGCCTATGTTCATCCCGGGAATCTCCTGAATATTTTGCAAAAAACCCCATCACAATCGGATCAATGGTATGGCCACGCATAAAGTACAAACCAACATTCATTTTCATATATTAGATGAGGTGAGTCTAAATTTCTAACTCATAATAAATAAAATGTATAGTTTAACTCTGAATGTTCAACAATTTTAAAGTAATTTTTCTTTTTATTGTTTATTTTTTATTATTTCACTCACCTCATACTTCATAATTCATAGCACACCCTGGGTTTCTTCACATAATTTGTGACATTGTCAATGCTGCGTCACGTTCACAACTGACGTCCAACGGCCTTCTATCCTGCAGACTGACCTCCACGCCATCTGGTGGCCGACCGAAGAATTTCCAAATCAGTCCTCTTTCTTTATAACTGGGTATTTCAAAATTCATAGTTGTATTTTCATTCTTATATATAAAGAAAGAGGACTGATTTGGAAATTCTTCGGTCGGCCACCAGATGGCGCGGAGGTCAGTCTGCAGGATAGAAGGCCGTTGGACGTCAGTTGTGAACGTGATGCAGCATTGACAATGTCACAAATTATGTGAAGAAACCCAGGGTCTGCTATGAATTATGAAGTATGAGGTGAGTGAAATAATAAAAAATAAACAATATTAAAGAACCTCATAGTGTTATTTCCTATCTACATAACTTAATAAATTTTCTTTCTACAATAAAACTATGTCCAATTCTGGAACATGTTAATTTAAAATATAACATCAAAATTTCCTCTAAATGTTTGTGATTCACTATTACAATTATATCAACAACTTATCTGCACCAAAATTTGAAAATTAAAGGATATCGCTAATTACCTTTTGTTCAAAATTTTCCATAAATAGATTGGCCAAAAATGGGGGCAGGGGATCCCCATAGAAAGACCTGACTTTAGTTTATAAAATGCTCAAATATACGTGAAAAACATTTGTAAACATTAATATAAACAAACTTACTTATGGAAATGTTATCCATGGTGTCTTGTAAAATCTGGAAGTAGTCCCACAAAACTTTACCAGATGGCACACTATGTCTGTCGGGAAAGTGTCCACAAGCGTAGCTATAGAAATCATCACATGGATTGTTACTCAGGTCTGTGTTTGCTTTCAGTTCGTGCGCAGAACTCTGGCAGTGAACTGACACACACTTCGAGTCCAAAGGTGCATCAGAGATACCAACTGTCAATGTCGCAAGCACCATACACAAGCATAACCTGAAAATCATCATCATCATGTGGTTTTATTCACTTAAATAAATAGATGAAGATAAAAAAATAATATTTAACTTTTACAGGAATTAATCACTATGAGGTTTAATTTATGGTAAAATCAAATGTTTCTTACCTCTCCTCATATAAATCTTCTAAGTAGATCACGATTTCGAGGCCATAACGGTCTCATCTTCTGTACTATTTTGGTGACTGATGTTATGTCGATCGGAAGAAACTCTTCTTCTGCCAAAATGGTACTGAAGATGAGACCGTTATGGTCTCGAAATCGTGATCTACTTACAAGATTTGTATGAGAAGAGGTAAGAAACATTTGATTTTACCAAAAAAAATCAATTTATTTATTTATAAACAGGTTTACAATGTAATAAAACATCTTCCTGTGCCCGAAGCTTTTTAAATTTTAATCTTCTTTCTCCATATTCTTCTCTATCTTCCCATTCCAATTCTTCCAGACCTAGCTCCCTCATACCTCTTCTTACACCATCCATCCATTTAAATCTAGGTCAACCTCTCTTTCCTTTCTCAGGTGGAATCCATTACAAAGCTTTTCTGGATAATCTTGTCTCTGGCATTATACGTCCATGACCATACCATTCTATACTGCAGCCACTGATTCTCCAGCCTTGATGTTTTCATGACAGTGTTGCCGATATGGATATTCAGTGGGAGTGGCCACTTTATGTATGCGGTTAGCAGACGTACAGCTGACAACATCTCAACAATTTCAAACCTTACTAGCACACTATAGCAGAGTCAAGAGCAGTGATTGGTTGTGGCAGACATCTACTCCCACTACAACCATATCCTTATTGGCAGTAGAGGGCGAATTCTCCCTTTACCCCTCGTATAACCTAAACTTCAGAGCTGGAGATATGATGGCTCTGTATTTCACAAAATCTAATATTGAATTTTGGACTTTCATTTGTTGTCTGATGATTATATTTCTGATTTCTTTTCCAATTTAGAATGTCTGGTTGAGTGTCTAATGTGTTCCATTTGTTTTCTTGCTTCCCAATAGAGACCAGCCAGAGTTCTTGTAGGTGACATTAGTAAGGTGTGGTCTTGACACAGTATACAACTTGGAGAGTTGTGCTGCCTGTTGCTACAGCTTCATGCCTTGGTTGCTCAGGTATTGACTTTTTATTCTGCAAGATAGTCACCCATGATTTCTACTTATTTTGTGTTTTAAAGTGCTCCATCAATTTTTTTTGGAGTTTCTTTTAATAATTTTTTTTTCTTCATATCAATTCCTTCCAAAATGTTGTAATACTTTCTGACTCTAGCTCAGCCATAATGGCACTAACACACAACCAGACCATCCAAGACCATAGAATAATAGAAGCCAAAAATTGCATCAGGATATTGAAAAATCTAAACAGAAATGTTGTTCTGCAATGGATTCCAGCACATTGTGGCGTGGAAGGTAATGAGAAGGCTGATATGCTTGCACTCATCCAACAGAGTAAGATCAATTACCTATCTTACAAATCAATACAACTCTACATCAAAATGAAAATAAAATCTCATATAGCCGAACAAAACAAAATCCAATGAAACCAAGATATGGAAGACAATACTAGAACCAGATACAATACCAAACAGCCCCCATTGCATCATTTCGTCTTGAAACTGGTCATGATTGCTTGGCAGCACATCTACATAGAATTAAGCTACTAGACTCTCCACACTGCATAGTATGCAAGGACACAAATATGATAATGAACAAGGATCACTTGATGTTCTGCGCTGATCTTCAGAAAATAGTTGCAACACCAATTGCAAATTGCTGAATATTATTGGAAAGCGAATGATGACAAATCAAGAGCTTCACAACATTTTAATACTACTATAATTTTTTTTTTTCAGAATGACAGTGCAGGATTTGATTCATTTTCTGTAAAATTTTATTTTTTGCTAAGAAATCTGTCATTTTGTTTCCATATATCCCACAATGAGAGGGCATCCATTGGAATTGAATAACTTTATTTTGTTCCGTGCTTGACGTTAGATTTCATAACTCACTATTTATTAACTTGAAAATTTCATGTTATTTCTCATTATTAATTTATGAAATGAAAGTCTTCTAAAACATGGGGATATGAAAATATTGTTCATAGGAAAAACTAAACACCAGAATGAAAGAGCAGTTTAGAAATGTGTGTGTGTGATCTAATTCCACCCAGCGCACTAATTCCACTTTTTGTAATGGGTACTGATATATTTTCAATTTACATACCACTTCAGCAGACCGCTTTATGTAAATGATGTATGTTTTTTTAATTATATACAACTTTCCTCATTAGAGGATTCCCTTAAGGACAAAGTGATACAGACAATTTTTGAATTTATGAAATACATTTTGTAAATACATTAAAAAAATTCAAATTGTAGGCCTAATTGAAGTATACATACTACAAAGTAGAAATTTTGTAAATATGGTTTCTTAAAATTGAAATTGATCCTCTAATGGCAGCGATGGCAATTTTAGAAAGATACACCCTGTCCAAATCTAAGGAATTCCAAAATTTAGCTAAGAATCCTGGTACAGTACTTCTTGCCCCGATCATCAATCCTGTGACAGTTATACTATCTAGTTGGTATTTATCTTTGTAATAGTCAATTATTGGCTCATATATGGCTTACTTTTCAGAGTCAACCTCCTCAGATTGGCCACTATGAGTCTCAAAACGAATTGTGGGATCTAATATCATACCAATTTTATAAGATGGTCTAACTGCAATAATATCTATTCGTCTGTTACTTCCATTAGTGGCCACACCATGAACTTCCTCATAAACTGTGTATCCAAAATCTCGCAAGGCTTCTGCCATCATATTTCGAATAGTGTGGTGCCGAATGTTTCTCAGTGATTCTCCAAATGGACAGGCCCCAAGGACGTGTGCAAGGGTTTCGTGCTCTCTGCGACAATGTCTACAGAGGGTATCGTCCCTAGACCTGCACGGCAAAGAACGCACCGCCGATACATTGGCTTGCATTTTAATCGCTTCTCTCCATTCGGAACAAGACAATCCCTGATGATCATGGATCCATTGATTTGCCAGTTCATGTAGTGTAAAACATGTTGCATACAGATGGTGATGAAGAGAAGAGTGCTGGGACTTAGCCCACCAAGCACCAAGAGGGCCATCAGGTTTAAGTTCCTGTCCAACAGACAAATTGCTATCAACAGCATCACATGCCTTCTCAACATATCGTCGCTTAAGAAACAATACCGCGTAACTGACACTTTTGGTGAAATTGACATTTTTATACTGTTAGCATCACGGAAGAAGTGCGCTCAGTTCTAACATAGATTGGGATGCAATTTTGTACCGTGACCTTGCAAACTTATAGATACAATGGTTTCAATGCATAGGTACTAAGGGGAAAAGTAAACAGTTTTTTGTTTCTCGTGTAAAATGTTCATTTTTGTTAGTTACGTGGTATTGTTTCTTAAGCGACGATATGTACTGTGGAGAGGTTTGTAATTTAATGCAGGAATCTGGTGCACAATCTAGTGATTATAAAATGTACATTACATGCCTTGTGCCCACGAGATTGAAAATTTTGCAATTAAAATTTCAGTCCAAAGCTTATATAAAGAAACTAAAGTAGTGATAAAAACTGATGGAAAAAGGTCAGAAGAAATTTTAATAAATCAAGGAGTTAGACAAGGGTATAGTCTATCGCCCACTCTTTTTTAATATATATATATATATTCATCACTGTGGTCTCGAGGTAGTGTGCTGCCTTGTCACGCAGCGGGCTCAGGTTCGATCCCCGGTCGGGGCAATTTTTCTGGGGAGGTTTTTATCGGGGTTTTTCCTCACCTGTAAGACAAATGCAGAAAAACTTTAAGGCCCAAACGGTCCCCGAAATCATATGGCCATCATCATCATCCTTATCATTATCATCATCGTCCTTCATTGGTGTAGAAAGCAACGGGAAGCTACCACACCTACAATTCCCTAGTAAAGGCAAAGCATAGCATGAAAATATTATGATTGCAGTGAAAGACCTGCCCTCGGGCAGAATTACTATGTACGGATATATATATATATATATATATACACGACATTATAAAACAATGGAAAATTATAACAGACAAAGGCCTTAGATTGAACAATAACACAAGTATTAATAACTTAATTTTCGCCGATGATTTAGTCTTACTGCACCATGATGAAGATCTGTTACAATTGGCTGCTTACAAACTAAATGCAATATGTAGCGATTATAATTTCAAACTTTCAGTAAGTAAAACAAAAGTAATGGCATTTTGTGGAAGAAACACTCTGCATGCAAAAATAATAATTAGAGACGAAATTATTAAATTATTGAACAAGTATCCCACTTTAAAAAAATTTAGGATGTGACATCAGCTATGGCTATGATAAAGATATTGAACACAAAACACATCAGTTTCAAGCTATTTGTGGTACAATAAATAGAACATTGAATAATAAAGCCCATAAACAAACAAAATTAAAATTTTATAAAACAATGGCTGTCCCTGTCCTTTTGTATGGGAGCGAATCTTGGATTATCACTACCAAACAAGAAAGTAAAATCAAAGCAGCAGAGATGAAATTTTTAAGAAGAGTAAAAGGCTGCACTAGAATGGAGCAGATAAGAAATGAGGATATCCGTGAAGAACTGCAGATCTACTCCATAAAAGAAAATATATTTATCAACAAGATTCAGTGGAAAGAACATGTAGAAAGAATGGAAGAAAGTAGATTACCAAATAAAATCTTACATTATTTTCCGAGAGGAAGAAGATATGTTGGATGTCCTTGGAAGAGATGGTCTTAGATCTATTAGTGAAGACGGAACAGGCAACTAATGCCTAATCCAGGAAGTGCAGAGAAGAAGAAATTTCTAACCATGCCAAGTATCAAATACAAGCCCGCTAGTAAGAAAGCAGTGACAACAGAAATGAGGTGCGCAAAGAATGATTTAGATTTTAATAAAAATTACGATGAGAAATATTTTTACATCTCACCTCATGGTTTCAACAGGAACAGTTTTGGCTCAGGATAGGGGCAATGTCCTTGAAACCAGTCATGTGGAAATGAGAGAGTTTTATGAGGTGAGATGTAAAAAGATTTCTCTGACTCAATTCAATAAATGATTTAGATGATGGCACGAAAATTATCCTTAATTTAGATAACACTGGTCAACAAAAAAGGAACTTTTTTTTGTCTCAGAAAGAAAAATATGTGATTCTGATAGAATTTTGCTCCTGAATTCAAATATGATATCGGTTTTTCTCCATCACACAAGGTTTCCGAGAGACAGACATTTACAATTTCAAACACTTTAATATTTTCTACATTCGTAACTACACAATATTCGAACATTCAGACTCACCTAGAAAGTAAGAAATGACGATTTTCTGCTATATTTTGCCTGTGGAGCATCCCTCTTGATGGTCCAACAATAATTGACCAGCATATTAGGATTCCATTTGCCTTGATATCTCTTTCCCATAGCTGAAATCTCCTGAGATAGCTCATTTGGTTTTATTTTAGAATGGACAAATGGAAAAAACGTTTATTAAAAAAATAATTATTTAAATTCATTAATTGAAATTGAAATAAAAAAAACTGTGGGTGATGGAGAAATTCCGAATACATATTTGAAAACACGATAAAAAACTGCATTACGTACAACTATTGGTACTCATGAGACAAAAATCATGTTGACCAGTGTAATTATTCCAGAGATGAAATTTTAATAAATCAAGGAGTTCGACAAGGGTGTATATTATCACCTACGTTGTTAAATATATATTTTGACAAGGATAAACGAAAATTTTTAAAAAATCAAGTATAATAAGAATAAAAATTAATAAGGAAATTTATATGAATATTTTAATGTAAACAGACGAGCTGGTAATTATACAGAAGTCAGAGGATGATTTACAAAGAGCCATTTACATGTTGAATCAATTAGGACTCTATTATAATCTCAAAGTCTCAACTTCAAAAACTAAAGTTATGGCTTTTCAGGGCAAAGTGCCAGTCAGAGCAAAAATAGTGATCAATAATGAAATAATAGAACAGATAGCACACTTTAACTAACTTGGTTCAGATATAACATATAGCAATGATTGGGATATACACAATAATTTAAACTGATATCAAATGATGTGTGGTACCATAAGAAGAACCATCCGAAAGACTCAAAGAGAATATTAAATTAAAAGATTCTTAACAAATAGAGACACCTAAGGAACTTACAGTTTGGGAAAAGATCCACATTCAGAAAAACAAAGGAAAACTTATGAACTTCGAAGTTCCCGCAAATTTTGACCTTATCAAGAGGTTCATCGGTCCACCAACAGAGGGAAGAAGAAGTGGTTCTTCCGAGCGACATAACACCGGTCAACAACAGTGTACTGAAGATGGGCCTGCTATAGGCCTGAAATCGCGATCTACTTAACAGAATAATGTGAGGAGAGGTAAGAATCTTTTAATTTAATATTGAATTGAACCTCACAGTGATAATTCCTATATAAAAAAAGGTTACTCAAAGAGAAACTCAGCTCAGGTTTTATAAAATTATGGCTGTTCCTTATATGGATCTGAATCTTGGGTACTTACAAAAAAGATATCTCACACTTTCGAGCCACTAAAATGAAATTTTTAAGATCCATATAAGGATCTACATGCATGGATATATTATATAGAGTCAATAAGAAATGAACTGGAGATATTTTTAATACTTGATAAACACTGATGGAAAGAACATTTAGACAGAATGGACAATACAAGATTACACAAAACGATCAACACCTACAAACCGCATGGAAAAAGATCTTTGGGACGGTCAAGGAAACAATGGACTTGAGAAAGGAACAGGTCGCATTGACCTAATCCCAGAAAGGAAGAAGAAGAAGAAGTTGAGTATATAAATTTACAGTTTAACATCATCCACATGTTAGGAGAGATGTCAATTAAAACAGGGAAAACAAAATATGAGAAGAGGCGTGTATTTTTAAATCAATCCATTAATAACAATCTTGATTGTATGTCTAGTCACTTGTGAGAGATTATATTAGATTAGATTAGCTGGCCTCAAGTATTGGTTAATGTCATCAGTCATCAATTTTACAGGAAAAAAGACTTCATTAGTTAAGATTCTTTTTTTTTTGAGTTGGACAGTTGATTGAACTACTTCTATATGGCATTACCAAGTCCATGAATGTCTCTTTCTATTCTTATAATGAGATTCCACAAACATTAAGATTCAAAAAATTGACACTTTACCTCATAATCTATATATAAACAGGTAAAGACAAAACATTGTTTATTTTTTATTATTTCACTCACCTCATACTTTATAATTCATAGCAGACCCAGGGTTTCTTCACATCATTTGTGACATTCTCAACGCTGTGTCACGTTCACAACTGACGTCCAACAGCCTTCTATCCTGCACACTGACCTCCATGCCATCTGGTGGCCGACCTAAGAATTTCCAAATCAGTCCTCTCTCCTTATAACTGGGTATTTCAAAATTCATAGTTGTATTTTCATTCTTGCATATGTAAATATTTTCCCAAATTGTGAGTTCCTTCGGTTTTTCCAATTGTTTAAGTAATTTTGTTTTGGTTTCTATTCTATGTTTTTCTGACCAGGCATGTGCAGTTATTGCAGATTTTTCGGTTTCTCCATTTTTAACATTTCTGAGGTGTTCTTTCAATCTTGTATTTAGATTCCTTTTTGTTTTTCCTATGTATATCTTTTCACAATCTTTACAATTAATTTAATAAATTCCCAATTTTTTGTAGTCTTCAATCTTTTCATTTTTGTTGGTTTTTATTAAATTACCTAAGCTGTAATCATTTTTTGGTGCTAATTTAATGTTGAATTGTTGAAGATTTTTTTAAACTTGTCAAATACCAAAGGATGGTATGTGAACTTCTTGAATTTTTTGCCTATATTTTTATCTGTCTGAAGAGTACTTTCATTAATGATTTATTGTTAACTCAAAGACAAAACAGTTAAGTATCTTTTTCTCATCTGTTTCTCAACCAATTTTCTTTTTTGTTTTTGTTTAGAAGCTATTGACAAGCTTTAGTCTTCTTCTTCTTCTTAAACATAATATGTAGGTATGATGATCTTGAAGAAGATTTTCATAGCAACTCCGGCCATGAAAGTCTACGTGAATACATAATTTGTAGGATTTTCATCATCAACAACAAGGATTAATCCCAATGGCCTGTTCAGATATCATTATAGGTCGAATTGATCCTTCCATCTCTTCAATGGTCTTCCAAACATTCTTCTCCCTTTTGATTTATAATTATACATTCTTCTTGGTATGCGCTGTTCATTCATTCGTAATACATGCTGAAGATAAGCATTTTGATAATATTTTATTCTTTCACAGAGATTAAATATATTAAGTTCTGTTCTTATATCTTCATTTTTCTTTTTATTGGTCCTTTGGTATCTTGCTATTGTAGGATGTTGGAAAACAGTTAATTCTGCCGTTTTTAACTGCAGGGCAGGGTTTATGGAAAATCTCCATGGTGCAAGAGTTAGATTTCTTCCACAGAAGAATGTGATGTACAAATGCCGTGTTCAAAAATTTATTTGCCGTTTTTAACTGCAAGGTAGTGTTTATGGAAAATATCCATGGTGCAAGAGTTAAATTTCTTCCACAGAATTTGATTTACAAATGCCATGTTCAAAATTTTATCTGCCATTTTTAACTGCAAGACAATGTTAATGGAAAATCTCCATGGTGCAAGCGTTAATTTCTTCCATAGAAGAATGTGATGTACAAATGCCATATTCAAAAATGTATCTGCTGTTTTTAACTGCAAGGCACTGTTTATGGAAAATCTCCATGGTGCAAGAGTTAAATTTCTTCCACAGAAGAATGTGATTTACAAAGGTCATGTTCAAAAAATGATCTGCCTTTTTAACTGCAAGGCAGTAAAATTCAGAGCCTAAGCTCCCATTTAAACTATAGGAAAGTAATACTGGAAGTAAATATCAATAAAACTAAATGTATGGTCACACGTAGAAATACATTATATAATTGAAATGGACAGCTAATGAAAAATGAGGGAAATTCTGAGGAAGTGGCTGAATTAAAATACCTAGGAACAATAATCACAAATAGGAATGAGATGCACAAAGAAATTAAACATAGGCTCAATTCTGGAAATGCGTGCTATTATGCATTGCAGAGACTTTTGATGTCCCAACTCCTTTCAAAAAATGTTAAACTGAAAATATATAAAACTATTATTCTACCAGTTATATTATATGGATGCGAAACATGGACTCTTACTTTAAGGGAGGAAAGGAGATTACGAGTATTTGAGAATAAAGTTCTTAGGAAAATTTTTGAACCAAAGAGAGATGAACAGACAGGTGAATGGAGAAGACTACGTAACACTGAACTTGATCTTTATAGGAAGCCAGATATAATAAGAACAGTTAAGTCTCATAGACTGCGATGGGCAGGACACGTGGCACAAATGGGGAATGAAAGATGTACATGGAAGCTTCTTGAAGGAAAACCAGAAGGAAAATGCCCAATTGGTAGACCAAGAATGAAGTGGGAGAATAACATTAACAATGATTTGACTGAAGTAGTTTATACTTACTTACTTACTTACTCACTGGCACTATCGAACCCGTAGGTTCATGGCCGCGCGGACATAAGCTCTCCATACATCCCTATCCTGAGCTAATGCTTTCCAATCATTCCCTGTATAATCTACTTCCCTCAAATCATAGTTAATGTTATTCTCCCATCTCATTCTTGGTCTACCAACTGGGCGTTTTCCCTCTGGCTTTCCTACAAGAAGCTTTCATGCAAGTCTTTCATTCCCCATACGTGCAACATGTGCTGCCCATCGCAGTCTATGAGACTTAACTGTTCTTATTATATCTGGCTTCCTATAAAGACCATGTAGTTCATTGTTATGTAATCTTCTCCATTCTGTCTGTACATCTCTCTTTGGTCCAAAAATTTTCCTAAGTACTTTATTCTCAAATACTTGTGATATCCTTTCCTCCCTTAAAGTAAGAGCAGAAGTAGTTTATATAGGGAATAATTGGAAAACATTAGCTCAGGATAGGGATGTATGGAGAGCTTATGTCCTTGCGACATGAACCTAAGAGCTCAATAGTGCCAGTGAGTTAGTTAGTTTGTTAGTTTTGAGCAGAGGAAGATATTTTATTAAATTATAATTATATTATTTTTAGTCTGGACATCTTACCTCAATATTAATATTGAGGTAAGATGTCCAGACTAAAAATAATATAATTAAAATAACCTCAAAATATAACTTCCTAAAATTAAATATTAAATTATAAACCTGTTTATAAATATACTATGATTAAATGCAGCTAATGTCCTCAGAAATACACAGAATGAGGGGAAGTTATACACAGAGTGAGTAAACTTACCTGAACAAAAGCATGTTGATTACTAATTGATAAACTTCTGATATCTTGTTACTTGTACTTACTTATCATCTGATACAAGTGTTCTTCCTCCCACCTCCTACATTCTCAACTGCATCTATTGTTTATCTATCAAATGAAAAGGGCTGACTATCATGTTTAAAAGATTTTGCAGGTTTCAGCACTACACTCAGATTCAACCCAGGAATATTAATAGTGAGTGTAGAATATATTTTTAATGACTCACCTCATTATGATTTCAAATTTCTTTGATACCGGCGGTTTCAGACAATATCTTGTCCCTCTTCAGTCATGGCTTCAAGTCATGACTGAAGAGGGACAAGATATTGTCTGAAACCGCCGGTATCAAAGAAATTTGAAATCATAATGAGGTGAGTCGATAAAAATATGTTCTCCACTCACTATTAATGATATAACTTCATAATGTTTACTTCCCAATATTAATTTAAATCAATCCAGGAAGTTACTGTGTGTTTGGAATGGGGAACTGGGTTGTCATTTTAACAGTATTTTCTTGAGAGAAATCCTTATATAAAACTGAAGTATGCAACACAGTGGGTACATAGTTGTAAGTTGTAGCCGTCCAAGCCACCCCTCTTAAAGAAAAAAAAACAGTTACCACTTGTCACGAGCTCGTGCAGATCTGTACTATCCTGTGTGAAAGTGTCGACTCTCATATTTACTATAAAACTAGTTTGCAACCCATAAAATAAAAACTATGTTTTTTAAATTATAGTACATAGATTTGGAAAAAGTACTGCTAACCTTGCCTCTCCACCCCTCCCTAAACAAACAAATACTGTTATTATGAGTTTGGCAACTTCTACCCTCTGTAGGTAGGGGGACATTGGCATAGCCCGTAAGGTCTGTAGTAACTTCCTGGGTTGAATTAGAGTGTATGTATATTCATTACTTTATATGTACTGTTTCACGATCCATCCATCCATCCATAGTAATTCTGCCCGAGGGCAGGTCTTTCACTAACATTTTCATGCTATGCTTTGCAGCTTTACTAGGGAATTGTAGGTATGGTAGCTTCCCGTTGCTTTCCACACCGGTGATGGATGATGATGATGATAAGGATAATGGTGATGGCCATATGATTTCGGGGATCGTTTGGGCCTTAAAGTTTTCCTGACATCTGTCTTACAGGTGAGGAAAAACTCCGATAAAAACCTCACTCAGAAAAACTGCCCGGACCGGCAATCGAACCCGGGCTCGCTGCGTGACAAGACAGCACGCTACCTCGAGACCACAGCGGTGGGCGAAATAACATTATGGGGTTCTTATTTCATCATGTCATAATTACAGCAAACTTCTGATTATCCGTGTGCATATTATCCAGTTTGCAGATTATCCGGGTATGACTCTTTTTTTTACTGTATTTTTTTAATGAAGATAAATACTGTACTGTATTTGGTATTGTTATGAAGAAATTCTTTATTTTTAAATGTGCTACTGTGAACTGCACTTAGAAACTAGCACAATAGAGTAACCTTCACTGCCCTGGTGCGTTTAACGGTACCAACCAACATTCTGAGAATACAATACAATTTTGGAAATTTCTGTTGTGTGAGTCACTGAAAAGTTTGTTGTTACAGATTGAAAGCACGGATATGCTGTGGCAGTGGGTTTATCGCTGGTTAGTAGTGTGGTCATCGGTGGTTACTAGTGTGGGTATCACTGATTATTTGTGTCATTATCGTTGGTTATAAGTGTGGTTATCAGTGGTTACTAGTGTAGTTATCGCTGGTTATAAGTGTGATTATCAGTGGTTACTAGTGTAGTTATCGCTGGTTATGATGGCCATTTTCAATAACTGTTGTAACCAGAGTGGTCATGACAGGAAATAGTCCAACTTTTTTTTTCATATTTATGAGTAAAATAAAATAATGATAATTACAACTCGCACCTAAATACATTTAATATAACATTTTATGAATATTTGTTGCATTTAAGTAGTGTTAAATGGGTAAAATACATTACTTATTTTAGGAATTCTCACTATGAGGTATATTCATTAAGGTAGAATTTTTTTATCACTCACCTCATATTGTTCTTCTTATTTGACTATGAACTAGTTTCGGAACATAGTTTATAGTCAAATAACAAGAACAATATGAGGTGAGTGATAAAAAAATTCTACCTTAATGGGTAAATACATTTCTGATCAACTTCCAGGGCGCCGAATAACTTAATTGGATTATCCATGTTTTTTTTATTTTCTGTGCATATCTTGGTCCCAATTAACACAGATAATCAGGAGTTTGCTGTAAGTCATAATGTTGGTTCAAAATGAGCGAGATGGTTTTCTTGAAAACTGCAGTTCCCGTGTTTAAGAAAACATAAACTATGAGGTAAGATGTAAAAAATGACTCATGAAATTGGTGTTTTTGAGCTGTCACGTGCTATTTTTTATAAAAAGTATCAATATTTTTAAATTATACTTTTTTTAAGCTCAAATTAACAATATAAAGCTATGATTAAATTAAAATGTTCCATACCTCACCTCATATGCAGTCTTCTAACTAGACAGGTTTCGAACTCTGGGTAGCTTCATCTCCAGTAATTTCTCATCAACTGATGTTATGTCGATCAGAAGAACTGCTTCTTCCTCCCTCTGTTGGTGGATAAATCAGTCGACGAGAAATTACTGAAGATGAAGCTGCCCAGGCTTCGAAACCGGTATAATTAGAAGACTGGATATGAGATGAGGTATGAAACATTTGAATTTAATCTTAAATTAAACCTCATAGTGATTTTTTCTATAAAAGTTCAAAATACAACATATCACACTGGTCAACATGATTTTTGTCTGACGAGTACCAATAGTTGTACTTAATGCAGTTTTTTATTGTGTTTTCAAATGTGTATTCGGAATTTCTCCATCACGTACAGTTTTTTTTTATTTCAATTTCAATTAATGGATTTAAATAATTATTTTTTTAATAAACTTTTTTCGTCCATTTGTCCATTGTAAAATAAAACCAACTGAGCTAACTCAGGTGATTTCAGCTAAGGAAAAGAGATATCAAGGCAAATGGAATCCTAATATGCTGGCCGATTATTGTTGGACCATCAAGAGGGATGCTCCACAGGCGAAATATAGCAGAAAATCGTCATTTCTTACTTTCTAGGTCAGTCCAGATGTTCGAATATTGTGTAGTTACGAATGTAGAAAATATTAAAGTGTTTGAAATTATAAATTCCTGTCTTATATTATTTTTCGTCTGGACATCTTACCTCAATATTAATGTTGATTTGTCCAAGAACAAATGAACATTAATATTGAGGTAAGATGTCCAGACTAAAAATAATATAATTAAAATAACCTCAAAATATAACTTCCTAAAATTAAATATTAAATTCCTGTCTCTTGGAAACCTTGCATGATGGAGAAAAACCGATACCATATTTAAATTCAGGAGAAAAAAATATAGGGTTTCCAGTATAAAACCGGACACTCTGCGGCTGGCAGAGTGAAATGTGGACGAGGAGAGAGCGCTGCCTGACGGGTGAAACCCCGTGAGGCGTGTCCGGTTTTATATTGGAAGCCCTGTACTATCAGAATCACATATTTTACCTTGTGAGACAAAAAAAAAGTTTCTTTTTTGTTGCTCAGTGTAATTGAGCCCATGAGTATTAAAATGGACCATGTCCACTTTTAGTTCATTTACAGGTGAACACATGTACTGATAGTTCAAGGGTATATTTAATTTTTCAGTTAAAATATTAATTTGTCATTTAATGTCTTCTTCTCCTTCCTTCCAAGTATTAGGCCAAGGCCTGTTACGATCCTATAGAACATTTTCCCTCCAGCGTTTCATAGGACGGCCCAGAGATCTTCATCCTCTTGGTATATAATTATAAACAGCTTTGGGGATCCGATTTGAACTCATTCTTTCAATATGGTGTTTCCAATTTAGTTGGTACTGTTTAATATATTCCAAAATTGGCGTAGTCTTCAATTCTTTTAAGATATCGGTGTTCCTTCTCCGATCCCATCTGGTATAACCCACTGTTCTGTCATTTAATGTAAAGTGACAAATTTAATATTAAAACACCAAAAATATAAGCTTTAGTAAAAAAAAATATTAAAATAGAAAATAACATAAAAAATATTAAAAATTATAATTTTTCTGTTGGGAGCAGGAAGCAGTTTTTCAAGATCGGACATGACACACGGTCAATGAAAGTACTGAGGAATGGAACCTAATAAGGTCCCTAAACCACTAGGTCTAATAAGAAGGACAGTGGGGTTGATCGTATGTTATATACATATTTTTCGTCTTAAATAAACTTAATAGCATGTTTCCAGAGTTGAGCCTATATTTAATTTATTTGTATAATTATTAGGCCTACTGTTCATAGGTAATTGAAATCCCTTCATTTGTTATTTAATTTTAGGAAGTGATATTTTGAGGTTATTTTAATTATATTATTTTTAGTCTGACTATCTTACCTCAATAATGTTGATTTGTTCTTAGACAGGTTTCAAAACAATTCTGTTTTATCGTCAGCTTGTCCAGACTGGTTTGATTTATGTTGGACAAGCTGACGATAAAACAGAATTGTTTTGAAACATGTCCAAGAACAAATCAACATTAATATTGAGGTAAGATGATCAGACTAAAAATAATATAATCCTTCATTTGTTGTTAACTGTCCATTTCCATTTAATAATATATTTCTACATGTGAACTTATAATTGATGTTACTGATGTTTTACTTCCAGCCCCAGTTTATTAGTGTTATTAGAAAAAGATTGTTAAAGGATTGTTACAAGGATGCCCGATGTCACCAACACTGCTTAAAATATATATAGACATTTGTTTAGTAGAATGGTCACGTAAGTGTGCAAAAATAGGACTAGAATTAACAGAAAGAAGATATCTACATCACTTATTTTATTATAACCCAGGATGGATAAGATGCAAATTATATGTGCAATCAGTCATCAACAACATATCAGAAATGGGGTTTGAAAATCTACAAAAAAACAGTATTTAACAAATGATCCAGATGAATTATATATTTATGGGATAAAGAAGAGCGATAGTTTCTGTTATTTGGGATCAATTACAGAGAAAGATGGAACATCAAATAAAGAAATAGCAAAAAGTATTAGTAATGGAAGAAAAGCATAGGAATGTTAAACTCTATACTATGAGTAAAAACATCGTTAACAGAATAAAACAACTAATTTGTAAGTCCGTATTAGAAAGTGTAATGTTATATGGATCGGAAGTTTGGACAATGACACAACAATATGCTAACAGAATAACTACATTCCAAAGTTAAAATTGGGAAACACATTATGAGGTTCTTAATTATGATGTTAGAATAACTACAGTTGAAATGGATTTTTGGAGAAGAGCTGCCAGAAAATCTCAACTGGAAAGAATTAGAAATACAGAAATTAGAAAATGGATGAATGCAGAAAGAAGTATAATGGATGAGATTGAACACAGAAGGCTAAAATGGTATGGACACATAAGAAGAATGCAGGATGGAAGACTACCAAAAGCAGCCTATGCATGGAAAATTGAAAGAAGGAACAGAAAAGGAAGATCTATAACAACCTGGAAGAACAACATTCAGAATTCAATGAGGAAATTTGGTGTAACAGATGAAGACATAGAGGACAGAGAATGATGGAGAACTTTAATTAAGGGAAAATTGTGAATGTTTGTTGCAAACTAATAGTCTATAAGCTCCATAGTAATTTATTATTTTTTTAAAACTCATGTTAATTCTAAGATTGGTTGGAGAAAACCCTCAATGACGAGCAAAATTCTCAAAATGAATGAATAATAGAAAATGTTAATAGTGAGTGGAGAACATATTTTAATCGACTCACCTCATACATTTTCAAACTTCTTTGATACCTACGGTTTCAGACTATATCATGTCCTTCTTCAGTCATGGCTTTCCATGGAAGCCATGACATGATATTGTCTGAAACTGTCGGTATCAAAGAAGTTTGAAAATGTATGAGGTGAGTCGATTAAAATGACATGATATTGTCTGAAACTGTCGGTATCAAAGAAGTTTGAAAATGTATGAGGTGAGTCGATTAAAATATGTTCTCCACTCACTATTAATGATATAACCTCATAATGTTTACTTCCCAATATTAATTTAAATATAATAGAAAATGTGTTAAACTTTAATATTTGCTCACAGGATATAAAAACCATCAACCAGATGGCACCATAAACTTATTGGAGTTACAGAATAAATGTAAAAAATTGATATTTATTTAATATAAGAATAATGTGTTAATATAAATACATAACAAATCCCTGTATCTCATAACAACGAACATTTTTTGCTGGGGTTCATGGTACTGTCTGGCCTGCAGTTCCACGCAGAACTAAACTCGGCCATGTTGGACAATGGATATATGACGCGATCTCTGTGAGAGCTGTGTGTATCGCCAAAGTGTTCCACTCCCACATAGCACCACAACTGTAACAACGATGTCATCTTACAACAACCAAACACACATTAAAAAGATATTTATTTTCATTATATGAGAAAGAATGATTACCAATCCACAACTTTTATTCGAGTAACAATCAACAATTGCCCTAACAATCAATAAGACATAACCAACAATGTAACAAAAAACAATTAAAAATTGACAAAAAAGATGTAACAACCAATAATGAATTTAATAATATTAAAAGATTCCAGGCTATGTGGCCGTGGTCTATAACTGATGTTTCTTCCAGACGTTTCTCCCTCAACTGTGAAGGGCATCTTCAGTGGCAAGTACTTCTAGGTATGTTCCCTTGTCGTAGGTTCATATCTATGAATGCATTAGACCGTAAAAGTTGTTCTCAGCCTGTACTGTGCCGAGAAAGTTGCATCAAAAGAAGTTTTTGCATACTTAAAAATCTGTTCATGCGATAATAATTGTCAAAATTCCTAAGCTACCTGGCGAGGTGAGTTTGCAGAGAACGAATCATGAGCAACCCGATGGGAACCGATGTACTTTGAAACCTTGCTGCTTTATCCAAGATGTCGGACCTTGAAGACTTCGATCAAGTTTTCGGTATATACGCGGAGAAGAGGAATTTGATAGAATCTACCAAAGAATTCAACTGGAAGAACAGGAGAATCGGCATAATATTGCACGATGCAGACGTCGTCGTATACGGTTTTATTTGCGGGACGCAAGCGTAAATGCGGTCCTCTAGCAGACAAAAATAACGGAAGTGGTTTTATCGCTGAGAATTCTGGGTAATTTCTTGCCAATATTACGAAAAAAACTACTTTCATGCATGACCGGTCAGCGACTCGCTAATTCGAACTTTGCACGTGCTCACGGAAAACTCAGCTCACCAGAGACTAATGTATTTGCATGCGGACCGTAGATTCGACTGTGCCGAGTCTGGGATAAGGGAACAACACCTAGAAGCACTCGCCACTGCAGATGCCGCCATAATTACTGTGATGAAATGTATGGCCAAAGATGGATATCTTACTACCACTGATTTTGAAGATTAATGACCTAACAACAAGCAATAAAAAGTAAAAAAATATATAATGACTAACTATAATTTAAGATCAACAAAAGACATAACCGACAATGTAACTTTCAACAAGAAATTTAACAATAACAACTGACATAACAACCAACTAGGGATTTAACAATCAACAAAAGATGTAACAACCAACAATATAACAATCAACAAATGACAAACAATGAACAATGTAACAATTAAAAGGAATTTAACAATCAATGAAGGTTATAAACATAAATTCAGACAACAAAAAAGATTGAAAGAATACACTACCCTGCAATATGATTCAAAGAAAGGAAAACAGTTTAAGAAAATTACATATCATCCTGAAATACATAAATTTTAAAGAAATTTCAAGAAATTCAATATTACATTGGCACCAATAAATAAATTTAGTACCGTAAACCAGTTAAGGCATTTAAAGAGACTATCGTGTATGCGGCCGTCGGTCAGTTAACTCGCTTTAGAGCGGGCGCGAACAAACCACGTTTATATTTGGCGCCTAAATATTGTGTTGGCTTAGTATGTCTTGGAGATCATAGATGGCATGCAAATGTACATTTTCTATTCCTGTTTGACATGTTTAACCTTGGTGAATCCCCTTTTATTTTTAAAACAAACAACACATGGAATTCGATCACCCAAACTTGACTCCAGGCTCCAATGCAGTCGTATATGTTTCTCGTTATCGCGCTGTTGTTTGTGCTTGAGTGAAACCTTGGCGAAAGAAAAATATCTCACTGAAGAAGAATTAGTGAATATTTTGTATAATGATGATTCAGGTTATGAACTGATTCCTGAATTAGAAGATTCACAAAGTGAAAGTGAAGATGAACTTCCACTTCCTGAAATTGATACGCCGATACCATGGGATGTCGATCACCCAAGTTATGTCACCATCAAATCCTACTAGGATATCTCGTTTAGGTATGTACAAAATTTGAATTTTCTAGGACTAATAGTTTGTGAACATTGGTCCATTTTCTGAAGTGCCATGAAAAGGGTAGCTGGGGTATTTAAATGGCTGGCCTGTGGGTTTAAATGCCCTGCTCAGTGCCTGGTACTGAATGTGACACATTCAATAAGAAAATGAACACCCCAGAGAGCAAAAAATCTCGAATTTGTCAAATTAATTGTAAGGACTGCAATAAAGTATACATACGAAAAACAAAAAGTAATTTGGACACTTGCACTAAGGAACACTTCAGAAATATTAAAAATGGTGAAATTGAAAAATCAGCTATTGCAGCACATAGTTTATTGGAGAATCATAAAATTGAAAAAGAAGCCCAACTTTTAAAACATTTGGAAAAACCTTTAGAATTGACAATTTGGGAGAAGATATATATTCAGAAGAACAAATTTAGATCCATGAATTTTGAGATTCCTGATGAAGTGACCTCATCTCAAAGTTCATCAACTTAATATTGTAAAAATGTTACTAAAGTAATGGCTCAGTGTGGCAAAGAAATTAGATTAGATTAGATTTATTTAGAAAACCAAGGGTCCCGGGTTCAAGTCCCGGTCTGAGCGTATAATTTTTCTCTTAAAATATGATTTATCCACCATTGAGATGTATGAAATTAATAATAAAAACATTAAAAAAAGCCGTACTGGCATTTATAATGTAATGTATAATTCCCAAATATGTCTTCTTAATATAGGAGCCGCCATTTGCAAAGATAGAAGCAAAGGCTTCAAAGCATTTGGTAGGCAGGAATTACAAAGTATATAGAGAAAAATTTGCGTTTAGATCGGTACTTGCTCAGGTAGCTCAGATGGTAGAGCACTTGGACTAGAAAACCAAGGGTTTTGTGTTTGAACAGGGAAGTGTGGTTAACAGATTGGTTATTTTACCAGTATATAAAACCAGAGGCCTTGGGTTCAAATCCCAGTTCAGACAAAATGTTTCTGTTCACAAAATAATAAGTGTTTAATAGACACTTACTGTTGCGTATCCCAGAAAGAAGAGCTGGTCAGGTGTAAACGCTGGCAAACCAGGAAGTGTTGCCATGTTTCCCTGCTCGCGTGACCATGCTGTTTTGAATGCTCTGTATGACCGCCGTACACCACCATTGTCTGCTATGTCCTCTCCCATAGTCCAGGCCTGCATCACACACACACCTGAGTCTTCATTATCCAATGTGAAAAAGGATTTTTTAATTCTGAAGGAATTCGCAGATGATCAAGTGGTAGTCACTTCAGGATGTGAAGATGCAAACTATATGGGTACGAAACTAGAGGAAGAATACTCAAGATCGGGTTTAACAATCAATCATAATTTGTTTTTTTTTTTGTAAACCTATGTTTTTCCTTTACAGAGATTTAGGCGCTCTCCTCCTACAGGGAAGAATTTGAACCATACTAATTTAGTTATACTTGTTTTCATATAGATGTCGTGAGTGGTCCGTGGTTAGCGTTCCACCTCATACTGGCATCTAGGAAACCAAGGTAGTACTAGGACAGGAAAATTCGATAAATTTTGCTTAGAGGCCTTTTCATTCAGACTTTAGGATTTTTTACAAGCCTGAAAATCTTCAGACTCGGGACCCACGGCTTAAAGTCCCTCCCAGAGGACTTGCTCCTTGGATTTTTCCATCCTAAAAAATCCATCGACCTCGGCCGGGTTTGAACCCTCGACCCTCGGGACCAGAGGCAAGGAGCATAACCACTAGTCCACCGCAGCCGATTATTAATTATAATAAAACAGAATATATGAGCACAGATATTTCCGAGGAATTAGAAATAAACGGAACAAAGATTACAACAGTGGAATATTTTAAGTATTTGGGATCAATAATTCAAAAAGATGGACCATCTGAATTAGACATCAAAAAAAGAATAATAGAGACAAAAAAAGTTATGGCATATTAAATTCTATTTTATGGAGTAGGAATATATTCAAGAGGACTAAATTATTAACCTTTCAGCGTTGGAACAGTTTAAATGGACATCCGGTGTGCGGACGGAGGACATTTAAATAATTAAAGCTAATTTTACCAGAATACATTCGAAATGCCAGATCTCGGTTAAATATGATCCGATTTTAGTGAATTTTGAATTAAATTGAACACGAAAATGTAGAGAAATGTAATAAATACAGTACATTATAATTTGTTTTTACAGATATGAATAAATTATTATAGAAATTTATTTTTAAAAAATGTGAGTTATTAAAATGAATTTAGAGGTCCTATACTTGGACACCCCTGTATTTAGAACAGCTGATACGTTATACCGTCACCTGTGGGTGTCTGAAGGTCAAATTCCAGGAAAATGTGCGTGTCTAAAAATAAATTATCAGTGAATGTTGAGAGTTGAATGCACAGCAAATGCCATAGACTTCATATCGGTTCTCTATGTTTATATGACTCACTTATTCGATCATATTATATACAAATCGATAGCTTGAAATGTTGACTTTCGATCTGAGTTAGAATATTTCAAATAGTACATGAACCAGCTTCAAGAGAGCAGCTCAAATCAGTCGCTGCGCTGTGGTGGTCGTGGATAGTAAAAGAACTATTTGAAAGCTGGTATTCGTCATCCAGTTCTTGTTATCAATTATAATACATTTTCCATACTTTAGAGAAGGTATTGCAATACTTATAATTATTAATATTATATTTTTCTCCACATTTTTTCAGCGGAAAATGAACACTGCGCTACATACACAAGTCAAACCTCAGTTTGAAATCATGGAAACTATATGAACACTGCGCTACATACACAAGTCAAACCTCAGTTTGAAATCATGGAAACTATATCTAATATAACAATTATAATAATTTATATAAGCAGACTTTATATGTATAATCTGACAGCTATGTTTTCTGTTTATATTTATATTTTAACACAATTGAGTTATCTTAAAAATTCAGGCCACAAAATCAGTTTAAATAACTTGCCGTTCAGGTCAGTACCATGTACTGAGGCCCGTGGCATATGATAAGTAGTAGGTCAGTACCGTGCACAGAGGCCGGCATACAAAGGTTAATATTAATATAAAATTATAGAATATTCACCTGAAAGGTACGTCTCCTCAACTTAATTATCATTTAACTGTAGCGCTTTCGGGACTTGTCCCATCATCGGCAGGATTCAAAACTGGTGTTTCACTGAAGATCTGGTAGAGGGGGTTGCATGTATTGGGTTCATTTTCGTTTATCAGGCTGTCGTTGTGAGCTGCTTTCATGATTTCCATCTCTTCGAGTACGTTTATCTTCGCTGGATTATTTTCTCTGTGCATCACTGTTAGGGTGTTTTCAATATAACAGTGATGCACAGAGAAAATAATCCAGCGAAGATAAACGTACTCGAAGAGATGGAAATCATGAAAGCAGCTCACAACGACAGCCTGATAAACGAAAACGAACCCAATACATGCAACCCCCTCTACCAGATCTTCAGTGAAACACCAGTTTTGAATCCTGCCGATGATGGGACAAGTCCCAAAAGCGCTACAGTTAAATGATAATTAAGTTGAGGAGACGTACCTTTCAGGTGAATATTCTATAATTTTATATTAATTTTGAATAAACCTCAATGGAACACATCATGAATCTTATAAAAAAAGGTTAATATATAACACAATTGTGAAGAGTATTTTATTATATGGTGCAGAAACAAGGACGTTGAAGCAAAAACAAAGAAATTGACTTTTTTAGAAGATCGACAAGAATATCAAAATTAGACAAAATAAAAAATAGTACAATAAGAGAAATTATGAATATGGAAAAGGATGATGATCTTGCAGAAGATTTCTTGAGACTCAAGACAACCCTTGAGGATGCCGGATGCAGTCTCTGGCGAAACGTAGGGGAACTACAAGCCTCAAGACCACGGCCAACAGCCCGGAAATCTTCTGCAAGATCATCGTAGTAACTCCGGCCGTGAAAGCCTAAGTCAATATAAAAGAAAAGAATATGGTACAAGAAATTGAAGAAATCCAATTAAGATGGTATGGGCATATGAGAAGAAGGGACACAGAAACAAACAAAGAAGTATTGAAATGGATACCTCCTGGAAAAGGGAAACGTGGTAGACCAAAGCCAACGTGGATAAAGGGAGTTCACGACAACATGAAGAAGAGAAATATGACAGAAGCAGACATGCAATACTGGGAAATGTGGAAGAAAAGAACTGTATATTTTGGTTGAGGATACCTGTGTATATAATAGAAACAATCTTGAAATAAAAAAAAAAATTCTGAAGGAAGAAGTTGAACTAGTAATTAAGAAAATGAAATATGGGAAAGCAACAGGAGTAGATAGAATCCCCATTGAATTGATTAAATGCTTGGGTGAAGGAAATTCTGTTTTTATACAAAAAGATATATAAAGAAGGTAAATGGCCCAAAGAGCTGACTGAGACAGTGTTAATACCAACACCGAAAAAAAATAATGTGAAGAAATGTAAGGAGTACAGGACTAACAGCTTCATATCTTCTTCTTCTTCTCCAAGCGCGACAGGCCTAGAAGGCCCTTGGCCTACCAGCCAGCTGCTGGCCACACATCCACATGTGTTAATCACAGAGGTAGACAATCATCTAGCCAGTGTAGGGGTGACATGTGGTTAGCATGTTGAGTCCCCAGCCGTTATAACTGGTCTTCTCAACCTGGAGGCACTACTTATTTTATTTTTTTTTGTCTCAGAAACAAAAATATGTGATTCTGATAGTATTTTTTTCTCCTGAATTCAAATATAATATTGGTTTTTCTCCATCATACAAGGTTTCCGAGAGACAGGCATTTATAATTTCAAACTCTTTAATATTTTCTACATTCGTAACTACACAATATTCGAACATTTGGACTCACCTGGAAAGTAAGAAATGACGATTTTCTGCTATATTTCACCTGTGGAGCATCCCTCTTGATGGTCCAACAATAAACGGCCAGCATATTAGGATTCCATTTGCCTTGATATCTCTTTTCCATAGCTGAAATCATTTGAGTTAGCTCATTTGGTTTTATTTTACAATGGACAAATGGACGAAAAAACATTTATTAAAAAAGTAATTATTTAAATCCATTAATTGAAATTGAAATAAAAAAAAACTGTGGGTGATGGAGATATTCCGAATACATATTTGATAACACGATAAAAACTGCATTAAGTACAACTATTGGTACTCATGAGACAAAAATCATGTTGACCAGTGTAATTAAACAAAACTAAATTACTTATTTTAGGAATTCTCACTATGAGGTATATTCATTAAGGTAGAATGAGGGAAAATTTTCTATAGGATCGTAACAGGCCTTGGCCTAATACTTGGAAGGAAGAAGAAGAAGAAGAAGAAGAATTTTTATCACTCACCTCATATTGTTCTTCTTATTTGACTATAAACCAGTTTCGGAACATAGTTTCTGTTCCATCCTCAGTATCGTCACGACCGTTGAGAACAGAAACTGTGTTCCGAAACTGGTTTATAGTCAAATAAGAAGAACAAAATGAGGTGAGTGATAAAAATTCTACCTTAAAACTAAATTAACTTGGTTAACGTATACATTTTATTGTTAGTTTTAGTCTTAAATTTTAACTAACATTAACTGGTTGTATTATAGATCGTAATATAATGGATATTATCTTTTGATCAAATTTTTACTTAGTGTTTAATATTAGAGTTAATTGAGATTGTTAATATTATGATGTAATATATGTTTGTCCTGGTGAGTGGAAGAGAAGGCCACATGGCCTTAACTCCACCAGGATAAATAAATCTAATCTAAAAATCTAAAATCTAAGACTATAGTCTTGGAAAAATCAATTTTGAAATTTTGGATTTAGACAGGAATTTTTGAATTATAAATCCCGGATACACCCTCTGGATAGTATTTTTGCAGTTTTTGAAATTTCAAAATTTTGACATTTTTTGAAAAAAACACTAAGACTATATTCTTGGAAAACTCAACTTTGAAATTTTGAATTTGGATTTAGAAAAAACTTATGATAGGGAATACCACATGATACGTATGGTGTATATGCATACATAAAACCTTGTCTTAGTTATGGCAATAAAATGGCTGACACTTACAGGCAGCAGGTCGTAGTAGGAGCTGTTGTACTGATGACGAAAACATAGCAATTTCAACACATATAGAAACTCTGTTGTAAACAGCCAATTGTTGCCTCGCTTGCCGTCCTTGTCGTACAAGTGACCTGCCAACACAATACAACACTATGACGTGACATCAATATATTCATTTACATCATTTACATTACATCTCCCATCGGCCGCGGTGAACTAGTGGTTATGCTCCTTGCCTCTGGTCCCGAGGGCCGCAGGTTCAAAATCGGCCGGGGTCGATGGATTTTTTAGGACGGAAAAATACAAGGAGCAAGTCCTCTGGGAGAGACTTTAAGCCGTGGGTCCCGAGTCTGAAGATTTTCAGACTCGTAAAAAATCCTTAAGCCTGAATGAAAAGGCTTCTAAGCAAAATTTACCGAATTTTCCCATCCTAGTACTACCTTGGTTTCCTAGATGTCAGTATGAGGCGGAACGCTGACCATGGACCACTCAAAAATGACATCTATATGAAAACAAGTGTAACTAAATTAGTATGGTTCAAATTCTTCCCTGTAGGGGAGAGCCTAAAACTCTGTAAAGGGAAAACATGGGCTTACAAAACAATACATACTTTACATCTCCCACCCACGTGACCCCACTACTAATCTATCGTGGGAGTTCAGGATGCGACTTCAACATAAAGTTGCAGTGGCTACAGATTCTTTTTTGGATGGTCAGAGGCATCCGCAGGTTCCAAGGCATGCCTTTTTGTCCCACTAATTTTGAAAGTTGGGCCAAAAGAGAATTGAACTGATGTAGAACCATGACAGTGGTGTGTTGGTAGTTGTGAATTGGTATGAATAAGAATTAAATGAATCGTGATTTCTTACCTCATACTTCTATGTTTTTTTACACACAGCACTGCAGTATCGGCGACCCATTGTCGTCATCGTCAGCTGTTTTCATGACTGTCAGTGTTTTCTTTTGCCGGTAATTATCTAAACTGCCACCTGGTGTTCTTTTGAATGAATCATTTTCTAAACTGCTATCTGTTCTATTTTTGAAGAACTTTGTAATCAAGCTCGGTTCGTCCGGAATCTCGAAGTTCATGGTTCTAGTATGGTTTTTTTTAATATATATTTTCTCCAAACTGTTAAATTCAAAGGTTTAGATAGTTGTTTTAAAAGTTTTGCTTCTTTTTCAATCCTATGATGCTCTAATAAACTATGTGCTGCTATAGCTGATTTTTCAATTTCTCCATTCTTTGTGTTTCTGAAGTGTTCTCTTTTTACGTGTTTCCAAGTTCCTTTTTGTTTTTCCTATATATATCCTGTTGTAATCTTTGCAATCAATTTGATAAATTCCAGATTTTTTGTTGTGTGGGGTATTACATTCATTATTAGTTAACAGAAGATTACCCAGGCTGAATTTGTTAATTGGAGCTAATGTTATATTAAATTTTCTGAAAATTTTTTGAAACTTGTTATGAACTTCAGGATGGTAAGTAAATTTCTTTAATTTTACATCTTTCTTGGAATCATGTTGTAGGGTGGTGTATTCCTGTAACCTTTTCTGTTGTTTAAATTTCTTTAATTTATTCTTTATTATGTCTTCATCAAAACCATTTATTTTAGCAACATGTACAATATGATTATATTCCTTATCAAAATCTTCTACATTAAGTGGAATGTTTATCAATCTGTGTAATAGACTATAGACTTCTGTGTTTAAAAAAACATAGAAGTATGAGGTAAGAAGAAATCACGATTCATTTAATTATTATTAATTCTTCTTCTTCCTTCCAAGTATTAGGCCAACGCCTGTTACGATCCTATAGAAAATTTTCCCTCCAGCTTCTTCCGGAAAATTCTCGTATAAGACTTGAAAGCATAATGATAGTCCCTTCGATTGGTTGCTGGCCAAAGGAAGGCAAGACCAGTGATGGGCCTACCATCTTATAGCCTCTGGTCAGGCTTTTCTGGAGAAGAAAAGAAAATAAAGGAAAGAAGAAATGGAAGAAAGGAAAGACTCCCTAGCCCTCGGATGCCCTAATAGCGTCGGGGTCGAAAAAACAAGAGTTAACCAAGAGAGGTTAGATAGTAAAGTTAAAAGAGTGCAAAACACAAGTAAGTGGAAGAAATGTTTTGCTCGGCTTGGGCACCTTCTGGTCGCCATCCACATATCCCCTAGATGAGGACCCCCTGAGGGGAATTATTATTAATTGAACCTCATAATGTTAAAAATTCCCAAATTTAATATATAAATATTGAAAATTGCATGTTTATATGACAAATGATTAAAACCTGAAGATTTTATATCCCCATCTAGGGGATATGTGGATGGCGACCACAAGGTGCCCAAGCTGAGCAAAACATTTCTTCCACTTACTTGTGTTTTGCTCCTTAATTTTATCTTTAACCGACCTGGTATTTCTTCCTTTTCTAGTACCAGATCCCTCTTTTTACTTTCCAATCCTGTCTCCCTTGCCTGACCTCTTGTTTTCTTCGACCCTGATGGTATTAGAGTATTTGAGGCCAAAGGGTTCATTTCTGTCTTTCCTATATCTCTTCCTTTTAACCTCGTGGACACTCACCTTGAATGCCCACATAAGCTGCATGTTCAAATGCAGTCCCATTGCAACTTATAGCATAAGTATACAATGGATTCGTGTCATCAGCAGCAGCTGGATACACGTAATGAAGAATGAATGAATGAATGAAATATTTAACCATGAAGAAGTATTTAAGTTTAAAATAAATTATTTGTTAAAACAGCTGCCAACTTTAATATGGAAATATCAATTAACAAAACTAAAATTATGGTATTTCATGGGAAGGACTCCATACAAAGTAAAATCTGTCTCCAGAATAAAATTTTAGAGAGAACTAATCAATTTAAATATCTTGGATATTATCTCTCTATCTGGGATGAAAAGAATATCGCTGAAAAAATTACTAGTTATAATAAAAGTTTGGGAATTATTAATCAAGTTAAGAAACCATCCCTTGTACAAGAAAAAAACACCAGATTACATTTATATAACACTTTGGCTAGACCAGTGTTGACCTATGGTAGTGAAGCATAGACACTAAAAAGATAACATGAAAGCAGAATAACGGCTTGTGAAATGAGATTCACGCACAGAACAGCGGGTTACACTAAATGGGATCGGAAAAGGAACACCGATATCTTAAAAGAATTGAAGACTACGCCAATTTTGGAATATATTAAACAGTACCAACTAAATTGGAAACACCATCTTGAAAGAATGAGTTCAAATCGGATCCCCAAAGCTATTTATAATTATATACCAAGAGAACGAAGATCTCTGGGCCGTCCTATGAAACGATGGAGGGAAAATTTTCTATAGGATCGTAACAGGCCTTGGCCTAATACTTGGAAGGAAGAAGAAGAAGATTTATTAAGAAGAACTCATAATGTTACTTCTTATTGTTATTGAATAATGTATTAGTTGTATTGACAACAGATATAGAAATTACATTTTCTGTACATTATTATTTTCTTTCCAAATACTTTGATGACCTTGGTAAGTTTCGACTGCAAACTTTGGATCTAGAGGTAAGGATTATATCCACTAGACCACCACGAGACATAAAATTAAACCATACACTCACCAACATCATCAAATGCATGAGTCATCTCGTGGCCAACAAGAGAACCAAGTCTAGCATAGTCGAGAGCCCTGCAAAAAAAATAATAATAATATAAAAATAATAATTAACATAACTAAAGATAAAAATTTATAATTAAAACATTTTGTCTGTTCATTCTTACCTCTTACAGTTGTTTTTGCCGAACGCTGACGATGGGGCTAAGAAGCCTCGAAACATATGTTCAACAAAAAAACTATAAGAGTTAAGAATGAACAGACAAAATGTTTTAATTATTAAACAAAGCTCTTAATGTTACTTCCTATTGTATTTTAAAATAAAAATGTATATTTAATTTTAGGAAGTGATATTTTGAGGTTATTTTAATTATATTATTTTTAGTCTGATCATCTTACCTCAATATTAATGTTGATTTGTTCTTGGACATGTTTCAAAACAATTCTGTTTTATCCACAGCTTGCCCAGACTGGTTTCATTTATGTTGCATTATGTTGCACACCCTGGATGTCAATGTCAGCTCCATCAGGATGGAGCTCCATCCAGGGTGTGCAACATAATGCAACATAAATTAAACCAGTCTGGACAAGCTGACGATAAAACAGAATTGTTTTGAAACATGTCCAAGAACAAATCAACATTAATATTGAGGTAAGATGATCAGACTCAAAATAATATAATAAAAATCTATGCTTAATCAGGCTTAGCATTAGCCTACAGATGGCTTGTCTGTGAATATTAATTTCCAATTACATTCATAAAATGGCACAGTGTGTTCTAATGCCATCCACTGCAGTTTACATGCTTCAGGTTCCATGCTGGGCAGATAGATGGCATTAATGTGGTATATTTTCAATTTACTCACCACTTCAGCAGACCACTTTACATAGACGATGTATTCTTGTATTGTGTACAGAGAGGAGTGTAGGATGGGTGTATGTTTATGTTTGTGTAGTGTAAAGTGTGTTGTGTGAGGCATGATGATGAAGAGAAGAGAGAAGGTTAATCTCAGTGCTGGTACAAAGCCTACTCCTGTCGAAAAGCACCAAGGGGACTGCCAAAATTAACATTCCCACCAACAGACGAACACTATCAACAGTATTGCATGCCTTCTCAACATATGTATTGTGGAAAGGTTTGCAATTTAAAATCATAAAATTGAAAAAGAAACTAAATTTTTTAAACATTTGGCAAAAGCTCTTGGAATTAACAGAACAAATATAGATCCATTTTGAAATTCCTGGCAAACAAGATTGATCCATTTTGAAATTCCTGGCAAACAAGATTTTGTCTCAAAGTTCATCAAATCAACACTAGATGCCAGCTTTGAAGATGAAGATGTATATCAAGGTTCAAGAGTCGTGGTTATGGCTGAAAATGGGAGGGATGCCTCCAGAAACCACAGTTCCATGCTTGAAGAACATGAAATATGATGAGAGATATGGCTCAGTTTTTATTAATTATAAATATCCTAAAAATATCCTCACTCGTGTCCAATTCAGGATCAGGTCGAGGGATGAGATGAGATAAGATAAAACCCCTATATAGAGGTCGTGAATGACAAGGGTGCCACGCCTGACAAATCATCACGGGGGCAGATGAACAAAATGGATGAGACGAGTATGGAGAAATTGTGGAATGAAATTGTGGCAGGGGAAAACCCTGAGAAAAACCTGCCCAAATTCTGTTCATCCACCACGAAATCCACCTGGAGTGACGGAGACTCAATCTCAGGACCCTATCGGTGAGAGGCGAGCATCTAACCGCTTGTACCACGGAGCCACCTTTTATTAATTTACTAACCTTATATAAATATGATGGCTGTACTTACATGAGCACAGATCCGTTGTTACGACGCATCCTGCTTGTGGTGTGGACATCCCTGTAACAGAACTTGAGTTGATATTGATGTAAACACACGTCTCACTACACAACACTACAGAACTATCTCACCTCACAGAGCTGTACTGTCCGGAGAAGAACGGGTACTGCATCACACCACTAGGCAGCGCTGCAACATCAATCATATTTCACTCAGACATCAAATGTATGAATATTTAATTTTAGGAAGTGATATTTTGAGGTTATTTTAATTAAATTATTTTCATCAATAGTGAGTGGAGAACATATTTTTATTTATATTTTCAAATTTCTTTGATACCGACGGTTTCAGACAATATCATGTCCCTCTTCAGTCATGGCTTCCACTGATGAAATTCTGTGATTGTTGATTTCTCTAAATACATCACCTCTTGTGCTGCCATCTAATGTTGGGATTATAAACTTTTGTAATTAAATTTTTATCCACCGGAATATCGAAATTCATAGATCGATATTTATTCTTCTGAATGAATATCATTTCCCAAATTGTCAATTCCAATGGTTTATCCAATTGTTTCAAAAGTTTTGCCACTTTTTCAATTTTATGATGTTCTAGCAACATCCCTGAGTTATCATATTCTACCCTGAGCGAACCAGCACAAAAAAGAAGACAGGATATGAGGTGAGGTGTAAACAATTTTATTTTAAATTTTAAATTAAACCTCATAGTGATATTATACTATTATTAGCTGTTATGCATTACAGAGACTCTTGATGTCCCAACTCCTTTCAAAAAACGTTAAACTGAAAATATATAAAACTATTATTCTACCAGTTATATTATATGGGTGCGAAACATGGACTCTTACTTTAAGGGAGGAAAGGAGATTATGAGTATTTGAGAATAAAGTTCTTAGGAAAATTTTTGGACCAAAGAGAGATGAACAGACAGGTGAATGGAGAAGACTACATAAGAACTACATGGTCTTTATAGGAAGCCAGAAATAATAAGTTCTTAAGTTATGTAGATAAGAAATAACACTATGAGGTTTTTTAATATTGTTTATTTTTTATTATTTCACTCACCTCATATTTCATAATTCATAGCAGATCCAGGGTTTCTTCACATCATTTGTGACATTCTCAATGCTGTGTCACGTTCACAACTGACGTCCAACGGCCTTCTATCCTGAAGACTGACCTTCGTGCCATCTGGTGGCCGACCGATGAATTTCCAAATCAGTCCTCTCTCCTTATAACCAGGTATTTCAAAATTCATAGTTGTATTTTCATTCTTGCATATGTAAATTTTTTCCCAAATTGTGAGTTCCTTCGGTTTTTCCAATTGTTTAAGTAATTTTGTTTTGGTTTCTATTCTATGTTTTTCTGACCAGGCATGTGCAGCTATTGCAGATTTTTCGGTTTCTCCATTTTTAACATTTCTGAGGTGTTCTTTTAATCTTGTATTTAGATTCCTTTTTGTTTTTCCTATGTATATCTTTTCACAATCTTTACAATTAATTTGATAAATTCCCGATTTTTTGCAGTCTTCAATCTTTTCATTTTTGTTGGTTTTTATTAAATTACCTAACCAACAAAAATGAAAAGATTGAAGATTGCAAAAAATCGAGAATTTATCAAATTAATTGTAAAGATTGTGAAAAGATATACACAGGAAAAACAAAAAGGAATCTAAATACAAGATTAAAAGAACACCTCAGAAATGTTAAAAATGGAGAAACCGAAAAATCTGCAATAGCTGCACATGCCTGGTCAGAAAAACATAGAATAGAAACCAAAACAAAATTACTTAAACAATTGGAAAAACCGAAGGAACTCACAATTTGGGAAAAAATTTACATATGCAAGAATGAAAATACAACTATGAATCTTGAAATACCCGGTTATAAGGAGATTTGGAAATTCGTCGGTCGGCCACCAGATGGCACGGAGGTCAGTCTGCAGGATAGAAGGCCGTTGGACGTCAGTTGTGAATGTGACACAGCATTGAGAATGTCACAAATGATGTGAAGAAGCCCTGGGTCTGCTATGAATTATGAAGTATGAGGTGAGTGAAATAATAAAAAATAAACAATATAATAAGTTCTCCTGCGATGGGCAGGACATGTGGCACAAATGGGGAATGAAAGATGTGAATGGATCCTACTTGTAGGAAAACGTCCAGTTGATAGACCAAGAATGAGGTGGGAAGATAACATTAACTATGATTTGAGGGAAGTAGATTATACAGGGAATGATTAGAAAACATTAGCTCAGGATAGGGATGTATGGAGAGCTTATGTCCGCGCGGCCATGAACCTACGGGTTCGATAGTGCCAGTGAGTTAGTTAGTTAGTGATATTTCCTATAATAGTTCAGTATATGAAAACTGTTTGCCTACACACATCCTAAGCATTGATAAATGACTAAAAAAAATGAAAGTGACTTATTACTTACACACACTGTTCCATGGTGTCTCGTAAAAAGCGTTCACCATAAATGGAGTCCCAGACCACCTGAAACAAACCTAACTTCAGTAGTGCCTACTTGTTGTTCAAGCTTTATATCACAGTACTTTTTTTTATCCGTCTTCCTCAATTAGAATTGGTTTTTTATTCAAAAAACTTAATTAAATATTAAAATAATGAAGGCCTTTCAAAAACATGTTTCATCTTCAGCATGCTATTTTATACTGATGTCAGCGTATAAATTATATAATGGGTTTAGGTCTGTGAGTGTGTTCTCATTTAGAATGTTTATATTCTTTTAAAATTTCCATATCTTCTAAGATGCTAATTTTGCTGTTGTTATTCTCGTCGCATGATTGTCAATTAATTAGAAATCAGATAACAGAGTGTCCCAAATTGATTCTTTGAAACGTTATTTCTCAGCAACGAAATGAGACAGAAATACAATTTTAATTGTGGATCCACAAGGCACTGGAAAAGCATAACAACACGTTCATCGATCTTCACGTCTTTATAAACAACAATGGCGGCGAGATTAACGTTTGATGAACGTAAGTGGATACTGAAGTGTTATTGGAAAGTGGAGAATGTTGTTGAAGTGCAACGACGTTGGATGGTTGAATTTGTGACACCACCACCAACAAGGGTAACAATAACAAGAATCTGAGACAAGTTTGAAGACGATGGAACGATGTTGAAAGGTCGGTGCAGATGAAAGAGACATTTGACTGATAACGAGAGTACATCATGCACCGTTCCATCGTCTTGAAACTTGTCTCAGATTCTTGTTATTGTTACCCTTGATGGTGGTGGTGTCACAAATTCAACCATCCAATGTCGTTGCACTTCAACAACATTCTCCACTTTCCAATAACACTTCAGTATCCACTTACGTTCATCAAACGTTAATCTCGCCGCCATTGTTGTTTATAAAGACGTGAAGATCGATGAACGTGTGCTGTGCTTTTCCAGTGCCTTGTGGATCATACACAACAAAAATTGTATTTCTGTGTCATTTCGTTGCTGAGAAATAATGTTTCAAAGAGTGTATACATCAATTTGGGACACTCTGTATAATAAACCATATAAGATGAAACTCTATAAATGGAAACCTATAGAGAAGGCAGAGCAGTTGGAAGACCGAAGATAAGATGCGAGGATGACACAACGAACGATCTAAAGAAAATGAAAGTGACTAACTTGAATATGGCAAGAGACAGATAGGCATGGAGGAGGAATGTTGAGAAGGCCAAAACTTTCACTTTTGAAGTTGTCGCACCTTAGGATGATGTATGATTGTCACGGTATCTTCAATTTTGTTAAACTGATGACCCGTTTCTAATACATCTTCTTCTTCTTCCTTCCAAGTATTAGGCCAAGGCCTGTTACGATCCTATAGAAAATTTTCGCTCCAGCGTTTCATAGGACGGACCAGAGATCTTTGTCCTCTTGGTATATAATTACAAACAGCTTTGGGGATCCGATTTGAATTCATTCTTTCAAGATAGTGTTTCCAATTTACTTGGTACTGTTTAATATATTCCAAAATTGGCGTAGTCTTCAATTCTTTTAAGATAACGGTGTTCCTTTTCCAATCCCATCTGGTGTAATCCGCTGTTCTGCGCATGAATCTGATTTCACAAGCCGTTATTCTGCTTTCATGTTGTCTTTTTAGTGTCCATGCTTCACTACCATAGGTCAACACTGATCTACCCAAAGTGTTATATAAACGTAATTTGGTGTTTTTTTGTACAAGGGATGGTTTCATAACTTGATTAATAATTCCTAAACTTTTATTATAACTAGTAACTTTTTCAGGGATATTCTTTTCATTATACATACACCACTGATTTACAATAATTTAATTGTGTTCATTAATTTACTTATTTCTATCACAGTAATAGCTTTAACTTCTCAATATTAATTTAATAAATAATGCTATAGCTATGTGGAGTCCCTTCATGTCTTCTTCAGGTAGAAGCCATTCATTGTGTATTTGAGAATGATGATTCATTGCATTTAAATGTGGGACCAAGAGAGTAAGGTAAAGCAAGGATTTATGCTTGGATGGGAAGGAAGCCTGAATTAGCTCAGTGGTCAGAGCGTTAGCACGGAAAGCTAAAGGTTCGGGGTTCAATTCCCGGTTCAGGAAAAAATGTTTCTCTTTACCACTGATTAGAAAAATGTTTGCTGATAGGAACATACAATTAAGAACGTACTTTGATAAGACTACTTCACTCACCTGGTTTGAAAATGAGTTTTACTCGCAAGTGACTCCATGTTCTTAGTCTGCATATAGCGGCGCAGACGAATCACATTCCCAAAGTGATCACGCTTGCGTATCATCAACTGAAGCATAAAACATCACAAAAATATCAATTTAAGAATTTTTATCACACATTGTCAAAGTATAACATCATTAAAAAAAATTTCATAAAAGTTCAATAATAAAAGCATACTTATTGATGAACACAAATTATTGTAAATCAATAAAGAGAAAAATTTTTGCCTGAACCGGGAATCGAACCCCGAACCTTCATTGTGTATTTGTGAATGATGATTCATTGCAATTGAATGTGGGGCCAGTAGAGTAAGGTAAGGGAAGAATTTCTGCTTGGATGGGAATGAAGCCTGGATTAGCTCAGTGGCAGAGCATTAGCATGGAAAGCTAAAGGTTCGGGGTTCGATTCCCGGTTCAGGCATAAATTTTTCTTATTTGAAGAGAAAAATTATACGCTCAGACCGGGACCTGAACCCAGGACCCTTGGTTTTCTAGTTCAAGTGTTCTTCCATCTGAGCTACCTGAGCAAGTACCGATCTAAACGCAAATTTTTCTCTATATACGTTGTAATTCCCGCCCACCAAATGCTTTGAAGTCTTTGCTTCTATCTTTGCAAATGGTAGCTCCTTTATTAACCCATTGGAGACTTTTAACGAGTCTCCCTCGTGAGCAGGTAGAAAGTCCAAACAGCCCCACAATGAGGTAGACTCGTTGTTGTGTTATAACCTCCACTGTAAGACGTTAGGTTTCTTTAGTGGTTTACATTTTCGGTTCACCATCAGTAAAATGTGTTGTTTGTTTATGTAAAGTAAATATGTATAGGCCTAGTGTATTGTATAGTTTATTTTAGTTATTATTTATAGAATAGTAGACTATAGTTGTAGGCATTTATTACGGTAAAATATAAGTGAATATAAATTCAGTGCTTATTTGTTAAAATTCATAGTTTTAAAATTAACTTTTTTTCTTGCAATATGTGCGTAAATAGGAGAGAACGTATTGCTTTTGAGAAACTAAGTGAAGTAGTGGATGAAATATTATGTGACAGTGATTGTAGTGAATTATTATGGAACGAAGATTCGGACGATGAAATAATATACAGTGACAACGTAACCGTGCATGCTACTGATGGTAGAAATATTAGGTGAGTTTCGTCCAGTTTTTATCTATAGTATTTTATAATTTACAGGTCGATATATAACTATGATAATTAAAGAATATACGAAGAACTTTTCCTGATTTTATAATGTATAGGTCTATGCTTATTTTATTTCATATATTTATTTTTATTATGTACAGTATTATATTGCGTTTGTTATTTTTTCGGTCTTGTTTGAACATATGATTTGTGTTTACTTTCAAGGCAATGTCCGAGAACTTTTACAAAAAGATGGTTTCTGAATTGTTTGTCAACTTTCACAGCCTTGAAAATAACAAAACATAACGGTTTACAATGCACAAAAGAGGGTAGCAGGTAGGCCACATTCCTTTGCTATTCGTAAAAGTACAAGATACTAAAAGAAATTCAGGGGTAAACAAAATATCTGAAATCATAAGTGATAGAACAGAGTATGTGTATTTAAAGTCCAGCGCAGCCGGAGATTTAAATGGGTTCCCAGTGAACATGCTAGGCACTTTAAACGTGTCTCCAATGGGTTAAGAAGACATATTTGGGAATTATACATTACATTATAAATACCAGTACGGCTTTTTTCGATGTTTTTATTATTAATTTCACACATCTCAATGATGGATAAATCCTATTTGAAGATAAAAATTATACGCTCAGACTGAGACCTGAACCCGCCATTTGCAAAGATAGAAGCAAAGGCTTCAAAGCATTTGGTGGGCGGGAATTACAACGTATATAGAGAAAAATGCATTTAGATCGGTACTTGCTCAGGTAGCTCAGATGGAAGAGTACTTGGACTAGAAAACCAAGAGTCCCGGGTTCAGGTCCCAGTCTGAGTGTATAATTTTTCTCTTCAAATATGATTTATCCATCAATGAGATGTATGAAATTAATAATAAAAACATCGATAAATTTTTCTCTTTACCATTTGATTACAATGAAAATAATATAATTAAAATAAACTCAAAATATCACTTCCTAATATTAAATATGCTTTTATTATCTGATATTTGAAGTTTCCCGTAAACATATTCGCCAAATTACTGAAGTAGTTAGATAAATCTAAGGAACTCTCAATTTGGGAGAAAATTTACATCCACAAGAATAAGGAGAAATTCCTGGGGAAAAGGAAAAAAAAATTGATTTGGAAGTTCATCAATCAGCCAAAAGAGGGAGCAGAAATTAACTTACAGGACTGACAACTACAAATACAACAGTTAGAATGCATCGACAATGTCACATAGATGCGACGGAACTATAGTCTGCAGAATATCAAAAAAATATGAGGTGAGTCAAAATAACTAACTCAATAATTAAAAGAAACCTCTTAGTGTTATTTCCGACAAATATTAAATATTTTTTTAAGTTACCTGACTGTAGAATTGATTCAATTCTGTTATGTTGGTCATCCATGGTGGGAATCCAAAATTAATAGTCGTATGTCGGGACTTTTGTTTGACAAGACGCATCGAGTTGGTATCTAACCAATTAGCCTCTCCAAGTACCTGCTCCGATGCTTTCTTCACGTCGTTCACCAACCTGCGAGCCTGTGTAACAGAGTGGTATTAATGCAGGCACATTCTCAGACACATCCACACATCATCATCGGTATCACACTCACTTTTTGCAGCATCCCTCGACGAAACTGACGCTTCATGAACTTGTAAGCAAGAGCTCCACCTAATCCAAACTCTGGCACATCCTGAACTTTATTGAGGCAATGCTGCCAACTGAAACATAACATATGGGGTGAATCATAAATATGGCTATACGTTTGATCACGTTGTGTGATGAAAAATATTACCATTACAGGAAACATTAAATTACCGTTGGAAAGGCAATTATTCAAATTACAACAATGTAATAAAACAAAACAGTGTAGAACTTATGTCATTAGTCAAAATGGCGTTGAATATGCAACAACAAATTACAATTGCTGAAACGAGCAACAACGTATGCTAATGATCGTGAGGCCGCAATACGTGAGTTTAACGTAGCATTGCAGCCGTCGACTGTGGGGAAGTGGAGAAAACGACTGCTGGAAACAGGAAGGATGCAGAAAATCAAACCTCCTGGAAGGCCTCGCATTAGCACGGATGCAGAAACAACGAAGAGAATTGTGGAGGCGTTCGACACTAGCCCACAAAAATCAATCCACCAAGATGCACGTGAGCAGTGATTTGTTTTGTTTTGTTCTATTGTTGTAATTTGAAGGATTCCCTTTCCAATGATAACATCATATTTCCTTTAATAACAATATTTTCATCACAAAATTGTGAGTAAACAGCTTAATTTTATTTGTTAAATAGTCCTAACAAATGCCACTCTTGATTTCCAAATTCTCTAGATAAATTGGAAATCACTCGTGGCATTACTTATGATAAGTAACATTAAGTGCTCACTGTTTGTAGTTGGTTGGGAGGATCACCACGTCTCGGTACAGCTGCATCAAGAGCTCATACATCCGCGATGTCGTCTCTGGAGCCAGATACATTACCAAGCGTGACATGATGTAGTTTGCTACAACAGATAATAAAATAAGAATTAAATTAATATTTTTATTACCTCACCTCATATCATTTTTCTTCTAGACTGTAGTTTCAGAGCTATACCTCCATCATCAGTAGCCTCTCGTCAACCAGTGTTGTTGTTTGTAGGCAGTTTTCTTCTTCCTTCTATCGGTGGACCGATGAACCTCTGGATCAAATCAAAATTTGCAGGAGTTTCAAAATTCATGAGTTTTTCTTTGTGTTTTTTTATTTGGATTTTTTTTCCCAAACCTTGAGTTCTTTCTGTTTATCTGTTTGTTTGATTAGGCTAGCTCTTGTATCGATTAAATGTTTTTCAGACCAAGCATGGGCTGCTACAGCTGACTTGTCCACTTCACCCTTTTAGACATTTCTAACATGTTCTTTCAATCTGGTTTTTAAATTTCTTTTTGTTTTTCCTATATAGATTTTGTCACACAATCCTTGCATTTGATCTGATATATTCCTGATTTGTTCTCTTCTTCAATTTTTTTTTTCATTTTTGTTGGTTTTAATTATCTTATTTAGGCTGTATTCATTCTTCGGAGCCAATCTTATGTTAAACTTTTTTTAAAATTTTCTGAAACTCATGGTGTTTTAAAGGATGGTAAGTGAATTTTTTTAAATTTTATGTTCTCTTCTGTTTGTTTTTTAAGTGTGCTTTCATTGATTAATTTTTGCCTTTTAAACTTATTTATTTTCTTGTGTACTATGTTTTGTTCATAACCATTTTCTATTGCTACTTTAATTATGTATTCTTTTTCTTTTTCATATTTTTCTCTGCTCAAGGGTACATTCACCAATCTCTGTGTTAAACTGTTGAATACGGCCTCTTTGTGAGCAAAATGCTTGAATCCTGATGCGTTAATGTAATTAAGGCTACAATAATGGAGATAAGCTCCGAAACTGCAGTGTAGAAGAAAATGATATGAGGTGAGGTAATAAAAACATTAGCTAAGTTGGTAAGAGCATTGGTATGGTAAACCAAAAGTTCCGGGTTCGGGTCCCAATCTAGGCATACATTTTTCTCTTCAAGTTTGATTTATCCTTCAATGAGAAGTGTTAAATTAATAATAAAAACATCAATAGAAGTCCTACTGACTTTTAAAAGTAGTGTTTAAATTCCCAATAAGAGTCTTCTTAACCAAGAGGCTGCAATTTGCAAAGACGAAGCCAAGGCTTCAAGCATTTGGTGCGCAGAAATACAACGTATGTAAGAGAAAAATTTGCATCTAGATAGGAACTCGCCCTGGTACAAGGGTGGATCAAATATAAACCGGAATTTATATCTGGAGGCTCTGGTAGCGAACTGCAAAGGTTGCGGTTTGGAGGGGAAGTTGGTGGGGATGTCTGGAGTAGGGATCTAGATGTGTCGCACTCCAAAGAGTGGTCGCTTGCTTCAGAGCGCCATGAGCGAGCAAGAGGTACACACGTCTGTTGCACAACACATTATTATTAAGTTTTTGGCGAAAGAAGGCACTAAACCTTCTGAAATTTTGAGAAGGCTCCATGCGCAGTTCGGGGAAGCAACCCTTTCGAAGACGCAGGTGTATGATTGGCGCAAAAAAATTTTAGCAGGCCGGTGATTCAGTGGAAAATAAGCCCCACCAAAGACGGTAACGAACAAGCATCACTGTAGACAACAGTCGTGCTGTACGGGACCTTATTGAGGAGGATCGGCGCATAACAATTTCTGAAATTGAATGCAGAGTACTACTGCTGGCTTTTGGACGAGACAAAAGCAGCATATTGCAACAAGCGCCGCCGGAAACCTATCTGAAATGTGATTGTGCTGCATGACAATGCAAGGCCACACACTGCTCGGTTGACACAAGAAAAACTGACGAAAATGCATTGGACACCTCTGGAACATCCTCCTTACAGTCCAGATTTGTCACCCTCTCTCCTGGTGCGATAGGCCTACAAGGCCCTTAGCCTACAAACCGTCTGCTGGCCTCACATCCACATGTGTCAATCACAGAGGTAGATGATAATCAGCCAGTGTAGGGGTGACATGTGGTCAGAATGTCGAGTCCTCCAGCCATTATAGCTGGTTTTCTCAACCTGGAGCCCTACTTATTGTAGCTACCCAAATGCATCACGATGCTGGGTGGGCACCGATCCCATACTGGCCGAAGTACCATGAGAAAATTTCTTCCGCCATGGAGACTCGAACCAGCGCAAGTCCCGTAGCTCTGCGCCAAGGCTTCCTGCCTTAACCACTCAGCTACGTCGCAGGACAGATTTGTCACCCTGTGACTACCATTTGTTTGGGCCACTGAAAGAAGACCTGGGAGGAAGGCAGTTTGGTGACAATGCAGCGGTAGAGGAGTTCGTGCGCAACTGGCTGACTACATGTCATCCGTCATTCTTCAAGGACGGCATCAAAAAGTTGCCAACTCGATGGCAAAAGTGTGTTGGAAATGCAGGAGACTATGTAGAAAAATGAGGTGGTGGTTTTGTATTTTTTTTTTGTTAATTCAATAAAATTGTAAACAATAATTCCGGTTTATATTTGATTCACCCTCGTAGCTCAGTTGGTAAGAGCATTGGTACGGTAAATCAAAGGTCCCGGGTTCGGGTCCCGGTCTGCGTGAAAATTTTTCTCTTCAAATTTAATTTATCCTTCAATGAGAAGTGTTAAATTAATATCAATGCAAGATCAGATTTACCTTATTTATTAAAAAAACCTCACAATGTTATTTCCTATCATAATTTATTATTAAGAAGCATAAACTCATATACAGGGTGTAAATGAATTTACCGCACAAATGTAAATGTGTATAGGGGGGTGTTATATAAGCAGTTTGAGATAATGAACAAATGGTCTACGAACAATATGTCCAAGTTATGATTCAATTTGTAAAATGGTTGGCAGCCACTGAATATTTCAAATTAAAATGGAAATAACATGACATAGAGACTGTAACTGGCAACATGTATGCACCTTTAGCTCAGTCTTACTATCGACGCAAATGTAAGATTGATGCATCACGTTCGAAACTACCTAAAGTATGTGTACTGTACATTTTTTCACCCCCTCCTTCCCTTATTATGCCGGTTCAATTGATTCAGGTCAGTTCTGGTGGTTAAGGATGGATATTGGAGGTCACTTTGGTTAGGTTAAGCTCTTGGAGGCCATTTTGGGTCAGGTTAGGTCCTCGGAAACCACTTGGGATAAGATTAGGCCCTCGTAGACCACTTTGGGTTAGATTATGCCCTTGGACGCCACTTCTGTCAGGTTAAGGCCTCGGAGGCCAGTTTGGGCTAGGTTAGACCCTCAGAGCCCACTTTGGGTCAGGTTAAGCCCTTGGGAGTCATTCTGGGTAAGGCCACTTTGGGGTCAGATTATGCCCTCGGAGGCTACTTTGGGTCAGGTTGGGGCCTCGGATACGACTTTGGGTCAGGTTAGGGCCTCGGAGACGACTTTGGGTCAGGTTAGGCCCTCTAAGGCCACATTGGGTAAGGTTAGGCCCTTGGAGCCACTTTGCATAAGGCTAGGCTCTCGGAGGCCACTTGGGTTAGATTAGGCCATCAGGGGCCACTTGGTATTAGATTAGGCCTTCGAAGGCTACTTGGGGTTAGGTTAGGCCCTCGAGGGCCATTTGAGGTTAGGGTAAGCCCTCTGGAACACTTGGGTTATGACAGGCCCTAGGGGGCAAATTGGGGTTAGGTTAGGCCGTCGTGGCCACTTGGGATTAGATTAGGCCTTCAGAGGCCACTTGCGGTTGGGTTAGGCCCTCGGAGGCCAGTTGGGTTGTGTTAAGCCCTCGGGGTAACTTTGGGTAAGTTAGGCCCTCGGAGGCTATTTTGGGCTAGGTTTCGCCCTTAGGGCCACTTTAGTTTAGGTTTGGCCCCCGGGGGTCACCTTGGTTTAGGATAGGCCCTCGGGGGCCACTTGGGTTAGGTTAGGCCCTCTGGAGCCACTTGGGTTAGGTTAGGTCCACGGGAGTCACTGGGTGTTAGGTTAGGCCTTCGGGACCTCTTTAGGTTATGTTAGGCCCTCGAGGGCCACATTGGGTTAGATTAGGTCCTATGGGGACATTTGGGTTAGGTTAGGCCAACAGGGGCCACTTGGTTTTAGGTTAGGCCTTCGAAGGCCACGTGGGGTTAAGTTAGGCCTTCGGGGACACTGAGGGTCGTGTTAGGCCCTCGGTGGCCACTTGAGTTAGGGTAGGCCCTCGGGGGCCACATGGTGTTAGGCTAGCCTTTCGAGACCACTTTCGGTTATGTTAGGCCCTCGGGGGCCACTTTATGTTAGGGAAGTACCTCGGGGCCACTTGAGATAGGTTACGCCCTCGGGGCCACTTGGTGTTAGATCAGGCCTTCGGAGGCCACTTGAGATAGGTTAGGCCCACGGGGGCCACTTGGTGTTAGATTAGGCCTTCGGAGGCCACTTGAGGTTAGGTTAATCCCTTGGGGGCCAATTGATTTAGGTTAGGCCCGCGGAGGCCACTTAGGTTAGGCCCGCGGGGGCCACTTTGGGTTAGGTTAGGCCCCCGGGGGCCACTTTGGGTTAGGTTAGGCCCCCGGGGGCCACTTTGGGTTAGGTTAGGCCCGCGTGGGGCACATAGGTTACGTTAGGCGCGCGGGGGCCACTTGGGTTAGGTTAGGCCCGGGGGCCAACTTGGGTTAGGTTAGGCACGCGGGGGCCACTTAGGTTAGGTTAGGTCCGCGGGTGCCACTTAGGTTAGGTTAGGCCCGCAGCGGCCACTTTGGGTTAGGTTAGCCCCCGGGGGCCACATAGTTTAGGTTAGGCCCTTGGGGGCCACTTAGGTTAGGTTAGGTTAGGCCGCGGGGACACTTTGGGTTAGGTTAGGCCGCGGGGACACTTTGGGTTAGGTTAGGCCGCGGGGACACTTTGGGTTAGGTTAGGCCCGTGGGGGCCACTTAGGTAAGGCCGCCGGGAGCCACTTAGGTTAGGTTAGGCCCGGGGGCCACTTCGGGTTAGGTTAGGCCCGCGGGGGCAACTTTGGGTTAGGTTAGGCCCGCGGAGGCCACTTAGGTTAGGCCCGCGGGGGCCACTTAGGTTAGGTTACGCCTTCGCGGGCCACGTAGATTTGGTCAGGCCCACGGGGGCCACTTTGGGTTAGGTAAGGCCTGCGAAGGCCACTTAGGTTAGGACGCGGTGGCCACTTTGTGTTAGGTTAGGCCAGCGGGGGCCACTTAGGTTAGGTTAGGCCCGCGGGGGCCACTTTGGGTCAGGTTAGGCCACCGGGGCCACTTTGGGTTAGGATAGGTTCGCGGGGGCCATTTAGGTTAGGCCCTCGGGGGCCACTTAGGTTAGGCCCGGGGGGCCACTTTGGGTTAGGTTAAGCCCGCGGGGCCACTTTAGGATAGGATAGGCCCGCAGGAGCCACTTAGGTTAGGTTGGGTTAGGCGAGCGGGGACCATTTTGGTGCACTGGGGGAAAGATCGGTGGATCTGCTAGACAGTCCTCCCGGTCAAGTCCAAGGGACTCGTGAACGATTAGTGGGGTAAGCAAGAGTTGAGCGCCTTGTACTATTTGCTCATCTGTTGGAGCTTGCGAGCTCCGTGCTGCCCCACAACAGCAGCAGAAGGCGTCCCTGGCGGCAGGCCAGGGCTCGGCTCGGACCAGTGCAGAGGGGAGCAACTGTACTGGTTCCTGGCTCAGCCTACGGGCTCGTCGACAAACTGTGGGGTCGCCAGGAGATGAGCACCTGGATGTACTAAAAGTCTCACACTATTGGGCTTGTAGCCTTAGCCGGTCTCACAACGGCTGCAGGACACGTCCCTGGAGGCAGAACAGGGGAATGGTCGGTGGATCTGCGACAGCAGTCCTCCCGGCTAGGCTCATGGAGCCCGTGGACCAACTGTGGGCTCGTCAAGAATGAGCGACCTGGCGACTACGAAGCTCAGCAATTCCCAGAAGTTGCAACTCCAACACCCTCTCCCTAGGGGTGTTGGTTTCAGGACCAGAACTTGAACGTGGACGCGAAGATACGATAGGGAGGACAAGGACCTAAGGACTCGGGAGTATGGTCATGACGACCGAGGTATCCCAAGGGGTAGGGGAAGGGCCTAGATATCCTCCGAGACTACTTTGGGTTATGTTAGGCCATCGGGTCCATTTTGGGTTAGGTTAGGCCCTCGGGAGACACTTATGTTAGTTTAGACCATCGGGGTCAACTTGGGTTAGGTTGGGTCCTCGGAAGCCACTTGGGTTAGGTTAGGCCCTCGGGGGCCACTTAGGTTACGTTAGGCCCGCGGGGCTACTTTGGGTTACGTTAGGCCCGTGGGGGCCACTTTGGGTTAGGTTATTCGCGCGGGGGCCACTTTGGGTTAGGATAGGCCCGAGGGAGCCACTTAGGTTACGTTAGGCCAGCGGGTGCCACTTTGGGTTGGGTTACGCCCGCGAGGGCCACTTTGGGTTAGATTAGGCCCGCGGTCCCACTTACGTTAGGTTAGGCCCACGGGGGCCACTTTTGGTTATGTTTAGCCCGCGGGGTATACTTTGGGTTAGGTCAGGCCGGGGGACACTTTGGGTTAGGTTAGGTCCGCGGGGTCTACTTTGTGTTAGGTTAGGTCCACAGGGGCCACTTAGGTAAGGCCCGCGTGTGCCACTTTGGGTTAGTTTAGGCCCGCGGGGTGCACTTTGTGTTAGGTTAGGTCCGCGGGGGGCCACTTAGGTTAGGCCCGCGGGGGCCACTTTGGGTTAGTTTAGGCCCGCGGGTGCCACTTAGGTTAGGTAAGGCCCGCGGGGGCCACTTTGGGTTAGCTTAGGTCCGCGAGGGCTTCATTGGGTTAGGTTAGGCCCGCGGGGACCAATTTGGGTTAGTTTTGGCCCGCGGGGCCACTTAGGTTAGGTAAGGCCCGCGGGGGCCACTTTGGGTTAGTTTAGGCCAGCGGGCGGCACTTTGGGTTAGGTTAGGCCCGCGGGGGCCTCTTAGGTTAGGTAAGGCCCGCGGGGGCCTGTTAGGTTAGGTAAGGCCCGCGGGGGCCTCTTAGGTTAGGTAAGGCCCGCGGAGGCCACTTTGGGTTAGTTTAGGCCCGCGGGGGCCACTTTTGGTTAGGTTAGGTCCGCGGCGGCCTCTCAGGTTAGGTAAGGCCCGCGGGGGCCTCTTAGGTTAGGTAAGGCCCGCGGGGGCCTCTTAGGTTAGGTAAGGCCCGCGGGGGCCACTTAGGTTAGGTAAGGCCCGCGGGCGCCACTTAGGTTAGCTTAGGCCCGCGGGGGCCACTTTGGGTTAGCTTAGGCCCGCGGGGGCCACTTCGGGTTAGGTTAGGCCCGCGGGGGCCACTTTGGGTTAGGTTAGGCCCGCGGGGGCCACTTTGGGTTAGGTTAGGCCTGCTCGGGCCACTTTTGGTTAGGTTAGGCCTGCGGGGGCCGCTTTGGGTTAGATCAGGCCCGCGGGGGCAACTTAGGATAGGTTAGGCCCGCGGTGGCCACTTTGGGTTAGATCAAGCCCGCGGGGGCAACTTAGGATAGGTTAGGCCCGCGGTGCCCACTTTGGGTTAGGTTAGGCCCGCGGGGGCCACTTTGGGTTAGATTAGGCCCGCGAGGGCCACTTTGGGTTAGTTTAGGACCGCGGGGGCCACTTAGGTTAGGTTAGGCCCGAGGGGACCACTTTGGGTTAGGTTAGGCCCGCGGTGGCCACTTTGGGTTATTTTAGGCCTGCAGGGGCCACTTAGGTTAGGTCCGTGGGGGCCACTTGGGTTAGGCCCTCGGGTGCAACTTGAGTTAGGTTAAATCCTCTTAGGCCACCTGGGTTAGGTTAGGCCCTCAGAGACTAGTTTGGGTTAGGTTAGGCACTCGGGTCCTTTTTGGGTTAGCTTAGGCCCCTGGGGGCCACTTATGTTAGTTTGGACCATCAGGGACAACTTGGGTTAGGTTGGGCCCTCGGAAGCAACTTGGGTTAGGTTAGGTCCTTAGGGGCCATTTGGGTTAGGTTAAGTGAGGTTAGGTTAACAGAGGTTAGGTTAAGTGAGGCTAGGTTGGTTTAGGTTAGGTTAGGTGAGGCTAGGTTGGTTTAGGTTAGGTTAGGTGAGGCTAGGTTGGTTTAGGTTAAGTGAGGTTAGGTTATGTGATATTATATTAGGTTACGTTAAGTGTGTTCAGGTTAGGTTAGGTTAGTATTTATTTTAGGAAGTTATATTTTGAGGTTATTTTAATTATATTATTTTTGGTCTGGACATCTTACCTCAATATTAATGTTGATTTGTTCTTGGACATGTTTCAAAACAATTCTGTTTTATCGTCAGCTTTCCCAGACTGGTTTTAGTTATGTTGCATTATGTTGCACCACCTGGATGTCGATGTCAGCTCCATCCTGTGGTTGGCCAAAGAACCTCCAAACAAGGTCACTCTCCATCGGAATATCAAAATTCATAACTCTGTTTCTGTTCTTCTGAATATAAATTTTTTCCCAAATAGTCAGTTTCAGTTATGTTCGGTTACGTTAGGGTTGGTCAGTATAGGTCAATTTTGTTCAGATTGGTTCAGTATAGGTCAGTATAGTACAGGTCAGGTCAGGTCAGGTCATTTAACCCTTAAATTGGCAAGACATTATCTATCTATCTATCTATCTGTGGAAGTGTTGAGTGCGGCCTGTGGGGACAGCTAGAACATCCCTTCTGGGTGACTAATAGATTTTACTAGACACCCGCGGGTTCCAAGCCCTGCTAATTTTGAAAAGTGGGACGAAAAGTTTAATGTTAAATATGTGGATACGTGTTGCTAACCATGGCAGTGTCGACAGGATGTTTGGTGTATTTCGGAGCGCTGAGCAGCTGTGATGTAATTTGTGTTCTATGAGTGTATGTCTAAAGGTTGCCTTTACCATTTGATTACAATAGTTGTGTACTTTAATATACTTATTTCTATCATAGTAACAGCTTTAGCTTCTTAATATTAATTTAATAAAGGTATATTTTATCGATGTAATATTATTTTGTCGATTTTGGACATTTAAACCCATAAAAGATTGATTTTTAAAAATGGTATCTCTGTGTTCTGTTAATGTGCACATTTTATTGTTTTTTGCATTTCCCCATAACTTGCATTTTTTTTTTTCATTTTTTGGTACACTTTCCTCTGAAACTATGAAAGATAGGAGAATAATTTTTGGCATGGATATGCAGTTTAAAGAGCTCTATAATAATGAGGTAAATTTATCTTTGTGCTATTGACAGTATTTGAAATAAAATAAAAAATATATAGGTAAAGTAAAGTGATCCCACAACAGGCCCGGAGGCCCTTGGGATAGTAGGAGGTTAAGGCTCCCACTTTTTCTAGACATCAGCACTTCATATGTCAGCCGGGTTGTCAGCCCTGCATGACGGCCACCTTTACCCCCAGAACAAGCATCTGGTACTCATTTCCGTTAGAGGCTGAGTCGACCCCAGGGCCATAGTGCCGCCAGAGGGTTTGGGTCAGTTTAAAAATCCTGACACCAACGGGGAAAAAATATATAGGCCTATGCAAAATTAAAAAAAAAAAAAGAATTTTTGGTATTCAAATTTTTTTTAAAATAAATCACAAATCATATCTGAACACGAACAAACATTATTGTCAAATACATGTGGACAATACTCACTTACTTACTCACTGGCACTATCAAACCCATGGCCATGCAGGCATAAGCTCTCCATACATCCCTATCCTGAATTAATGCTTTCCAATCATTCCCTGTATAATCTACTTCCCTCAAATCATAGTTAATGTTATTTTCCCACCTCATTCTTCGTCTACCAACTGGGTGTTTTCCCTCTGGCTTTCCTACAAGAAGCTTCCATGCAAATCTTTCATTCCCCATACGTGCAACATATCCTGCCCATCGCAGTCTACGAGACTTAACTGTTCTTATTATATCTGGCTTCCTATAAAGACCATGTAGTTCATAGTTATGTAGTCTTCTCCATTCACCTGTCTGTTCATCTCTCTTTGGTCCAAGAATTTTGTTATGTAGTCTTCTCCATTCACCTGTCTGTTCATCTCTCTTTGGTCCAAAAATTTTCCTAAGTACTTTATTCTCAAATACTTGTAATCTCCTTTCCTCCCTTAAAGTAAGAGTCCATGTTTCGCACCCATATAATATAACTGGTAGAATAATAGTTTTATATATTTTCAGTTTAACGTTTTTTGAAAGGAGTTGTGACATCAAGAGTCTCTGCAATGCATAATAGCATGCATTTCCAGAATTGAGCCTATGTTTAATTTCTTTCTGCATCTCATTCCTGTTTGTGATTATTGTTCCTAGGTATTTGAATTCAGCCACTTTCTCAAAATTTCCCTCATTTGTCATTAGCTGTCCATTTCCATTATATAATGTATTTCTACATGTGACCATATATTTAGTTTTATTGATATTTACTTCCAGTCCTAATTTCTTAGTGTTACTCAATAGTACTACATCATCAGCATAAACTAACAGCTTATTAATACCATTCATTGAGTTGTAAGCCTTCCTCATTCTCTAAAGATTTAATGGCATTCTGTAGCACAAAATTAAATAGTAGAAGAGATAGTGCATCTCCTTGCTTCAACCCATTCCGGATTTCAAAAGTGTCCGAAAACTGTTTGCCTACAGCACGCTACTCTTTGTGCCATTTAGACACATTCGTATAAGTCTAACTAACTTTTTAGGAATTCCGAACTCCAGCAGGATACTATATAACTTCTCCCTCTTAATTGAATCATATGCTTTTTTTGAAGTCTACATATAGTTGATGTACAGTACCATTATATTCCCATTTCTTTTCTAAAATCTGTCTTAGACTAAAAATACAACCGTCAAGAAATGCGGACATTATGGACAATAACATACTAAATTTGGGAAACAACTGGATAAGTAGTTTTTGAGAAAATTGTACCAAGACAACACTTTTAAGAAGTTGGATTTTTTATTTTCATTCTTTTTGTATTTTAACCCATTGGAGACTTTTAACGAGTCTCCCTCGTGAGCAGGTAGAAAGTCCAAAGAGCTCCTCCACGACCTACACTCGTTGTTGTGTTATAACCCCCACTGTAAGAAGTTAGGTTTTTTTAGTGGTTTAAATTTTCGATTCACCGTCAGTAAAATTTGTGTTTATGTAAAGTAAATATGTATAGGCCTAGTGTATTGTATAGTTTATTTTAGTTATTATTTATAGAATAGTAGACTATAGCTGTAGGCATTTATTACGGTAAAATATAAGTGAATATAAATTCAGTGTTTATTTGTTAAAATTCATAGTTGTAATTTTTTTTTGCAATATGTGTGTAAATAGGAGAGATCTTATTGCTATTGAGAAACTAAGTGAAGTAGTGGATGTGACAGAGATTGTAGTGAATTATCATGGAACGAAGATTCGAACGATGAAATAATATACAGTGACAACGTAACCGTGCATGCTACTGATGGTAGAAATATTAGGTGAGTTTCGTCCAGGTTTTATCTGTAGTATTTTATAATTTACAGGTCGATATATAACTAAGATAATTAAAGAATATACGAAGAACTTTTCCTGATTTTATAATGTATAGGTCTATGCTTATTTATATTTCATATATTTATTTTTATTTATTTTTATTATGTACAGTATTATATTGCGTTAGTTATTTTTTTCGGTCTTGTTTGAACATATGATTTGTGTTTACTTTCAAGGCAATGTCCGAGAACTGTTACAAAAAGATGGTTTTTGAAATGTTTGTCAACTTTCACAGCCTTGAAAATAACAAAACATAACGGTTTACAATGCACAAAAGAGGGTAGCAAGCAGGCCACATTCCTTTCCTATTCGTAAAAGTACAAGATACTAAAAGAAATTCAGGGCTAAACAAAATATCTGAAAACATAAGTGATAGAACACAGTATGTGTATTTTGTATTCTGATTTAAAGTCCAGCGCAGCCGGAGTAGCGGTGAGGAGATTTAAATGGGTTCCCAGTGAACATGCTAGGCGCTTTAAAAGTGTCTCCAATGGGTTAAATTACTCATGAAGAAATATGTCTAAATAGTTAACCAGAGTGTCATTATGTTCAGGAAGACTTGTTTAATTAGTGACATCATTTTCATGCACATAACTTAAGAATAAGCTGAAACAATGATTTTTGTATGTTGCATATTTCTTCTTCTTCTTCTTCTTCTTCCTTTCAAGTATTAGGCCAAGGCCTGTTATGATCCTATAGAAAATTTTCCCTTATGGGAAATTCTCATATAAGACTTGAAAGCATAATAATAGTCCCTTCGATTGGTTGCTGGCCAAAGGAAGGCAAGACCAGTGATGGGGCTGCCATCTTATAGCCTCTGGTCAGGCTTTCTGGAGAAGAAAAGAAAATAAAGGAAAGAAGAAATGGAAGAAAGGAAGGACTCCCTAGCCCTCGGATGCCCTAATAGCGTCGGGGTCGAAAAAACAAGAGTTAACCAAGAGAGGTTAGATAGTAAAGTTAAAAGAGTGCAAAACACAAGTAAGTGGAAGAAATGTTTTGCACAGCTTGGGCACCTTGTGGTCGCCATCCACATATCCCCTAGATGAGGACCCCTGAGGGCTTTAAACCAAATTACAAGGAAATTAGTACCAGATGCACTTATCTAATCTCAAATTCCCTTGACTGATCCTCATTCTCGGCTGGTAAGTTCACCTAAACAGGAAATAACATTATATTGTTTATTTTTTATTATTTCACTCACCTCATACTTCATACAGAATTATGAAGTATGAGGTGAGTGAAATAATAAAAAATAAACAATATTAAAGAACCTCATAGTGTTATTTCCTATCTACATAACTTAATAACATTATAGTTTTATTCACCTCTAAGTTTAGCAGATGAAGAGTTGAAAACTTCCAATATATTTTCCAGTTGCTCCAAGTTGGACACATGGACAATGTCATCAGGTGTTACAGTAACTCCAGAATACTGGAAACTTGTCAGCAAGAAATCCAGCCAGTCTATCTGCCAACATGACAAACACAAATGTTACTATATTTGAAGAGAAAAATTATGTGCTCAGAATGTGGTTTGAACCCAAAACCTTTTGCACTCTAGATGAACGTTCTACCGAGAGAGCTATCTGAGTAAGTTCCAATCTAAATGCAAATTTTTCTCATATATACGCTTACTTATTTTAGGAATTCTCACTATGAGGTATATTCATTAAGGTAGAATTTTTCATCACTCACCTCATATTGTTATTTGACTATAAACTAGTTTTGGAACATAGTTTCTGTTCCATCCTCAGTATTGTCACGACCGTTGTTCTGTCGTCTTGAAGAGCTGTCCTTCTCTCCTTCCATTGGCTGACTGAAAAACCTCGAAACCAGGTCATTCTCACCGGGAATTTCAAAGTTCAATTTCTTCTTTTTGCTCTTTCGAACGTAGATCTTTTCCCAAACAGTAAGTTCTTTTGGTTTTTCTATTTGTTTTAATAATTTACCTTCTTTCTCGATAAGATGTTTTTCAGACCATGCATGGGCAGCCACTGCAGATTTTTCTACTTCCCCTTTCTTGACATTCCTGAGATGTTCTTTCACTCTAGTTTTCAAATTTCTCTTAGTTTTTCCTATGTAGAATTTCTCACATTCTTCACATTTAATTTGATAAATCCCTGATTTGTTTTCTTCTTTAATTTTCTCATTCTTATTAGGTCTAATCAGTCTACTGATGCTGTAGTCATTTTTGGGTGCTAACCTTATGTTGAAATCTTTAAAACTTTTTTGAAACTTGTGGTGTTTTAATGGACAATATGTGAATTTTCTAAATTTTACATTTTCTTCTTTTACTTTTAGAAGAGTGCTTTGATTAATACATTTTTGTCTTTTGAACTTGTTTATTTTCTTGAGTATCATTTTTATTGCAAAATCATTTTTCATGGCTACGATTATGTGTTCTTTTTCTTTTTCATAATTTTCTTTGTTCATTGGTATGTTCACTAATCTATGTGTCAAACTATTGAAAACTGCTTCTTTATGAGCTATGTGATTGAAACCTGAAGCTTTTATGTAGTTATCTATGTGTGTCTTCTTTCTGTAAATTCCAAATTCTATCTCTCCATTCCTTTTTAAGTTGAGATCTAAAAATGGTATTTCTCCATTGATTTCCTTTTCCATAGTGAACTTTATAGTTTGACTTTGAATGTTCAATAATTTTAATGCATCATCTATCTGTTTATGATTAACTATTGCAATTATGTCATCCACATATCTGCACCATTTTTATTATTCATTTTACACCTTATTGAGATGTATGAAATGAATAATAAAAACATCGAAAGAAGCCATACTGGCTTCATAATGTAATGTAAAATTCCCAATTAAATGTTTTCTTAATAAAGAAGCCGCCATTTGCAAGACAGAAGCAAAGGTTTTGTAGCATTTGGTGTGCGGGAATTAACAGTGTATATAAGAGAAAAGTCCACCGCTGTGGTCTCAAGGTAGCATGGGTTCGATTCCCGGTCGGGACAGGCTCCTGGATGAGGTTTTTCTTCACTTGTAAGACAAATGTCAGGAAGCTTGGACCAACGGTCCCCAAAAATCATCCGGCCATTATCATCATTCTTCGCTGGTGTGGAAAGCAACGAGAAGCTACCACACCCAATAATTCCCTAGTAAAGCTGCAAAGCATAGCGTGAAAATGCTATGATTGCAGTGAAAGACCTGCCCTTGGGCAGAATTACTATGGAATGGAATAAGAGAAAAATTTGCATTTAGATTGGAGTGATCAGGTAGCTCAGGAAAAGAGCTTTGGCCTAAAAAATCAAGGGTGCTGGGTTCAAACCCCAGTCCGAGCATATAATTTTTCTCTTCAAATATAACTAAATTTCATTGTTTAAAGGAAAAAAAAGTACCTATCGAATAACTACTAATGGTATATGAAGTGATTTATATACTGACTTAGGCTTTCACGGCCGGAGTTACTATGATGATCTTGTAGAAGATTTCCGGGCTGTTGGCCGTGGTCTTGAGGCTTGTAGTTCCCCGACGTTTTGCCAGAGACTGCGTCCGGCATCCTCAGTCTCAAAACAACCCTTGAGGATGCCGGATGCAGTCTCTGGTGAAACATTGGGGAACTACAAGCCTCAAGACCACGGCCAACAGCCCAGAAACCTTCTAGACAAGATCATGAGGTGTTACTTTGTGATTAAAATAAACATGAATACTCACACTGTCATGTAAGGACATGAGGTGGCCGACAGTAACTTCACAACTTTTCACAAGTGGGTTTTTGTCCTGAAACATAAATTAGAAAATATTAAGATAAAATCAAATGTTTCATACCTCTCCTCATTGAGACTAGGTCACTATTTAGTTTGTCTAGCGTGTCATGTACATCGTCAGGATGGGAGCGAATGTAAATTTGCAAATCGTCAGCGTATAGTTGATGTCGACAATAAGTAAGTCTAGTGGATATGTTGTTAACATAGATAGAGAAAAGAAGTGGTCCTAACACTGAACCTTGTTGGATGCCACCCTTCAATGATAGCCAGGATGATATATGGTACTAATGTATATGACAATATGTCTGGTACTAATTTCCTTTACAGGCTGAGTCAATCCTGGGGCTAAGTGCCGCCAGAAAGTTAAGACCAGTTTAAAAATATTATCTAAAATATATCTCATAATGTTACTTCCTAGAGATATTAAATAATAATTAAACCCAGTCTGTGTATATATTTTTCTTCATAGTTAAATATGAGAAATAACATTATGAAGTTCTTAATTCAATGAATGAATGAGTCATTTCTTATCTCAGCTGATAGTTTATGTTTTCTTAAACATGGCATTTCTTATCTTATCTCATAGTTTATTTTAATGAATGAGTTGGAGAAAATGCTTTAACATCTCATCTCACAAAGTTGCATGTCCTCACGATACCGGTTTCAAAAGCATAGTTCTGAAACCGGTATCGTGAAGACACACAACTTTATGAGGTGAGATGCAAAAGCATTTTCTCCAACTCATTCATAAATGTAAATACCTCATAGTGTTACCTCCCACTTTCATTTTTGATTAAACTTATAGTTTGTTTTCTTGAACACGGCACTTCTTTAAACTATGAGGTAAGATAAGAAATTACTTATTCATTCATTGAATATATTTTTCTCCTCAAATATAATTTGTCCTTCAGTGAAAAGTGTTTTTTTTTAATTCAATGCCCCAGGTTGTCATTTTGACATTTCTGTTGTTCTGTCCTGGCATTGGAGTAGTTGTAACCCACTTCTGGGTTTGGGGTGCCTGGAAAGTGGGGTTAAGCTGCCCCGATGACATGATGATAGTATTGCGTCAGAGAGGCCTTAATCCTAAACTTAATCTAAGGCAAATATGAATGATGATAATGATGATGGCCATATGTTGTTCGGGGACTGTTTGAGCTTTGAAGTTCCTGACATTTGTCTTACATGTGAGGATAAACCCCGAAAAAACCTCACCCAGGAAACTGTCCCGACCAGGGATCGAACCCGGACCCACTGTGTGTCACAGCATTGGACTTCAATGAAACGTGTTAAATTTACAATAAAAACATCAATACAAATTAAACCAAAATTAAAATGCATCAAATATTATTAGAGAAGCAAAAAATCAGAAACATTGTGGTAATACTGTGTAAATATTTGACAAAATGGAGGAAGTCCAAGCTCCTTAAGCATTGGCAACAACAACATATTTGAAAAAACTGACAATAAAAATATGTCAAGTAAGATAAATTAAAATGTTTCATACCTCACCTCATAATTATTCTTCTAAGTAGATTGCGATTTCAAGATCTTGGTGACCCCATCCTCAGTACACTCTTGACGACAGATGATATGTCGATCGGAAGAATCACTTCTTCTTTCCTCTGTTGGTGGACTGATAGACCTCCAGATCAGACTCCGCGGAAATTTCGAAGTTGATAAATTTTTCTTTCTTGTTTTTCTGAATGTAGGCAGAACTTCGAAATTGCCAAAGATTCTGACCTGATCCAGAGGTTTATCAGTCTACCAACAGACGGAAGATGAAGTGGTTCTTCCGATCGACATAACATCAGTTTATATAATAAATTTGGGAATTTTTAACATTATGAGGTTTATTCAAAGTTAAAATTGGGAAACACATTATGAGGTTCTTATTAATAAATTAATGAGTCATTTTAACATCTTACCTCATATTTCATGTTCTATCAACACGGTAACTATAGTTTTCAAATGATCTTGTCATTCATTTGAAAACTATAGTTACCGTGTTTGATAGAACATGAAATATGAGGTAAGATGTTAAAATGACTCATTAATTTATTATGAGGTTTAATTCATAAGAATTAAATGAATTATGATTTCTTCTTACGTCATACTTCTATGTTTTTTTAAACACAGCATTGCAGTATCAGACAAAAAGGAACTTGGAAACTCGTAAAAAAGGACACTTCAGAAACATAAAGAACGGAGAAATTGAAAAATCAGTTATAGCAGCACATAGTTTATTATAGCATCACAGAATTGAAAAAGAAGCAAAACTTTTGAAACATCTATCCAAACCTTTGGATTTAACAGTTTGGGAAAAAATATATATTCAAAAAACCATACAATAACCATGAACTTCGAGATTCTAGATGAACCGAGCTTGATTACAAAGTTCTTCAAAAATACAACAGACGGCAGTTTAGAAAATAATTCCTTCAAAAGAACTCCAGATGGCAGTTTAGAAAATAATTCCTTCAAAAGAACACCAGATGGCAGTTTGGATAATTATTGGCAAAAGAAAAAATTCACAGTTGTGAAAACAGCTGAGGATGGTGACAATGGTCGCTGATACTGCAGTGCTGTGTTTAAAAAAGCATAAAAGTATGAGGTAAGAAGAAATCAAAATTCATTTAATTCTCATAACATCAGTTGCCAAGAGTGTACTGAGGATGGGGTTGCCAAGACCTTGAAATTGCGATCTACTTAGAAAATTAATCATGAGGAGAGGTATGAAACATTTTAATTTATCTTAAATTAAACTTCATAGTGATTTATTCCTATAAAAGTTCAATATGTCAAGTAATTAATGACAGACATAACCTGAAAGCCACCTGAAGTTTGTTTGCCATCTGCAGCACCTCTTCCAGCTGGGTTTCCACGTCAGGAGGAGCTTCTCCGATGATCTCAGTAACCACGTTCATCAAGTACTGCAGCACATTCTCTTTGATGCTTGTCAGCGACATCCAGTCCACAGCCTCCTGCTTCCTTTTCGCTGACAACTGCAGACGCATGCTCGGAGCATCCAACTGCACAACAAGATCTCTCTGTTAATAATAATAATAATAATATATTTACTTAGGCTTTCACGGCCAGAGTTACTACGATGATCTTGTAGAAGATTTCCGGGCTGTTGGCCGTGGTCTTGAAGTTTGTAGTTCCCTAACGTTTCGCCAGAGACTGCGTCCGGCATCCTCAAGGATTGTCTTGAGACTGGCAATTTTGTCGACTACCTGCTCTATTTATACATTTATCCGCAACTTGTTCTCTGCGCGGTCCGTTACTTCGTAAATTGTATCTGCCAGATGTAAACCCCTACGAGAACAATCTACTAGAACATCAGACAGCAACCTCATTGGTGCAATGGAAGACCCTAATGCTAACCAACCAGAAAGATAATTAATTGTTTAGTATGTAATATTATTGCAATTTTTTTTTATTGTTTGTATTTAAATGTAACATATGTTTGTCTTGGTGAGTGGAAGAGAACTCCACCAGGTTAAATAAATCTATTCTATCCTTCCTACTCTATTGGTCCCACATTCAAATGCAATGAATCATCATTCACAAATACACAATGAATGGTTTCTACCTGAAGAAGACATGAAGGGACTCCTGGATTAGCTCAGTGGACAGAGCATTAGCACGGAAAGCTAAAGGTTCGGGGTTCAATTCCCAGTTCAGGCAAATTTTTTTTCTCTTTACCACTGATTTATAATAATTTAATTGTGTTAGCTTCTCAATATTAATTTAATAAATCTATTCTAATCTACTCAACTTCCAAATGGCCAACTGGTGCCAATTTAATGAACTTCAAGATTAAATTCTGCTTACTGGGAACTTCACAATTCATATAACTATATTTGTTCTTCTCAAACTTCCTGTTTTGCTATCATGTTTTATTGTTTTAATTATTGTTATCAGTTAGTTGCTTATATTTGAAGAGAAAAATTTTTGCTTAGACCGAGACTCGAACCCGGGACCTTTGGCTTGCCGGGCCAAACGCTCTACCAACTGAGCTACCGAGGCGAGTTGCGATATAGACACAAATTTTTCTCTTATATACGTTGTAATTCCCTGTCACCAAATGCTTTTGAAACCATTGTTTCTATCTTTGCAAATGGCGGCTTCTTAGTTAAGAAGACATATATTGGGAATTTAACATTACTTTATAAAGCTAGTAAGGTTTCTAATGATGTTTTTATTATTAATTTAACATTTCTCAATGAAAGATAAATTATATTTGAAGAGAAAAATTTTCGCTTAGACCGAGACTCGAACCCGGGACCTTTGGCTTGCCGGGACAAATGCTCTACCAACTGAGCTACCGAGGCGAGTTGCGATATAGATGCAAATTTTTCTCTTATATACGTTGTTTACTCATAAATTCTAACAAGTCCCCTGCATTTTTATAAATAAATATTTGTTCTTCTGAATGTATATCTTTTCCTAAACTGTTAATTCCAAAGGCTTCTCTAGATGATTCAAAAATTTTGTTTCTCTTCCAATTTTATGATTCTCTAGCAAACTATGCACTGTAATTGCCAATTTTTCCATTTTACCATTTTTTTATATTTCAAAAGTCTTATTTTGAACGAGTCTCTAAATTCCTTTTAGTTTTTACAATGTTGTAACTTTACAAACTATCAGCTGGAACAGCTCATTTTTCAACTTCTTCTTTTTTTATATTTCAAAAGTCTCTAAATCCCTCTTAGTTTTTCTTATATATATATACCGGGCTTCCAATATAAACCCGGACCGGCCTCACGGGGTTTCACCCATCAGGCAGCGCTCTCTCCTCGTCCGCATTTCACTCTGCCAGCCGCTCGTCCTTGAACTAGTCAGTTTACTATTGTTCGACAAGATGAGACGTCAGCTGACATTAGAGCAGCGCATTTATGTGTGTAAATGTTATTATAAATACGAATCAGCTTGTCGCGTTCACGAGGAATTTATTCGGAACTTCCCTGGACAATTACCTCCTTCCAGATCGACAATCTACGATCTTGTGACTAAATTTGAGACCACTGGTTCACTACAAAATAAGAAACACTCGCTCCCCAGATCTAACAGTGTGTGATTTTTATTTGTGGGGTAGCCTGAAAGACAAAGTGTACAAAACAAATCCGCACACATTGGAAGAACTGAAGAACAACATAAGAAATGAAATCAGAAACTTGACAGTGCCCGAACTACAGCGTGTCAATCTAAATGTGTTTACTCGGTATAATGCCTGTTTAACTGCAGGAGGACATTTCCAGCATTTTCTATAAGGTAAGAAACAGTTCAAGGACGGGTGGCAGGCAGGGTGAATTGCGGGAGGAAGAGACAGCACTGCGCATGCCGGGTGAAACTCCGTAAGGCCGGTCCAGTTTTATATTGGAAGCCCGTTAGTAATTCTGCCCAAGGGCAGATCTTTCACTGCAATCATAGCATTTTCATGCTATGCTTTGCAGCTTTACTAGGGAATTGCAGGTGTGATAGCTTCCCATTGAATTCCACACCGGTGAAGGTTGATGATGATAATGATAAGGATGATGATGATGGCCGGATGATTTTCGGGGACTGTTGGACCCGAAATGTTTTTGATTATTAGCCCAAATATGATTAGAATTTTAATTGGGTGGGATGGATTAGGACTTCCTGACATTTGTCTTACAGGTGAGGAAAAACCCTGAAAAAAAACATCTTTCAGGAGCCTGTCCTAACCGGGAATCGAACCTGGGCCCGCTGCATGACAAGGCAGCATGCTACCTCGAGACCATAGCAGTGGACTTATTGGACATCAGTTGTGAACGTGATACAGCATTGAGAATGTCACAAATACAGTGAAGAAATCCGGATCTGCGAGGGAGTTAAGAAGTATGAGGTGAGTCAAGAAACAACTCAACAAAATTCCATATTTCTGTTTATTTTCATCCAGTTTTCTGCAACTGAGAAGATGTTCCTTGTTTGGAATCATATTATAGTTGTCACAGAGACTCGTAGAAAAAGAACACTTTAGAAATATAAAAATCGGTGAAATTAAAAATTGACAATTGCAGCTCATAGTTTGCTAGAAAATCACAAAATTGGAATAGAAACTAAACTTCTAAAACATTTAGAGAAGTCTTTGGAATTAACAGTTTGGGGAAATATATACATTCAAAAGATAAAATATAGAGCCATGAATTTTTAAATTCCCGACAAGAATAATTTGATCTCCAAGTTTATAAGATCAAAACCAGATGGCAGTTCAGAAGATGGTGTTAACAGCAAAATTTCAACAGTTGGAGTTTGACAATTAAATTAATGTTTTTATTACCTCACCTCATATCCTTTTTCTTCTATACTGCAGTTTCGGAATTTATCTCCATCGTCAGTAGCCTCTGGTCGACCGGTGTTATGTCGTTTCTTGGCAGTTTCGGAAACCGCCAAGAAACGACATAACACCGGTCGACCAGAGGCTACTGACGATGGAGATAAATTCCGAAACTGCAGTATAGAAGAAAAAGGATATGAGGTGAGGTAATAAAAACATTAATTTAATTCTTAAATTAAACCTCATAGTGTTCTTTTCCTGTGAAAGTTAAATAAAGTTGGAGTTTGACTGAAAATGGAAGTAAAATTATAATTTTGAGACCGGTATCATGAAAACATGTAACTTTATAAGATGAGATATTAAAAACATTTTCTCCAATTCATACATGAAAAAAATATATATATTTCTTCTTTTCGTCTCTCTTTGGTCCAAAATTTTTCCTATGAACTTTATTCTCAAATACTCGTAATCTTTTCTCCTCCCTTAAAGTACGAGTCCATGTTTCATATCCATATAACTTGGAGAATAACAGTTTTATATATTTTCAGTTTAATGTTTTTGAAAGAAGTTGGGATGACAAGAGTCTCTGTAATGCATAATATCATGCATTTCCATAATTAAGCCTATGTTTAATTTCTTTGTGCACCTCATTCTTATTTGTTATTATTGTTCCTAGGTATTTGAAACCAAAGATGTTAAATCATCTGTAAATAAAAACTCACCACAATCATGTAGTTAGAGGAGTTGTCAGTGCTCTGTTTGATGTGCATATTGAAGAACAAGGGTATACCATATCGTGCTGTCAACCTGGCCACATTATGCCACGTCACTGATCCTCTCCAATCAGGTGACAATACAGGCCAGCCACCTGCTCTTTTTATCACATTCAACAGTGGTGCCAACCCCCGCTCATCTCGAGTTTCTGTAATGTTAGTAGTAAAATTTTTGGGTCAATGTTGAGATATGGATTCCTTAAAAGTGAGAAGAAGATTACAACATCGGTCTAGAAATATTAGATCATGAGACTCCAGGGGCAGTGCATCCTATATTTTCAATATTCACAAGAAAAATGAAATTCATTAAAAATAGTGACAAATAATATTTTACATAATTGAATGAGTTGGAACATATTAAGTGAAAAAGGAATTCCACTACACTTGATAGCAGTAATTAAGAAAATGTATGAGAAAACAAAAATAAAAATAAATCAAAGGGAACCAATATATATAACAGGAGGAGTTAGACAAGGTTGTCCACTATCAACCACTGTTTTTAACATTTATTTCGACGACATGATAAGATCATGGAAGCAAATGATGACTGGGGGAATTAACCTAGAAAATATAGTAATAAAAACAGTAGCCTTTGCAGATGACCAGATTTTAATAGCAAAAACAGAGGACGAACTACAAAGAATGCCATATAAACTAAATTAAATATAAAAAAAATACAACATGGAAATATCATCAGAAAAATAAAAAACAATGGCCTTCAAGGGCGCTCATCCAGTTTGGACTAAGATAATATTAGAAAATAAACGAATAGAACAAGTGGTAAGATATAACTTCCTAGGTTGCGAAATATCATACACAGCAGAAACAGATATAAATAACAAACTAAATAAGTTTAATTATATAACAGGAACACTAAAAAAAACTTTGAAAAATAAAGCCAGGAAAGACTCTATAATGAAATTATACAAGACAATGGCAGTACCTATTATTACTTATGGACCCGAAACATAGTATCAAAACACAACAATCTGCCAGAATACAAGTAGAGGAATTAAACACAACAATAGTCTTCTTCTTCTTCTTCTTCTTCACTTCCTGGTTTAGGCAAGAGTTGCCTGTTCCGTCTTCACTAATAGATCTAAGACCATCTCTTCCGAGGACGTCCGACATCTCTTCACAACAATAGTGAAATACAAAACAAACTGGAAAGAACACTTGGCAAGGATGACTGAGAATAGAATACAAAAGCAGCATACAGCTATTCACCACGAGGAAGAAGAAGTTTGGGAAGACCAAAGAAAAGATGCAAACAGCAGCAATTTGGAGCAGGAACTGGCTAGTAAATAAGCCTCTATTTTTTAGAGCTAATTTATAGGTTATGGAACTCATATATTAAAGTAGATTATTTTAAGTCTGATATGGAGGATATTCTGTAAACCGTGATGATGAAGAAGAAGATAATTGAATCAGAAATGTTTGCACCTCACTTTTCTATTTCCCCATTTTTTACATTTCTAAGGTGTTCTTTCAATCTTGTATTCAAGATCCTTTTTGTTTTTCCTATGTATATTGTTTTACAATCTTTGCAATCAATTTGATTAGAAAAATTTTGATTTGGAAGTTCACTGGTCAGCCAACAGAGGGAGCAGAAATCAACCTACAGGATCAACAACCGCAAATTCAACAGTTGGGAAGCACTGACAGTGTCACAAAAGTGTGAAGAAACTACAGTCTGCAAGAAATATAAAAAAAAATTAGTTGAGTCAAAATCCCTAACTCATAAAGAAACCTCACGTGTTACTTCCTTCAAATATTAAATATCACTAAGGTATTTTTATTATTAATGTAATACTTCTCAATAAATATAATCACTAAGGTATATTATATTGACTTAGGCTTCATGGCCGGAGTTACTATGATGATCTTGTAGAAGATTTTCAGGCTGTTGGCCGCGGCCTTGAGGCTTGTAGTTCCCCGACGTTTCGCCCGAGACTGCGTCCGGCATCCTCAAGGGTTGTCTTGAGACTGGCAATTTTGTCGACTACCTGCCCTATTTATACATGTGCTGCTATAGCTGATTTTTCAATTTCTCCATTCTTTATGTTTCTGAAGCGTTCTTTTTTACGAGTTTCCAAGTTCCTTTTTGTTTTTCCTATATATATCCTGTTGCAAACTTTGCAATCAATTTGATAAATTCCAGATTTTTTTTATGTCTGGGGTGTTAACTTTATTATTAGTTAACAGAAGATTACCCAGGCTGAATTTGTTAATTGAAGTAAATGTTATATTAAATTTTCTGAAAATTTTTTTGAAACTTATTATTTCTCTTTGTGAATCACTTAAGTATCATAATAATAAAAGATCCATGAGCACCCTGGTGCTGCAATTATACTACCCACTAACACTTACTGGTATCCAGGCAGGCTGAGTACATTCTCTTAGCTTTCTTCAAAGCACTGAAATCTGAGGATCGTGAAGGTTCTTCCAGAATTTCTGAAAACACAAAGCAAATTGTAATCACTATTTGAAATAATGTTAGAAGCCCTACTGGCTTTATAAAGTAATTTTAAATACACAATAAATGTCTTCTTAACTAAGAAGCCGCCATTTGCAAGATAGAAGCTACGGTTTCAAGCATTTGGCACGAGGGAATTACAACATATATAAGAGAAAAATTTGCATCTAGATCGCAACTTGCCTCGGTAGCTCAGTTGGTCCCGGGTTTGAGTCTCGGTCTAGGTGAAAATTTTTCTCTTCAAATATAATGTTATACTTTACTTATTTTAGGAATTCTCACTACGAGGTATATTCATTAAGGTAGAATTTTTTATCACTCATCTCATATTGTTGTTCTTATTTGACTATAAACTAGTTTCGGAACATAGTTTCTGTTCCATCCTCAGTATCGTCACACTCTTCAAGACGACAGAACAACGGTTGTGACGATACTGAGGATGGAACAGAAACTATGTTCCAAAACTAGTTTATAGTCAAATATCATCATCATCATCATCATCATCCTGCCAGGTATTAGTCCTAGAAGAACTGTTACGGTCTGAGAAAGCAGTTTTCATGCCATCTTTTCATAGGTCGACCAAGTGACCGTTTCCCATTTGGACAGTAGTTCATTATTGCCTTGGGGATCCTGGATCTAGCTATTCTTGAGACATGTTCCTTCCAGTTTAGCTGATATCTGGAGATGTAGTCCAGTATTGGTGACACATTAAGTTCTTGAAGGATTTCTACATTTTTCTTTCGATCCCATTTGGTGTAGCCAGCTGTTCGGCGCATAGATTTCATCTCACAAGCTGTTAGTCTACTTTCATCTCTCGTCCTTATAGTCCACGCTTCACTCCCATAACATAGGACTGGTCGAGCCATTAATTGATAAAGACGAGTACGAGTTGATTTTTGCACTAATGAAGGTTTTAAAACTCTATTAACGATTCCCATTGATTTGTTGAATATAGTCAAATAAGAAGAACAATATGAGGTGAGCGATAAAAAATGCTACCTTAATATTATACTTTACCTACTAGAGCAGCGACATACCTCTAATAGTATATGTTGTTGCATTGTCTACCATTTCAAACATTCCCCAGCCGAGAGCTCCATCTGGCACCTGCTGGTTCTTAGCAAAGTTACCACATGCGAACGTGTAGAAATCTTCACAAGGATCTGCAGTCAGTTTCACCGTCTTTCGTAGATACTGCCCTGCAACAATAATCTCAATAAATTGCAATAATTAATTGAGCACATGAAGATGTGAAACTTGATAAATAGAACAAAGGCTCAACTGCACTTCTACTTGCGCTTGATTTTTCAGTTATATTGTTGTAAACTATAGCTCTTCTTCTGTATTTACTAACATTATTTAATATTTTAAACTTTTTCAAACAATTTTTATAACATTATTAGACAATTTTGAAGTATTTATTTAAATATGCAAATCACAATATTATGACACTGTTAGGCAATATTGTGATGCTAACTGCTATTTTCTCCACAGAGTATATTACTTTATCTATGATTTTTCTATCGCTGCTTTGGGTTATCGCAGGTTGGATCAGCGTTAGGGAGTGATAAGTAAGTATACACCCATTTTTAATAAACGTTTGGTAATTTTAATATTATTAATATATATTTTTAACAAAGATTTGGGGATTTATTGCAAATATTGGTAATTTAAATTTCACAGCGATGGATAGTAATCGAGGATAATAATCGATATGTGGTTCGATTGTGGGTTATCGCTGGCTCTATAAACTCTGGCGCATGCGCACTGTTGTTCTATTGGACTTTGAAAATATTTCACGCTAGTTTAAGTGCAGTTTTTCCTATTTAATAATTGTAAAATATCTTTTAACAATTATTGCTGATTATATGAAATGTGTCCACCGCTGTGGTCTCGAGGTAGCATGATGCCTTGTCCCGCAGCAGGCCCGGGTTCGATCCACGGTTGGGACAGGCTCCTTGGTGAGTTTTTTCTGGGGTTTTTCTTCACCCATAAGGCAAATGTCAGGAAGCTTAGGGCCCAACGGTCCCCGAAAATCATCCGGCCATCATCATCATCCGTATCATTATCATAAGTAATGCCACGAGTGATTTCCAATTTATCTAGAGAATTTCGAAATCAAGAGTGGCATTTGTTAGGACTATTTAACGAATAAAATTAAGCTGTTTACTCACAAATCATTATTTAACTATTGTTATTTTAAAATATTTATATATTTAACGTAAACGGCAATGTTTGAAAACAAATGAGAAGCGATAGGTACGCTTCATCTGCTTCTTTTGTTTATCACTGCAACCAGATCATACTATTTATTGCCAAAGGAACGCAATATTGTAAGAATTCTCTCTAGTGGAGAAAAAATGAAACACATCAAACTGTATATTAATTCATTTCTGATGTCGTATGATGTAAATACGACAATTATATTTTTCAGGATTGTTACTTGGGAAAAAAATACATTTAAGAAAGTGCAAACAGTGGTTTCTTTTTTTGGTGGTATAATCAATTGCTACAAATGTTTTTATATTAATTCCCGCATGCGGCATGTGTTGACATTCATGCACTATATATACAATCTGGTAGCTGTATTTCTCACCGGCTCAGTCACTGCAAAATAATGGTCAGACCTGTTCAGAATATTAAAAAGGAGGAGCTTTCTTTAATATGGTAATTATAACACTGATAAATATTTCATGAAACACGAATCTGATTGGTTGTAAAACAGAAATCATTGAAGCGTGATTGGTCATGACTCCCATTTGGGGAATGAGTTAAATAGTCATCACCATCCTTCACTGGTGTGGAAAGCAACGGGAAGCTACCACACCTATAATTCCCTAGTAAAGCTGCAAAGCATAGCATGAAAATGCTATGATTGCAGTGAAAGACCTGCCTTCGGACAGAATTACTATGGATGGATATAAAATATCACGAAATTATAATAGAAATGGAAAAAAATATGTAGTGCAACAATGACTTAAGAACGTTGTAAGGAAAAGCATATAGTAAGTTAATCAATTGAGTTGGTGTTTACTTGATGAAAATTCATATTTATTTAATTAATATATAGTAAGTTATTGGAATGTTGAACCAATTGCCTTAACTATGCGACATTATAAAAAATATATAAACTTACATGTTGGAAAAACTGCACTTAACTAGCGTGAAATATTTTCACAGAAAAATTGCACTTAAAGGAGCCTGAAATATTTTCAAAGTCCAATAGAACAACAGTGCGCATGCACTAGAGTTTATAGAGCCAACGATAACCCACAATCGAACCACATATCGATTATCATCCTCGATTACTATCCGTCACTATGAAATTTAAACGACCAATATTTGCAATAAATCCCCAAATCTATGTTAAAAACATATTAATAATATTAAAATTACCAAACGTTTATTCAAAGTGGGTGTACACTTACCTATCACTCCCTAATGCTGATCCAACCAGCGATAACCCAAAACAGCGATAGAAAAAGCATAGACTAAGTAATATACTCTGTGGAGAAAATAGCAGTTGGCATCACAATATTGTCTAACAGTGTCATATTGTGATTTGCATATTTAAATAAATACTTCAAAATTGTCTAATAATGTTATAAAATTGTTTCAAAAAGTTTAAAATATTAAATAATGTTAGTAAATACAGAAGAAGAGCTATAGTTTACAACAATATAACTGAAAAATGAAGCGCTAGTAAAAGTGCAGTTGAGCCTTACATGTTAAAGGCATCTATAAATAGAAAAGACCTACCTTGCTTCCTGCACTGTCTTGTGCGACATTCCTCACACAGTCCTATGACAGCCAAACCACACACCAACTGCATTAATAACAATCTGCAATGGTATTATAAATAAACACATTTCAATGCAATTTCGTGCTTTTCTATGCCAGGAGTCAACCTATAATAATTTAATTTCATTAGGTGAGAAAATGAGCAAGTTAATGTACGCCAGATTAATTTACAATTTATTGCATCATTTTATACCAAAATTCATACCATCGTTTCTTGCAAACATATTTGATTATTGTAACATGCAATTTCTAAAGTAGCTATGACTTTTTCATGAAATTTCAGTTTCGTACTTCAAAGTTGTCTGTGTACCAACATAGAGAAAATCGTGATCCTAGTACCCATAGACAACCATGGTACCAACATTACGAGAATGTATTCCAATACCAATATCGGCTAAGCACGAAGTCTCCAATATCTAGTACATATTTCTGTCCAAAGAATGCGCTGTATGTATATCGTTATCTATGACGTATATCCTGCACAAACCCATTTTTTTACGATTTAAAAACGTTACTTTTGGCACAGAGATGGTATAGAATTTCCATGCTATAATTATTTCAAGTAATAATGTGAATAAAAATTCCTTAATTAAAATATTTATTTTATTTAGTTTAATTAAGGTCAATGAAGATGGCAGTAAAACCTGAGAATTTTACATTAAAAAATCCCGATTCGCGATGGGCCTAGCCTATAGTTCTATGAGTTTTAATGAACAGACCAGGTAAGTTGGGTTGTTTCCTAGGAGAGCGGAAATTAGGAAGGCAAAATTGTGCTTGAAAAGTTTACGAAATACTTGCTAATTTCGTAACGACAGGATCGCTACTTAACATTTTTATTACAAACGCCTTCAAGATTTAGGAGAGCGGAATTTAGGAAAACAGGATTGTGCATAAAAAGTTTACGAAATACTTGCTAATTTCTTAACGACAAGGGATTTTGATATCGCTACTTAACATTTTTATCACAAACGTCTTCAAGATCTAGGAGAGCGGGATTTAGGAAGACAGGATTGTGCATGAAAAGTTTACGAAATACCTGCTAATTTCGTAACAACAAGGAAAAATATCGCTACTTAACATTTTTATCACAAACGCCTTCCAAGAAAATGTTACAAAATACCATTTTCAAACATAAGCAAGATTACGACAAGAATATGTATTAATTTTATAGATTAGCCTATCATTTTCTGTATCTCCAGAACCTATCATAATCTACTCAGAAAATAAAAAAAAACATATATGAATCATCACTGATTTCTTCGGTTTTTTATTTACATAAGCTTTTAACATAGAATGTCTATTTATTTACTTTTTATGATTACCTGGCGTTGCCCGGTTATTTATATATCGCAGTCTTCTTGTCACTAATCACTAGGGCAAGGCATTTAATGATTTTACATATTTTCCTTATGAAGGTTGAAACATTGCTTGCATATATGAAAATGTATGACATTAAAAAACGGATTAAATAAAGTTCAATTTATAATCATATTTACAGGAGTAAATTTAACTTTTCTCCCTCAACATTTTTTAGGTCTTGCAGGGATACCCCGGCGATAAAAGCAATTCGTTAGGGCATTTTTTGCATTTTCTTAACTTTTTTAGGGATAGGTCATTTTTTGGCAATTGTTAGGTTATTTTGAGCATTTTTTTACACTTTTCCAGAAGGTTGTGACATTATTTGTATTTGATGAGATTTTTATTATAATTCAGTATTTTTCCCTGTCAATACAATTTCTTGGAATAAATAGATGTTTTGCTAACTACTATCCATATTTTTTAAGGTATGTGCAAAATGAACTTGCCCACTTCTAGGAATTTTATTCAATTACTTGGAGCTTATCAAGCTTCTACTCCTATTTTTCAAGGAATGTGCTTAATGGACTTGTCCACACTCCCATTGTTATGCTGTTAAGTGAGGTGGTCGGTTGTTTCTAGCCACCTGTATGAACAGGTTAAGAGCAAAATGCCTAAAGTAAAGGTAAGTGATAGTGTTAAATTAAAGGCATTTGTTTCAAAATATGGAGAAAATATTTTTTCAACGGATGGTCATATTTTATTCTGCAAGATTTGTGATGTGAGAGTGACTGCTGAAAAAAGTAGAGAGGAGCTTTTCCATTTATAAGTCAGTACTAGCAGACAATAGACAATAATCATTTATATTTGAAAACCACCGCCAAGTTTTGATTGTTAACTGCAATTCAAAATTGTTGTAAAAGTGCATGGTGTAAATGAAATGAATTTTCTGTAATAAAAGGTACTGCAATATGTAGTTTGTAATACTTTTCTTTTAATATTTTTATGTCAAGTTAAATTTTATATAATTCAGTAATCAAATGAGTAATTAATCTAATAAATAGTATTTTTATTGGTAATTCTTAACTTTTTATTGGTCATTTTTTTAATTTTATTGGTCTTATTTTTTGTATTTTTAGGTCATAAATGCATTTTTTTTACCAATTTATAGGTTATCAAATGCCTTGTCCTACTAATCACCTTAGCGAGTAAAAAAAAACTATGGAACCTCGGTTATTTTTAACATTTATTTTATAGGGACAAAGGAAGACCAAAACATTGGTGGAAACATCAAGACTCTATTCGTTAGGTTCACCGTCACGGGTCACGTGGCCTAATTCGGATTTGCTCATGATGATGATATTTTTCACGCATTCTCTCACCCCATCTAGAGACATCAGGGTTCAAACGAGAGTTGAAATGTCATTGGGATTATCACCAATGAGAATTTTTACCTCGAAAACTATTAATTCGATACTAATGTCGGTCATTTTTTATTATATAGCGGAGTAAGGGGCATCTTTCCCACAGTATTTTTATAATTTTATGTCAGCCCCGGAGGTCTAGATACTCTGTAGTGAGCGCGCCTCTATTTGTGTAAAATTTTCGATCTCTTAGTTAACTAACTCACTGGCACTATCGAACCCGTAGGTTCATGGCCGCGCGGACATAAGCTCTCCATACATCCCTATCCTGAGCCAATGTTTTTCCAATTACTCCCTGTATAATCTACTTCCCTCAAATGTTATTCTGCCACCTCATTCTTGGTCTACCAACTGGACGTCTTCCCTCTGGCTTTCCTTAAAAAAGCTTCCATACACGTCTTTCATTCCCCATTTGTGCCACTTGTCCTACCTATCGCAATCTACGAGACTTAACTGTTCTTATTATATCTGGCTTCCTATAAAGACCATGTAATTTACTACTGTGATGCAGTCTTTTCCATTCACTTCGATCTCTTAGTTGCGTACATAAACGGTATATATGAAGTCTGATCAGTGAGTACAATGCATTTTATGTTACCAATATATTTGTATTACAGGATACGCATTTTGAAAGACATAGAACTAAACTGGTTTATACTTTCTCTTATCTGTACTCAGTGCGGCAATGTCTGTGTTACCCACCGGCGCTCTGAGGTACCGCTGTTTTAAGTTGCATGTACAGAGTGATTCAGAAATATGGCTATACGTTTGATCGCATTTTATGACGAAAATAGTATCATTAAAGGAAATATGAAGTTATCATTGGAAAGGGAATCCTTAAAATCACAACAATAGAACAAAACAAACCAAATCTCTGCTCACGTGCAGTTTGCGGGTTGATTTTTGTGGGCTAGAGTTGAACGCCTCCACAATTCTCTTTGTTGTTTCTGATCCGTGCTAATGCGAGGCCTTCCATGAGGTTTGATTTTCTGCATCCTTCCCGTTTCCAGCAGTCGTTTTCTCCACTTCCCCATAGTCGACGGCTGCAATGCTACGTTAAACTCACGTCTTGCAGCCTCACGATCATTAGCATACGTTATTGCTCATGCAGCAATTGTAATTTGCTGTTGCATATTCAACGCCATTTTGACTAATGATGTAAGTTCTACACTGGTTTGTTTTATTCCATTGTTGTAATTTGAATAATTGTCTTTCCAACGGTAATTTCATATTTCCTGTAATGGTAATATTTTCATCACACAACGCGATCAAACGTATAGCCATATTTATGATTCACCCCGTACATTATCGAGTTTGGTTCAAATTGCTCGGTTCGTCCCAGAGTTATGTTGTAACATAATCATGCTCTTATACTGAGCTAATGTTTTACAGTTATTCCCTGCATAATTCATCTCTCTCAAATCATTGTAACTGTTATTCTCCCACCTCAGTCTAGACATAGACTGGGGTTTTTTCCTCTGGTTTCCCTACAAGTAGTTTCCATGCCCTTACAATCCTCATTTGTATCACATGCCCTGTCCATCGCAGTCTATAATTCAAATAAAAAATTATGGAATATTCACCTGAAAGGTCCGTCTCCTCAACTTAACTAATTATTTAACTGTAGCGATTTCAGGACTTGTCCCATCATCGGCAGGATTCAAAACTGGTGCTTCACTGAAGATCTGCTAGAGGGGGTTACATGTATTGGGTTCGTTTTCGTTTATCAGATTGTCGTTGTTGTGACCTGCTTTCATGAAATCAATAGCTGCAGATTGGTCATTGTTTCTGGGGGTATAAATTACATAAATTATATTTTAATATTTATTAATTAAATAAAAATAAAACATAGTTTTATTTGATTTTCATATTTATTATATAATTCAGTGACAGACATGAAGAAGGTACAGTGTGCCGAAACAGCTGTCACTGAATTATATAATAAATATGAAAATGGTACTGTACATCAACTATACGTAGACTTCCAAAAAGCATATGATTCAATTAAGAGGGAGAAGTTATATAGTATCCTGCTGGAGTTCGGAATTCCTAAAAAGTTAGTTAGACTTATACGAATGTGTCTAAATGGCTCAACGGGTAGGGTGCGTGTAGGCAAACAGTTTTCAGACACTTTTGAAATCCAGAATGGGTTGAAGCAAGGAGATGCACTATCTCCTCTACTATTTAATTTTGTACTAGAGCATGCCATTAAATCTTTAGAGAATGAGGGGAAGGCTTACAACTGAATGGTATTAATAAGCTGTTAGTTTATGCTGATGATGTAGTACTACTGGCCGATAGCGAGGAGATACTAAAGGCCAACACGCACACACTATTGAGTAACACTAAGAAATTAGGACTGGAAGTAAATATCAGTAAAACTAAATATATGGTCGCACGTAGAAATACATTATATAATGGAAATGGACAGCTAATGACAAATGAGGGAAATTTTGAGGAATTGGCTGAATTCAAATACCTAGGAACAATAATCACAAATAGGAATGAGATGCACAAAGAAATTAAACATAGGCTCAATTCTGGAAATGCATGCTATTATGCATTGCAGAGACTTTTGATGTCCCAACTCCTTTCAAAAAACGTTAAGCTGAAAATATATAAAACTATTATTCTACCAGTTATATTATATGGGTGCGAAACATGGACTCTTACTTTAAGGGAGGAAAGGAGATTACGAGTATTTGAGAATAAAGTTCTTAGGAAAATTTTTGGACCAAAGAGAGATGAACAGACAGGTGAATGGAGAAGACTACATAACAATGAACTACATGGTCTTTATAGGAAGCCAGATATAATAAGAACAGTTAAGTCCCGTAGACTGCGATGGGCAGGACATGTTACGCGTATGGGGAATGAAAGACGTGCATGGAAACTTCTTGTAGGAAAGCCAGAAGGAAAACGCCCAGTTGGTAGACCAAGAATGAGGTGGGAGAACAACATTAACTATGATTTGAGGGAAGTAGATTATACAGGGAATGATTGGAAAGCATTAGCTCAGGATAGGGATGTATGGAGAGCTTATGTCCGTGCGGCCATGAACCTACGGGTTCGATAGTGCCAGTGAGTAAGTAAGTAAGTAATCAAATAAAACTACGTTTTATTTTTATTTAATTAATAAATATGAATTTTCATCAAGTAAACACCAACTCAATTAATTATTTTAATATTTGTTTAATATTGTTGACTTCTGATTGAGATTTAAAAAGCTGTTCAAGAAGAAAAACACAAATATGCATTTTTCTTTCCAAACTTTGAAAAACGCAGAGAAGAGTGGAGAAAAAGGTGCTGATGCATAAAAAAATAAGGAAAAAGGGACGAAATGTAGTAACCTCACGAAAATATGCAACAAATTATTTATTTCGCTTCATTTCATCCCCCCAAATACATGATTATATTGAACTATTGGTATGAAAACAGCTATATTTTTTCAAAAGGTGCCGCACCTCAAAATCGTTTCCCTAGTCATTACAATTAATCGCTTTCAACTTGTACAGTGTGCCCAACAACTTTATTCGCCATAACATATTTATTAACATAATCAACAGTCACGAATTAAGCCCACGTGGCTTGTTCCGGTCTCAAAGATTTTCATTCAAAAAGTTGAATCCATCTCTTTTTCGGTCTATCAACATTCCCGTCTCCTTTTGGTTTGTAATATAGTATAGTTTTTGGTATGTGTTCATCTTACATTCTTTTAACGTTTTCTAGATTATTTTATCTAAAAGTTTAAAAATATTTAGCTCATTTCTTATTTTATCTACATTTTACTTCCGAGTATAGCGAACATGCATGACACCCTGTCCCTGATATTGTTGATAAAATGGTGGACACAAAACAAAATGCCGGTTGAATTAAGAATTTTAATAACTAATACATGTGACGTTACCTACCTCATTTCAAGTGACGATCAACTGGTTCTAAGTAATGACGACAAACAACTGAACAACTGTCGTTCGCAGTTCCTATTTATCTCAGATTCATAGAGATAAGAAAACATGACCAACACTTCACGTAAAAATCCATTATCGCATTACGTCCTTTTCCCCGCTGCCTTCTGATCCCTACGTTCATCTCTCTCAACCACTCGAGAGAGACAAAGGTCTTGAGTTCAAAAAGCATATCGGACGCGAGACCTAGACTTACAAAAAAAAAAGTAGCCTATGTCAGGCAAAGCTAGGTACATAAACTATGCGAATTTCTCATCAAGGCTAATTTATGGACCTATTTTGTTTACGAAATACATATTTCTTTTGTTAACTAAATCGTATCTAGTTTTTATGCGATGAATCAGAAGTTATAGTAGTTAGAACAATTTTCAAAATTTGGGACCCAGTAACACCCACTCCTAAAACTCCGATTTTTGGATAGATCCTTTCTCATTTTATTTCAATCTAGTTTCGTTCCAAAAAAATGCGTAGTTGCAGCGATTTTTAAAGTTTCGCTTCAGGTTAATCCCCAATTCTTATGGTCCGATATTCTGGTTAACAAACTCTATTTTACTTATCTTAAAATAACCTACCTAACATAACTTAACCTAACATAAAAAACCAAAAATAACCTCACTTAACAAAAGCTAACTTAACCTAACACAAATTAACCTACCCTACCCTAACATAATCTAAGCTAAGCTAACACAACCTATCAACTTTTATAATATTCATGATGTGTTCCGATGATGGGACAAGTCCCGAAAGCGCTACAGTTAAATGATAATTAAGTTGAGGAGACGGACCTTTCAGGTGAATATTCCATAATTATATATTAATTTTAACACAACCTAACCTAACCAATTCTAGCATAACTGAAAATTCTTATTTATTTTTTCAATTTTTTTATATTTTTTCAAATTTTTATACTTTTCACAATTTTTATATTTTCTCGAAATTTTTACATTTTTTCAAAATTTTTACATTTTTTCAAAATTTTTACTTCTTTCAAAATTTCTGTATTTTCTCAATTTTTTTTATATTTTTTCAAAATTTTCATATTTTTTCAAAATTTTTGTTTTATTTCGAAAATCTTATTTTTTTAAATTTTTGTAATTTTTTTTTCGAATTTTTAAAATTTATGCATACTTTTAAAATTTTTATTTCTTCAAAATTTTTATATTTTTTGATTATTTTTTGTATACTTTTTTCCACATTTTTATACATTTTTAATTTTTTTATAATTATTTCCAAAAACCTGATTTTAAAATAACCTACCAAACATAACCTAATCCAACAAAAGCTAAACTAACATAACTTAATTGATTTGCTGCTGTAAGAGCGTTATTAGTTATTAGACACAAGATTTTCAGGCTCGTAAAAAATCCTTAAGCCTGAATGAAAAGCCTCTAAGCAAAATTTACCAAATTTTCCCATCCTAGTACTATCTTGGTTTCCTAGATGTCAGTATGAGGCGGAACGCTGACCACGGACCACACAAATGACATCTATACGAAAACAAGTGTAACTAAATTAATATGGTTCAAATTCTTCCCTGTAGGGGGAGAGCGCCTAAGTAAAGAGAAAACACGGGTTTACAATAAAAAAAATATAAACAACTCCACTATTGTCGATCCCAAGTCTGGATGAGAGAGGAAGGGAGCAGTAACACCTAGTTAAAAACCTAGGTTCAACTGACCCGGCTGATAGTACCTTGTGAGGGTCCCTAGCCCGGGTTAAGGTGAAGACCCCAACGGCAGATGCAGCAGAGAAGGAGTCCTACGGTATGGTGAAGACGGCGGATGAGATAATAAAGGGTGGATCAGACTCTTAGCTGCAGTGAAAGCAACTGATCTATGGTGCACTCCAGAAAAAGTCTCTGGTCCTCCAGGTTGGGGGTTGATGCTATGGAACAGCTCCTCATATATTGTAAAAAAAACTTAATGTTAAAAAACCAAAATATATAGCCTCCGATATGAAACACGTACAAGAGATTGAAGAAATCCAACTAAGATGGAATGGACATATGAGAAGAAGGGACACAGAAACAAACGAAGTAATGAAATGGATACCTCCTGGAAAAGGGAAACGTGGTAGACCAAAGCCAACGTGGATAAAGTGAATTCAAGACAACGTGAATAAGAGAAATATGAAAGAAGCAAACTCGCAAGACAGGGAAGTGTGGAAGAAAAAATTAAGTTGATAGCCTTCTGTGGGAAACATCTTATTAAAATAAAAATGTTCACAATAATATGTCAATAGAGCAAGTTCATGCATACAAATTACACTGAGCAACAAAAAACAAACTTTTTTTTGTCTCAGAAAGAAAAATGTGATTCTGATAGTACTTTTTCACCTGAATTCAAATACATCGGGTTTTCTCAATCACGCAAGGTTTCCGAGAGACAGGAATTTATCATTTTAAACATTTTAATATTTTCTACATTCGTAAGTACACAATATTCGAACATTCGGACTCGCCTAGAAAGTAAGAAATGGCGATTTTCTGCTATATTTCGCCTGTGGAGCATCCCCCTTGATGGTCCAACAATAATCGGCCAGCATATTAGGATTCCATTTGCCTTGATATCTCTTTTCCATAGCTGAAATCTCCTGAGTTAGTTCATTTGGTTTTATTTTACAATGGACAAATGGACGAAAAAACGTTTATTAAAAAAATAATTATTTAAATCCATTAATTGAAATTGAAATAAAAAAAACTGTGGGTGATGGAGAAATTCCGAATACATATTTGAAAACACGATAAAAACTGCATTTAGTACAAATATTGTTACTCATGAGACAAAAATCATGTTGACCAGTGTTATTAGGATCAAATATGCTATGATTTTAATTCTGAAGTAGAAAGAAAATGTTCTGAATTTCAAAATATGTATCACACAATTTTAAGAACTTTAAAAAGAAAAATTCGCCGAGACAGTCTGCTAAAATTTTACAAATGGCACTGTCTGTGCAACATAGATTTTAATTAAAGAGGACCGCATACAAACACAAGCTGATGCAATGAGCAGTGGCCGGTCATGCACCGCGTCCCATTCAAACCTCCCACATCAGGAAGATTTTATTTGGTAATCTTCTTTCTTCCATTCTTTCTCAAAGTATGCGGAATTATGAAATGAGGTTGGTATTAGAAGAAAGAGAAACTCAAAGAATTTTTTGTTTTCATTGTTGCAGTTAATTCATCTGTCGCATGTTGGACAATAATGACATAAAACAAAATGGCGACTCCTCAGCAACGAGCACAAACTGTTTTCTGAAATGCAGAGACAAAGTCGATAATTACAGTAGAAAGAAATTAACGGAGAATATGGAGGAAATGCACCTGATGGGAAGATCTTTAATGCATGGCTTGACAAATTTCTGGCGACTGGAAGTGTTAAAAAAGAATCTGGAGGTGCTCGTACACGTGTTTCAGAAGAAAATATTGAAGAAATTAGAGCAGGATTTCAGAGAAGTCCACACAAATCAATTCGCCAAGCTCCCCGGCAGTTCAATGTGCCGAGATCAACTGTGCATCGAGTGCTTCATAAGCGACTTCGTTTGTACCCCTACAAGGTGCAAATTGTTCAACAAATAAAGCCAGATGACAGGCCACGACGACAGGCATTCTCTATTGAAATGCTAGATCGTATTGACAAGGACCCTCAATTTTTTGGAAACGTCTTGTTTTCTGACGAGGCAACGTTCTATGTTATCAGGATTTGTTAATCGGCACAATGTAAGGACCTGGGGTATGCAAAATCCACATGTCTACCGTGAACACATCTGGGTTAGCCCAAAAGTTAATGTTTGGTGCGGCCTGATGAAGAACAGGATTATAGGTCTTTTTTTGTTTTTTTTTTCCTTCCTTGAGAAGTCAATAACTGGCCCAGTATATCAAGTCATATTTAAATTAATATTGGGAAGTAAACATTATGAGATTATTTCATTGTGAGTGGAGAACGTATTTTTATCGACTCACTTCATATGATTTCAAATTTCTTTGATATTGTCTGAAACCGTCGGTATCAAAGAAATTTGAAATCATATGAGGTGAGTCGATAAAAATATGTTCTCCACTCACTATTAATACCAAGTCATGTTGGAACAGTTCTTATACCCCAAGTAGCTGATCTGCAACCCCAAATAATTTTTCAGCAAGATGGTGCCCCATCACACTGGAGCCTGGATGTTCGGAATTTACTCAAAGAATCCCAGATAGGTGGATTCGACGCGGCGGACCAATTTGCTGGCTACCACATTCGCCAGACATCACTCCACTGGACTTCTTCCTCTGGTGGTATGTAAAAGACTGTGTGTTTGCAACTCCAGTACAAGATCTTCATTATTTACGAACCAATATCCTTGACACAATTGCAACAGTACCAATAGACATGTTGGACAGAATGTGGCAGATACAGACTTGATGTTGTTCGTGCTACTAATGATGCACATATAGAGGTGTTTTAGGGCCGCATGCAAATACATTAGTCTCTACTCAAATTACTTCAATCACTGGTGAGCTGACTCACCGTCAGTAATTGCTGAGATCGAATTAACGGCCGACTTTCCGGTCATGCATGAAAGTTGATGTTTTCGTGATATTGGCAACGAATTACCCAGAATTCTCAGCGATAAAACCACTTCCGTTATTTTCGTCTGCTATAGAGGAACGCATTTACGCTTGCGTCCCGCAAATAATACCGATTACAACGACGTCTGTGTCGCGCAATATTACGCCGATTCTGCTGTTCTTCCGGTTGAATTCTTTGGTAGACTCTATCAAATTCCTCTTCTCCGCGTATACCGAAAACATGATCGAAGTCTTCAAGGTCCGACATCTTGGATAAAGCTGCAAAGGTTTCAAACTACATCGGTTACCATCGGTTCCCTTCGGGATTTTCACGATAAGTTTCTATCTTGAGCTATGATCTTAAGTTACCTCGTCAGGTAGCTTACAATTATTATCGCATGAATAGATTTCTGAGTAAGCAAAATGTATTAGGATAAAACTTTCTCAGCAGAGAACGCCATTTACTGTCTAATGCGTTCAAACATTCGACCCTAATGTGTGACAATGAAAATTCTTTGAGTTACTGTTTCTTTTAATACCAGCCTCATTTCATAATTCTGCATACATTGTTAGTTATGATTAATTAAAATGTGGGAGGTTTGAATGTAACACCCTGTATATTCCCTGAAAGATCAAGACCATCTTCGTTAGGTATACCATCACAACTCACATGACCTAAAACGAATTTTTTCATGATGATGATGGACAGAATATTTAAACTGGCAACCAATAGATAAAATAACAAAACAACTATTGTTGTGCAAAGCCAAAGGACAGAGGAGTCAAGGATGGCTACTGACAAGGTACATGGATCAAAACATAGTGTTTTTGAAGCAAAATAATAGTTCGGACAGAATGGTTTAAAATATCTAAAAATACACATATATTTTTAAAACTAATCAACACAACAAACTGTAATAATATGAGGTCACATTAAAATCAGAGATATAATTTTTTGATTACTTGACATCCTGACTACACACCTCTGTAAATGACAAGAGGATGTGAGGCCAGCTGCCATGGAGTTTTAATTTTTCCATTACAAGCTAATTTTTAACCTTCTTCACAGTCAACTTCCCTTAACATACCAATTTGTTTTATTTATTTTCGAAAATTTAACAAAAAATTTCATCTTGTTCTTGATTAATTTAATAAGTAGTAGTATTCAAATGTTGTGAAGCTCTTGATTTGTCATCAGCTTCCCAATAATATTTGCTTTGAAAAGCATATTGAACATCTTTTGTAGTTCATTTTGCATGACCCAGAGTGCACCTGCTAGTATTACCAGCGGAGGTGAACTACATTACACTCGTTTTTTATAAATATTTAGGAGAAAAGAAATTAAGAGATCCCCTAGGCCTCAAATACTCTAATACCATCGAGTTCGAAGAAAACAAGAGTTCAATCAAGGGAGACTGGATAGGAAAGTTGAAAGAGGGAATTGGTATATGGAAAGGAATAAATACCAATTTAAAGAAACGAAAGAAGGAGCAAAACACAAGTAAGTGGAAGTAATGTGTTGCTCAGCTTGGGCACCTTGTGGTCGCCATCCACATATCCCCTAGGTGGGGACCCCTGAGAGGTTAATTTAATAAGTCTGAATTTACTTTTAAATTGATTTGAGAAATTTTAACAATGGTCCATAGTTCATTTTATACAGTATGTAAATAAATTCGAGACACATTCAAAAAGTTTTACAAGTTCAGTACTGTTAAAAGCAATGATATCACAGGACTAATGATAGGGGCCAGAGGAACTATACCTGAATTTCTGATGTGCAGTTGGCCTTCCAAAACATCAACTAGGTTAAAATTTTAAATAAAATTCTTTTCAAGATAAATTAAAATGTTTCATATATGTGTTCAATAGTTTGACACACAGATTAGTAAATATATCTATGAGCAAAAAAAAATTATGAAAAAGAATACATAATTAATGTTGCAACAGAAAACGGTTTTGAAGAAAATATGGTATACAAGAAAATAAATAAATTTAAAAGACAAAATTAATTAATGAAAGCACGGTTATAAAACAAACAGAAGAAAAAATAAAATTCAAGAAATTCACTTACCATCCATTGAAACACCACTAGTTTCAAAAAGTTTAATAAAAGATTGGCACTGAAGAAGGAATACAGTCTAAATAGGATAATTAAAACCAATAAAAATAAAGGAATTGAAGAAAAAAAAACAAATCAGGAATTTATCAGATCAAATGTGACAAAATTTACATAGGAAAAATGAAAAAAAAAATTGAAAACAAGGGTGAAAGAACATCTTAGAAATGTCAAAAATGGTGAAGTGGAAAAGTCAGCAGTAGCTACTCATGCTTGGTCCTAAAAACATCTAATTGAATCAAAAGCCAGTCTAATTAAACAAATAGAAAAACAAAAAGAACTCACAGTTTGGGAAAAAATCCACATTCAGAAAAACAAGAAAGAAAAACTTATGAACTTTGAAATTCCCGTGGATTCTGACTTAATCTGAAGGTTCATCGGTCCACCAACACAGGAAAGAAGCAATTCTTCCGATTGACATAACATCAGTCATTAAGATGAAGCCGCCAAGGCTTTGAAGTCGCAATATACTTAGAAGACTGGTTATGAGGAGAGGTAAGAAACATTTTAATTTATCTTTTTTTTATTTAAAATGCCCCAGGTTTATCTTTCGACATTCCGGGTTTCTCTCCTGGCATGGCATATTTGTAACCCACTTCTCAGGTTGGGGTGCCTGGAAGGCAGGGTTACGTTGCCCCGATGATATGATGGGTGATAATGATGATAATGGTGCACCAGGAGAGTCCCTAATCCTAAACTTAACCTAAGATGAATATGAATGATGATGATTGCGCTGGCCATATGATTTCGGGGACCGTTTGGGCCTTAAAGTTTTCCTGACATTTGTCTTACAGGTGAGGAAAAACCCCGATAAAAACCTCACCCAGAAAAACTGTCCCAACCGGGGATTGAACCCGGGCCCGCTGCGTGACAAGGCAGCACGCTACCCCGAGACCACAGCGGTGGATATTTTAATTTATCTTATAGCTGGCAAAACTGGATTTTTTGCTAAAAATATGTATCGGGACAGGTTCAAACTTGCAGAATTTGTTAAGTTGCTGTTTCAAGAGCTGCTGATAGTAATAGATTTTACTAAGGAGATGATCAAATTTTATATTTTCGCAAGCTCTAAGCTTGGTGAAGGACAAAAAAAATGAATGAGTACTTGGCGGCACTTCATGGGGATCAAGTATGTTTGTTGCGATATGGATGTGATCATTGGCACAAGAACTCCAAGAGTCTGAATGACTGCCCTCGTGAGGCTGTCAATGAGAACAACTGGGAGCAGAAAGATGTTGGTGAAGAGAATCACCTCAACACCACCGAAATGTAGAAAGTGTATCAAAGATGGTAGCTGCCATTTTAAGCATCTTCATTATTAATTTTGCTTATTTATTAAAAATTAAGTCGGCCGCGGTGGACTAGTGGTTATGCTCCTTGCCTCTGGTCCCAAGGGTCGCAGGTTCAAACCCGGCCGGGGTCGATGGATTTTTTAGGACGGAAAAATCCAAGGAGCAAGTCCTCCGGGAAGGACTTTAAGCCGTGGGTCCCAAGTCTGAGGATTTTCAGGCTCGTAAAAAATCCTGAATGAAAAGGCCTCTAAGCAAAATTTACCGAATTTTCCCATCCTAGTACTACCTTGGTTTCCTAGATGTCAGTATGAGGCGGAACGCTGACCACGTATCACTCAAAATGACATCTATACGAAAACAAGTGTAACTAAATTAGTATGGTTCAATTTCTTCCCTGTAAGGGGAGAGTGCCTAAATCTCTGTAAAGGGAAAACATGGGCTTAAAAAAAAAATGTATCCTTTTTGCTTCTTCCTTTTTTTTTTGTGATCTATACTGTTCATAGTAATATAATGTACGGTTAAAAACTATAATATAGTTACCTTGTAGGTCCGTCCCCTCAACTTAAGTTCTTTTAAACTCTGTAGGCCTTTCGGGACTAGTCCCATCATCAGCAGAATGCATTAGGTCCGTACTTGTTGACCCTTGTTGAAGTACTGACTTGGTTGTGAGAATTTTGTACAGAGGATTGTGTGGATTAGGTGTGTATTCATTGAGAATCAGGTTGTTGTTGATTTCTCTTAGGATTGCGATTTCCTCCAGTATATTTATTCTCGTTGGAAGTTTTTTCTCTATGTACTATTGTGAGGGTTTTATCGATGTTATGCATATGGTGTCCAGCTTGAATTACATGTTTCGCGTAACTTGATTTTCCTCCATTGTAAATGAAATCTCTGAAATGTTCCTTGAATCTAATGTTGAGGCTTCTGTTAGTTTTCCCAATGTAGAATTTATTGCAGTCTGTTCATGTACATTTCAGAGGCTCTAGTATGTAAATTGTCCCACGTCATAGCCGAGTGGTTAAGGCAGGAAGCCTTGGCGCAGAACTACGGGACTTGCACTGGTTCGAGTCTCCATGGGGGAAGAAATTTTCTCATGGTATTTCGGCCAGTATGAGACCAGTGCCCACCCAGCATCATGGGACATTTGGGTAGCCACAATAAGTAGCAGCTCCAGGTTGAGAAAACCAGCTATAACAGCTGGGGGACTCGACATGCTGACCACATATCACCCCTACACTAGCTTGATGATCATCTACCTCTGTGATTGACACATGTGGATGTGAGGCGAGCAACTGGCTGGTAGGCTAAGGGCATTCTAGGCCTGTCACACCAGGAGTTGAGTTTGAGTAGGTAAATTCCAAAAGATTTTTGAAAAAATTAATATCAAATTAGCACCAAAGAATGATTATAACCTAAATAAACTAATACCAAAAACCAACAAAAATGAAAAGATTAATGATAGCAAAAAATCACAAATATACCAAATAAAATGTGCAGATTGTAATAAGATGTACATAGAAAAAGCAAAGAGAAATTATTTAACCATTAGAACCAAAGAACACATAAGAAATTTAAAAAAAGGAGAAGTACAAAAATCTGCAGTAGCAGCTCACATTTGGTCAGAAAAACACAAAATAACTCACCATATGGGAAAAAAATCTACATACTGAAGAATAAGGATAGAATTATGAATTTTGAAATTCGCGGGGAAAGGAATCTAATCAGCAAGTTTTTTGGACCACAGAAAGAAGGAGCACATGTCGAGATCCAGGGCCGACAACTTGGGAAAAATCAGTCTGTACCAATTAAAGATGGGACAATGATGCTTTGAAATGTATGTCTTACAAAAAACAACTTATGAGGTAAGATGAATACAGACCAAACTTACTCATATTTATTAAGTAAAACCTCATAATTTTACTTCCTATTGTATTTTCATAAGTAAATATATGTTTACAAACAACCTTGTAATGCACATTTATTTACACCCTTGTATGCAAGCCAACTAATTTGTTATATGTTCCCTTAAAACAGACAATTTCAATTTAATAAATTAAGAATTAAATTAATATTTTTAAAACCTCATCTCATATCCTTTATTCTTCTAGACTGCAGTTTCAGAGCTACATCATCTTTCTTTCAAAAAGAAAATCGCCACGAAACAACATAACACCAGTCGAAGAGATGCTACTGATGATGGATATATAGCTCTGAAACTGCAGTCTAGAAGAATAAAGGATATGAGGTGAGGTATTACAAATATTAATTTAATTCTTAAATTAAACCTCATAGTGATTTTTTTCTTGTGAAAGTTAAACACGAATAACTTATATTTGAAGTGAAATTTTCTTTTGCCCAGACCAAGATTCGAACCCGGGACGTTTGACTTTCCGGGCCAATGCTTTACCAACTGAGCTACTGAGGCGAGTTGCGGTCTAGATGCAAATTTTTCTCTTATATACGTTGTAATTCTCTCGTGCCAAATGCTATGAAGTCTTTGCTTCTATTTTTGCAAATGGTGGCTTCTTTATTAAGAAGGCATTTATTGGGAATTTAAACACTACTTTATAAAGTCAGTAGGGCTTCAATTGATGTTTTTATTATTAATTTAACACTTTTCACTGAAGGATAAATTATCCAATTATATTAATTGATAATAAAAACATCAATAGAAGCCCTACGGCTTTATAAAGTAGTGTTTAAATTCCCAATAAATGTCTTCTTAACTAAGAAGCCAGCATTTGCAAAGATAGAAACAAAAGTTCCATACCATTTGGCACGAGGGAATTACAACATATATAAGAGAAAAATTTGCGTCTAGATTGCAACTCACCTCAGTAGCTCAGTTGGTAGAGCATTGCCCCAGAAAGCCAAAGGTCCCGGGTTCAAGTCTCGGTCTGGGCAAAAATTTTTCTCTTCAAATATAATTTATCCTTCAGTGAGAAGTGTTAAATTAATAATAGAAACATCAATAACTGACCTCACAACTCTGTGTTCTTAAAAACACTGGATCAGTTTCAGAAAAATCTTTCCATCTTCAGCCATCTCATTAACTTGAAAGCCTCATAATGTTATTTTCCATGATACATTTATGAAATGTTTAATTTGTTTATCAGAGAAATAAATATTTATTGGGGGCTGGAGGAGTTCTCTAAGCTATACACGTTTACCATATAAAAAGCTTAACAGTAAAAATGCATGTAACAACAAACAACATGAGAAGATGTCACTTGATGCAGCACTCAGTTCCTTCCCTTTATTAACTTACAACTTAAAATTTTAAATAAATTTTGTTCACCTCACCTCAAATGCCATATTCTAATTGGACTAGTTTCAAAACCTAAGCGGTTTCATTATCGGTAATTTCAAAACCAATTTTCCGTTGTCCAGGAGCACTGATTCCTCCCAATTAAATAAACTTCCCCAGGAATTTCAAAATTCATTAACTGAAGGTCTTGGGGCAATAACATGATGAGCCACATATTGTTCTTTCTGAGATATAAGGATTTAAAAAAAATGTCCACCACTGTGGTCTCGAGGTAGCGTGCTGCCTTATCACGCAGTGGGCCCGGGTTCGATCCCCGCTTGGGACAAGTTTCCTGGGTGAGGTTTTTCCTCACCTGTAAGACAAATGTCAGGATACTTTAACACCTCAGCATGGGAGCATTTAAATATATATTCTACGTTAAAGGAAATTTTAATATCTCCTCTATGAGATGGCAGTTCATAAAGCCTGTTTTCTTGGTATATTTTCATTAAGAATCATAATAAAACAAACGTGGTGCATGTCGAACAGCACTCCGCAGAGAAGTAGTGTTTATTTTATGCAGGCACTGCACGTCATTCCACGCTCATGGGTTAAGGCCCAAACGGTCCCCGAACATCATCTGGACATCTTTATCATAAGTAATGCCACGAGTGATTTCCAAATTATCGAAGTGAGGTGTGAATTTATCTAGAGAATTTGGAAATCAAGAGTGGCATTTGTTAGGAATATTTAACGAATAAAATTAAGCTGTTTACTCACAAATCATTATTTAAATATAGTTATTTTAAAATATTTATATATTTAATGTAAACGGCGATGTTTGAAAACAATGTCGTATGATGTAAATATGACAATTATAATTTTCTGGAGTGTTACCTGGGAAAAAATACATTTAAGAAAGTGCAAACAGTGGTTTCTTTTTTTTTGTGGTATAATCAATTGCTACAAATGTTTTTATATTGCATGCGGCATGTGTTGACATTCATGCACTATATATACAATCTGGTAGCCGTATTTCTCACAGGCTCAGTCACTGCAAAATAATGGTCAGACCTGTTCAGAATATTAAAAAGGAGAAGCCTTCTTTAATATGGTAATTATAACACTGATAAACATTTTGTGAAACACGACTCTGATTGGTTGTAAAACAGAAATCATTGAAATGTGATTGGCCATTGAGTCCCATTTGGGGCATGAGTTAAATAGTCATCAATATCATATTCACCTCATTAGATTAAGTTTAGGTTTAAGGCCTCTCCTGGCGCATCATTACCCATCGTCGTCACCCATCATATCATTGGGGCAGCGTAACCCCATCTTCCAGGCACCCCAACCTTATAAGTGGGTTACAATATGCCAATACCAGGAGAGAATACCTGATATGTCGAATGACAAACAGGTGGCATTGAACAAAAATAAAAATGTTTCAAAAAATTATAAATACTAATTGTACAGTATTGTTGTTAATACATTGTGTGTCTATATGTTTTAACTTACAAATGATTTTATGGATATTTCAATACATTTATTTGCTATCATTGTAATAAATTACATTTCTTAACACAATGTGGCTTATCATGTTGCTGCCCTAAGCCCTTCAATTTTTCTTTCTCTTTTTTTAAATGAGCTATTATGATTTTTCTATTTGTTTCACTGAACTAGCCTTTCTTTCAATTAGATGTTTTTCAGACCAAGCATCGATGAACTACTGCTAATTCTCCCACTTTGCCATTTTTGATGTTCCTAAGATGTTCCTTCAACCAGGTTTTCAAATTCATTCATAGTTAAATATGGGAAATGCATTATGATTTTTTTAATTCGTAAATTAATGAGTCATTTTTAACATCTTATCTCATATTTTATGTTTCTTCAAACACGGGAACTAGTTTTCAAGAGAAGGATCTCTCTCATTTTCAACTGACATTAGTCATAATGTGTGCAAGTGCAAGAGAGAGATAGGAATGCAGGGAGGGAAATGATTTGCAGAGGCAGAAAAGGAAGTAGGCTTTAGTTCATTTAACTTTTATAGGAATTAATCACTATGAGGTTTAATTTATGGTGAAATTAAATGTTTCTTACCTCCCTCACACAAATCTTCTAAGTAGATCACAATTTCGAGACTACAATGATCCCATCTTCAGTACTTTCTTGGCGAATTTCAAAATTCCTGCAAATTTTGACCTGATCCAGAGGTTCATCGCTCCAGCAACAGAGGGAAGAAGAGTTTCTTCCGATCGACATAACATCAGTCGCCAAGATAGTACTGAAGATGAGAACGTTGTGGTCTCGAAATCGTGATCTACTTAGAAGATTTATATGAGGAGAGGTAAGAAACATTTAATTTCACCAGGCCTTGGTTTACATATCTTACAGGGGCACAGATCCGTTGGACAGACAATACTTGTGTGTTGCTCCTTAATTTTATTATTAACCGATCTGGTATTTCTTCCTTTTCTAGTACCAGATCCCTCTTTTTACTTTCCTATCCAGTCTCCCTTGACTGACCTCTTGTTTTCCTCGACCCCGATGGTATTAGAGTATTCGAGGCCGAAGGGTTCATTTCTGTCTTTCCTATATCTCTTTCTTTTAACCTCGTGGACACTCACCTTGAATGCCCACATAAGCTGCAAGTTCAAATGCAGCCCCATTGCAACTTATAGCATAAGTATAAAATGGACTCATATCATCAGCCATGGCGGATACTCGTAATGAAGAATGAAGGTACATCAATTCTACGAATACGACTATTTGACTCTCAAGGTTTCCACTGGATTTCAGAATGTTCCTACCCTCGCTTATATATATGAAGATGGAAGGGTCAGACAAGACCCAATATAGTCCAAATAGAGGACTGGTGAAATGAACTCAAGACCAAGACAAGATGTTCTGAATAAAACATCAACAAGTATAAAGAACATAACAATCAAATAAATACGAAGGTGGGAGTTCATTAAAACATTTTTTTTAAAAAATCACTGAATTAAAAAAAATTTTGGAATATATTAAACAGTACCAACTAAATTGGAAACACCATCTTGAAAGAATGAGTTCAAATCGGATCCCCAAAGCTGTTTATAATTATATACCAAGAGGACGAAGATCACTGGGCCGTCCTATGAAACGCTGGTGGGAAAATTTTCTATAGGATCGTAACAGGCCTTGGCCTAATACTTGGAAGGAAGAAGAAGAAGATTAAAAAAAATTAATGTGGGTCTGAGTCTTTATCATCCTACACTCCTTCTCTACACAATACAACATACTATCTACATAAAATGGTCTGCTGACGTGGTGCGTAAATTGAATACAGGCCACATTAACGCCATCTACATGTCCAGTGCGGAACCCGAAGCACAAAAAGTGCAGTGGATGGTATTAGAACACGCACATATTGTGGGAACATTATCATCTTCTGTGTGTGTTAAAATATAAAGTTAATAAAAAAGGTTAACATAACCTGATCCTAGGAATGATGTTGTATGGTAAACAGCTGTCCTGATGACATCACTTGTACTGTGTTACTATAATATATAAGTCTTGTCCACCGCTATGGTCTCGAGGTAGCGTGGCCTTGTCACGCAGCCCGGGTTCAATCCCCGGTCAGGGCAGTTTTTCTGGGTGAGGTTTTTATCGGGGTTTTTCCTCACCTGTAAGACAAATGTCAGGAAAACTTTAAGGCCCAAACGGTCCCTGAAATCATATGGCCATCATCATCATCATCATCCTTCACCAGTGTGGAAAGCAATGGGAAGCTATCACACCTACAATTCCTTAGTAAAACTACAAGCATAGCATGAAAATGCTATGATTGCAGTGAAGGACCTGACTTCGGGCAGAATTACTATGGATGGATATAAGTCTTGTATGTTATTTTGTGGAAATGAAAGTTACAATTACAAGAATTTTTCATATTTAAAGAGAAAAATTATACGCTCAGACCGGGACTTGAACCCGGGACCCTTGGTTTTCTAGTCCAAGTGCTCTACCATTTGAGCTTGCTCAGGTACCTCATAATGTTTACTTCCCAATATTATTGTTTATTTTTTATCATTTCACTCACCTCATACTTCATAATTTATAGCAGACCCAGGGTTTCTTCACGTAATTCGTGACATTGTCAATGCTGCGTCATGTTCACAACTGACGTCCAACGGCCTTCTATCCTGCAGACTGACCTCCGCGCCATCTGGTGGCCGACCGAAGAATTTCCAAATCAGGCCTCTTTCTTTATAACCGGGTATTTCAAAATTCATATTTTTTGAAATACCCGGTTATAAAGAAAGAGGCCTGATTTGGAAATTCTTCGGTCGGCCACCAGATGGCGCGGAGGTCAGTCTGCAGGATAGAAGGCCGTTGGACGTCAGTTGTGAACATGACGCAGCATTGACAATGTCACGAATTACGTGAAGAAACCCTGGGTCTGCTATAAATTATGAAGTATGAGGTGAGTGAAATGATAAAAAATAAACAATATTAAAGAACCTCATAGTGTTATTTCCTATCTACATAACTTCCCAATATTAATTTAAATATAACTCATTAATAATTAGGAATAAACCTAGTCATCCGGAATGGTGCAACCTATCCATCATCGGAAACATTATCATTCAACCACTGTCACACATCATTAAGAAAATGAGGTGGAGCACCATCTTGTTGCCAAATGAAGTCTTTAAGGTGCAGGCTCATTTAGCTGAGGAAAAAGATAAATCTGCAACAATGGAACCAGACCTCGCAAATTGCAACACACAGAATGACTTCTGTACAAGAGTCGCCATTTTCACAAATTTAACGCTGTGACATAATATAGACAAGAAATAAATTACTGCATACAGGATATGTAACTTTCACAGTTTTTCTTTCATTATAGCAAATAATCACGCATCCAATTTCGTTTGTAAAGCTATACCAACTATTTAAAACTCGTCCATCATTTTGGAATACGGTATACATTACACTATACTTTTGTGGAATAGGCCCAAATTGTAGCTGCCAAAGATCCATTAGTGACATGAATTTCCTGGTTTAATTTGGTGTTTATTAACATTATTTGTACAATTTTGATCTGTTTGTATTTTAATGTATACAAAGAAGTTGTGAAAACTGAAAAAAGGAACTAAAGTAATGCATCAAGTGTATAACACAATTAACACAGCCTGTCTGTGTCATACTGTGTAGTTAGGTAACTTGCATTCCAGTCTGCGCACCAGTGTGCTCACATGCATGGCAAGCGCAGAACCAACACATGCTGCCACCTGCCAGGCATCGCGCAGTTCCCACACTAACATAGTGCACAGACACATCGGCACTAGAGTCACCCAGCTCTCCAGAATGCGGTACTTGGAGTACTGCAGCAACAGGTGCACCTAAACACAACACAACAATTCTTTTTTTTACACGCTTTATATTAGCTTGACCTATATCTATCTATCTATGTGACGGAATCTGTCAACGCGATTTTCACCCACTTAAAATCATTGGATCAACTTGAAACTTTGTATACTTGTAAAGGACCAATGACAATACAATAATTTCAGATTTTGTTTCTTGTATCCATACTTTGACTTTTAATGATTCTACATTATATCTGCCTTCTGATTGGATACAGATTCTAAAAAACACAGAATGTAAACCTCTACAAGTACAGTCGACTAGACCATCAAACAGCAATCTCATTGGAGCAATGGAAGTCCCTACCGCTGACCAATCAGAAGGCAGATATAACGTACAGTCAACTAGACCATCAAACATCAATCTCATTGGAGCAATGGAAGTCCCTAGCGCTGATCAATCAGAAGGCAGATATAACTTACAAACACATCGTGGTGAACGTATAAATAGGACAGACAGTGGACAGAATTGCCAGTCTCAAGACAACCCTTGAGGATGCCAACGCAGTCTCTGGCGAAACGTCGGAGAACTACAAGCCTCATGACCATGGCCTACAGCCTAAAAATCTTCTTCAAGATCATAATTTTAATTTTTTTGCACTTCCAGAGTTGAGCCTATGTTTAATTTGTTCCTGCACCTCAGCTGATAAGATTATATTATGATACAACTGTTTTTATAACAATGAACTCACCTGGAAAAATCTGAAGCCACTTTCAAACAGAAACACCCAGCCATGCATTGGGTTTGGACCATCGTAACCCTGCAATGTTCAAACCCAACTCCTTAATTAAGTAACACTATCAAGGTCACATTCAGCTACAATCATAATGAAATGCAAGAGATAAAAATGTATTTTTTGAAGAGAAAATTTTTTTGGTGTTTTAATATTAAATTTGTAACTTACATTAAAAAACAAATTAATAATATCATTGACGTTTATATTATTAATTTAACACTTCTCACTGAAGGATAAATTATATTTGAAGAGAAAAAATTTTTGCCTAGACCGAAACTCGAACCCGGGACCCTAGGCTTTCCGGGCCAAGTGCTCTACCAACTGAGCTACCGAGGTGAGTTGCGATCTAGACGCAAATTTTTCTCTTATATACGTTGTAATTCCCTCGTGCCAAATGCTTGAAACCTTTGCTTCTATCTTAGCAAATGGCGGCTTCTTAGTTAAGAAGACATTTATTGGAAATTTAACACTACTTTATAAAGCTAGTAGGGCTTCTATAGATGTTTTTATTATTATTTTAACACTTCTCAATGAAGGATAAATTATATTTGAAGAGAAAAATTTTCACCTAGACCGAGACTCGAACCCGGGACCCTTGGCTTTCCGGGCCAAGTGCTCACCAACTGAGCTACCGAGGCGAGTTGCGATCTAGATGCAACATATATAAGAAAAAAATTTGCGTCTAGATTCCAACTCGCCTCGGTAGCTCAGTTGGTAGAGCACTTGGCCCGGAAAGCCAAAAGTCCCGGGTTCGAGTCTCAGTCTAGGTGAAAATTTTTCTCTTCAAATATAATAATATCATATTTGAAGAGAAAAATGATATGCTTAGACTGGCTTTTGAGGCCAATACCCTATTGACTTGAGTTACCAGAGCAAGTTCCAATCTAAACGCAAATTTTTCTCTTATATGAGCTGTTAATTCCTGCCCTAGTCTGAGCTTATAATTTTTCTCTTCAAATATGATTTATACATCAAGCCATTATTATTTCTAATAAAATGTTTACTTAACAAATGATGAGGTTGTACAACTCACCTCAAGGGAGGAGACACTGAGTGCTGACAGACCTCGGTAGAACCCAACAAAAGCGAGTAGAACTGTAAACACAGCTGTGACGATACCGTGCCATGCTAGAGGTTCCAATCTAGGAGGAGGTCCCACTGCTATGCAAACACAACACACTCCTTAACATAACTCAACAACTGAGATTCTGTTGATGTTTTCATTACTACTTTAACATTTCTCACTCAAGGATAAATTAAATTTGAAGAGAAAAATTCTCACCTAGACCGAGATTCGAACCCGGGACCTTTGGTTTTCTGTACCAAATGCTCTACCAACTGAGCTACCGGGGTGAGTTACAATCTAGATGCAAATTCTTCTCTTATATACGTTGTAATTCACATGCACCAAATTTGTGTCTATATTGGAACTCGCCCCGGTAGCTCAGTTGGTAGAGCATTTGATATGGAAAACCAAAGGTATTGGGTTCGAGTCTCGGTCTGCGCAAGAATTTTTCTCTTCAAATTTAATTTATCCTTCAGTGAGAAGTTAAATCCTGCCGATGTGGGACAAGTCCCGAAAGCGCTACAGTTAAATAACTAATAAAGTTGAAGAGACGAACCTTTCAGGTGAATATTCCATAATTTTATATTTTAATTTTGAAAAATACCTCAACAGAACAGGTCATGAATCTTATAAAAGTTGTCTAGCAGGAAAGTGTGTTATCACATTGGCCAAAATGATACAAGTAGTCACTTGTTCTTCAATCGAATATACAGAGGTAGCAAGGGGGCATAGAATAGCCAAAAGTTTTTGTCTCTCTCTTTCACTCCCCTTTGTGCCACATGTCCTGCCCATTGCAGTATAATAGGCTTGTTCTGGTTTCCCATAAAACTCATGTTTCTTATTGTTAATCAGTTTTCTCCATTCACCTGTCTGTTCATCTCTCTTTGGTATAAAAATTTTCTTAGAGAGAAAATCAGAAATTTGTAGATAGCTGACAGTGGAATAGGATCGTAGGAAGTGTATGACCTGACCTAAGTTTTTAAATTAAATATCTTAATGAACTCGACCCTGTATTCTCACCTGATACTTTAGTGAAGTTAATAGTTGTCTGGTAACCATTAGCAATTGGTTCTACTTGAGACAGCTGCACCACATATGGAGGTCTCAATTTTATTTCTGTGCTCAGATCTGTCAAGTTAATCTTCGTAGTTAGACTCTGTGGCTTATTGTACCTCTGTCTTGTTTTGTGAATAACATTATCTGAAATACAACACACTGTGTCATTTATATACCTTAACTATCTATTTAATACAACATAAATACTATTATACTTACCAAATTCTATAAAGGAATAAGGCCTTCGAACTAAATTTACTTTGGGCAATTCATATTTTGCTATGAATTCTCTCATAATTTCGTTCAAAAAGCTGAAGGCCAGTACTGCTGGATACGAAGATTCGCACATGGCAAAATATGACAGTCCCAGGGCTGTAATAAAACTAAAAGAAAAAATATTAGTCGAACCATAACCTCAAATCCGGTGTTTTATCGACAAATTTTACATTATACTTACTGAATTGTGTAAGTATCCAATGTTAATGTGCATCTATCTGGAAATTGGAATGCCTTTTTTGCCAGCAATTTTACATATCGTTTCCTTAATATTTCTATTTACTTCATCATTGAAATCCGTAGTGGCTGAAAGAGCCATGCCATCTGATGTTCGTACTATTAACGCGTATACAATCATTGTGTGTTATACTTATCCTCGCTAACATAATAAACAAAAAGTATTTTGGTTAATTTATAACATCTGTCTCTATCACGATTTATTTCCGCAAAACATTTTTAAAGTCAACTATCAATATGATAACGTATGATAATGCCCCGTGGAAGGAAAACAAACGCAATACCAATATAACTCTAGATACAACTAATATGAAGCATTTTATAATGGACGCTTAAATGATCTCATAGACATATATAACATACAGTAATATTACGGAGAGCATTACTATTAAAGAAACCCAATTTGAAAGTATTCTTGTTCACAAATTATTTAAAAAAAATATTTTCTACCAGAACAGTTACAACTCCAGGTTATGAATGCTTTGGCAAACCTGATATAAATAAAAGACAATCAATAACTATTTACGTCACAAAAAAGCAGTTAATTTGATTTAACAAAATACGCAAACATTTACCCCAATTTTAAAATAATTGCACAACCACAATAAATCAACATATCATATTATTATTAATACTTAGTTTCCTATTCATAAATGTTCTGAAGTGCATTAATACAACATTATAAGATAATTTCAATATTTTTTTAATGCAGATTTTTTATTAAAATGACCAGCACTGTTAAATCACAAGACATATTTCATAACATCATTCATCCGTTTACAAAAAGTAATTATATATATGTATGTATATAATAGACTTGCACTTTATGGTATCTTAAGTACAAATTATCACCAACAACAAATTAAATTACTGTCTTCATAATACAAAATGAATGTACTTAATATCAGAGGTACTAATAAGCAATTATTATTTCAGAAAAGTTTGAAATGAAAAGCCGGAATTCTGTGCTGTCAGTGGAGCCCGCAAAAGTATATTTCACTTTTAAGGAAGTTAATGAAGTGTGCGGCACCTCAATTAAGCTTAACAACACATGTGGGGAAGGTCTTACGTGTCTACATTCTGCCACTGCAGAGTAAATACTTCATCGTGGAGCCAAATGATAAGGTTCTTAGATCTTCAGAGCGACCTATGACATTCTCTACGGCACTCGGCGGAAAGCAGGCCCGGCGCCAGCACTTATCTAGCTTGATTCGGCTATTAAATTTACAGTATCGTATTCAAAATGTTTACTAACTTCAATGATGTTTAAAATTATGTCCCTCTGTTATAACATATTCCTCATGTCACCAAAAGAAATTGGAACGTCTTTATTGTAATTCTCCCAATTTTCATATAATATTGTTTTTTTACTTATGCATTATTTTGACTATTCTATCCCAGGAGTCCACCTATGACTCATTTTATTTTGTATGGTGAGAAAAATGAGCAAGTTAGTGTACACCAGATTAGTTTACAGTTTACTAGATATAATCTGGTGCACCATGAAAAAAAGTTGGCTATTCTGTTTGAACAGTGACTAATGTAGGTGGATTCCTGGCATAGAATCTCCTCCTTTCTTCTTCTTTTTTTTTTTAGACTTCCCCATAAGTAAAAATCACAGTCTGGCAAATCAGGGGATCTAAAAGACCATAATTCTCTACTTATAACCCTATCCTCGAATAATTTGCTTATTGAATTTAAAATGTTTTGGCAGTTGTAACGTGACCTTGTGCTGTGACCTTGAAGGCAGGGATAGAGAATGAGAAGGATTAAGTATAGCGTGTAACTGCATTGAACCCTGTTTAATGGAAAAGTAAGTGCTGATTCCAGGTCTGCTTGGCACCGAGTGCCATAGAGATTGTCAAAGATCACTCTGTTTTACTCAATAATCAATCAGTGCCTTTCAAATGAAGTCATTCACAAAAATATTTCACTGATCTCTGTCCTAAGCTTCTATAATATTTACTTGGAAGAAATCACACACATATATATATAGTACATACACATATTATATTTGAAGAGAAAAATATATTGAACTTTTATAGAAAAAAATCATATGAGGTTTAATTTAAGATTTAAATTAAAAAATAAAATTATGGCTTTTCAGGGTAAAGTGCCAGTCAGAGCAAAAATAGTGATCAATAATGAAATAATAGAACAGATAGCACACTTTAACTATCTTGGTTCAGATATAACATATAGCTACGATTGGGATATACACAATAAATTAAACCGATATCAAATGATGTGTGGCACCATAAGAAGAACCCTCCGAAAGACTCAAAGAGAAACCCAGCTCAGGTTTTATAAAATTATGGCTGTTCCTGTTCTTTCATATGGATCTGAATCTTGGGTACTTACAAAAAAGATATCTCACACATTCAAGCCACTGAAATGAAATTTTTAAGATCTGTAAAAGGATGTACACGCATGGATAGATTACACAATGAATCAATAAGAAATGAACTGGAGATATTTTCAATCGTTGATAAACTAGAAGAGCACAAAAACCAATGGAAAGAACATTTAGACAGAATGGACAATATAAGATTACCCCCAAATAGATCAACACCTACAAACCACATGGAAAAAGATCTTTGGGATGGCCAAGGAAACAATGGACTTGAGACCGGAACAGGTCACATTGACCTAATCCTGGAAAGGAAGAAGAAGAAATTAAAATGTTTTATACCTCACCTCATATCCAGTCTTCTAATTATGCCGGTTTCAAACCTGGGCATCTTCATCATCAGTATTTCTTGTCGACTGATGTTATGTTGATCAGGAGAACTGCTTCTTCCTCCCTCTGTTGGTATAATTAGAAGACTGGATTAGAGGTGAGGTATAAAACATTTTAATTTAAATCTTAAATTTTAAATCTTACTTTATTTACACCTCACCTTGTACTTTGTTCTCCCACCTGGAACATGTTTAAAAAAACATCTCCTTCATCTTCAGAAAAATCTGACTGTTGATTTGACCACTGGAAGCCCTGTATATGTTTTCCCTCTGATGGTGGGCCAAGAAACTTCACAATCGAATATTTCTACCCAGGAACTTCAAAATTCATTATCTTGTCTCTATTCATAAATGAATGAGTCATTTTTTAACATCTTACCTCATATTTTATGTTTCTTCAAACACGGGAACTAGTTTTTGAGAGAAGGATCTCTCTCATTTTCAACCGACATTATGAAAATGAGAGATCCTTCTCTCGAAAACTAGTTCCCGTGTTTGAAGAAACATAAAATATGAGGTAAGATGTTAAAAAATGACTCATTAATTTATGAATTAAGAACCTCATAATGTTATTTCCCATATTTAACTATGAGTCTTGTCTCTACTTTTCTGGATGTAGATATTCTCCTAAAATATTAGTTCTTTTGGTCTTACCAGTAGTTTTAGACATTTTCTTTCCATGCAAGAACTAATTTTTCTATACAAAGCTACCAATACTCATCCCAGTAGTCAGGTCTGGTTTTGAAACATGATCCAGTGAGAGACCAAATTTGATGTGAGACTTAATTGTTCTTATTATATCTGGCTATAGGAAACTGGAACAGTTAAGTCTCATAGACTGCAATGGGCAGGGCTCGTTTAATGAATTGGGAATGAAAGAGGGGCATAGAAGCTTCTTGTAGGAAAACCAGAGGGAAAACGCCCACTTGGTAGACCAAGAATGAGATGAGGAAATAACATTGACCATGATTTGAGAGAAGTAAATTATACAGGGATGATTGAAAAACATTAGCTCAGAATAGGGATGTTTGGAGAGTTTATGACCACAAGCCATGAATCTATGGGTTCAATAGAGCCAATCAGTTAGTAAAAAAATTAATTCAATTTTGTGATTAAAGTATTTAATAATTTTTTATTTTAAAATGTTGGCAGAGCTGTCTATTGCCGGGACTACCTCTTACAATCAACATTAAGTTCGCTGCAGATGAACTGCGACAGTACAATGATTGGTTGAAGATCGTGTGCATGCCGGGGGACAACAATCTGATGATACACCTGCTAGCAGAGCCAGCCAGCCCTTACAGCAACATTCCACGCAACTTCAACTTGGGCTCTGTGCCTCTTGGACAAACGTATGTTCAATACTGCAGCATTTTAAAAAACTCCTAAGCTTAGAAAAGAGCATTTTAAATATTTAAGATCAGTCCTCTGTGGTGGCTCACGTAGTAGCCTGCCTGCTTCCTAAAAACAGCACAAAAGGTGCAGTGACAAAATACTTTTTACCTAGTGTGAAGGAAAGATTCAAATTAAACTTACCTTTAACTGGAAAAACAACTACTTTCTTAATAGGACACGGAGAAATAAACAGTTATTATATTTATTAATTAAATAAAAATAAAATGTAGTTTTATTTGATTTTCATATTTATTAGTTATTATATTAGCAGTAGTCCACCGCTGTGGTCTCGGGGTAACGTGTTGCCTTGTCATGCAGCGGGCCCAGGTTCGATCCCTGGTCGGGACAGTTTTTCTGGGTGAGGTTTTTATTGGGGTTTTTCCTCACCTGTAAGACAAATGTCAGGAAAACTTTAAGGCCCAAACGGTCCCTGAAATCATATGGCCATCATCATCATCATCATCATTATCATCCTTCGCCGGTGTGGAAAGCAACGGGAAGCTACCACACCTACAGTTCTCTAGTAAAGCTGCAAGCATAGCATGAAAATGCTATGATTGCAGTGAAGGACCTGCCTTTGGGCAGAATTACTATGGATGGATGGATATTAGCAGTAGTCCACCGCTGTAGTCTCGAGGTAGCATGCTGCCTTGTCATGCAGTGGGCCCGGGTTCGATCCCCGGTCAGGACAGTTTTTCTGGGTGAGGTTTTTATTGGGGTTTTTCCTCACCTGTAAGACAAATGTCAGGAAAACTTTAAGGCACAAACGGTCCCTGAAATCATATGGCCATCATCATCATCATCATCATCATTACCATCATCATTATCATCCTTCGCCGGTGTGGAAAGCAATGGGAAGCTACCACACCTACAGTTCTCTAGTAAAGCTGCAAGCATAGCATGAAAATGCTATGATTGCAGTGAAGGACCTGCCTTCGGGCAGAATTACTATGGATGGATGGATATTAGCAGTAGTCCACCGCTGTAGTCTCGAGATAGCGTGTTGCCTTGTCATGCAGTAGGCCCGGGTTCGATCCCCGGTCGTGACAATTTTTCTGGGTGAGGTTTTTATTGGGGTTTTTCCTCACCTGTAAGACAAATGTCAGGAAAACTTTAAGGCCCAAACGGTCCCTGAAATCATATGGCCATCATCATCATCATCATCATCATTACCATCATCATTATCATCCTTCGCCGGTGTGGAAAGCAACGGGAAGCTACCACACCTACAGTTCTCTAGTAAAGCTGCAAGCATAGCATGAAAATGCTATGATTGCAGTGAACGACCTGCCTTCGGGCAGAATTACTATGGATGGATGGATATTAGTAGTAGTCCACCGCTGTAGTCACGAGATAGCGTGTTGCCTTGTCATGCAGTGGGCCCGGGTTCGATCCCCAGTCAGGACAGTTTTTCTGGGTGAGGTTTTATTGGGGGTTTTCCTCACCTGTAAGACAAATGTCAGGAAAACTTTAAGGCCCAAACGGTCCCCGAAATCATATGGCCATCATCATCCTTCACCGGTGTGGAAAGCAACGGGAAGCTACCACACCTACAATTCCCTAGTAAAGCTGCAAGCATAGATGAAAATGCTATGATTGGAGTGAAAGACCTGCCTTTGGGCAGAATTACCATGGATGGATATTAACAGTGTATACAGTATAAGAGAAAAAATTGCATTTAGATTGGAGTGCTCAGATAGCTCAGTCGATAGAGTATTGGCCTAGAAAGCCAAAGATCCTAGGTTCAAACCCCAGTCTGAGTGTATAATTTTTGTCTTCAAATATGATTTATCCATCAATGAGATGTATGAAATGAATAATAAAAACATCGAATGAATTATTCCTCTCATTTTAAAATAAAAGACAGCCCCTTGTGTACATGCAGAAAATGCAGAACAAATTATAGATCATATATTGTTTGAATGTACAAACCTAGAAACAGAAAGACAGTTATTTAAGAACAACATGATTAACAAATATTAATTATCTTTTGTCCTCTCAAGCACATTTTTCATTATAGTGTAACCCTTGTAAGATCCTGTCAGAAGAAAAATTGTACTGGACAATAAATTTTGGAGCAGGTGAATAATTTTACATATCTAGGATGCAATATCTCATATGAAGAAGAAAAGGATGTAAATGCAAAAATATCTAAATTTTTAAGAATTTTATGGTTAATAAATTCTATCTTCAAGCCACAGTTAGTCCAAAAGCATTCAAGACTGAAAGTGTATAAAACACTGGCTCTTCCAACTCTTTTGTATGGTAGCGAAGTATGGACATTGAAACAGAAGGATATACAGAGACTTAGATCTGCTGAAATGAGATATCTTCGGAGGACTGCAGGATACACACTACTAGATCACAAAAAAAATGAAGACATCTTAGAAGAATTACACATGGAACCTACCCTCAGGGGTCCTCATCTAGGGGATATGTGGATGGCGACCACAAGGTGCCCAAGCTGTGCAAAACATTTCTTCCACTTACTTGTGTTTTGCACTCTTTTAACTTTACTATCTAACCTCTCTTGGTTAACTGTTGTTTTTTCGACCCCGACGCTATTAGGGCATCCGAGGGCTAGGGAGTCCTTCCTTTCTTCCATTTCTTCTTTCCTTTATTTTCTTTTCTTCTCCAGAAAAGCCTGACCAGACACTATAAGATGGCAGCCCCATCACTGGTCTTGCCTTCCTTTGGCCAGCAACCAATCGAAGGGACTATTATTATGCTTTCAAGTCTTATACGAGAATTTCCCATAAGGCAAAGTTTTCTATAGGATCGTAACAGGCCTTGGCCTATTACTTGGAAGGAAGAAGAAGAAGAAGACACATGGAACCTTTAGAAAACAAAATTTCTGATTATTAGTCAAGATGGATGCAACATGTTCATCGAATGGAAGATCACAGAATACCCAAACAAATGTTAAGATATCAACCTGCAGGAAGAAGAAGACCAGGACGTCCACTCAAAAGACTTTTGGATGGTGTTTCTCTTGAGGCCGAAACAGGTCAACAAATGGCCTAAATTCGTGAATGTACTATGATGATGATGATGATTAACAAATATCGTAAATGGACATTCAGTGAAAGAAGACTAGTTCAGGAGTACACACTTCAATTAATCTCATTCATTAATTCAACAGATTTAGACAGATTATAGAGCAAAACAAAGCCAATTCAATTAAATGTTTAATATTATTTTGGTTTTTTTATTATATACAACTTTCCTCATTAGAGGATTGCCTCAAGGACAAAGTGATACAGACAATTAATTTTTGGAATTTTGGAGAGTTGTCATACAATTGTTTTAAATCATTCGGTTTCTTCATAATTTTTTTCAGTATTTTTCTTTTTGCTTTTTAAAATAATAATTGTGGTAGTTTGTTGGTTGAGTTCTGTTTTTCCCTACACAATCATTAAATGATATCTTGTGAGTGAATCACTATGCTGTATTGTAATAAAATTCAGTGCATTTCCAGGGTAACAACCAGTTTCATGATACCATCAAGTGCTGATAAAGACGTAGAGTTCCTCATGTACTTTCCTGAACCCAGTCCTGACTTCTGTGTTGAACCAATAGCAGGTAAGTTACAATAGTACATTGTGATATGCTTTTCATTTTATATATGAACAGAATAATAAACGAATGGAGGAAAACACAACGGGGATATATACCCATCAATAGGAACCTCAAACTTGATGCTATTCTTTTAGCAGATGATTTAGTGCTTCTGGCACTTTCCAAAAATAATTTGCAACGATCAATTTATAATTTACAAAAAATAGCTGCCAAATTTAATATGGAAATATCAATTAACAAAACTAAAATTATGACATTTCATGGGAAGGACCCCATACAAAGTAAAATCTGTCTCCAGAATAAAATTTTAGAGATATCTAATCAATTTAAATATCTTGGATATTATCTCTATCTAGGATGAAAAGGATATCCCTGAAAAAATTACTAGTTATAATAAAAGTTTGGGAATTATTAATCAAGTTATGAAACCATTCCTTGTACAAAAAAACACCTTGGCTAGACCAGTGTTGACCTATGGTAGTGAAGCATGGACACTAAAAAGACAACATGAAAACAGAATAACGGCTTGTGAAATGAGATTCATACGCAGAACAGCGGGCTACACCAGATGGGATCGGAAAAGGAACACCGATATCTTAAAGGAATTGAAGACTACGCCAATTTTGGAATATATTAAACAGTATCAACTAAATTGGAAACACCATCTTGAAAGAATGAGTTCAAATCGGATCCCCAAAGCTGTTTATAATTATATACCAAGAGGACGAAGATCTCTGGGCCATCGTATGAAACACTGGAGGGAAAATTTTCTATAGGATAGTAACGGGCCTTGGCCTAATACTTGGAAGGAAGAAGAAGAAGATACAAGTGTAGTGAGTGAGTTTTACGTAAATGAGGAAGAGTTTAATAGGACAATCATATACACCTGCAATTTATAATTAAATATGGGAAATAACATTATGAGGTTCTTAATTCATGAATGAATGAGTCATTTTTTATATCTTACCTCATAGTTTATGTTTTCTTAAACACGGAAACTCCAGTTTTTAAGAGGACATCCCTCTCATTTTCAACCGACATTATGACTACCAGATTTTCATTGGAATCTCCATCTATAATGTTGCCATCTGGTGTTGATTTGATGAACTTCAAGATCAGGTCTCGTTCATCAGGAATTTCGAAATTCATGGATCTAAATTTGTTCTTCTGAATATATATCTTCTCCCAAACTGTCAAATCTAAAGATCCATGAATTTCAAAATTCCTGATGAACGGTACCTGATCTCGAAGTTCATCAAATCAACACCAGATGGCAACATTATAGATGGAGATTCCAACGAAAATCTGGTAGTCATAATGTCGGTTAAAAATGGGAGGGATTTTTTTCTCTTGAAAACTTCAGTTCCTGCATTCAAGAAAACATAAACTATGAGGTGAGATATAAAAAATGACTCATTCATCATCAATACCTGTAATTATTTATATAGTTCTTATAATTTACTATAATAGTTTTCAATGTTTTTATTTTAAAATTGTCACTAACACCAAATAAAAAAATTAAAATTTGAAGAGAAAAATGTAAGCCTAAACTAGGATTTGAACCCAATCAATTAAAAAGTAAGGTCGAGTTTGTAAGACAACAAATTTGGACCATTGTGTGTAGTTCACTTGGAATGAAAATGTAAATAAAAATCACTCTAGCAATCACAATGTGTTATGTTTAGCAACAAAATTCATTACATGCTATTAAATTAAAATGAGGAAGGTATTTTCCATCAGCAAAATCCAACCATTTACCTGAAACCAAAAATTTGTTTTCACTATGGTTAAACACTTTTTAAATAAGATGGCATCAGAAATTGAGTTCCTCCAATTTAAAAAAAGAAATATATATTCCATAAACCAGCAATATTAGACCATAAATTCTATTTCCTGAGGAATTTGTCTAATTTACTCATTTCCTACATGATAGATTTTTTTGTTAAAATATCTTTAAAAAGTTTCATTCTATGTACAGTAAACAGCTTCTTTATGGAAGCTTCTACAAATATGAGTTCCCACAAATACTTTTTTTCTGATTGAAATATTGGGAATAATACATTAAAAGAGAGAAGAAAATCGCACTGTCTAATTCTCTTATTTAAGATCCTACATACCTCGATTCCCAATTATTTATCATCCCGTTTCCAGTATCTATCCTCAAACCATAACTTAAACACAAGATCACAACATAGTCTCTTGCTTAATATACCGCAACACTCCATGTCATATACCATCTTCACTTCTCGCAACTGGAATTCCCTACCACAAGAAATAAGGGGCTGCCGGACATTGGCAACTTTTAAAAGAGATCTAAATTTATATTTGCTCTAACCTCGACTTCATTATTACCCAGTGTAAGGTACATATATTAATTGGTTTTTCTCGTATAATTTATCATATTTATATTATTATATTATTATTATTATTATCATTATATTATTATCATTATTATTATTATCATTATTATTATTATTATCATACTATTATTATTGTTATCATATAACATGTTTGTTTGTACATGAAATTTACATTGCTACATTTAATGTATCTTTAACTGTTTATAATTAGTATAGTGTATATCTTTATTTGTCAAATATTTATTTGTATTTGTGCTGGTTAAGTGGAAGAGAAGGCCTTATGGCCTTAACTCTGCAAGAATAAATAAAACATTATTATTATTATTATTATTATTATTATTATTATTATTATTATTATTGCCGGCCGCGGTGGACTAGTGGTTATCCTCCTTGCCTCTGGTCCCAAGGGTCGCGGGTTCAAACCCGGCCGTGGTCGATGGCTTTTTTAGGACGGAAAAATCCAAGGAGCAAGTCCTCCGGTAGGGACTTTAAGCTGTGGGTCCCAAGTCTGAAGATTTCCAGGCTCGTAAAAGATCCTTAAGCCTGAATGAAAAGGCCTTACTTACTTACTTACTTACTCACTGGCACTATCGAACCCGAAGGTTCATGGCCGCGCGGACATAAGCTCTCCATACATCCCTATCCTGAGCTAATGCTTTCCAATCATTCCCTGTATAATCTACTTCCCTCAAATCATAGTTAATGTTGTTCTCCCACCTCATTCTTGGCCTACCAACTGGGCGCTTACCCTCTGGCTTTCCTACAAGAAGCTTCCATGCACGTCTTTCATTCCCCATACGTGCAACATGTCCTGCCCATCGCAGTCTACGAGACTTAACTGTTCTTATTATATCTGGCTTCCTATTAATGAAAATGCCTCTAAGCAAAATTTGCCGAATTTTCCCGTCCTAATACTACCTTGGTTTCCTAGATGTCAGTATGAGGCGGAACGCTGACTACGGACCACTCAAAATGACATATATATGAAAACAAGTGTAACTAAATTAGTATGGTTCAAATTCTTCCCTGTAGGGGGAGAGCGCCTAAATCTTTGTAAAGGGAAAACATAGCCTTACAATACAATTATTATTATTATTATTATTATTATTATTATTATTATTATTATTATTATTAATGCAACCAAAAGGTGTTATTGTTGTAAGCAAGTAAAAGATTTGTCATTTGACAGGTAGAGTGATGAGAAATGGTGAGCCCACCAAGGTAACAATAAAGTTCAAACCGACAGAATACATCACATTGCAGTTCCCAATACAGCTCTACATCCCGCAGTCGTCCAAATCTCCGTTCACAGTCACAGTGTGTGCAGATTGTAAGCCGGGTCTGGCCAGGTAATGTTATTATCATGTTATACACTCATTCAGATTAATAGATAAATTATCTTTTTAAGGGAAAAATTTCTGCCAAAATCGAGATTTAAACCCAAGACCTCTAATTTTACACACCAGCACACAAACCATTATGCTATCCAGGCATCCCTGCCTGGACAATTCCTTTCTCTCTTATCTAATCCCATTTCGCTGTAGCATGAATTTTCATTCACAATGAAATTGGGTTGCTTGGTTTTACACACCAGCACACTAATCATTGTGCTACTCAGGCATCCCTACCCAAAGACAATTTTTTTTATCTTGTTTAACCCCGTTTTCCTGTACCATGAACCTTCGTTCATAACTAAATTGGATTGCTTCTAAATCAAGAAGACATTATAAAGGAATTTACACTGCACTATAAGCTAATTATAAATGTAATATGGAAATTAATACAGAGTGAATCTATAAAAGCATGCAAAGACTAAATAGGGCATGGGGGATGATCTACTGAAGGATTTGAGCTGCAAAACACAGGGTCCAAGAAGTAAGTTATGTAGATAGGAAATAACACTATGAGGTTTTTTAATATTGTTTATTTTTTTCTTTCTTCACTCACCTCATACTTCATAACTCCTCGCAGACCCGAGTTTCGTCACTTCATTTGTGACATTCTCAATGCTGCATCACGTTCACACGTCCAACGGCCCAGGGATTAGTAATCCCTGCAACGGCCTTCTATCCTGCAGACTGACCACCGCGCCATCTGATGGCTGACCGACGAACTTCCAAATCAATCCCCTCTCCTTATAACCGGGTATTTCAAAATTCATAGTTGTGTTTTCAATCTTGCATATGTATTTCCCCCCCCCCAAATTGTGAGTTCCTTCGGTTTTTCCAATTGTTTAAGTAATTTTGTTTTGGTTTCTATTCTATGTTTTTCTGACCAGGCATGTGCAGCTATTGCAGATTTTTCCGTTTCTCCATTTTTAACATTTGTGAGAAACCAAAACAAAATTACTTAAACAATTGGAAAAACCGAAGGAACTCACAATTTGGGAAAAAATTTACATATGCAAGAATGAAAACACAACTATGAATTTTGAAATACCCGGTGATAAGGAGAGGGGATTGATTTGGAAGTTCGTCGGTCAGCCATCAGATGACGCGGTGGTCAGTCTGCAGGATAGAAGGCCGTTGGATGTCAGTTGTGAACGTGATACAAGCATTGAGAATGTCACAAATGAAGTGAAGAATCTCGGGTCTGCGAGGAGTTATGAAGTATGAAGTGAGTGAAGAAAAAAATAAACAATATCCAAGAAATAAGCTTAACGAGATATGGAAGTAAACTTGTCTTTCACATTACAGTCTAGTCTTTTTTATTTACATTATTTATCAGTTAACTGCAAGTAACATTGTTGACACAATTAACGCACTATTAAAATTCCATTGACTCAGAAGCCTGTAGAAAAGGAGCTAACTGTTATATGTATGATTGTGTGTTACAATACAGGGAAAGACTACAGTCTGCACAAGAAGAATTAGTCAAGAAGAAACCAACCGTCCGCAGTAGAAAAGTAACTCACACTGCAACAAAAATACTCCACAAGCAACAAAAACAACAAGAAGATGATCCAGTAGAGGCTCTACAGAAACTTAGCACGGTGCATGGAGTTGTCAAGTTCCTGCTCGCTAAGGAACCCAAGAAACCTTTGCCAGATGAGATGCTGGGTAAATCTAAATAATTCTATCACTTATGTGTGTCATGACAAAACAAGGAATGTCAATTCTTTTTGTAAATTCAAACCTGCCATCTTTACTAATTATGAGCTAAGTTCCAATTGAACTGTAAACAAACACTCATACGGTATTATACCACTGACTCCATCTATTGGGAGAATTGTGGTACTACATTTAATCATCATATTGTACCGAAAGTACAATTTCGGTATGTTACATTATGTACTGTTATCCTCCCTCATCAGTGAGAGTTATGAACTGTGCCAATTTCCTTCCTCTTTCTGTTTATTCCCACTCACCTTCCTACCCCTTTCTTCAGCGCTGTCTGTAAGTATGCAACTTCCCCTCTTCCTCGGAACACTCAAACATGTGAAGCAAGTTGTAAACAGGGTCATTCAGTTATTTTGTCATCGTCTGGTTGACGTCAGTCAGCTCGAAGAGAGCTGTGTTGTCTTGTGTTTGGTCCGGTAAGCCAGGGTAGGGTATCCGGGGTATGGACCCTAACCCTCGGCTGGACTAAAAGGTATGCATGAGTGCTTGTTTGAATAAATATTGTCACTTTTCTTATTATTTCTGTATTGTCCACAAAACTGGATTCAAGCAATGACCAATTTAATTTATTTATATTTATATTAACCATACATACCATCCTTTAGTATTTAATAAGTTTCAAAAAAATTTTCACCAAATTTAACATTAAATTAGCACTGAAAAAAGATTGCAGTTTAATGAATTAATCAAGACCAATGAAAATGAAAAGATTGAAGACAGCAAAAAATTAGGGATTTATCAAATTGATTGTAAAGATTATAAAAAAATATACATAGGAAAAAACAAAAAGGAACTTAAATACAAGATTGAAAGAACACCTTAGAAATGTTAAAAATGGAGAAATACAAAAATTTGCAATAGCTGCACATGCATGGTCAGAAAAACACAGAATTGAAACTAAAGCCAATACCGATTGAGGGTCTTTCCACTTTTCAGCGGTTGCCCTTTTACCAGCCGGCTGCTGGCCCTTCACATCCACATGTGTCAATCACAGAGGTAGATGATCAACAGCCAGTGTAGGGGTGACATGTGGTTAGCATGTCGAGTCCCCCAGCCGTTATAGCTGGTTCCTCAACCTGGAGCCGCTACTTATTGTAGCTACCAATTGCCTCACGATGCTGGGTGGGCACCGGTCCCATACTGGCCGAAATACCATGAGAAAATTTCTTCCCCCATGGAGACCCGAACCAGCGCAAGTCCCATAGCTCTGCGCCAAGGCTTCCTACCTTAACCACTCGGCTACGGCGCGGGACAAAGTAAAGCCAAATTACTAAAACAGTTAGAAAAATCTAAGGAACTCATAATTTGGGAGAAAATTTACATCTGCAAGAATAAAAAGAAAACCATGAATTTTGAAATTCCCGGAGAAGAGGAAAAAAAATTATTTGAAAGTTCATTGGTCAGCCAGCAGAGGGAGCAACCGCAAAACGACAGTTGAAAACATGAACAATGTTGCACAGAAGCGATGAAACCTAGCTCTGCATAAAAATTAACAAATATGAGGCGAGTCAAAATATCCGATTCAAATATAATTGAGTGATTATTACTGATTCAATGTGTTGATGTGAATCTTGTTGAGGAGTGCCCTGATATCTCTCCCTTCTGTTTGTTTTACATCTGATATTTAAGAGAAGCAGTGTATTTACAGGGCCGCTGGGCAGATATTTGAGCGAGGATCACAAAGTTTATAAGAGCAAAGAACAGAAGTTCCGCAGAGAAATTCAGAAGTTCAAGTCAGAGAACCACGCAGCGCTACTGCATCTCAGAGACAAGCCCGGTCCATCGCTCGACATTGATCCTGAATTCTTAGAACAAGTGCTCACAGAGAGAGCAGCAGGGACGAGATATTCCAGGTGTTTATTATTTTAACTTCAATGCTTGCCCCATTAACACAAAGCTATCATTTCATATCCAAAATTAATTATGTAGATGTTTAATCAATATTGTCCACTGCTATGCTTTTGAGGTAGCATGCTGCCTTGTCACGGATTTGATTCCCAGTTGGGACAAGATTCCTGGGTAAGTTTTTTTTGGGTTTTTTCCTCACCTGTAAGACAAATGTCAAAAAGCTTTGATGCCCAAACGGTCCCCGAACATCATCTGGCCATCATCATCATCATCATCCCCGGTGTGGAAAGCAACGGGAAGCTACCACACCTATAATACCCTAGTAAAGCTGTAAAGCATAGCATGAAAAAGCTATGATTACTAGAATCCGGATATTTACGTATTAAAAGGTAAGATTTGCAATGCCATATAATGAGAAGTTAGACTTATGACTCTCTTTTGTTTTGGTTTCATGCACAAACAGTTGAATAGTCTAATGAGAAGTTAGACTTCTGACTGTCTTTTGTTTTGGTTTCACATACAACCAGTTAAATAGTATAATGAGAAGTTAGAATTGTGATTCTCTTTTGTTTTGGTTTCACATACAACCAGTTGAATATTATAATGAGAAGTTAGAATTATGACTCTCTTTTGTTTTGGTTCCATACATAAACAGTTGAAAAGTATAATGAGAAGTAAGACTTCTGACTGTCTTTTATCTTGATTTCACACACAAACAGTTGAATCATATATACTATCTGTATTGCAATCTTATATTTTATTACATAAAAAATCCAGACTCTAATGATTACAGTGAAAGAACCTACCCTAGGGCAGAACACTAAAAAAAATTAATAAAATTTATGATACAATTCTGTTGAGATATTAGTCACAAAATAAAATTATATTATCATTCTTCATTACATGTATCCAGCTGCAGCTGATGACATGAATCCATTGTATACTTATGTTATAAGTTGTAATGGGACTGTATTTGAACATGCAGCTTATGTGGGCATTCAAGGTGAGTGTCCACAAGATTAAAAGAAAGAGATATAGGAAAGACAAAAATGAACCATTCGGCCTCGAATACATTAATAGCATCAGGGTCGAAGAAAACAAGAGGTCAGGCAAGGGAGACTGGATAGGAAAGTAATAAATAATAGTTTAAAAAAACTAAAACAACACGCTTTATTAGAAAACCAAACTAAAAAAATGAAAAATCATTTTAATTTCCAACATGCTTGGGATAAAATTAAAGTGGTCAACAAAAAAAATCATCTCCAACACATCTAGAATAAAACTAGAGTTATCTATAAAAAAAATTTACCATCAAAAGCATGGGGTGCTCTATATCTATTAATATATCTGATAATAAACAGATATTGGTAAAAGTAAAGTCTCTAAGAAGAAAATGTAAAACCATAAAAAGTGCCCCACGCTTTTGATGGTAATTTTTTTTTGTAGATAACTCTAGTTTAATTCTAGATGTGTTGGAGATGATTTTTTTTTTGTTGACCACTTTAATTTTTCCCAAGCGTGTTGGAAATTAAAATTATTTTTCACTTTTTTAGTTCGGTTTTCTGATAAAGTGTGTTGTTTTAGTTTTTTTAAACTATTATATATTTTTTTATTTTTTTAGTTTTAATATTTTACAGAATAAGATAAAAATGTAAATATCTTTAAATTCGATACTATTGTAGTATGAGATAAAAGTAAAAAAAATCCTCCGGGCTGGATTTGAACCAGCGATCTATGGATTACTGAAATTATATACCACTACAGTCCACTGCTCTACCAACTGAGCTACCAGAGGATATAATATTAATTTCTTACAATGATGGAGTTTCAAGATATCTACAGAGAAAACAAAAATTATGGCATTTCAAGTGTAGATCCTGTCAGAAGTAAAATTGTACTGGACAATAAAATTTTGGAGCAGGTGAATAATTTTACATATCTAGGATGCAATATCTCATATGAAGAAGAAAAGGATGTAAATGCAAAAATATCTAAATTTTTAAGAATTTTAGGGTTAATACATTCTATCTTCAAGCCATAGTTAGTCCAAAAGCATTCAAGATTAAAAGTGTATAAAACACTGGCTCTTCCAACTCTTTTGTATGGTAGCAAAGTATGGACGTTGAAACAGAAGGATATACAGAGACTTAGATCTGCTGAAATGAGATATCTTCGGAGGACTGCAGGATACACACTACTAGATCACAAAAAAAATGAAGATGTCTTAGAAGAATTACACATGGAATCTTTAGAAAATAAAATTTCTGATTATAAGTCAAGATGGATACAACATGTTCATCGAATGGAAGATCACAGAATACCCAAACAAATGTTAAGATATCAACCTGAAGGAAGAAGAAGACCAGGACGTCCACTCAAAAGACTTTTGGATGGTGTTTCTCTTGAGACCGAAACAGGTCAACAAATGGCCTAAATTCGTGAATGTGCTATGATGATGATGATGATGATGATGATACAATGATGGACTAAAAAGTCGGTAAATCCGCAACCTATTATACCAGTCTTTATTTTATTTGATGTCCTGATGATCCTGGCCAGGATCTTAGAAAACATTTATGAAATTATTGTATTGTCATTGGTCCTTTACAAGTATACAAAGTTTCAAGTCGATCCAATGTTTTTAAATGAGTGAAAATCGTTTTGAATGATTCCATTACATAGACAGATACAGGTGAAGCTAATATAAAGTGTGTAAAAAGAGGGATCTAGTACTAGAAAAGGAAGAAATATCATATCACTTAAAGATAAAAGTAAGGAGCAAAACACAAGTAAGTGGAAGCAATGTTTTGCTCAGCTTGGGCACCTTGTGGTCGCCATCCACATATCCCCTAGATGGGGACCCCTGAGGGTCAATTTTAAATTTCTTACCTAATAGATTCGTCTCCTCAAGGCCTACAGAGAATTAATAGTTTACAAAGTTGAGAAGACGAACCTATTATTTATAATTTTAATCTCGAGTTGTGGTTTGAAAATAAGTGAATGATGTGTGTTTCTGCACAGAACCTGCTCAAGTCTGGCACAACAGCACATCCTGACAGACTGCAGCGCGTCATCAGGAGTCACGACGATGTAAGTAATATCAACTGTGTGATGTAACACTTGTCATCGAACCTAGGGCTTCTGATACAATTACATGTTCACTTACAGGTGACTGACACCAGCTTCACCGACGAGCCAAATGACATGTGGTTTGTGAGATTCCAAGCTCTCTCCAGGTTCATTCAGGCAGCACGACGTATCATCATCGCCAACAGGCTGCGCAGGAGACTTGAGGCTCTTCAGGTACGTACCAGCTTCATTCACAATCTCAGTTTTATTTCGTGTTGAGACACTTGACAAACTCTTTAAAGTACAGGACTATTCAGGAAGAAGGAACAGACTTTAACATTTATTTCTTCCAAACTAAAGGGTGTCCCAATAAGAATGCCGGATTTAATAATGCACAAAATAAACTATATTTGAAAGAATGACATATATTTATACATGAACACAAAGGGTATACGTTCCGATTTAAGTATGGAAAATGACATCTGACATATGTCCACCACGAGATGCTCTGCAGCTAGTGACTCCGTCCATGAAATTTGTGATTACTTTTAAAGTCTTGCGCCCGGAGTTCGGCTCTGAAACGTCGAATTTCCTGCTTCAGGTCTTGTATGGTTCAGGGATTGTGTTCATAAACATGTGATTTGAGAAACCCCCAAAGAAAGAAGTCACATGACCTTGGTGGCCAGTACGAAGCCTTCGAACAGTTTGAGCATAACACTCACCATTCTGGTAATGAGTTTTCACAATTAAAACTCGTTGTTCAGCAGTATAACACTCCATATCCAGTAATTGCAACAAATATAGAAAACAAAAAATGTAGGTAGAGTGCTGCCAACCTCATAGTAAAAAAATGGCGGCCAATTCAAATCCGGCGTTCTTATTGGGACACCCTATACAAAAAATAGAAACACAATTCCAACGTTTCTGGAAATCAAGCAAATGATGACAAATCAAGAGCTTCAGAACATTTGAATACTAGTACTACGTTCCTGAAAAGAAAAAAGTTTGAAGTTCTGATCACGGCCGAATTGGTGCTGTTCCTTGTCATGTTGATTGTTTGTATTAAAATTAAAATGACGACACAACAGGACGTTGGATTGGAAGAGGAGGAGCCGGTGGTCCCCCAGGTCATCCGACCCAATCCCGTGTGATTTTTATCTGTGGGGTCACGTAAAAGACTGTGTTTTTATCGCCCCTATGCCTGACACTCTTGAAAATCTGCGGCATCAAATTTTTGAAGCTGTGAATTCGAGCTTATTCGTGTGTGGCAAGAAATGAGCCACTGTTTTGATATATGTCGTGTAACACATGATGCTCATATTGAATGCATAAAATAGTGAAATTTGAATGTTCCTCTTTCCAGGAACGTTGAAATTGTGTTTATATATTTTGTAGTTTGGAAGAAATAAATGTTTGAAGTGTGTTCCTTCTTTCTGAATAGTCCTGTGTTATTATGAGTTGGTTATTTTTTACTCGCCTCATATTTTTTTTTATATTCTGCAGACTATAGTTTCGTCGCATCTATGTGACATTGTTGATACATTCTAACTCCTAACTTAGAGTTAGAATGCATCAACAATGTTGCATAGACGTGATGAAACTATAGTCTGCAGAATATCAAAAAAGTCAAAATAACTAACTCATAATAATTAAAAGAAACCTCATAGTGATATCTCCTACAAATGTTAAACTTTAAAGTATTCTTGCAAAGAAGCTGCCAGATGGCGTACGGAACAAAGGTTTGTTGCCTTTGACATGCAGGGATTGTATAACTATATTATTTTCAGTCTGATCATCTTACCTCAATATTAATGTTGATTTGTTCTTGGACATGTTTCAAAACAATTCTGTTTTATCATCAGCTTGTCCAGACTGGTTTGATTTATGTTGCATACTCTGGATGTCGATGTCAGTTCCATCCTGTCTGAAAAACACAATATAAATTCAGACACTAAATTATTAAAACAGTTAGAAAATACAAAAGAGCTGACTATATGGGAAAAAATCTATATTCAGAAGAACAAAAACAGAGTTATGAATTTTGAAATACCGAAGGAGCGTGACCTTGTTTGGAGGTTCTTTGGCCAACCACAGGATGGAGGTGACATCGACATCCAGGGTATGCACCATAAATCAAACCAGTCTGGACAAGCTGACGATAAAACGGAATTGTTTTGAAACATGTTCAAGAACAAATCAACATTAATATTGAGGTAAGATGATCAGACTAAAAATAATATAATTAAAATAACCTCAAAATATCACTTCCTAAAATTAAATATTGTATAACTAACTAACTCACTGGCACTATCTAATCTGTAAGTTCATGGTCATACAGACATAAGCTCTACGTACATCCCTATCCTGTGCTAAAATGCTTTCCAATCATCCCTTGTATAATCTAGTTCCCTCAAATCATGGTTAATGTTATTCTCCCACTTCGTTCTTGAACTACTAACTGGATATTTTCCCTCTGATTTTCCTACAAGAAGCTTCCATGCACTTCTTTCATTCCCCATTCGTGCCACATGTCATGTCCATCAATGTCTATGAGACTTAACAGTTCTTATTACATCTGGCTTCCTTGTATTTTAGCCTTTGGCATGGATTCCCTGAAGGAGAAAAATTTCCATTTCAATTGGAAGTCTAAGTTCCTCAGGTGGAAAGAGTACTGGTGTATAAAATCCTAGTTTAGGTGTAAATTTTTGTCTTCAAATATAATTTGTCATTTAATTATTGCTTTTTAGGGTATTCATCTCTCATGTGCTTCTAAGATCAACTGTACAGTTCTGATGCTATGAACCAGAGGAAAGCATTGAAATCACTAAGTCATCTGGACCTTAAAGGAGGTCAGGTTAATAGGAAAGACCTTTGAAAGATTTTTTTACTGCACTTATACTGTAAAGTGTCCATTTGGACGAGGTTTAAACCCATGACCTACTGTACCAATCAGCTAGGTATAAAGCTCTTGTGATACATTATGTTGGTGACATTTCAGAATGCGAGGGAATTTATCGAGAAGGAGCCACAGAAAGAGGAAGAAGAGATCAAACTTGAGGACTTGAAACTCGACAATATTGTTACAGAAAAAAAATCCACCAAGCAGAAAAAAAAGCAGCAACCAAAGAAACGTAAAAAATGATGTAAGATACTGAAAAGTATTTTGACAATTTTTAAAATCTCAAATGTATTTAGAAGAAAATAAAATATACATAAAAATCTTGTTGTTTTCCAATGGTGATGAGCAGACTATGGGGAAATAGTACCGAGATGTGAAGCTGTGAACAAAGGAACTTAGTTGCTTATCTTCTTCTACTTCTTCTTCTTCTTCTTCCTTCCAAGTATTAGGCCAAGGCCTGTTACGATCCTATAGAAAATGTTCCCTCCAGCATTTCATAGGATGACCCAGAGATCTTCGTCCTCTTGGTATATAATTATAAACAGCTTTGGAGATCCCTTTTGAACTCATTCTTTCAAGATGATGTTTCCAATTTAGTTGGTACTCAAATGGTAAAGAGAAAAATGTATGCCTGATCCGGGAATCGAACCCCGAACCTTCAGCTTTCCGTGCTGATGCTCTATCCATTGAGCTAATTCAGGCTTCCTTCCCATCCAAGCATAAATCCTTCCTTTACGTTACTGTCTTAGTTGTGTACATTAAATTTACTTATTTCAATCATAGTAACAGCTTTAGCTTCTTAAAATTAATTTAATAATTAGTTAGTACTGTTTAATATATTCCAAAATTGGCGTAGTCTTCAATTCTTTTAAGAATATCGGTGTTCCTTTTCCGATCCCATCTGGTGTAGCCCGCTGTTCTGCGCATGAAACTCATTTCACAAGCCGTTATTCTGCTTTCATCTTGTCTTTTTAGTGTCCATGCTTCACTACCATAGGTCAACACTGGTCTAGCCAAAGTGTTATATAAACGTAATCTGATTTTTTTTTGTACGAGGGATGGTTTCATAACTTGATTAATAATTCCCAAACTTTTATTGTAACTAGTAATTTTTTCAGGGATATCCTTTTCATCCCAGATAGAGAGACAATATCCAAGATATTTAAATTGATTAGATCTCTCTAAAATTTTATTCTGGAGACAGATTTTACTTTATATGGAGTCCTTTCCATGAAATGCCATAATTTTAGTTTTGTTAATTGATATTTCCATATTAAATTTGGCACCTATTTTTTGTAAATTATAAATTGATCGTTGCAAATCATTTTCGGAAAGTGCCAGAAGAGCTAAATCGTCTGCAAAAAGAATAGACTTAGTTGCTTATAGTTTATCAAACTCTACTCTGTCCTAGGGCAGCACTAACCATGCTATCAGTAACAAACTCCCAGCTGAAGAGGCGAATTGAAGCCGAAACAGAGATCGAACAAAAAAAAAAATTCTTACAATATATTTGAAGAGAAAAATTTTCGCCTAGACCGGGACCCTTGGCTTTCCGGGCCAAGTGCTCTACCAACTGAGCTACCGAGGCGAGTTACGATATAGACGCAAATTTTTCTCTTATATACGTTGTAATTCCCTATCGCCAAATGCTTTTGAAACCATTGCTTCTATCTTTGCAAATGGCGGCTTCTTAGTTAAGAAGACATTTATTGGGAATTTAAAATTACTTTATAAAGCTAGTAAGGCTTCTAATGATGTTTTTATTATTCATTTAACATTTCTCACTGAAAGATAAATTATATTTGAAGAGAAAAATTTTCGCCTAGACCGGGACTCGAACCCGGGACCCTTGTCTTTCCGGGCCAAGTGCTCTACCAACTGAGCTACCGAGGCGAGTTACGATCTAGACGAAAAATTCTTACAAGTTTGTGCAATCTTTCTGAATTCAAAGGAAAAGCCCTTTGTTAAACACCAAACCCATGCAAAACTCGAAATTTGAGCAAATTCTGAGTTTGGGCAGTGACTGAGAGCTCTAATATTTATCAGTTTGCCAGAAGAAAAAAGGCATTTGTGGAGACTCATCTTTCCAGGAGCTTTCATAAGGAAGCTGATACCGTTAATTATTACCGGTACATAATTCACGCCGTAGCGTAGTGGTTTATCAGTTTGCCAGAAGAAAAAAGACATTTGTGGAGACTCATCTTTCCAGGAGCTTTCATAAGGAAGCTGATACCGTTAATTATTACCGGTACATAATTCACGCCGTAGCGTAGTGGTTTATCAGTTTGCCAGAAGAAAAAAGACATTTGTGGAGACTCATCTTTCCAGGAGCTTTCATAAGGAAGCTGATACCGTTAATTATTACCGGTACATAATTCACGCCGTAGCGTAGTGGTTTATCAGTTTGCCAGAAGAAAAAAGACATTTGTGGAGACTCATCTTTCCAGGAGCTTTCATAAGGAAGCTGATACCGTTAATTATTACGGCACTACATAATTCACGCCGTAGCGTAGTGGTTTATCAGTTTGCCAGAAGAAAAAAGACATTTGTGGAGACTCATCTTTCCAGGAGCTTTCATAAGGAAGCTGATACCGTTAATTATTACCGGTACATAATTCACGCCGTAGCGTAGTGGTTTATCAGTTTGCCAGAAGAAAAAAGACATTTGTGGAGACTCATCTTTCCAGGAGCTTTCATAAGGAAGCTGATACCGTTAATTATTACCGGTACATAATTCACGCCGTAGCGTAGTGGTTTATCAGTTTGCCAGAAGAAAAAAGACATTTGTGGAGACTCATCTTTCCAGGAGCTTTCATAAGGAAGCTGATACCGTTAATTATTACCGGTACATAATTCACGCCGTAGCGTAGTGGTTTATCAGTTTGCCAGAAGAAAAAAGACATTTGTGGAGACTCATCTTTCCAGGAGCTTTCATAAGGAAGCTGATACCGTTAATTATTACCGGTACATAATTCACGCCGTAGCGTAGTGGTTTATCAGTTTGCCAGAAGAAAAAAAGACATTTGTGGAGACTCATCTTTCCAGGAGCTTTCATAAGGAAGCTGATACCGTTAATTATTACCGGTACATAATTCACGCCGTAGCGTAGTGGTTTATCAGTTTGCCAGAAGAAAAAAGACATTTGTGGAGACTCATCTTTCCAGGAGCTTTCATAAGGAAGCTGATACCGTTAATTATTACCGGTACATAATTCACGCCGTAGCGTAGTGGTTTATCAGTTTGCCAGAAGAAAAAAGACATTTGTGGAGACTCATCTTTCCAGGAGCTTTCATAAGGAAGCTGATACCGTTAATTATTACCGGTACATAATTCACGCCGTAGCGTAGTGGTTAAGGCACTGAGCTACAAGCCGGAGGGTCGAGGGTTCAAGTCCCGTTGGGGTCAGGATTTTTTAAACTGACCCAAACCCTCTGGCGGCACCATGGCCCTGGGGTCGACTCAGCCTCTAACTGAAATGAGTACCAGACGCTCGTTCTGGGGGTAAAGGCAGCCGTCACGCAGGCCCGGAGGGGCCTGTTGTGGGATCACTTTACTTTTTACATAATTCTTCTGCATGTGCCTTTGTCACTGAACTCCTCCTAAACAATTGGACCGATATTTGGTTCGTCTTCCGGGCTTACAGGCCGTGGTCCGGTTGCCTTCATACTCGACGTTTCGTCTACTGTTGCGGTAGACATCATCAGGAGATACTGCGTGCTCTCTGTGAACTGTTCTGCTTCAGAACTAATTTTCTTTCCTTTTATTCGACATTATAAATTGGCAACAAAGCAGAACAGACACGTGTTATTCAATCAAAATTATTGCAACGAATAACAAGTTGAAAAAATAAAACACCGATAGTGGCGAGGGCGGCATTTATCAACGAACATAGCGGCATGTGAAATACTGCGGCGGTGGCTTTTAACAACGAACTTTAGGCTTAGTAACAATAAGGTTTGTTTTACTTTGACATTAATTTGTCCATTTGGTTTGAATCACTCTTTGTAAAAGTCGCCTTGGCACGTACCTGCAGTAAAAAAAAATTGCCGATGCGTTAATAAAGGACACTAATCTTCTAATATACCGACTGAATCCGCGAATAAATACATTTTTAACCGCGAATACAGAAATTGTGTCGCAATTTTTAACACGCGAATAAGGGAACCGTGAATTAGGATATTTTACTGTACTAGCATTTACGCTGTGTCATCCATACGTGGTGGTGAACCTTGGCCGCTGGATACGTGACCAGTTGAGGGTGCGAAGTGGCCATGTGTAATCCTTATATGGAATTTAACTTATGATCTTTCTATTCAAAGAACAACCACTTACATCCTTAAATTATATCATCTGACAGTCATGACTACACGGGATGTTACTAATCCAATCTCTAAATAACTCTCTCTTTTAAGGAGTGTCTTTGAATGAAATTTTAGGGGGCCAAAACAGTACAATATGTACCCATCTCACTACTAAATATACAATATATACTAAAATACTGTGAACGTAGATAAAATATTGTAGACAACACGTTACAGAATTAGGTTTAGTAACTACTCAATGGTATTAATAAGCTGTTAGTTTATGCTGATGATGTAGTATTATTGGCCGATAGCGAGGAGATACTAATGGCCAACACGCATACACTATTGAGTAACACTAAGAAATTAGGACGGGAAGTAAATATCAGTAAAACTAAATATATGGTCACACGTACAAATTCAGTATATAATGGAAATGGACAGCTAATGACAAATGAGGGAAATTTTGAGGAAGTGGCTGAATTCAAATACCTAGGAACAATAATCACAAGTAGGAATGAGATGCACAAAGAAATTAAACATAGGCTCAATTCTGGAAATGCGTGCTATTATGCATTGCAGAGACTTTTGATGTCCCAACTCCTTTCAAAAAACATTAAAATGAAAATATATAAAACTATTAATCTACCAGTTATATTATATGGGTGCGAAACATGGACTCTTACTTTAAGGGAGGAAAGGAGATTACAAGAGAATAAAGTACTTAGGAAAATTTTTGGACCAAAGAGAGATGAACAGACAGGAGAATGGAGAAGACTACATAATAGTGAAATGCATGGTCTTTATAGGAAGCCAGATATAATAAGAACAGTTAAGTCTCGTAGACTGCGATGGGCAGGACATGTTGCACGTATGGGAAAATGAAAGACTTGCATGGAAACTTCTTGTAGGAAAGCCAGAGGGAAAACGCCCAGTTGGTAGACCAAGAATGAGGTGGGAGAATAACATTACCTATGATTTGAAGGAAATAGATTATACAGGGAATGATTGGAAAGCATTAGCTCAGGATAGGGATGTATGGAGAGCTTATGTCCGGGCGGCCATGAACCTACAGGTTCGATAGTGCCAATGAGTAAGTAAGTAAGTAGCCGTCTAAATGATTATTAACTGACGATAAAAATAAAACAGCGTTACGTCATCGCAAAATACAGAATAGAGGAGAGTCACTATTATCTTCGTTCGCTGGAGAAGTTGGGCGTTTCAAGTTTTGTGTCCAAGAAAATCTGCATGATTCAAAACAATGACTACACTTGATGGAGAAAACAGACTGTATCTTGAAGTACGGCTGTGGTTAGGCCTACTGTTCATTGTTACGCCTAAAGCTAATTTGTTATGTGTACTGCAGATGACAGTTAAAAACTAATGTATTAATAATATTGGAAATACGTAATATTTGTTCAACATAACAACATAGCATGCAACAGGTTTAGTTGCAAGAAGTTTTCTGCAGGAAATAGCATCATGTTTTGTCGTTGGTTCATACATTTTATTATCGTGGTTTCGATATTAGAGCAGCAATATTCGGATGCTGGTTATGCTCTTACAGCTGCGACTGTCCTCAAAAACAGTATTGAAATCTTCAATTCCATTATGTATACCTGGGAAACAATAGGTACGTATGCTAACAATATTTATGTCCATTATTAATTATGTTATTTATAATTTATTTTGCATTACAGAGACTCTTGACTTCCCAACTCCTTTCAAAAAACATTAAACTAACTATTTAACTCATGCCCCAAATGGGACTCAATGGCCAATCACGTTTCAATGATTTCTGTTTTACAACCAATCACAGTCGTGTTTCACGAAATATTTATCAGTTATAATTACCATATTAAAGATAGCTCCTCGTTTTTAATATTCTGAACAGGTCTGACCATTATTTTGCAGTGACTGAGCCCGTGAGAAATACGGCTACCAGATTGTATATATAGTGCATGAATGTCAACACATGCCGCATGCGGGAGTTAATATAAAAACATTTGTAGCAATTGATTATACCACCAAAAAAAGAAACCACTGTTTGCACTTTCTTAAATGTATTTTTTTCCCAGGTAATAATCCAGAAAAATATAATTGTCATATTTACATCATACGACATCAGAAATGAATTAATATACAGTTTGATGTTTCATTTTTTTCTCCACTAGAGAGCATTCTTACAATATTGCGTTCCTTTGGCAATAAATAGTATGATCTGTTTGCAGTGATAAACAAAAGAAGCAGATGAAGCGTACCTATCGCTTCTCATTTGTTTTCAAACATCGCCGTTTACATTAAATATATAAATATTTTAAAATAACTATAATTAAATAATGATTTGTGAGTAAACAGCTTAATTTTATTCGTTAAATAGCATGCCACTCTTGATTTCCAAATTCTCTAGATAAATTCACTCCTCACTTCGTGAGTCGTGAATTTATCGATAATTTGGAAATCACTCGTGGCATTACTTATGAAAATATATAAAACTATTATTCTACCAGTTATATTATATGGATGCGAAACATGGACTCTTACTTTAAAGGAGATTACGAATATTCGAGAATAAAGTTCATAGGAAGATTTTTGGACCAAAGAGAGATGAACAGACAGGTGAATGGAGAAGACTGCATAACAGTGAATTACATGGTCTTTATAGGAAGCCAGATATATATATATATATAATAAGAACAATTAAGTCTCGTGGACTGCGATGGGCAGGACATATGGCACGAATAGGGAAGAAAGAGGTGCATGGAAGCTTCTTGTAGGAAAACCAGAGGGAAAACGCCCAGTTGGTAGACCAAGAATGAAGTGGGAGAATAACATTAACTATGATTTGAGGGAAGTAGATTATACAGGGAATGATTGGAAAGCATTAGCTCAGGATAGGGATGTATGGAGAGCTTATGGCCGGGCGGCCATGAAACTACGGGTTCGATAGTGCCAGTGAGTTAGTTATAGGCTGTCCTTAATGCGTCATCCAAATGCGAGTGAGTCAGTCAGGATCGGTATTTATTTTTGATGATGCTGATAGATGAAAATGCGACTTCGCAAAAGTATGTCGAACCAAAACAAGAATAAATTTGCAGAGCAACACTAGCGGGAAATGGATATTTATCGCTGTCCACTAGAGTCCAGAAATTGCCGCAAGTTGCATAGGAAAATTTTAAGGGTAACCTATGTCTTCTTGAAGATTTAAAATTTCCATTTCCTCTTCTTCTTCGGCTTTCCCCCACTTATAGGTTTGCCGTCTTCATTGTCCATTTATCTCTATCATTCCAATCTCCCTCTTCTAAATTCATATCATCCATTATAGTTCTGACGTAGGTTTTCCATTTCCATCTTGGTCTGCCACGTTTATTTCTTCCAGGGGGTGACCATTGGTATATTTTTTTGGCCATATTTCATTTTCCATTCTTTGTACATGGCCATACCATTTAAGCGTTTGATTTTCAATCCTCTTAACAACAGATGTGGTGACATTCATTTCTCTCCAAAGGAATTCATTTCTTATTTTATCCTGTCTTGTTTTTTGGAGGCTTCTTCTAAAATAATCGAATTCAACTGTTCTAATTTTATTCTTTTGTAATTCCGTCAAAGACCAAGTTTCACTTCCATATGACAAAATATTCTGTATTATGCTCTTATAGGTTTTCATTTTAGTTTCCTTTGTAATATTTGTATTCCAAATTATTCCATGTAATGTCTTAGTTGCAATTTTTGCCATTGCAATTTTAGTTTGTACATCTCTCTCACAGGTACCTAAACTTCTAATTATTGACCCAAGATATTAAAAAAAATTCACACTTTTTTATTTTCCCTGTTTCAAGTATGAGGTCATCCACATCCTTTCCCAAACACATATATTCTGTCTTCTGTAAATTTATATTCAGTCCCCATGTTTTATATCCTTCCATTAGTTTATTTATCATATATTTCATATCATCTTCATCTCCTGCAAAAATTATTTGATCATCTGCAAACAACAATGAATGCAGTACTTTTCCTCCTATAGGAATACTCATTTCAGAACATTTTTTATACTATAAGTTAAGAGCCTGATCTAAATAAATGTTAAAAAGAATTGGTGACAAACTGCATCCCTGCTTAAGGCCTTTATTAACTGTGAATTCCTCTGTTAAATTATTCTGTATTTTTACTTTCGCTTTTGTATTACTATAGACCCTCCTAACAATATTAATCCATTTATCACAGATATTCAGATTTCTCATTGCCGTCCATAACAATTGTCGAGGTACACTATCATATGCCATCTCTAAATCAATAAAGGTCATATGTAGTTCTTTATTTTTTGCTAGGATTTTCTCTTGTAATTGTCTAATACAGAAAATATTATCAATATATGATCTTCCACTCCGGAATCCACATTGTTCTTCTCTTAAGTTATCTTTTATCTCCTTAAGTTTAAAATTTATAATTTTACTAAAAATCCTAGCTGTTGAAGGTAAAACGCTTATACCTCTATCATTGGAACACAGTTTTTTATCACTTTTTTTTAAAAATAGGAGTAATATACGATAAATTCCAGTCTTCTGGGATATTGTCTCCAATTTCTATTTTATTAAAAAGTTTTGTTAAAAATATTACTAAAATATCTCCTCCATGTTTTAGGAGTTCCGTCTGAATATTTCCTGGTCCTGGTGCTCTCCCATTTTTTGCCTCTCACAAAGCTCTTTTTACTTCATCTTCTGTTATCTCTGGAGTGTCAAATTTATATTCTACATCCGTATCTTGAAGTTGAAACTCATTTCTATTTTCTTGAAGTAAACCTTTATAATGTTGCATCTATTCTGATGGTCTTATCAACTGAATATTTATCTTCTTTCTTTCTGATTTCCTGATATTGTGTAATGTTTTCCATTTCTAATTCTGGAATATTATACTTTCTGAATATAAAAAAAAACGCTTCCACTAAGCTCACTAACGTCAACAGACGTTGGTTTCCATATAAATTTACAATTCAAAATTATTAAAATACCGGTAACTTATCAGTTTATCACAAACTGTTTTAAATAAAATACGGCAAAATGTCCGGCGGGCGCAAAAAAAAATATATATATATATATATATATATATATATAGTCCACCTCTGTGGTCTCGAGGGGTTAGCGTGCTGCCTTGTCACGCTGCGGGCCCGGGTTCAATCCCCGGTTGGGGCAGTTTTTCTGGGTGAGGTTTTTATCGGGGTTTTTCCTCACCTGTAAGACATATGTCAGGAAAACTTTAAGGCCCAAACGGTCCCCGAAATCATATGGTCATCATCATCATCATTATCATCACCAACATCCTTGACTGGTGTGGAAAGCAACGGGAAGCTACCACACCTACAATTCCCTAGTAAAGCTGCAAGGATAGCATGAAAATGCTATGATTGCAGTGAAGGACCTGCCTTCGGGCAGAATTACTATGGATGGATATATATATCATCATCATCATCATAGTACATTCACGAATTTAGGCCATTTGTTGACCTGTTTCGGCCTCAAGAGAAACACCGTCCAGAAGTCTTTTGAGTGGACGTCCTGGCCTTCTTCTTCCTGCAGGTTGATATCTTAACATTTGTTTGGGTATTCTGTGATCTTCCATTCGATGAACATGTTGATATATATAAGTTATATATATATATATATATATATATTTCGAGCGCCGCGTTACGGTCATTATTTTCTCCGCCTTAAAAATAGTATTTGAAATCTTGTATATTCTGTCTGAATTATCAAACTGAATGTCAAAGAAGCTCAAGGTCAATAGTCCATGGCTTGAATTAGGAAACAGGGCGTGTGTAATCTTTTCTGCATTCTTCGACTATCAATAAAATGTTCATAAGTAATGCCACGAGTTATTTCCAATTTATCTAGAGAATTTGGAAATCAAGAGTGGCATTTGTTAGGACTATTTAACGAATAAAATTAAGCTGTTTACTCACAAATTATTTAACTATAGTTATTTTAAAATATTTATATATTTAATGTAAACGGCGATGTTTGAAAACAAATGAGAAACGATTGGTACGCTTCTACTGCTTCTTTTGTTTATCACTGCAACCAGATCATACTATTTATCGCTATTTATTGCCAAAGGAACGCTATATTGTAAGAATGCTCTCTAGTGGAGAAAAAATGAAACACATCAAACTGTGTATTAATTCATTTCTGATGTCGTATGATGTAAATATGACAATTATATTTTTTCTGGATTATTACCTGGGAAAAGATACATTTAAGAAAGTGCAAACAATGGTTCCTTTTTTTTTTTTTTTTTTTTTGGTGGTATAATCAATTGCTACAACTGTTTTTATATTTACTCCTGCAAGCGCTATGTGTTGACATACATGCACTATATATACAATCTGGTAGCCGTATTTCTTACGGAGTCAGTCACTGAAAAATAATGGTCAGACCTGTTCAGAATATTAAAAAGGAGGAGCTTTCTTTAATATTCATTCATTCATAGTGTTCTGCTCAAGAGTAGGTCTTTCACTGCAAACTCAGCATTCTCCACTCTTTCCTTAACTCAGCTTTCCTTTTTGTATCCGCATACAAACCATTTATTTTAATATTGTCTACCATCTGATGTCTTTTTCTGCCTCTTTCTTTCCGTTGACCACTCCTTCTAGAGCATCCGTCAGCAGGCAGTTTCTTCTTAGCCAGTGGCCAATCCAATTTCTTTTCCTCTTCTTTATGAGTTCCAGCATTGTTCTTCTTTCACCCACTCTGTCTAGCACATCTTCATTTCTTACTTCGTCCATTTTATACGTTCCATTCTTCTCCATATCCACATCTCAAAAGCTTCCAGTCGCTTTTCCTCATTCCGTCGTAATGTCCACGTTCTTTAATATGGTAAATTTAATATTGATAAATATTTGGTGAAACACGACTGTGATTGGTTGTAAAACAGAAATCATTGATGATGAATAGATGGCGTTAATATGGTTTTCAATTCACGAAGCATTTCGGCAGACCACTTTACATAGATGATGTATTGTTGTATTGTGCACAGAGAGGAGTGTAGGATGGTTGTATGTTTATGTTTGTGTAGTGTAAAGTGTGTTGTATGAGGGATGATGATGAAGAGAAGGGAGAAGGTGAAACCCGGTGCCGGCATGTAACCTACCCTTATCAAAAAGCACCAAGGGGGCCGCCAGGCTTAACGTCCTCATCTAACAGTCGAATCACCATTAACAGTAACACATGCCTTCTCAACACATGTGCTGTGGAGAGGTTTACAATTTAATGCAGGAATCTGGTGCACAATCTAGCGATTAAAAATGGAACATCACCACCTCTCCTGTCCCCGAGATTTAACAAGACATGTGGTACTGTTGATAGTGATTAGTCGATTGGATGGGGACATTAAGCCTGGAGGCCCCCTTGGTGCTTTTCGGTAGGAGTAGGCTACGTGCCGGCACCGGGTTTCACCTTTCCTTTCTCTTCATCATCATGTCCCACACAACACAATTTACAATAAGGCCGCATGCAAATACATTAGTCTCTACTCAAATTACTTCCAATCACCGGTGAGCTGACTCACCGTGAGCAAGTGCAAAGATCGAATTAGCGACCCACTAACTGGTCATGCATGAAAGTCGTCGTTTTCGTAATATTGGCAAGAAATTACCCAGAATTCTCAGCGATAAAACCACTTCCGTTATTTTCGTCTGCTAGAGGAACGCATTTACGCTTGCGTCCCGCAAATAATACCGTATACGACGACGTCTGCGTCGCGCGATATTACGCCGATTCTCCTGTTCTTCCAGTTGAATTCTTTGATAGACTCTATTAAATTCCTCTTCTCCGCGTAAACCGAAAATATGACCGAAGTCTTCAAGGTCCGACAACTTGGATAAAGCAGCAAAGTTTCAAAGTACATCGGTTACCATCGGTTCCCATCGGGTTGCTGATGATTCGTTTCTCAGCTAAGTCACCTCGCCAGGTAGCTTAGGAATTTCGACAATTATTATCGCATGAACAAATTTTCGAGTACGCAAAAAGTTTTTGGATGCAACTTTCTCAGCAGAGAACGACTTTCACGGTCTAATGCGTTCATAGATACGACCCTTAAACATCTTACACTACTCTCTGTACACAACACAAACATGCATCAACTATGTAAAATTGAAAATAAATTACATCTATTCGCTCAACAGGAAGCAGGGCCTTAGAGCACACACACACTGTTCTTTAATAATTGTAGCTATGAGTTGTTATTTGTGTCTAGCTCCGTCGGTTTTACCAGAAGATGCGGTAGAATTGCCGTTCCTGGCGAGTAAAGAAAGGGAGGTGATGTGGAAGATGAATGAAATATCACGACAGATACAACATCTGGAAACTGAGCTGAAGGTAGCGGCCGCGGGCACGGTGCACACCATCCTCCAGGAGTTGCCGGACGTCGTCAGACATGAACTCAACACACAGGAACTGCAGACGTTGATGTGGATCGTCAACGCTACACATTCACAACAAACAACTCAGGGCATGTGGCACGTATGTGGAATGCAAGAGGGACATGGAAAATCCTTGTACATAAACAGAGGTAAAGCACCCAGTAGATAGACCAAGAATGAGGTAGGAGAATTATAATAACTATGGTTTGAGGAAGGCAAATCAAACAAGAGATAATTAGAAAAAAATAGCTCAAGATAGGGAGAGCTTATGTCCATTTATTTATATACAGAATTTTAATGTTTACACATCTTTCTGTACCTGAAGTTTTATTGTTCTTCTCCACTCGTCTCTCTCCATCCAATGCATGTCCTCCAGTCCTCTTGCTCTCATTCCAGTTCTTATTTCCTGCATCCACGAGTTTCGAGGTCTTCCTCTCCTCCTTCTTCCAGGTGGACACCATTCCAATGTTTTCCTGGGTTATCTTTCTTCTTGCATTCGTCGTACGTGCCCATACCAATTTAATTGCTTATACCGTATATAATCTACTATTGAATAACCAATATTCATTTTTTTCTCTTATGACAGTATTTCTTATTTTGTCTAATTTTGAACATCTTGCTGCTCTCCTCAAGAAATCCATTTCCATCGACATAAGTTTTTGTGTTGAATTTCCAAACTTCAGCTCCATATGTGACAGACAGTACTTCTCACTATTGAATTATATATTTGTAACTTATTTTTCCTGGTTATATGTCTGTTCCATAAGACTCACGGTTATTAATCTCCAGTTTCAATTGTGCCTAACAGTTAGTACATAGAAATCCGAGATGTAGTAATAAGTCACCAGATACCATGTGTTACTTATATAAAAACACCTAGCCAACAACCCTGTGAATGTCTGTACTGCAATATCACCATCAGCAGCAGAACTACAGGCTCAGAACCCTATTTTCAGAGATCTCTATCTATGGCAACCAGCCACCATCCTCCGATTCTCTAATCCTCCAAAGTTCCATGCTTCCAACGCAGTCTCGGTCATCCCACATTCCTTTTTCCTTCAAATTAACTTCCCTAATTTTCTTAGGTAACGTACCTCATGATGTTTTTATTATTGATTTAACATTTCTCACTGAAAGATAAATTATATTTGAAGAGAAAAATGTTCGCCTAGACCGAGACTCGAACCCGGGACCCTTGGCTTTCCGGGCCAAGTGCTCTACCAACTGAGCTACCGAGGCTAGTTACGATATAGACGCAAATTTTTCTCTTATATACGTTGTAATTCCCTATCGCCAAATGCTTTTGAAACCATTGCTTCTATCTTTGCTCAGTTGGTAGAGCACTTGGCCCGGAAAGCCAAGGGTCCCGGGTTCGAGTCTCGGTCTAGGCGAAAATTTTTCTGTTCAAATATAATTTATCTTTCAGTGAGAAATGTTAAATCAATAATAAAAACACCATTTGAAGCCTTACTAGCTTTATAAAGTAATGTTAAATTCCCAATAAATGTCTTCTTAACTAAGAAGCCGCCATTTGCAAAGATAGAAGCAATGGTTTCAAAAGCATTTGGCGATAGGGAATTACTACGTATATAAGAGAAAAATTTGCGTCTATATCGTAACTCGCCTCGGTAGCTCAGTTGGTAGAGCACTTGGCCCGGAAAGCCAAGGGTCCCGGGTTCGAGTCTCGGTCTAGGCGAAAATTTTTCTCTTCAAATATAATTTACCGTACCTCATGTCCAGACATTCTTTGTACGTGTCCTACCCATCGCAATCTTGAAACTTTAATTGATGTAACCACATCAGTAGACTTGTACAACTGATCTGTACAGTTACATCGAACGTGGGTATGATCATACGTTGAAACAACCTTGGAAGCTGCAACAACACACTCTGGAGAACTTTGCGACGTGGGTTGTTTCCTTTGGACCAGATTCTATAGAACATGCCCTGCAGAGGATACACGCACTCCTGATGTATGGACCTTTTAGCTCTAACAATGAAGAATCGTCATTGCAATCTCTTTTCTTCACAGTAAGTACCTCCTACACTGCTTCGAGCACTCAGCTCATGATGGCCTTTCTCCTATTCAGTATGAGTTTGAATTTATATTCTGAGAACCTCTATCTATCTATCTTCGGGTTTTTACAGCTGCTGCCGTCTTCCCGTGCCAAACCTCCAAAGCCTACGGTCTTGGGCATCTTCGATGCTTAGCCCTCTAGCTTGCATTACTGTCTTCATGTTTTCCTTCCATGTTAACCTTGGTCTTCCTCTTTTCTTCTTTCTGTTAGGATGCCATTCATATAGTTGCTTCGGCCATCGCTCATCTTCCATTCTTAAAACATGTCCTAACCACTTTAATTCCTTTTCCTCAATTCTTTCAATTATGCTTTCTTCTGCTTCCATTTTGTTTCTAATTTCCTTATTTGTGACACGTTCTAATTTAGACTTTCTGGCACTTCTTCGTAAATAATCCATTTCTAGAGCTATTAGTCTATTCTTGTAGTACTTATTGATTGTCCATACCTCACTTCCGTACATTGCAACAGATTCCACCAATGTTTTACCAATATATTTCTTTGTGTCTTTCCAAATATGCTTATCCCACCATATGGAATTAATGATGATATTATTTTGCTACTCAATTCAATTCTATGTTTTATGTTCTCTTTGCCTATACCTTCGATGTTATCCATAATCATTCCCAAATATTTAGTTTGTTTCACTTGCTTTATTTGGATTCCATCTTCCAATACTAAGTTTTCTCTTTCATTGCTATTTATTGCCAGATATTCTGTTTTTTGTAAATTTACTGTGAGACCCCATGATTCATATGTGCTTTTCAACCTTTTTATCTCCTATTCAGTATGAGTTTGAATTTATATTCTGAGAACCTTTATGCATTTTAGTGCCTTGCAGATACATTTTGGACGCGATACATTTCTCTGGGAGAAATTTCAAGGTAGGTTACGGCATGCAGTGGTTAGGCTGTTAGTTTATGCTGATGATGTAGTATTGTTGGCCGATAGCGAGGAGATACTAACGGCCAACACGCACACACTATTGAGTAACACTAAGAAATTAGGACTGGAAGTAAATATCAATAAAACTAAATATGTGGTCACACGTAGAAATTCATTATATAATGGAAATGGACAGCTAATGACAAATGAGGGAAATTTTGAGGAAGTGGCTGAATTCAAATACCTAGGAACAATAATCACAAATAGGAATGAGATGCACAAAGAAATTAAACATAGGCTCAATTCTGGAAATGCGTGTTATTATGCATTACAGAGACTCTTGATGTCCCAATTCCTTTCAAAAAACGTTAAACTGAAAATATATAAAACTATTATTCTACCAGTTATATTATATGGATGCGAAACATGGACTCTTACTTTAAGGGAGGAAAGGAGATTACAAGTATTTGAGAATAAGTACTTAGGAAAATTTTTGGACCAAAGAGAGAATGAACAGACAGGTGAATGGAGAAGACTACATAACAATGAACTACATGGTCTTTATAGGAAGCCAAATATAATAAGAACAGTTAAGTCTCGTAGACTGCGATGGACAGGACATGTTGTGCGTATGGGGAATGAAAGACTTGCATGGAAGCTTCTTGTAGGAAAGCCAGAGGGAAAACGCCCAGTTGGTAGACCAAGAATGAGGTGGGAGAATAACATTAACTATGATTTGAGGGAAGTAGATTATACAGGGAATGATTGGAAAGTATTGGCTCAGGATAGGGATGTATGGAGAGCTTATGTCCGCGCAGCCATGAACCTACGGGTTCGATAGTGCCAGTGAGTAAGTAATGGTTAGGTCTAACAGTTATCTTATAAGATTTTCGGTCCCATAAAAGACCTTCTGGTGCCTATATTACAGAGTCTGAGTAAAATTAAATAATGTATTAGTTGCCTACTAGATGTCTCTTACAGACGAGCTTGTCCCTCATTGGCATCTGTAGGTAGGGAAGTAGTAAGAGTAGTAGTTCTGGTCATTCCACTAGGGCTTGATAAAAGCTCGCCAATTAAATCTGTTGTTGACCAATGCCTTCATTTTGTGAACAATTGAGCATTCCGGCTTGCTTTCATCTTAGGCCGGTATTCAAGAACCAAGCTCTCTAGGCCATGCCATCTCCGTATTCCGTAAAGCCGAGGCTCTCATCTTTCAATTGTTCACGGAATTCTTTTTTCTTTTAATAAATATCGTGTTAGCACATGATGTTGAATAGAGTGAGCCAGTTAGAGTAGGTTCTGCATGACCTACATAATTAACCACGGAGAGACGAGCTGAGAGTCGCTCTTCACGGAAAGCTTGGTTCTTGACTACTGGTCTTAGTTTCTATGATAAGAGGATTTAAGAAATGCATGTTATCTGCATCCGATTCCGGTGATATGGCTGCCATCTTGGCATCCGGACCTGCTGCCTCAGTTCTTGAGGTAGAGTAGGGTAATTTCCTCTCCTAGTCACTAGCTAAGGATATTCCGCCAATACTCGGTTAGCCTGATTGCATTGGTAAACCCAATGGACGATGAGGTAGCCACATCCCTACGCCGTTTGTAGGGATGTAAGTAAAAGTAAAGCAATCCCACTACAGGAGTCAGGAGGCCCTTGGGGTAAAGTAAAGTGATCCCACAACAGGCCCAGAGGCCCTTGGGGTAGTAGGACGTTAAGGCTCCCACTTAACTGGACAATCGGCACTTTGTCAGCCCTGCGTGACGGCCGCCTTTACCCCCAGAACAAGCGTCTGGTAGCCTACTCATTTCCGTTAGAGGCTGAGTCGACCCCAGGACCATAGTGCCACCAGAGGGTTTGGGTCAGTTTAAAAATCCTGACCCCAACGGGACTTGAACCCTCTACCCTCCGGGCTTGTAACTCAGTGCCTTAACCACTACGCTACGGCGTGCCCCTGGCCCTTGGGGTAGTAGGAGGTTAAGGCTCCCACTTAACTGGACAATCGGCACTTGATGTCAGCCGGATTGTCAGCCCTGCGTGACGGCCGCCTTTACCTCCAGAACAAGCGTCTGGTACTCATTTCCGCTAGAGGCTGAGTCGACTCCAGGGTCATAGTGCCGCCCAGAAGGTTTGGGTCAGTTGTAGGGATGTAAGCATAATTAAATTAGCTTCAGTGTTTATAAAATCGAGTGTTACAGGAATTTAGGTTCAACCGCTGCAAGGTGAAACAGTCTCCGCAGCAGGCGCTCTACAACCTGTACAACGCTGTTGCTGTCACCGAACTCAAGGGCTATACCTTGATGCAGTTCTCATGGATGATACTGCAGCTCTACAACAAAGGTTAGTAATCTCTGGCATGCTGCTATTAAAACAACTGCAGTCTTTTAAAGGGTTAAAAGTCGGGTATTCTAGGCCACCTGTGAATATTCGATCAAAGAAAAAAGTGGTTGCTAGCATCATGTTGGCCAATGTGATAACAAAGGCTAGGATTGTATGTAATTACATATTCTTTCCCTTTGCGCCTAAAATTGATAAATGTCCATGAATTAGAAACTTACTTATCATATATAACAATTTATCATAAGTAATGCCACGAGTGATTTCCAAATTATCGATAATTTCACGACTCACGAAGTGAGGAGTGAATTTATCTAGAGAATTTGGAAATCAAGACTGGCATTTGTTAGGACTATTTAACGAATAAAATTAAGCTGTTTGCTCACAAATCATTATTTAACTATAGTTTTTTTAAAGTATTTATATATTTAATGTAAACAGCGATGCTTGAAAACAAATGTGAAATGATTGGTACGCTTCATTTGTTCTCACTGCAACCAGATCTTATTATTTTATTGCCAAAGGATCGCAATGTTGTAAGAATACACCCTGGTGAGAAATTTATAACCAACCTAATAGGTATTAATTAATTTCTGATGTCCTGTGATGTAAATATGTCAATTATATTTTACTGGAACGTAAATTCCTGGGAAATAATAATTTTAAGAAAGTGCAAACAGTGGTTTCTTTTTTTGCGGTATAATCAATTGTTACAAATGTTTTTTTTATATTATCTCTCGCATTCGTTTTCTGTTGACATATACAATCTGGTAGCCGTATTTCTTACAGAGTATGTATTAGTAAAACAATGCAATGACCTATTCAGAATGTTAAAAAGGAGGTGCTTTCTTTATTATGATAAACTTTAGTTGGTAAATTTTTAGGCAAACATGACTGTGATTGGTTGTAAATAAAAAATCATTGAAATGTGATTGGTCATTGACTCCCATTTGGGGCATGAGTTAAATAGTCATTACATATTTGATCATAATTACATATGTTTGCACATTTCAAAGATTTTTATGTAAATTTACATATTATGCCTCTTAATTAAAAAGAATCGTAAGTGGAAAATGATTTAAAACAATCTTTGAGACAATATTTCTTTACATTAAAACATTCAGATACCTGATTGTACACTGAAACTGTTTTTCCAACCTATAGAAAAGCTGCTGAGAAGAATTGATAAGACGATAAACATAGATACAGGAAGACACTGAAGGCTTGAGTATAGTGTTCCATTATGCAAGATGTCTTAAAACCTGAACGATCCACTCTCTTTATGAATGAAATAGTAGAAATATGAAGGGGGTACGCGCGTTATACAGGGTGTAACAGGACCTCGCCGACAAAATGATGGGCCATGCAGAGAAGATAATTTTTTGTGAAGGAACATATAGTCGCAAACACGTCGTTTATGAGTTATGCGCAGATGAAGGCGTTCACCCGTAAGGATCGGAATTGAATGCAAACAATTGTACATGTATAATTTTATTGACTATTAACTCATGCCCCAAATGGGAGTCAATGACCAATCACGTTACAATGATTTTTGATTTACAACCAATCACAGTCGTGTTTCACCTCGCTCTTTATCGATTTCTCTTTATCAGCTCCTGCTGAGTTGTGTTAAATTAATAAAAATAAAATTAATAAAATAAAAACATGCACCAACTAGTTTAGTGTACACTTGTTTGATAACGAGTTTTTGTGATAAGTTGGCTATACTGCTTCAATAATAGATAATACATATTTTACATTACAAATATGGTGATTTTAGGTTACTCTGTGCTTAACTTCACACTTCATTTTAAGGCATTTCTTAATTATTTTTTTTGGAAATAAGTCACATATATTTATCTCAAGTAATAATTCACATACTATATTACAAACAGCTGGTTTTCTTAGGGCTTCAAGGACCCTTGGGACTTGGAAATTTTGGTAGCATGAGGTTCTAGCCGAGCGTTGGTATGTGGATGTATTAGTTATAAAGGCATACGTGTTTTTGAACATAAATAAATGGATTCTTAATTTTAACTATTTTATTTCTAGAGAATAATGATTACAATAACCCTAAGTATTCTAACCTTAAATAACTAATCTAAGCTTATATTAAGCAAACCTACATTCTAACTTTTTTTAGGTTTGAGAGAGGGAGATGTGGGTTTATCACTCTATCTTAATTTACATTTTTATAAGTATCTAATAATCCCTACACTTTGAAAAGCAGTATTAAAATATTTAAGATACGGTACTTTAATTCTCTCTCTAATTGTCCTAGCAAATTTATTAAGAAAACTGGTAGGTAGACTTACCCATCAGCTACTCTTGCTTTCACAGACAGACAGAGTCCCATGTTTTCAAGGTTTATATACCAAACTGACCTACAGTTACCTTAACTTAACTGTACTAACATTCCATTAGTCTAAATGCAGAGATTTTACAGTTAGCCTTGAAAACATTGTTCTGCCATAATCAAAACTCTGTCCTAAAATATAATATAAGTGATTTATTTCAACAACTGTTTTATTTGAATAATTATAATAATCTATGTAAAATAATTAAATATCTATGTATTCATAACATACTACAACAATTAATTGTGTTTTTCCATCCTTTTATTTGAAAATATATAGGTGGCATGGTTGCATAGAATTCCCCAAAAGTCTTCAACCTCACACCCGCACAAAAAAGACAACAGTTTCACTTCATTTCTAAAATAATATTTTTTGTTTATCTATCAATATTTTGTAAAAATATAACAAACTGGATTTGTTTTGAAACATGTCCTAATTGAACTCAACTATTACGAGGTAATATGACAACAAACTCAACTTATTCATCAGTTTATTTATGTTCAAAGTTTTGCCAAACAGCGAATATATCACAATTTTAAAACTTCTTTTCGTGAAAAAAGTGACTAACCTGGTTTTTCCCCTGTACTCATCATTTGACATGAAATTAGATCCTGATTGTTAATCTGTTGATTAATTTGCATCTATGTTACAGGAAAATTCAGATTGGAATCACAGCTGATGCAGGAGAGTACCAAGAACGGACAGAACAGAAAGTGCTAGCTGTGAGGAAAGCGATGAGCACAGCAAACAGAGAGATGTGGCGATGTGATCCTAAGCGACACGTCGAGGGGCAGACGTACGTGCAGCTGACTCAGCTGGTACAAGGATACATTGAGAATGAAAAGGACATGCATGCAAAGTCCGAGTGTTGGCAAAGCTGTGCTTATTACTCTGACGCCAAGACTCACGGCTGTTATTACAACCTGTTCTGTGCGAAACAACGTCGCTGCTATGGCAAAATCATCAACTGTAAATACATTGACTCCTACATGTCGGTGTGTCAAGCTGTGAGTATTATACTAACAGACACTGTATTCACGGAAAAATACCAGGTCATTCATTAAGTAATACACATAATTCTAGTTCAATTGCCTTTCATTGGAAATGAACGAAACTTTACAGAATGTATGTTGTTGTTTTCAAATGCTGGGCCTTGGCACCGAAGCCATTAGCGTTCTTGCTCTCCAATATTTCTCTATTGTGGATCCAACAGGTAATACTTCACAGGTTTGTAGGTGTTCTTCATTCATTTCTTCGTCTTTATTGCATAGAGGACAATTTGGATTCGTGTAGATTCCTATTTTATATAAATGTTTGGCCAAATAGTCATGTTCTGTAAGCAGTCTAAATGTTGCTACTGTAGTTTTACGTGGAAATTCTGGAATAATATCTGGCTTCTTTACTAAAATATTCCATTTTTTGTCTTTGGCTTTATTACATAGGTCTTGGTTTTGTTTGATTTTATATTTGTTTTTAATTATTCTTTTTATGGATGTGAAAGGTAAGCTTTTAGTAGTATTCTGAATTAATCAGAATGTATGTTGAATCCTTCCTTTTTCATCAACAACAATCATGCATTAAGCCCATGTGGCTTGTTCTGGTCTCATAGATTCTCATTCAAAAAGTTGAATCCATCTCTTTTTCAGTCTACCAACATTCCTATCTCCTTTTGGTTTGTAATTTAGTATAATTAGTCGGCCGCGGTGGACTAGTGGTTATGCTCCTTGCCTCTGGTCCCGAGGGTCGCAGGTTCAAACCCGGCTGGGGTCGATGGATTGTTTAGGACGGAAAAATCCAAGGAGCAAGTCCTCCGGGAGGGACTTTAAACCGTGGGTCCCGAGTCTGAAGATTTTCAGGCTCGTAAAAAATCCTTAAGCCTGAATGAAAAGGTCTCTAAACAAAATTTACCGAATTTTCCCGTCCTAGTACTACCTTGGTTTTCCTAGATCTCAGTATGAGGCGGAACGCTGACCACAGACCACTCAAAGTGACATCTATACGAAAACAAGTGTAACTAAATTAGTATGGTTCAAATTCTTCCCTGTAGGGAGAGAGCACCTAAATCTCTGTAAAGGGAAAACATGGGCTTACAATACAACAATTAAGTATAATTTTTGGCATGCGATCATTTTTCATTCTTTGAACACGCTCTTTCCAGTTTTTTTCTAGATTATTTTATCTAAAAGTTTAAAAATATTTAGCTTATTTCTATTTAGCTTCTTCATTTTATTTAGCTCAGAAGATGGTCTACATAAATCACTCTTTCAATTAAATAACATTATACAGAATTATAATTTGAAAATATCAATAACTAAAATGAAAATCTTAGCTTTTAAAGGATCAGATACCGTGAGAGCTAAACTAATTCTGGAGGGGAAAGCTGTTGAACAAGTGAACCAGGATTATGAGATCCCCTATTTTTAAAATGAAGATATTTTTAACAAACTTAATAAATGTAATTATGTATGTTACACAATTAAAAGTATATTTAAAAATACAAGAAAAGAAACAAAACCAAAATTTTATAAAGCAGTGGCAGTCCCCTTACTGTTGTATGGTAGTGAATTTTGGGTTTAACTAAATGAGAAGATAAAATCTTTCCTTTACAACATCATGAATTTTCATTATTTTCCAACAGATGTTCTGATGTATTTTACTTTTAAAATGGCAGCTGCTCATGAAACATGTACAAAGCAGAGATCTGTGGTTGAAGATCAAGGGGGGATCTGATAGTCTTGCTTTACCCCTCATTCTGCCGCCGAAATTCTGCTAACCCAACGACTGCTTGATCTCCATAAACGTTTCGTAAGCGTCTGCAAATGTTTAAAATTGTTCCCTGCTCCGCATAAAGAAATTCAATCACTGATCTAAGTTATGTACGTATTTCATGAGCAGATGCCATTTTAAAACTAAAATACATCACAGCCTCTGTCGGAAAACAATGAAACTTCATGATGTTACAAAGGGAGGATTGAAGTTACGTTCTGTAAAGTATCGTTCATTTCCAATTAAACACAATCAAGAACTAAAATTACGTGCATTACTTATTGAACGACCTAGTAACTTCTTAAAAGCTGACATTTTCAACAACAAATGTAGACAATAAAATACATCCGAATGACAAAACATCTGAACATTCATATTAATGAAGTTTTTATTATTAATTTAACACTTCTCACTGAAGGATAAATTATATCTGAAGAGAAAAATTCTCGCCTAGACCGAAACTCAAATCCGGGACCCTTGGCTTTCCAGGCCAAGTGCTCTTCCAACTGAGCTACCGAGGCAAGTTGCGATCTAGACGCAAATTTTTCTCTTATATACGTTGTAATTCCCTCGTGCCAAATGCTTGAAACCTTTGTTTCTATCTTTGCAAATGGCGGCTTCTTAGTTAAGAAGACATTTATTGGGAATTTAACACTACTTTATAAAGCCAGTAGGGCTTCTATTGACTAATTTAACACTTCTCAATGAAGGGTAAATTATATTCGAAGAGAAAAATTCTCGCCTAGACCGAGACTCGAACCCCGTATATAAGAGAAAAATTTACATCTAGATCGCAACTCGCCTCGGTAGCTCAGTTGGTAGAGCACTTGGCCCGGAAAGTCAAGGGTCCCGGGTTCTAGTCTCGGTCTAGGCGAGAATTTTTCTATTCAAATATAATTCATGTTAATATTATTTCACTTTCATTTCTTCCACAAACAACGTAAACAATTTGCACAAAATATGTAAAAATGTACTTGTGACTTTGCCATAACAAAATTATAGAAAAAGTTAACAAAAAGCTTTCTAGAGCTGCTACTTATTGTAGTTACCCAAATGTCCCATTATGCCAGCTGTGTATTGGTCCCATAGTTTACTCAAATTCCATGGAAAGACCCCCCCCCCCCGATGTGTCTATAGCTCTGTGCCTTAAACTGCTCGGCCACAGTGTAGTAAAGTAAATTTTAGTATGAATCTGTCAATGATAACATCTCTGATTCTGTTTATGATTTTAACTTCGTCTCCATGTTTCCTTTTTATATAACCTTGTATGTTCTACACTCATTTATTAATTTTATTCTTGACATTTACTTCATAAATTGTTATGTTCTTGAGAAAATGTTTCAATATACGTGCATATCATCATCAGCTCATACAACTGTTGAATTTTTGGTTGTCGACTTTTCCTCCATCTTTTGGTTGACCAAAGAACTTGCAAATCACATCCTTTTTCCCAGGAATTTAAAATGTCTTGATCCTATCTCTACAGTTCTGGATGTAGATGTTCTCCCGAACTGTCAGTTGTTTTGGGTTTTCTGTTTCAATAAATTTGTGTCCACTTCGATTTGATGTTTTTCTGACCAAACGTGAACGGCTACTGCAGATTTAGCTACATCTCCATTTTTACGTTTCTAATGTTCAAGTTTTGCTTTCTTTTTCCTATGTATATTTTATCACAATCAACAGATTTCTGATTTTTCCCCCCTCATCAATGTTTCCTATTTTGTTAATTTTTTAAACTGTGAATATTGTTGGTGCTAATATATTAAATTTGTAGATTTTTTTTTTAATTTGTTGTAAACTCACGGATGATATGTAAATTGTCTGTATTACTTTTCAATTTGTTTTTCTGTCTGAAGAGTCCTTTCATTTACCAATTTTTGTTATTTGTCTATTTTTTTGTGAATAATTTTTTTTCAAAACCATTTCCTATGCTTCTTTTATTGTGTGTGTTTTCCTCTATTTCATTTTTTTATATGTGGGAAAAACAAAGAGAAACTGGAACATTAGAATGAAGGAACACTTTAGAACTTTATTACCTTTGTTACATGCAGGATAGCAGAGGCTATCGTCGTTATAATTGGATTGAATACAACAACGGAAAAATACTTGGAAAGAAAGACATCTGTCAACAAAGCACGACAAAGGTAGAAAGTTGGTGGCGGTGGATTTTCTGGCACTGTTCTTACTGTTTCTGTTTGTGTGATGAACAAGGACCTAAATCTGACAGATACTTCAATCTGCGAGAAGTTAAAGCAGACATCGCTAACAACAAGTAAGTTATTTTAAACTTATCACTGTTACACCAGCTAACTTCGCAGCTTTAAATATTTTAAAAATGTAAACAAAGAACGTGACAAGCCAGACGAAAAAAGTACCTTGGTCGAAGGAGTGATGATCTTTCACCGTAAAAATACAAGCGTCAAGAAATGTGGACATGGGTTCAACTGGGGTAAAATTTTCCGAGGTCAAATAGTCCCCCATTCGGTTCTCCGGGCGGGGACTACTTCAGGGAACCCATGCCAAAGGCTAAAACACAGGGACATGTTCCTAGGAACATGGAATGTTAGCACTTTATACAGTAGCGGGACATCACTTGCAGAGTAAATGCTGCATAGATGGAAACCCCATCACTTTACCCCTTCGGGCTAGCAACCCGTCGGGTAGTCTTTCAATTCTCATAACAAGCCTCGGATGGACTGGAGGGATATTTCTGTTGAAAAATTGAGATCTCTGGGACGTCCAAGGAAAGGCTGGATACAAAATTCATCAGTGAGATCATAACAGGCCTATAGACCTAAGACTTGGTTGGATGAAGAAGAAGAATTTTCTAAATAATCTACTTATTTGTTCTTTTTTTCTGTTTACAGATTTGTATATTGATTTTGATGAATCCTCTCATGTACACTGCCGCTCAGAATCCATGAGCGCTTGAAATATTCCAAGTCACTTCTTTCACGTTGCACATAGGATGTTTTGTTCACACAACCACACATATTTAAGTGACTTAAATTCACTTATTTCTTTAAGTGATTTGAAATGTGTTACATATCAGACTGTAGAGTCTGAAGAAAGTAATTTGAATTGAACATGTAATTTTTGTTTAGTTGCTTTTTTATTCACCTCATACTTCTTAACTCCCTCGCATATCTAGATTTCGTCACTGTATTTGTGACATTCTCAATGCTGTTCACGTTCACAACTGCTGTCCTCTCCTGCAGACTGACCGACGAACTTCCAAATCAATCCCCTCTCCTTATCACCGGGTATTTCAAAATTCATAGTTGTGTTTTTATTCTTGCATATGCACAACTATGAATTTTGTAATACCCGGTGATAAGGAGAGGGGATTGATTTGGAAGTTCTTCGGTCAGCCATCAGATGGCGCGGAGGTCAGTCTGCAGGAGAGGAGACCGTTGGACGTCAGTTGTGAATGTGAACAGCATTTGAGAATGTCACAAATACAGTGACGAAATCTAGATATGCGAGGGAGTTAAGAAGTATGAGGTGAGTCAAAAAACAACTAAACAAAATTAAAATAGACCTTAATAGTATTATTTCCTACCTTCATAACTTAATAAAGATATGTAACATCGGTGTAAAATCTTGCATATAATTTCTTCTTCTTCTTGAAAGTCCATATTTCCCTTAACAGAGAATTAGGGGCTCTCCCCCTACAGGGAAGAATTTGAACCATACTAATTTAGTTACACTTGTTTTCGTGTAGATGTCATTTTGAGTGAGCCGTGGTCAGTGTTCCGCCTCATACTGACATCTAGGAAACCAAGGTAGTACTAGGACGGGAAAATTCGGTAAATTTTGCTTAGAGGCCTTTTCATTCAGGCTTAAGGATCTTTTACGAGCCTGAAAATGTTCAGACTCGGGACCCATGGCTTAAAGTCCCTCCCGGACGACTTGCTCCTTGGATTTTTCCGTCCTAAAAAATCCATTGATCCCGGCCGGGTTTGAACCCGTGACCAGAGGCAAGGAGCATAACCACTAGTCCACCGCGGAACATAATTTCTATAGGAATAAAAAAAGTGGCATCTACTTCCTTAATGTATTTGGGAAGAGGGTCTAATCTAATTTCAGTATATTCTTCAGATTCTGAAAGCTTACTCATCTGGCTCTTGTATTCTGTGATATTCAAAATAACCAATTGGTTTTGTTTGTCAGTTTTCATGATTAGTACATTTTTGTTGTTAACCTCTTAATAATAATTTTCATATTTCCCAGACCCATTTTATCATTCGGCATTTCCTCCAGATGATTTTATTATTCATTTCATACATCTCAATGATGGATGAATTATATTTGAAGAGAAAAATTATACGCTCAGACTGGGGTTTGGACCCATGACCTTTCACACTCTAGTCGAATGCTCTACCAACTGAGCTCCAATCTAAAAGCAATTTTTTCTCTTATATACGCCGTTAATTCCCGCGCACCAAATACTATGAAGCCTCTGCTTCTATCTTGCAAATTGTGGCTTCTTTATTAAGAAGACATTTAATTGGAAATTTTACATTATATTATAAAGCCAGTATGGCTTCTTTCGAAGTTTTTATTATTCATTTCATACATCTCAATGATGGATATATTATATTTGAAGAAAAAATTATACGGTCAGACCTGGGTTTGAACCCAGGACCTTTCACACTTTAGCGAATGCTCTACCAACTGAGCTATCTCAGAAACTCCAATCTAAGCGCAAATGTTTCTCTTATACATACACTGTTAATTGCCGTGCACCAAATGCTATGAAGCCGTTGCTTCTATCTTGCAAATGGAATTTCTCAGATAGCTCAATTGGTAGAGCATTCTCCTAGAGTGCAAAAGGTCCTAGGTTCAAACCCCAGTCCGAGCGTATAATTTTTCTCTTCAAATATAATTTCCACCAGAATTTTTCCACATTCTTTTCTATCATTTTGTTTTCTATGTTCATTTCCTCAATTGAAATTTCAATATCAGCTATAAATGTATTTATGTACCATATTTTAAGCAGTAGATTCCTATGACTAATTCTGCATTTTATTATATATTTCAGGGTAGTAACCGGGCTGCGGTTTGTAAAAGTGAACCGTGTGATTCACCTGCAGATACAAGAAGGTGGGGTGCTGCCTCGAGGAGGAATAAACATGACATCTGTGAGGTGGCGCCCAGTGGACAATTATACGATCCCTGGTTCAGATGTTTACAATGGAAAAGATTATCACACACTCAGCTGGGAGAAACGGGCTATAGATTTAGACGACTTGGTAGCACCAAAAGGTTCAGTGCTCACAGGCAAGTAGTCTGGGGGAGGGGAGTTTCCAGTAGAGGAAGGAGTGGTTTGTGCCAGTCCCAAATGGAAAAACACATTCCTCTAGAGATGTAACGACAATTTGTTTTAAATAGCTTAATAGTAAGAAGAATATGAAAAATGGGGACTTTATATAAACATTGAGAAAACTAAATACCTGTGTATAGGAGAAGAAATGGAAAATATAAATTTCAACAATGGAGAAGAACTAAAACCTAGTATTGAATGCACTTATTTAGGAACAAAATTAGACCATTCAGGTGATAACACAGTGGAAATTAAAAATAGAATCGCACAAACAAAACAAGCAATAAATGCTTTAAACTCTGTTCGGTGGAGCAAAAATATTACAAAAAATAGAAAATTATAAATATATCAAACCATAATTCAGAGCATTTTAACATATGGTGCTGAAGTCTTGCAAATTCCTACCAGGGAAATGAAAAGATTTTTAAGTACAGAAATGGATGTTTTAAGAAGATCAGCTGGGAAATCTAGAATGGATAGAATACGAAATAAAGAAATAAGGGAAATTATGGGTGTACAAAAGGAGCCGGACATCATAGACATTATAGAAAAGAAAATATTACAGTGGTATGACCATGTCAAAACAATGCCAGAACAAAGATTGCCTAAAATTGTTATGGAATGGATCCCAATGGAAAGGAGGAAGACCGAAAAAAACTTGGATACAAGGGGTACAAGCAGCTATGAATATCAGACAAATGGAGGAAGATCAATGGATGGACAGAGAGGTATGGCATTTGGTTTCCGGAAGACGGCAGCAGCTGCCATGATACCGGATGATGATGATGAGTAAAAAAAGTAACATATTTTTATCATCCAATCATGACGAGAATTGAACATTCGGGCAGGATGTCTGCCAGGTCCGCTAGTGTTATGTAAAACAGGTATTATTTATCATAGTTGAAGTGAGAGTAAAGAATCCATTCATTTTCAGGCATGAGATTCCAAACATGGGGAACACATCTCCATCTTGAGATTATGGTGACATCTCTCAACTTCACAGCTGGAACTCTCAACAAGCAGCGTGGGAAGAGCACATGGCTTGGCAATGTCAATAATCTAAGGTAATTCACATGTCATATCCAGGGTAACACCATATCATAGTTGGTTAAGACAATTCGCTACAAGCCGAAAGGTCAGGGGTTTGAGTCAAGTTAGGGTCAGAGTTTTTAAACGTTCTGGTGGCACCATGGCCCTTGAGTCAACTCAGCCTTTTATGGAAATGAGAACAGATATTCATTCTGGGGGTAGAGCCAGCCGTGATGCAGGGCCGACAACTCGCCTAACATCTAGTACTATTCAACGTTTTTATTATTTATTTCATATATCTCAATGATGGATAAATTATATTTGAAGAGAAAAATTGTATGCACAGACTGTGGCTCGAATCCACGACCTTTCAAACTCTAGTCGAATGCTCTACCAACTGAGCTACCGGAGCAAGCTCCAATCTAAATTGTTCTCTTCAAACATAATTTATCCATCATTGAGATGTATGAAATGAATAATAAAAACATCAAAAGAAGCCATACTGGCTTTATAATGTAATCTAAAATCCCCAAATAAATGTCTTCTTAATAATGAAGTCGATCGCCCGCGGTGGACTAGTGTTATGCTCCTTGCCTCTGGTCCCGAGGGTCGCAGGTTCAAACCCGGCTGGGGTCGATGGATTTTTTTTAGGATGGAAAAATCCAAGGAGAAAGTCCTCCGGGAGGGACTTTAAGCCGTGGGTCCCGAATCTGAAGATTTTCAGGCTCGTAAAAGATCCTTAAGTCCGAATGAAAAGGCCTCTAAGCAAAATTTACCGAATTTTCCCGTCCTAGTACTACCTTGGTTTCGTAGATGTCAGTATGAGGCGGAACGCTGACCACGGACCACTCAAATGGCATCTATAAGAAAACAAGTGTAACTAAATTAGTATGGTTCAAATTCTTCCCTGTAGGGGGAGAGCGCCTAAATCTCTGTTAAGGGAAACATGGGCTTACAAGATACAAGAAGAATAAACAAGCCATCATTTGCAAGATAGAAGCAAAGGTTTCATAGCATTTGGTGCACGGGAATTAACAGCGTATATAAGAGAAAAATTTGCATTTAGATTGGAGCTCGCTCAGGTAGCTCAGTCGGTAGAGCATTTGACTAGAGTTCGAAAGGTCCTGGGTTCGAGCCTCAGTATGAGCATATAATTTTTCTCATCAAATATAATCTAGTATTATTGTCTAGAAAGGTGGGAATCTTAATGAATTAGCACTCCAAGGGTCTCCTAAGTTCCGTAGTGGGACCACTTTACCTTAAATGTCAAGCATATGGTACTCTCGGGAATTAAAAAATGTATAAGAGAAAATTTTGCATTTAGATTGGAGGCCTGGGATAGCTCAGTGCCAGAGTATTAGCATATAAAGTTAAAGGTCCTGGGTTCAAACCCCAGTCTAGGCGTATATTTTTCTCTTCAAATATAATTTGACCTTCAATGAGAAAATGTTAAATTTATTATCATCATTATCAACAATCACGGATTAAGCCCATGTGGCTTGTTCCGGTCTCATAGGTTCTCATTCAAAAAGTTGAATCTGTCTCTTTTTCGGTCTACCAATATTCCTGTCTCTTCTTGGTTTGTAATTAAGTATAATTTTTGGTATGCGATCATCTTTCATTCTTTGAACATGTTCTTTCCAGTTTTTTTTCTAGATTCTTTTATTTTATCTGAAAGTTTAAAAATATTTAGCTCATTTCTAATATCTTCACTTCTTCATTCATCTACAAGTTTGCAGCCAGTTACACTTCTCGGAAATCTCATTTCAGCTGTTTCTATGATCTTCTCTTTTCTTTTAGTTAAAACTACCATACAACAGTAAGGGGACTGCCACATTCTTATAAAATTTTAGTTTTATTTCCTTTCTAGTATTTTTAAATTTTCTCTTAATTGTTCCACATATATAATTAAATTTATTAAGTTTGTTAAAAAGATCTTCATTTTTAAAATAGGAGATTTCATAACCCAGGTATTTAAAATGGTTCACTTGTTCAATGAGTTTCTCCTCCAGAATTATTTTAGCTCTTACCGTATCTGATCCTTTAAAAACTATGATTTCCGTTATTTAATTGAAAGAGTAATTTCTGTAGACCATCTTCTGAGCTAGATATTAGATTAATTTTCTGGTTTAGTTTCTTTATTTGTGATACCTCTGGGATTCCAAACTCCAATTTTCATTGTTTTGTTTCTGCCTAAATCTTTGTTTCTGTTTCTAGCCAAGGTTGTCAACGTTGGGACAGTCCTGTTTCCATTATCTATGAGACTTTGGTAATAATAATATTTCCTCTGGGTACGTTACTGGCGTTCCGCAGAGTGAGATGTGCCATCTTAAGACTAAACATCATAGCCCCCAGTTGTATGAACCCCAAATGGAGGGCCGCCTCTTCTACTCCTATTGACCGTTGAGGACTTCTTCCTTGTTATCCCAGGAATGGGTTTCCAAATTTTTCCCCTGGGGAAAGGGTGCCTCCTCCGCACATTTATTTCTGTCCTTCGAGATCTTCACACTGTTAAATTTACAATAAATACATTGATAGTATTAGTCATTCAAAATATCTCTGCTGGCGGACGAATTATGAAGCTCTGTTTGTTGCTACACGTGACGTGATATAAGGCAGTGTACACTGTCAGCGTCCCATGTCCCATTCCCCTTTGCACTCGTAGATAGCAGTGTCACGTGTTCTATTCCTGCATAAACACGACTGCAGTGCCCTCCGTCAACAACTGCACTTACTCCTTAAACGGGTAATAACCAGAACTGATTTAAGAGCTTTGGGTTCAGCATTCACTTGATAAATGGCACGTGGTCTACTTTTATTTTTATGCACCACTTCAACAGACCAACTACTTGTATTGAGTACAGAGAGAAATACATTTTCTATTGCAGGAAGGAACTGGAACTAAACAAACCAGATGTGCCGACGGCCACACCTGCAGGATCTGTCATCGACTCGAGATCAGGTCAGCATCTTCTCTTCACGCACACAGATATAGATGCAGATGCAGCACAGAGCACGGTACCATTCCTGGATGCCCAACCTGTGGCTCCTAACCCCCCTACACTTCTCACGGGGGCAGGGATATATCATAAAGGGCGTCCTGGTTTCGGAGGTTTCATTGGACCCAAAGTTGAAACTTACGATTTTAGTTCTCACATCGTCGCTGAGTTCCCTCCGCCCAAAGGCAGTCTCAATTAACTTCACTTTAATGTTTCAGTAGAAGTGTTGGCTTTTGTTAAGACTGAAAGAATGTTCTGAGGTCTCTGCTTATTCACATGTAACTCATTTAACTATATAAATAACTTCAAATAAATTATTCTAAATCAATGGTAAAGAGAAAAATTTCTGCCTGAATCAGGAATTGAACCCCAAACCTTTAGCTTTCCATGCTAATGCTGTGTCCACTGAGCTAGTTCAGGCTTCCTTCCCATCCAAGCAGAAATCCTTCCTTTACCTTACTCTCTTGGTCCCACATTCAAATGCAATGAATCATCATTCACAAATACACACTGAATGGCTTCTACATTAAGAAGACTCAAGGAACTCCACACAGCTATAGAATTTATATATTAAATTTGGGAATTTTTAACATTATGGGGTTCAATTCATAAGAATTAAATGAATCGTGATTTCTTCTTACCTCATACTTCTATGTTTTTTTAAACACAGCACTGTAGTATCGGCGACCCATTGTCACCATCGTCAGCTGTTTTCACGACTGTCAATTTTTTTCTTTTGCCGGTAATTATCCAAACTGCCATCTGGTGTTCTTTTGAATGAATCATTTTCTAAACTGCCATCTGTTGTATTTTTCAAGAACTTTGCAGTCAAGCTCGGTTCGTCTGGAATCTCGAAGTTCATGGTTCTAATATGGTTTTTTTTAATATATATTTTTTCCCAAACTGCTAAATCCAAAGGTTTGGATAGATGTTTCAAAAGTTTTGCTTCTTTTTCAATCCTATGATGATCTAATAAACTATGTGCTGCTATAGCTGATTTTTCAATTTCTCCATTCTTTATGTTTCTGAAGTGCTCTTTTTTACGAGTTTCCAAGTTCCTTTTTGTTTTTCCTATATACATCCTGTTGCAATCAATTTGATGAATTCCAGATTTTTTGTTGTCTGGGGTGTTAAATTTATTATTAGTTAACAGAAGATTACCCAGATTGAATTTGTTAATTGGAGCCAATGTTATATTAAATTTTCTGAAATTTTTTTTAACTTATTATGAACTTCAGGATGGTAAGTAACAAATTCAGCCTGGGTAATCTTCTGTTAACTAATAATAAATTTAATACCCCAGACAACAAAAAATCTGGAATTTATCAAATTGATTGCAACAGGATGTATATAGGAAAAACAAAAAGGAACTTGGAAACTCGTAAAAAAAGAACACTTCAGAAACATAAAGAATGGAGAAATTGAAAAATCAGCTATAGCAGCACATAGTTTATTAGAGCATCATAGGATTGAAAAAGAAGCAAAACTTTTGAAACATCTATCCAAACCTTTGGATTTAACAGTTTGCAAAAAAAATATATATTCAAAAAAACCATACTAGAACCATGAACTTCGAGATTCCAGACAAACCGAGCTTGATTTCGAAGTTCTTCAAAAATACAACAGATGGCAGTTTAGAAAATGATTCATTCAAAAGAATACCAGATGGCAGTTTGGATAATTACCGGCAAAAGAAAAAATAGACAGTTGTGAAAACAGCTGACGATGGTGACAATGGGTCGCCGATACTGCAGTGCTGTGTTTAAAAAAACATAGAAGTATGAGGTAAGAAGAAATCACGATTCATTTAATTCATAAGTTATAGAATTAATTATTAAATTAATATTGAGAAGCTAAAGCTGTTACTATGATAGAAATAAGTAAATCAATGTACACAACAAAATTATTGTAATCAATGGTAAAGAGAACAAATTTGTTGATGATTATGATGATTCATTGGATTGAACACAGATGACCCAGAGAAGAAAGTGGACAAGTTTTGCGTACATGCCACAAGCAGCACTAGTGTAGAACAACTAACGACATCTAATTTTTTTTATTTTTTCTGGTACTAATATGAAATTCAGCACCATCTGGTGGTAAAATCATGAATTACAATTATACAATGCCATCTGGTGAATAATCATGAAATTGAACTTTTATAGGAATCCATCCATAGTAATTCTGCCCGAAGGCAGGTCGTTCACTGCAATCATAGCATTTTCATGCTATGCTTGCAGCTCTACTAGGGAATTGTAGGTGTGGCAGCTTCCCGTTGCTTTCCACACCGGTGAAGGATGATGATGATGATGATAATGATGATTGCCATATGATTTCGGGGACCGTTTGGGCCTCAAAGTTTTGCTGACATTTGTCTTACAGGCGAGGAAAAACCCCAATAAAAACCTCACCCAGAAAAACTGCCCCGACCGGGGATCGAACCCGGGCCTGCTGCGTGACAAGGCAGCACACTACCTCAAGACCACAGCAGTGGACTTTATAGGAATAAATAACATTTTAATTTATCTTAAATTATGGAATTATTTGTACCCAGCCTCTCAGACCTAAAGATTTTTTTTTATTTTAACAGAAGGGAAGAATAGAAATAAATAAAACATGTTAATTTATTTTTGTTTATTAAAGTTTAAAAACGTGCATAATGAGCTCTTTTTAAATATGCACAACTGACCGACCCCCTTATTCTCACATACATCTTTGATACAATATTTATTAAAGAACCTTAGCCATGTCGTACATCTGAAATCCATTATAAAGTCACATTTTTAAAATGTTTATTAGAAATGGCTGTGCACTAACATCACTCTTCCTAACCTAACAAATCTTAGAATTTTATCACTTCTAGTAGGTTTATCATAAGTAATGCCACGAGTGATTTCCAAATTATCGATAAATTCACAACTCACGAAGTGAGGACTGAATTCATCTTGAGTATTTGGAAATCAAGAGTGGCATTTGTTAGGACTATTTAACGAATAAAATTAAGCTGTTTACTCACAAATCATTATTTAACTATAGTTATTTTAAAATAATTATATATTTAATGTAAACGGCGATGTTTGAAAACAAATGAGAAACGATAGGTACGCTTCATCTGCTTCTTTTGTTTATCACTGCAACCAGATCATACTATTTATTGCCAAAGGAACGCAATATTGTAAGAATGCTCTCTAGTGGAGAAATAATGAAACACATCAAACTTTATATTAATTCATTTCTGTTGTCCTATGATGTAAATATGACAATTATATTTTTCTGGATTGTTACCTGGGAAAAAATACATTTAAGAAAGTGCAAACAATGGTTTCTTTTTTTGGTGGTATAATCAATTGCGACAAATGCTTTATATTAACTCCTGCAAGCGATATGTGTTGACATTCATACACTATATATACAATCTGGTAGCCGTATTTCTCACGGGCTCAGTCACTGCAAAATAATGGTCAGACCTGTTCAGAATATTAAAAACGAGGAGCTATCTTTAATATGGTAATTATAACTGATAAATATTTCGTGAAACACGACTGTGATTGGTTGTAAAACAGAAATCATTGAAACGTGATTGGTCATTGACTCCCATTTGGGGCATGAGTTAAATAGTCATAAGTAATGCCACGAGTGATTTCCAATTTATCTAGTGAATTTGGAAATCAAGAGTGGCATTTGTTAGCACTATTTAACGAATAAAATTAAGCTGTTTACTCACAAATCATTGTTTAACTATAGTTATTTTAAAATATTTATATATATTTAATGTAAACGGCGATGTTTGAAAACAAATCAGAAATGTGAGGTTATGTTCATTCACTGCACCTTGATCATATTATTTATTGCCAAATAAGATCGCAATATTGTAAGAGTGCACCCAAGTGGAGAAATAATGAAACACATCAAACTATATATCATAATCAACATTACGGGTTATTCATTTATTTTTTTAGTAAACAACTCGGTAAAATCAAGGAATCTTTTCATTATTTGCTATATTCAATGTACTTGTTGGAGAAAAATAATGCTTTGACCTGTTCAGAACATTAAAAAGGAGGAGCATTCTTTATTACAAAAGCAGGAGCTGATAAAGATAAATCGATAAAGGACGAGATGAAAAATGACTGTCATTGGTTGTAAAACAAAAATCATTGTAACGTGATTGGTCATTGACTCCCATTTGGGGCATGAGTTAATAAATAATCTTTGAAAATAGATTCACATTAAAAACGTAAACAAGTTTTAATTTAAAAATCATCGGAGAACATATTGTTTAAATAACTCACCTCATAGGATTCATGCTTCCATGATATCGCGATTTCAAACATAATCATGTTCATCGTCAGCCATAACTCCGACTGTTGAAATTCTTCGGCCGTCAACTATTCTATTGTCACCATCTTCAGTGCTGCTATCTATGGTTGAATTTATGAACTTCGAAATCAATGTAATTTCGTTAGGGATATCAAAATTCATTGATCTATTTTTGTTTTTCTGAATGTATATTTTTTCCCAAACGGCCGAAGAATTTCAACAGTCGGAGTTATGGCTGACGATGAACATGATTATGTTTGAAATCGCGATATCATGGAAGCATGAATCCTATGAGGTGAGTTATTTAAACAATATGTTCTCCGATGATTTTTAATGTTTATACCTCATAATGTTTACTTCCCAACATTAATTAAATATAAGTTTTTATTTACTTACAAATTAGAGTAAAATAAAATCTAAGCAATGATTTTTAACTTTCGATAATATATCATTTTTACAGTACCGTCTACATAGAACGAAATGATAGCAGTTAAAAATTTCAATTTACAAAATGGCTAATTTCCCATAATCCCGAGTGAACATGCCGTGTATCTTGCATTTGTTTTATTTAGTTACATATTCTGGTACTACGAAACAGCGCTACCATTGTAGTTTGCTCATTGTAGTTCATCGTAAACGGGAAAATTTTTAGATGTCACTGTACTCAGTTTTCCCTCTATCCGGGTGCTCTGTGGGACTGAATGTGGGACCAAGAGAGTAAGGTAAATCAAGGATTTATGCTTGGATTGCAAAGTAGCCTGAATTAGCTCAGTGGTCAGAGCATCAGCATGGAAAGCTGAAGGTTCAGGGTTTGATTCCCAGTTCAGGCAAACATTTTCCTAATAATTAAATGAATCGTGATTTTTTTCTTACCTCATACATCTATGTTTTTTTAAACACAGCACTGCAGTATCGGCGACACTTTGTCGTCATCGTCAGCTGTTTTCACGACTGTCAATTTTTTCTCCTTTTTGCCAGTAATTATCCAGACTGCCATCTGGTGTTCTTTTGAAGGAATTCCTCTTCAAACTGCCATCTGGTGTTATTTTGAATGAATCATTTCCTAAACTATTCAAAATTGCCAGCAAATATAATATGAAAATTTCCACATCAAAATCCAAAACAATGGCAATGTGTGGAAAAAACATACGACGGGTGAAAATTGAGATTGATGGAAAAATTATAGAACAAGTGTCAGATTTCTCTTACTTAGGAAGTGTATTTGCAGAGTATAAGAGTGACATTGATTCAAAATTACAAAAATATAATAAAATGAATGGGGTAATTCGAAGACATTTTGGTAAACAGATGAGGACAGAGACAAAACTAAGATTACATAACGTCACATCAAAAGCTGCTCTAAATACGGAAGTGAAATTTGGATTTTAAATAAAAGAAACTCTCATAAACTTCAAGTAAGCCAAATGCGCTTCTTACGATCATTGTTAGGAGTTAATAGACTGGATCACCAAAGGAACACTACTATCAGAGGAAAACTTGGAGTAGCAAGTTTAAATGAAGATATCCAAAGATACCAACAAGAATGGAAAAATCATCTGAGAAGAATGGCAAGAAATAGACTTCCAAAATTGGCATTCCAATATACCCCAACTGGACATAGGGACCAAGGAAGACCAAAACATCGGTGGAAAGATCAAGACCATCTTCGCTAGGTTTACCGTACAGGCCACATGGCCTAAAACGAATTTGTTCATGATGATGATGATGATTTCCTAAACTGCTATCTGTTGTATTTTTTAAGAACTTTGTAATTACCGGCAAAAAGGAGAAAAAATTGACAGTTGTGAAAACAGCTGACGATGATGACAAAGTTTCGCCGATACTGCAATGCTGTGTTTAAAAAAACATAGATGTATGAGGTAAGAAAAAATCACGATTCATTTAATTATTATTAATTGAACCTCATAATGTTAAAAATTCCCAAATTTAATATATAAACATTTTACTCTTTACCGTTGATTACAATAATTTAGTTGTGTACAATAATTTACTTATTTCTATCACAGTAATTACTTTAGCTTCTCAAAATTAATTTAATAAAGTGTTTAACTATTCACTCGTTCCAGAGTCATATTTTTTAAGAAGTGCAAATATATCCCGTTGCATGTCCTCCATTCTCTTCAGCGCATCCTGGACTTCACTCAGCCTCTCATCCTGACACTTGTCACCCTTAGCTATAGTCACAGCTTTCTTGAGGATGTTCTCCGGTACCACGTACTTGCACATTATGTTGCTATCACGTTGTAATGGGAACACGACGCTCCTCTTAGGATGCACCACCACCATGTTCTGCAGCCCCTTCAAGTAACGTCGCCAGTTACAGGCAATCCAGAGAGACGTAGCCCACTTCACTGCCCACGTCGCAATCTGAGTGCTGTTCAGTTTCATCTTCTTCATTCTCAAGTACATGTAGAGGGGATTCCCCAGATAATGTTTCTCTATGTTAGACACTGCCTTAGCCATAGATAGCAGACGTATCCACTCCGACTCTCGGAAAACTGTCTCTCCGTGCTGCACAGCAATACTCGTCAACATGTTTGCAAGAACAACAACAATCAAAAAACAAAACAATATGAAAATGATGTGACTCATTATAGCTGAAGACTCAAACTCGAGAAATTTTGTCTCAAATCCACCGACAAACACACCTACAGTCGTAAACAACGCTGATAATGGATTCCAGAACAGTTTGAAAGAATCATGTTTCTCCGAAATGAATGTTTTTGTATTTTGAAACAAAACAAAGAAACTCAATGAAAACGCAAAAATCAATAGGAAGGTCCAAATAAAAATTTTAAGAAAAGTGCAACAAATTTTTTTATATAAATGGAAATAAACTACAAGTGTAGGGTGTTGTCCCGCGAGGCAAAACAAATGAACCCAGCTGAAGAGAAGAGCAAGTGCAGCAAATCCTCTACTGACGTTACCGAAAAGTACGACAATTGCGAGAATCATGATGGTGATCTGTTCAAACGCATTTTCGTGCCTGTACCTGAATGGAGACATAGCTAACGTGAATACAAGTTTCACAACTTCACAAAAACAACACAACCCTAGTATAATCCGTCCACCAATCTTCCAAAAACAGCCAATCGAAGACTGAGAACAAAATTCATCAGGTTTTCGAGGCAGAAACTGTTCTAATATAACTGTTGTCAAAACAGCGATGTAGAATGAGTAGAATAATATGGAAGAAAAGTAGAATTTACAAACTCGTTGCCACTTAACATTAGTAAATGTAGAAAGAACGGGATGGGAAACAAGATGTTGCAGTCTTGGAGTTGCAGCGATTGCTAGAATTGCATCCATCTCTGGGATCGGACTGTTCAACATCGCAGATGTTTCTTCGCTAACAATTTTATTCTTTGGTAAAAAAGAATCAAGTTGATTGTCAGGAACGAGGAATTCATATCTCATTTTCAAAGTGTTTTCGCTTATCAATACAATGCAAGAATTGAGGAATGTTTCAAGTGTTTTGGGTTCAAGACCAGATATTGACATCTCTCTGTCATGGTTTCTAGTACCAAGATATGCTCCAGACCTGAGCAGGAGAAGTGCCGTATCTTGATCTTCATTCTCTGCAGCGTAGTGAAGCGCGGAGTTCCCCAACCAATCCAATGAGTTCACCTCAACGTGGTGACTCACCAGTAATATTATGCAGTGGCGGAATGTGTCAGGACTTTTTTTGCAGTTTTTCACCACCAGATGGAGAGCAGTCTGTTCGCTGCCATTCAATGAGTTCACATCTGTTCTGCTGTCATTTAGCAATGCCTGGCAAACAGAGGTACAGTATCAACTTAGTTGCAAGTAACACTATAATGACAAAATTCATCGGAGAACATTTTGTTTAAACAACTCACCTCATAGGAGTCATGCTTCCATGATACCGCGGTTTCAAACAGAGTCGTGTTCATCCTCAGCCATAACTCCAACTGACGAAATTCTTCGGCCATCAACTGTTCTATTGTCGCCATCTTCAGTGCTGCCATCTATGGTTGAATTTATGAACTTCAAAATCAATGGCAGCACTGAAGATGGCGACAATATAACAGTTGACAGCCAAAGAATTTCATCAGTCAGAGTTATGGCTGAGGATGAACATGACTGTGTTTGAAACCGTGGTATCATGGAAGAATGAATCCTATGAGGTGAGTTGTTTAAACAAAATGTTCTCCGATGAATTTTAATGATTATACCTCATAATGTTTACTTCCCAACATTAATTTAAAATAATAATACTATGATGATAACCAAGTTTTTTGAGACCTCAAATTAATGTTGATTTTTTCTCGAACATGTTTCGATATAATCTTCTATATCATCGTCAGCTTGGCCAGACAGTTGAGTTTTATGTTGTGAACCCTGGATGCTGATATCAGCTCCCTCCTCCAGCTGGCTGAAGAACCTCCAAACTAGGTCACATTCAGCGGGAATTTCAAATTCACGACTCTATTTTTGTTCTCCTGAATGTAGATTTTTTCCCCACTAAACTCACTATTTGGGAAAAAAATCTACATTCAGAGAGTCATTAATTTCAAAATTCCTACTGAACATGACCTTGTTTGGAGGTTCTTCAGTCAGCCAGAGGAGGGAGCTGATATCAACATCCAGGGTTCATAACATAAAACGCAACAGTATGAGTAAGCTGATGATGATATAGAAGTTATATCGAAACATGTTTGAGAAAAAAAATCAACATTAATTTGAGGTAAGATGTTTCCCAGTCTCAAAAAACTTGATAAAATATTTCTTCCTAAAATAAACCACTATGATGATAAATTAAACATTAAAAATATCTCATACTGTGTCTTCTCTTTAGACCGGTTTCAGAATAATAATTAATTTAAATAAACCTCAGAGTGTCAATTCCTTTAATTATTATTGAAACTACTTTAGATTAACGGAACACTTTATGTCAAGGTTTCTTACAAGAGAACCAAATATATTCTGTATAAAACTCTGGTAAAACCCATATTAATATATGGCACTGAAACATGGACCTTGTCCAAGATCAATATGTCAAGAATGGAAGAGGAAAGGAAACCAAAACAAATAGTAAATTATTAATTAAATAAAAATAAAACATAGTTTTATTTGATTTTCATATTTATTATATAATTCAGTGACAGCTGTTTCGGTACACTGTACCTTCTTCAGACATGTTAACAAATAGTAAATGCAAGAACTGAAGGAAGAAGACATAGAGGAAGACCAAGGAAAGGATATATGGACAATATTTACATAATAGCAAAAAAAAAAGAGGGAAGGGAATCAGGTAATTGAGGAGAATGGTGAAAAACAGTGAAAGTGGTAACTGGAAAATACAAGAAGTAGCGTTAAAAGCAGAGGTACAAACCTCAATAATCTGGTAATGTCCTCGCTCGGCAGCGACGTGAAGTGGAGTGTGTTGCAGTGTTATGTTGAGTGTGTTGGGTTCCACTCCTCGCTCCAGCAACAGTCTGACAAACTCAACGCAGTCGTCCTCTCTGCATGCGGCCTCTAGACACGATGCATCAGGTTGTGACTCTTCAAGTAGGTTGGTAAACACATCCAGGTCACGAGACTCCAGTGCTGCCAACAGCTTTGCTTGATGTTGCACAATGCTTGTCATGTTGGTACACCTGCAACACTGCTCACAACTGTTATCGTGATAAAACCACAAACACTACACAATTCACTAACATAACTTTATTGTACAAGTAATTAAAACTAGATTTTATATACACATGTAGAAGTGTGTACGGGGTGAATCATAAATATGGCTATACGTTTGATCGCGTTGTGTGATGAAAATATTACCATTACAGGAAATTACCATTGGAAAGGCAATTATTCAAATTACAACAATGGAATAAAACAAAACAGTGTAGAACTTACATCATTAGTCAAAATGGTGTTGAATATGCAACAGCAAATTACAATTGCTGCATGGGCAATAACGTATGCTAATGATCGTGAGGCCGCAAGACATGAGTTTAACGTAGCATTGCAGTCGTCGACTGTGGGGAAGTGGAGAAAACCACTGCTGGAAACGGGAAGGATGCAGAAAATCAAACCTCCTGGAAGGCCTCGCATTAGCACGGATGCAGAAACAACGAAGAGAATTGTGGAGGCGTTCGACGCTAGCCCAAAAAAATCAACCCGCCAAGCTGCACGTGAGCAGTGATTTGTTTTGTTCTAATGTTGTAATTTGAAGGATCCCCTTTCGAATGATATAATATTTTCTTTAATAATATTATTTTCGTCACAAAATGCGATCAAACGTATAGCCATATTTCTGAATCACTCTGTAAATTCTAATGGAGAGATTCAAAAGTCAGGATGTGATGTACCACCAGTGGCTACACAATTATTGAATCGATTTTCTATCAAGAAACAATAATTAGTGTCAGGTGTATCAGTCATAGTATTTTTACAGTATAACTGGAACTTAGCTTAGAAATAGTATAAAAGTTAGGTGGAATTAAAAATGATACAAAGATGTATCAAAACTTTTTTTTTATTTGCCGCAGGTTGTCTTTCGACATTCCTGGTTTCTGTCCTGGCATAGCGTACTTGTAACCCACTTCTGAGGTTGGGGTGCCTGAAAGGTAAGGTTACGCGATGATATGATGGGTGATGATGATGATAGTGGTGCGCCAGGAGAGTCCCTAATCCTAAGCTTAATCTAAGATGAATATGAATGATGATTGCGATGGCCATATAATTTCGAAGACTGTTTGGGCCTTAAAGTTTTCCTGACATTTGTCTTACAGGTGAGGAAAAACCCCGATAAAAACCTCACCAGGAAAACTGTCCCAACTGGGGATCGAATCTGGGCCCGCTGTGTTACAAGGCAGCATGCTACCTTGAGACCACAGCAGTGGACTGTATCTAAACTAGTGTTCAAGAAATTTACAATTATGAGGCAAGTTGTTAAATCAACTCAATTTATTAATTACTATACCCCTACATTTGAAGAGAAAAAATTTTGCCTAGACCGAGACTCGAATCCGGGACCATTGGCTTTCCGGGCCAGGTGTTCTACCAACTGACCTACCGAGGTGAGTTGCGATCTACAAGCAAATTTTTCTCTTATATACATTGTAATTCCCTCGCACCAAATGCTTGACACCTTTGCTTCTATGTTTGCAAATGGCGGCTTCTTAATTACGAAGACATTTATTGGGAAATTAACACTACTTTATAAAGTCAGTAGGGCTTCTATTGATGTTTTTATTATTAATTTAACACTTCTCACTGAAGGATAAATTATATTTGAAGAGAAAAATTTTCGCCTAGACCAAGACTCGAACCCGGGACCCTTGGCTTTCTGGGCCAAGTGATCTACCAACTGAGCTACCGAGGCGAGTTGCAATCTAGATGCAAATTTTTCTCTTATATACGTTGTAATTCCCTCACATCAAATGCTTGAAACCTTTGCTTCTATCCCTATTAGGTTCGTCTTCCGGGCATATAGGCCGTGGTCCAGTCGTTCTTCTACTCGACGTTTCGTCTACTGCTGCGGTAGACATCATCAGGAGATACTGCGTGCTCTCTGTGAACTCCTCAACAGTCGGCTGCAGACTGTCTGACTGTTGAGGAGTTCACAGAGAGCACGCAGTATCTCCTGATGATGTCTACCGCAGCAGTAGACGAAACGTCGAGTAGAAGAACGACTGGACCACAGCCTATATGCCCGGAAGACGAACCTAATAGGGATCAAGACGCCGGCCGTGAAAGCCTACAGTTATACACTTTGCTTCTATCTTTGCAAATGGCTTCTTTAAATGTCTTCTTAACTAAGAAGCAGCCATTTGCAAAGATAGAAGCAAAGGTTTCAAGCATTAGGAGCGAGGAAATTACAATGTATATAAGCGAAAAATTTGGTTTAGATCGCAACTCGCCTCGGTAGCTCAGTTGGTAGAGCACTTGGCCCGGAAAGCCAAGGATCCCAGGTTCTCTTCAAATATAATTTATTCTTCAGTGAGAAGTGTTAAACCTATAATAAAAACGTTACTATACCCCCATTTATCTGATACACATGACATGAGTATATGTGCTAATCAATGTCTGTCAATAATGTGTCGCAATAATCAATATATGGCTTCATGAGGGTTTGCACTACAATTCCTTTGACATCAGACAGAAAATATGTTTTTTTAATATAATACGAATATTGAAAATATCTTTTCTTATATTTGCTTTATTTGGATGTTCGATCTTAGATAGTAGCCAAGACAAAAAACATAAACTTTTAAACAAAAGAAGAATAAGGTAATGTAAACAAAAGTAAAGACACTAACCTATGAACTGGACGTTGTCAGCACAACCATCACTGTCTGCTGATGTCTTGAGAATCCACTCCCTGGTGTTATCTATCGGGCGTGATATCAGTAGCCAGTTAATCTAATCTCATTTCAAACTGTAAACATCTTAGGTAAAGATAATCTCATCTTCGTAAAATTTATAAGACAATATTTTTATTTCAAATAAACTTATTCACTTCTGATATTTTCTTACACACACAATTATATTTATGTATAAAACAAGTCAATAATTGATGTCTCAGTCGCAGATTGTAAAAACAATTTTACAAACAACAACTCTTGCTCACTTAACACTGCCAGAGGGACTCAATCGAATACAAACACTACATAAATTATGAGGTTTACAATTAATAAATAAATAATAGTTTTAAAAAACTAAAAAAACACGCTTTATTAGAAAACCGAACTAAAAAATTCAAAAATAATTTTAATTTCCAACACGCTTGGGATATTACCACCAAAAGCGTGGGGTGCTGTTTACCAATTAATATATTTGATAATAAACAGATATTGGTAAAAGTAATGTCTCTTAAGAAGAAAATGTAAAATCATAAAAAGCACCCCATGCTTTTGGTGGTAAAATTATTTATCCCAAGCGTGTTGGAAATTAAAATTATTTTTGAATTTTTTTGTTTCGGTTTTCTAATAAAGCGTGTTTTTTTAGTTTTTTAAAACTATTATTTATTTTTTAGTTTTAATATTTTACAGAATAAGATAAAAATGTAAATATCTTTAAATTTGATAGGGTACTATTGTAGTATGAGCTAAAAGTAATACTCTTCTAAAAAAAAAACCTCCCAGCCGGATGTGAACCTATGGATTACTGAAATTATATACCACTAGAGTTCACCGTTCTACCATCTGAGTTGTTACAATGATTGACTAAAAAGTCGACAAGTCCGAAACCTATTATACCAGTTTTCATTTTTTTTTAATTTTCTGATGATTCTGGCCAGGATTTTAGAAACAAAATATGAAATTGTTGTATTGTCATGGGTCCTCTACAAGTATACAAAGTTTCAAGTCGATCCAATGTTTCTAAGTGGGTGAAAATCGTGTACAAAAATTCCATTATATATATACAAAAACACTTTTTTTTATTTTCTGATGATTCTGGCCAGGATTTTAAAAAATAAATATCAATTTATTGTATTGTCACGGGTCCTTTACAAGTATACAAAGTTTCAAGTCGATCCAATGTTTCTAAGTTGGTTGAAAATCGCGTTGAAAGATTCCGTTACATTGATGCAAAAACACTTTTTTTTGATTTTCTGATGATTATTGCCAGGATTTTAGAAAATAAATATGAAATTATTGTATTGTCACGGGTCCTCTACAAGTATACAAAGTTTCAAGTCGATCCAATGATATTAAGTGGGTGAAAATCGCATTGAAAGATTCCGTTACATAGATAGATACAGGTCAAGCTAATATAAAGCGTGTAAAATGAATTAAATGTGTTGAATCTCACCTCACATTTCATGTTCTTGAAGCACGGAAACTGCAGTTTTCCAAGAGGGATGCCTCCCATCTTCAGCCATCATTACAACTGTCAAATTTTGGTCTGTATCTTTATCTTCAAAGTTGTCATCTGGTTTTATTTTAAAATCATTAGGAAGTTACATTTGGATCGATATAGGACAAACTGGTAGACCTTTTATCTCTCGGATAAAGGAACACATGAGAGCATATAACAGAAATTTAGAATATTCAAAAATATGCTAACCACCTATTCCAATTTAATCATTGTTTCGATCCAAATTTTGAAATTTTACATGTTTGTGATAAGGGTAAGAAGTCAGATCTTTTGGAGGCTGTAGAAATAAATAAATTGAAAAGTAGTAACAAACTGTTAAATTCTCAACTTGATTTGAATGAATCCCCTTTGTTAAATTAAAAAATTTAAATAAATATTGTTGTATTGTTGCTTAGATCAGTTGGAACACAATTCATAATTTGTTAACATGTCTGAAGAAGGTACAGCGTACTCGAAACAGCTGTCACGGAATTATAAACTAAAATATGAATAATCAAATAAGAAAATATGTTTTATTTTTATTTAATTAATCACATGTTATTATTGAGAATGGAGGAAGTCCAAGCTCCTTAAGCATTGGCAACAACAACAACAGTTTAGATCCAAGAATTTTGAAGTTCCCGGCAAATGGGATTTGATCACAACGTTCATCAAATTAACACCAGATGGCAACTCTGAAGATGAAGTTACCAAAATTCAACAGTCATGATGTTGGCTGAAGATGGGAGAGATTCCTCTTGAGAACTGCAAATTACGTGCTTGAAAAACAAATGCTACAGCTTAACATTTTGTAGAAAGAAAATAAAAAAAACTGATGAAGATACAGAAACCAAAGATACTTTTCTTACTTGAGGTACTGCCAGTCATATAGACAGCTTAACACCACTAAGGGTAGAATATTTTTTATCACTCACCTCATATTGTTCTTCTTATTTGATTATAAACTAGTTTCGGAACATAGTTTCTGTTCCATCCTCAGTATCGTCACGACCGTTGTTCTGTCATCTTGAAGAGCTGTCCTCCTCTCCTTACATTGGCTGACTGAAAAACCTTGAAACCAGACCATTCTCACCGGGAATTTCAAAGTTCATTAATTTCTTCTTTTCGCTCTTTTGAATGTAGATCTTTTCCCAAACAGTAAGTTCTTTTGGTTTTTCTATTTGTTTTAATAATTTAGCTTCTTTCTCGATAAGATGTTTTTCAGACCACGCATGGGCAGCCACTGCAGATTTTTCTACTTCCCCTTTCTTGACATTCCTGAGATGTTCTTTCACTCTAGTTTTTACTAAGAGAAATTTAATTACAAAGTTTATAATCCCAACCAAAGATGGCAGCACAAGAGGTGGTGTCCTTAGAGAAATCAACAACCATAGAATTTCATCAGTGGAAGCCGTGACTGAAGAGGGACAAGATATTGTCTGAAACTGCCAGTTTCAAAGAAATTTGAAATTATATGAGGTGAGTCGTTAAAAATAAGTTCTCCACTCACTCATTAAAGTAGTTTTATATCTTTATGTTTTTAATCAAAATGCAGTAGGAAGTAAACTCCACAGCATAACAGGCTTAGAAGGTCCTTGGCCTACCAGCCAGCTGCTGGTCTTATATGCATGTGTTAATCACAGAGGTAGACAATCATCCTGCCAGTGTAGGGGGTGACATGTGGTCAGCATATTGGGTCCCCCAGCCATTACAGCTGGTTTTCTCAACCTGGAGCCACCACTTATTGCAGCTACCCAAATGCCTGATGATGCTGCGTGGACACCGGTCCCATACTGGCTGAAATTCCATGAGAAAAATTTTTCCCCATTGGTGACTCGAACCGGTGTAAAATTCATAGCTCTGCGCCAAGGCATCTCGCCTTAACCACTCGGCTACAGTGCGGGACAGTGAGAACTAACACTATGAGGTAATTACAATTTATAAATTGAGTCGCTTATGTGATTTTTTCATTTCATCTCATAAAATTCCATGTTTTCATGATACCGGTTTCAAAGTCCTTCGCCTCCATCGTTTTGGCTGACATTTATCCGACTCAATTTAATTAAAAACGAAGAAGCTAAGATTTAAATTAAAATTATTTATACCTCACCTCATATCCAGTCTTCCAATTATACCGGTTTCAAAGCCTTGATGGTTTCACTGAAATATTACTGAAGATGAAACCATCTTGGTTTTTATAATTAGAAAAATTATAATAATTAATTAGCAATTGCTTTGCCTCAATGGAACATTATGGGAAAAAAATATAAGTAATAAAAATAAAATGAATATATATCATACAACTGTTAAAAGCATCATTACTTATGGAGCAGAACTTTGACCTTAACAACAAAAACAAATAAGTATCTTTTGGCAACGGGAATGGATTTTATACGAAGGGCAGCAAGAATTTCAAGAAGAGAAAAAATTAGGAACTCAGTTATAAGGGAGAAAATGAAGATTGAAGACACTATTTTATCTTCTTCTTCATGGTTTATGCTTATTTACTAGCCTGTTCCGGCTCCAAATTGCTGCTCTTTCCATCTTTTCTTTGGTCTTCCCAAACTTCTTCTTCCTCTTGGTGAATAGCTGTATGCTGCTTTTGGTATTCTATTCTCAGTCATCCTTGCCAAGTGTTCTTTCCAGTTTGTTCTATATTTCACTATTGTTGTGTTTAGTTCCTCTACTTTTAGTTGTTGTCTTATTTCTGTGTTATGTTTTTTTATATTATATTAAAACTCAGCAATTGAGATGGTATGGACATGTCCAGCGAATGGAAGAGGATCAACTACCAAAATCTGTTTTGGAATGGAAACCTGAGGGAAGACGAGGCAGAGGAAGACCTAAAACCTCCTGGAGTCAGGGAATATATTTATACATGAAGGAGAAACATCTACAACCAGGAGATTGGATGGACCGACAAAATTGGCTATTAGGAATCGGACAATGTCAAAGGCATTAATCAACCGATGATCTATCTATCTATCTAATTAGAAGAATGGATATGAGGTGAGGTATAAGCAATTCAAATTTAAATCTTAAATTAAACCTCATAGTGTTTTTTCCTATAAAAGTTTAAACTAAGAAGTTTTCAGTCATTTTTGCTTAGAACCCACGTTGCTTATTTTACTGCTACAAAAAAAAATTATAGCACTTAGTTCTGTATTTGTCCTCAATGGTCTAGTGGTTATGTTCATTGCCTCTAATCCTGAGGGTCGCAGGTTCAAATCTGGCCAGAATCAATGGATTTCTAGAATGGAAAAATGCAAGTCCAGTCCAAGCAAAAATTATCTTTCTAAAATAAAACTGCAAACTTAAACTATACTTCACAGTTGTAACCATTCTAGTAAAACTTAAAGAAGCAGAAAAGCAAAAACATTTAGTATTTGAAAGGAAAAAAATAAAATTTTTTGGAGCTATAAGGAATCAGGATGGATCAAGGAGAATTCGAACAATTGAGGAAATAAATAGAATTATCAAAAACAAAAATATAAATAACTTCATTAAAGCACATAGATTAAGCTGAGCTCTCAGGGGTCCTCATCTAGGGGATATGTGGATGGCGACCACAAGGTGCCCAAGCTGAGCAAAACATTTCTTCCACTTACTTGTGTTTTGCACTCTTTTAACTTTACTATCTAACCTCTCTTGGTTAACTCTTGTTTTTTTCGACCCCGACGCTATAAGGGTATCCGAGGGCTAGGGAGTCTTTCCTTTCTTCCATTTCTTCTTTCCTTTATTTTCTTTTCTTGTCCAGAAAAGCCTGACCAGAGGCTATAAGATGGCAGCCCCATCACTGGTCTTGCCTTCCTTTGGCCAGCAACCAATCGAAGGGACTATTATTATGCTTTCAAGTCTAATGCGAGAATTTCCCCAGAAGGATCAAACTATTGACGACCAGATGAGATCGGAAAAGGAACACTGATATCTTAAAAGAATTGAAAACTACGCCAATTTTGGAATATATTAAACAGTACCAACTAAATTGGAAACACCATCTTGAAAGAATGAGTTCAAATCGGATCCCCAAAGCTGTTTATAATTATATACCAAGAGGACGAAGATCACTGGGCCGTCCTATGAAACGCTGGAGGGAAAATTTTCTATAAGATCGTAACAGGCCTTGGCCTAATACTTGGAAGGAAGAAGAAGAAGATTAAGCTGATTGGACACATATACAGAATGGATGATGAAAGGATGGTAAAAAAACATCTACAAATGGAAGTCATTAATCCTAAATATATTGGACACAAAAAAATATGGGAAGATGATGATGTCTCCTTCTTCTTCCTTCCAAGTATTAGGCCAAGGCCTGTTACGATCCTATAGAAAATTTTCCCTCCAACGTTCGAGGGAAATTCTCGTATAAGACTTGAAAGCATAATAATAGTCCCTTCAATTGGTTGCTGGCCAAAGGAAGGCAAGACCAGTGATGGGGCTGCCATCTTATAGCCTCTGGTCAGGCTTTTCTGGAGAAGAAAAGAAAATAAAGTAAAGAAGAAATGGAAGAAAGGAAAGACTCCCTAGCCCTCGGATGCCCTAATAGCGTCAGAGTCGAAAAAAACAAGAGTTAACCAAGAGAGGTTAGATAGTAAAGTTAAAAGAGTACAAAACACAAGTAAGTGGAAGAAATGTTTTGCACAGCTTGGGCACCTTGTGGTCGCCATCCACATATCCCCTAGATGAGGACCCCTGAGGGTATGTAAATTATATAATATTGACATAGATAAAACATTGGAACAAATATGTCCAGAATAGAAAAGTGTGGAAAAAACTCATTGAAAAGATCAAACCATTCTACAATTGAAGCTGTAGCACCTTATTAAGAAGAAAATAAAACTATGTCCAAAGCTGGAAAGTGTAAATTTAAAATAAAACATAAAAAATAATGTACTAGTATATTTCAAATAATAAAATTGGGAATTTTTATATTATGAAGTTTTCTTAATAAGAATTAGATGAATCGTGAATCGTAAAATAATTAATTTAATTCTTACTAGTATTTAACTTTCACACGTAAAGAACACTATGAGGTTTAATTTAAGAATTAAATTAATGTTTTTATTACCTCACCTCATATCCTTTTTCTTCTATACTGCAGTTTCAGAGCTTATCTCCACCTTCAGTAGCCTCTGGTCGATTGGTGTTATGTCGTTTCTTGGCGGTTTTCTTCTTACTTCTATCGGTGGACCAATGAACCTCTGGATCAGGTCAAAATTTGCGGGAGTTTCGAAATTCATGAGTTTATCTTTCTTGTTTTCGTTGGATGTAGGTTTTTTCCCAGACTGTGAGTTCTTTTTGTTTATCTGTGTGTTTGATTAGGCTAGCTTTTGTATCGATTAAATGCTTTTCAGACCAAGCAATAAAAAAAGGGTGAAGTGGACAAGTCAGCTGTAGCAGCCCATGCTTGGTCTGAAAAACATTTAATCGATATAAAAGCTAGCCTATTCAAACACACAGATAAACAAAATGGACTCACAGTCTGGGAAAAAACCCACATCCAACAAAAATAAGAAAGATAAACTCATGAATTTCGAAACTCCCGCAAATTTTGACCTGATCCAGAGGTTCATCGGTCCACCGATAGAAGTAAGAAGAAAACCGCCGTCAAACGACATAACACCGGTCGACCAGAGGTTACTGAAGATGGAGATAAGCTCCGAAACTGCAGTATAGAAGAAAAAGGATATGAGGTGAGGTAATAAAAACATTATATTTAAATTAATATCGGGAAGTAAACATTAGAGGTTATATCATTAATAATGAATGGAGAACATATTTTAATCGACTAACCTCATACATTTTCAAACTTCTTTGATACCGACGGTTTCAGACAATATCATGTTCTTCATCAGTCATGTCGTCCATTGATGAAATTCCGTGATTGTTGATTTCTTTAGTGACATCACCTCTTGTGCTGCCATCTTTCGTTGGGATTATAAACTTTGTAATTAAATTTTTATCCACCAGAATATCGAAATTCATAGATCGATATTTATTCTTCTGAATGAATATCATTTCCCAAATTGTCAATTCCAACGGTTTATCCAACTGTTTCAAAAGTTTCGCTTCTTTTTCAATTTTATGATGTTCTGGTAAACTATGTGCAGCAATTGCTGATTTTTCAATTTCACAATTTTTAATATTTCTAAAATGTTCTTTAGTGCGTGTTTCAATTGCTGCACATAGTTTACTAGAACATCATAAAATTGAAAAAGAAGCAAAACTTTTAAAACAGTCGGATAAACCGTTGGAATTGACAATTTGGGAAATGATATTCATTCAGAAGAATAAATATCGATCTATGAATTTCGATATTCCGGTGGATAAAAATTTAATTACAAAGTTTATAATCCCAACGAAAGATGGCAGCACAAGAGGTGATGTCACTAAAGAAATCAACAATCACGGAATTTCATCAATGGACGACATGACTGACGAAGGACATGATATTGTCTGAAACCGTCGGTATCAAAGAAGTTTGAAAATGTATGAGGTGAGTCGATTAAAATATGTTCTCCATTCATTATTAATAAAAACATTAATTTAATTCTTACTAGTATGTTTGTCTCTCTCTCTCTCTCTCTAGTGTTGACACACAGTGCCGGTGGTTTCAAGCCAGATTGTACCGGGAACCAACAACTATAAATAAAATGCTTGAGCATTAGCAATTGAATTAGTTACGAGACAGGTAACTAGGCTTGTGTTAACAGAATTAAGCAAGAATTGTGATTTATAAGCGTGAGATTAACACTCTGCGGAACAGAGATACAATGTAACACGACAAGCGAAGTCTCTGTACATCTGTTTGCCTGCTACATTTTATTACAAACAGCACAAATTGTGGTCTAGCAGGTAACTATGTTTTCATCTTCATGTTGGCTATCCTCTTCGAGCGTCACTTGCCAGAAACGTTCGGTTTTTCACTTCTCGCATCATTCTGAAACAAAAATCAACACAAACAAAATATGGTAATAATTTATTTTAAAATGCAATAGGAAGTAACTAATAAAAACCAACAAAAATGTAGAGATTGATGATGGTAAAAAATTCCGTCGGAATATCAAAATTCATAAATCGATATTTATTCTTCTGAATGAATATATTTTTTCCAAATTGTCAATTCCAACGGTTTATCCAATTGTTTCAAAAGTTTTGCCTCTTTTTCAATTTTATGATGTTCCGGTGGATAAAAATTTAATTACAAAGTTTATAATCGCAACCAAAGATGGCAGCACAACAGCTGATTTCCTTAGAGAAATCAACAACCATAGAATTTCATCAGTGGAAGCCATGACTGAAGAGGGACAAGATATTGTCTGAAAGTGCCCGGTATCAAAGAAATTTGAAATTATATGAGGTGAGTCGTTAAAAATATGTTCTGCACTCACTATTAATGATATAACCTCACAATGTTTACTTCCCAATATTAATTTAAATATATACAGGGGATGATTGGAAATTATTAGCTCAGGATAGAGATGTGTGTAGAGCTTATATCCGCATGGCCATGAAACTATGAGTTCAATTGTGCCAGTGAGTGAGTGAGTTAGAATTAGTTAGGCATTTGAATTCTGCCACTTGCTCAAAATTTCCATCATTTGATATTCCATCTTTAGTTATATTAACTTTCCATTAGAGACCACCGCTGTGGTCTCAAAGTAGCATGCTTCCTTGTCACACAGCAGGCCCAGATTCGATCCCCAGTCAGGACAAGTTTCCTGGGTGATTTTTTTTTGGGCTTTTCCTCACCTGTAAGACAAATGTCAGGAAACTTTAAGGTTCATATCTATGAACGCATTAGACCGTAAAAGTCGTTCTCTGCTGAGAAAGTTGCATCCAAAGATGTTTTTGTGTACTCAAAAGTCTGTTCATGCGATAATAATTGTTGAAATTCCTAAGCTACCTGGCGAGGTGACTTTGCAGAGAACTAATCGTGAGCAACCCGATGGGAACTGAAGATGTACTTTGAAACCTTGCTGCTTTATCCAAGATGTCGGACCTTGAAGACTTCAATCATGTTTTCGGTATACGCAGAGAAGAGGGATTTGATACAGTCTACCAAAGAATTCAACTGGAAGAACAGGAGAATCGGTGTAATATCGTGCAACGCAGACGTCTTCGTATACGGTATTATTTACGGGACGCAAGTGTAAATACGTTCCTCTGGCAGACAAAAATAACGGAAGTGGTTTTATCGCTGAGAATTCTGGGTAATTTCTTGCCAATATTACGAAAAAAGCTATTTTCATGCATGACCAGTGGGCAACTCGCTAATTCGAACTTTGCATGTTCTCACGGAAAACTCAACTCACCAGAGACTAATGTATTTGCATGCGCCCCTAAGTCCCGAATAATCATCTGGCCATCATTAACATATTTATTAATTTAGGATTAAGACCTCTCCCGGCGCATCATTACCATCATCATCACCTACATATATCATCACGGCAGCATAACTTCGCCCTCCAGGTGCCCCAACCTCAGAAGTGAATTACAATAATGCCATGCCAGGAGAGAATACCAGAATGTCAAAATGACAATGTGGTAGCATTAATAAAAAAACTTGCCATTAGATATTAATAGTGAGTGGAGAACATAATTTTAACGAATCACCTCATATAATTTCTAATTTCTTTGATACCGGCAGTTTCAGACAATATCTTGTCTCTCTTCAGTCATGGCAAGATATTGTCTGAAACTGCCGGTATCAAAGAAATTTGAAATTATATGAGCTGAGACATTAAAAATATGTTCTCCACTCACTATTAATGACATAACCTCAAAATGTTTACTTCCCAATATTAATTTAAATATTGCCATTAGATGTACTTACACTGTTTTCACTGTCATCATTGGAACAGTAGCTGAGAAGAAGGTCCACAATGAAGACAGCATCAGGGTTCTGGTTGTCTCCAGGTGCTGCATCCTTGAGAATCTTGTGCAGCATCTTGAAGTGTTTGTCAGTTTCGTAGTAGCGCAGCTTGTTTGACAGATAAATCACCTGTCTCTCCTCGGCCTTGAGTCGCAGCATGCTCCGGTCTGCGATCCGTTCCAGATCTCCAATAGCCTTCTTCATTACCTCTATCTTGTGCCGGGTCGACACATCCAGTGCATACACCTTCTTGTCCGTACTCGAGTCACACTCTGTGACCGTCTGTCTCGAACTCGGCCTCTTGTCGTCACTTGAACTTACTCTAACATTGTCTTTCATCACTTCCGGCAGATTTATGTCTTCATCCAATAAATACTCTACAAACCACTCGTCTTCACCTCCGTTCTCCTGCAACACAAGCCAAGCTTTCACATATTATGTCTTCTTCTTCTTCCTTCCAAGTATTAGGCCAAGGCCTGTTACGATCCTATAGAAAATTTTCCCTCCAGCGTTTCATAGGACGGCCCAGTGATCTTCGTCCTCTTGGTATATAATTATAAATATAATTGGTATATAATTATAAACATATTATGTACTATGTATATTAGCAAATTCTAACATATCAATTGAGGTTGTTCCGATGAAAAGGTGTAAAGTATTACCCATTTAAGGAGTAAGCACAGTTGTTGACGGAGGGCACTGCAGTTGTGTTTATGCAGGAATAGAACACGTGACACTGCTATCTAAGAGTGCAGAGGGGAATGGGACGTGGGACGCTGACAATGTACACTGCCTTATATGACATCATGTGTAGCAACAAACAGAGATTCGTAATTCTTCTGTCTGCAGAGATATTTTGAATGACTAATAAAAGTAAAGTATTCCCACTACAGGCCTCATGAGGCCCCTGGGGTAGTAGGGGGTTAAGGCTCCCACTTTTTCTGGGCAATTGGCACTTGATGCCAGCCGGGTTGTCAGTCCTGCGTGACGGCCGCCTTTACCCCCAGAAGAAGCGTCTGGTACTCATTTCCGTAAAAGGCTCAGTTGGCCCCATGGCCATAGTGCCGCCAGAAGGTTTGGTTCAGTTTTAAAAATCCTGACCCCACCGGGACTTGAACCCTCGACCTTCCGGCTTGTAGCAAAGTGCCTTAACCACTACACTAGAAAAGTTGCTAACAGCACGTGGATAAAAAGGTGTTTTAAACATTTTTATAAATCTTCACCAATCCTACTTTGCAGACATGAAAAAAGTCAATGACAAAAATTTATATACATACAGGGTGTTTCTAAAATCCATTGTAAATCACCGTTGAGGTTACGCAGTAAAACATTAAAATTTAAAAAAGCACCTGATATATCAGTTGTCCTCAACTAAAATGAATTTATGTTTAAAAAAACTTCATTTAGCATTTAAAACCAAGTAGGCCTTTCGGAAACATATTCCATCTTCAGCATGTCATTTGGTGCCAAATGGTTTTAACTACTAAACAAAGTTTTTTTAAAACAGAAATTCAACAACAAATATATCAGGTACTTATTTTAATTAATGTCCCGCGCCGTAGCCGAGTGGTTAAGGCAGGAAGCCTTGGCACAGAGCTACGGGACTTGCGCTGGTTCGAGTCTCCATGGGGGAAAGAGATTTTCTCATGGTATTTCAGCCAGTATGGGACCGGTGCCCACCCAGTATCGTGAGCCATTTGGGTAGCTACAATAAGTAGCGGCTCCAGGTTGAGAAAACCAGCTATAACGGCTGGAAGACTCGATATGCTGACCACATGTCACCCCTACACTGGCTGACGATCATCTACCTCTGTGATTGACATATGTGGATGTGAGGCCAGCAGCCGGATGGTAGGCTAAGGGCCTTCTAGGCCTGTCGCGCCAGGAGTTAGGAGTTATTTTAATTAATAGTAAGTGGAGAACATATTTTTAACAACTCACCTCATATCATTTCAAAATTCTTTGATACCAGCAGTTTCAGACAATATCTTGTCCCTCTTCAGTCATGACTGAAACTGCCGGTATCAAAGAAATTTGAAATTATATGAGGTGAGTCGTTAAAAATATGTTCTCCACTCACTATTAATGATATAACCTCATAATGTTTACTTCCCAATATTAATTTAAATATACCTTATTTTAATATTTTAACATCGCATGCAGGGTCAAAGTGATGTAAGTTCGCTAATTCAAGGAGGTGTTAAATTACAATTAAGACAAACACTTCTCTCTTTCATTTTGTGATTAACTCCAGTTAATGAAATAATTAAGTCCAACTTCCTGAAAATCACAACAGTGCACATAAGATCCACAGGATTCTTGCGATGAGACATAACAGCTGTTCTGGGATCAACGATAGCAAGACCACCTTTTACCTGTAGTTCGACGTTGCAATAGCTCGTTTTTTAATTCCAAAATATCATAAATTTGCACTTAATTTTCATGAAAGTTTATCAATTTAATTGCAAAACTGCAAAGGAACAAAACATTCCAGTTCTTTGTCTTTAACTATCATAAGTGATGTCACGAGTGATTTCCAAATAATTAAGTCCAACTTCCTGAAAATCACAACAGTGCACATAAGATCCACAGGATTCTTGCGATGAGACATAACAGCTGTTCTGGGATCAACGATAGCAAGACCACCTTTTACCTGTAGTTCGACGTTGCAATAGCTCGTTTTTTAATTCCAAAATATCATAAATTTGCACTTAATTTTCATGAAAGTTTATCAATTTAATTGCAAAACTGCAAAGGAACAAAACATTCCAGTTCTTTGTCTTTAACTATCATAAGTGATGTCACGAGTGATTTCCAAACCATCGATAAATTCACAAGTCACAAAGTGACGAATGAATTTATTAGAGGATTTGGAAATTAAGAGTGGCATTTGTTAGAACTATTTAACGAATAAAATTAAGCTGTTTACTCAAAAATCATTATTTAAATATAGTTATTTTAAAATATTTATATATTTAATGTAAATGGCAATGTTTGAAAACAAATCAGAAATGTTTGGTTATGTGTCATTTCTTCATTCACTGCAACTTGATCATATTATTTATTGCCAAATAGGATTGCAATAATGTAAGAATGCACCCTAGTGGAGAAAAAATTAAACACATCAAACTGTATATTATAACCAACATTATATGTTATTAATTTTTTTTTTCGGGAGTCAGTAAAATCATTATTTAAAAACACAATTATTGAACACATAATTATCAAATGTGTAGTTCAAAGGAATCTGTACTTTATTTGAATATTCAATGTATTTGTTGGAGAGTCAGTCACTGCAAAATAATGCTCTGACTTGTTCAGAATATTAATAAATAATAGTTTTAAAAAACTAAAAGAACACGCTTTATTAGAAAATTTAAAATAATTTTAATTTCCAATACGCTAGGGATAAAATAAAGTGGTCAACAAAAAAATCATCTCCAACACACGTAGAATAAAATTAGAGTTATCTACAAAAAGAAAATAATTTTACCATCAAAAGCGTGGGGTGCTCTATATCAATTAATATATTTGATAATAAACAGATATTGGTACAACTAAGCTCTCTAAGAAGAAAATGTAAAAATCATAAAAAGCACCCCACACTTTTGATGGTAAAATTATTTTCTTTTTGTTGATAACTCTAATTTTATTCTACATGTGTTGGAGATGATTTTTTTGTTGACCACTTTATTTTATCCCTAGCGTATTGGAAATTAAAATTATTTTTAATTTTTTAGTTTTCTAATAAAGCGTGTTCTTTTAGTTTTTTAAAACTATTATTTATTTTTTATTTTTAATATTTTACAGAATAAAATAAAAATGTAAATATCTTTAAATTCGATACTATTGTAGTATGAGCTAAAAGTAATACTCTTCTATAAAAAAAAACCTCCCAGCCGGATTTGGATCAGCGACGTAAGGATTACTGAAATTATATACCATTAAGAGTTCACTGCTGTACCAACTGAGCTCTTACGACGATTGACTAAAAACTCGACAAGTCCGCAACCTATTATATCAGTTTTCAGTTTTTTTGATTTTCGGATGATTCTGGCCAGGATTTTAGAAAATAAATATGAAATTATTGTATTGTCACGGGTCCTCTACAAAGATTCCGTTACATTGATACAAAAACACTTTTTTTTATTTTCTGATGATTATGGCCAGGATTTTAGAAAATAAATATGAAATTATTGTATTGTCACGGGTCCTCTACAAGTATACAAAGTTTCAAGTCGATCCAATGATTTTAAGTGGGTGAAAATCGCATTGAAATATTCCGTTACATAGATAGATAGATACAGGTCAAGCTAATATAAAGCGTGTAAAAAGGAGGAGCTTTCTTTATTTTGGTAATTACAATTTGATAATTATCTAGGTGTAACATGGCTGTCATTGGTTGTAAAACAAAATTCATTGAAATGTGATTGGTCATTGACTCCCATTTGGAGCACAAGTTAAATAGTGTAAGTAAATTCAAAGTTAAAATTGGGAAACACATTATGAGGTTCTTAATTAATAAATTAATGAGTCATTTTAACATCTTACCTCATATTTCATGTTTTTCAAACACGGTAACTATAGTTTTCAAATGATCTTGTCATTCATTTTCAACCGCCATTATGACTACCGGATATTCGTTGGAATCTCCCTCTATAACGTTGCCATCTGGTGTTGATATCTCGAAGTTCGTCAAATCAACACCAGATGGCAACGTTATAGAGGGAGATTCCAACGAATATCCGGTAGTCATAATGGCGGTTGAAAATGAATGACAAGATCATTTGAAAACTATAGTTACTGTGTTTGAAAAACATGAAATATGAGGTAAAGATGTTAAAATGACTCATTAATTTATTAGTGTAAGTAAATATTAGACCTGTATGGCAAATATTTATCGAGTTACGCGTATTTAGGGTTTAAGGAAAAACATTATTTTTAAAGAAAAGTATTTATTTGACACCAGAATACGTTGAGAGTTAAAGAAAACTTGGCTGCATAGTCCTTAGCCATCAGTTCACCGCTGTGGTCTCAAGGTAGTGTGCTGTCTTGTCACACAGCAGGCATAGGTTCAGTACCCAGTTGGGACAAGTTTCCTGAGTGAGGTTTTTTCAGGATTTTTCCTCACCTGTAAGACAAATGTCAGGAAACTTCAAGTCACAAACGTTCTCCGAACACCATTTGGCCAATCAGAAGGCAGATATAACTTACGAAAACATCGCGGTGAACGTATAAATAGGACAGACAGTGGACAGAATTGCCAGTCTCAAGACAACCCTTGAAGATGCCAGACGCAGTCTCTGGCGAAATGTCGGGGAACTACAAGCCTCACGACCACAGCCTACAGCCCGAAAATCTTCATCAAGATCATCATAGCAACTCCGGCCGTGAAAGTCCATGTGAATACATACAGTAAACGTATCATTTCTCACCAAATGACAAATTTTATTTGAAGAGAAATATATAACGCCTGAAACAGGATTTGAACCGTATGGATGGATTTCTCAACCGAAGTCTGAACCACGACCCCGGTTTTCCAATTTTTTGTTGTTTCCATAACACCTATAAAAATGAATGAAAATTCACAGAAATTGTTATGAAAACACAGACAACATGATTCAGACATTTGTTTTTGTAATTAACAGCCGCAGATTTTCAGTTTTTATGGTTGTTATGGAAACAATAAAAAATCTGAAAACCGTGGTCATGGTTGAGACTTCTGTTGAGAAATCCACCCAATGTCTCTGATTCTGTACATCTGTACATCTATCCACTAAGCCACCAGGCATTCCAATTCAAATGCATATTATTTCTCTCCTTTATTATACGAATTCCCACATGCAGAGGCATGAATTTTTCGTTCCACTACACCTCTAGCAGCTTCTTGTTAAAGAAGCTGCTAATGGGAATCACATCACATTTATAGCCAGTGGAGTTTACTTTCAATCCTAAAAAAAATCCTTTCACGTTTGTTTATTGGATCAATGGATCCCATGTGTATGAAGCAATTTTTTATGTCGATGGACGTTACAATTTTAGTACTAATTGTGTTACAAGTATTTACAGTGTCATCAGTTTCAAGTTAATCATTTTGATTTTTAAAGCCGTACTGGCTTTATAATGTAATGTAAATTTCCCAAATAAATTTCTTCTTAATAAAGAAGCTGCCATTTGCAAGATAGAAGCAAAGGTTTCATAGCATTTGGTATGCGGGAATTGACAGCATATACAAGAGGATTTGCATTTAAATTGGAGCTCACCTAGATAGCTCAGTCGGTAGAGCATTGGCCTAGAAAGCCAAAGGTTCTGGTTTCAAGTCCCAGTCTGAGAGTGTATAATTTTTCTCTTCAAATATGATTTATCCATCATTGAGATGTATGAAATGAATAATATAATAATTTTGAATTCACATGAACCGTGAGCAAAAAAGTGCTAAATTTTGAATAAATTATATTACCACTTGCTACATTTTAATTATTTCTAAATTTTATTAATCACTGACTTTTTGAACGTTACCAGCAACTAAATAATTTGTTCGTTTTTCAGTCCAAATGTTTTTTTAAATGTGACAAAACATTTCATTGGGCCTCGTACCAAATTATCGCAAGTTGAATATCTTCTCAACATACCTCATCCTTCATTCCGCACATGGGTTGAGTCTCGTCCTTTGTTCTGCTCGTTGATTGATTCTCGCCTTTTGCTCTGCTTGCTGATTGAGTACCACCCTTTGGTCTGCTCGCTAGTTGAGACCCTTGCTTTGCTCTACTCACTGGTTGAGCCTCATCTTTTGGTCTGCTCATTAGTTGAGCCTCATGCTTTGCTCTGCTCATTGGATGAGCATCATTCTTTGGTCTGCTCACCAGTTGAACCTCGTCCTTTGCTCTGCTCGCTGGTCGAGGTTTAATGTCTGCAACATTTTTTTGCTGTACAACAGGTTTCACTGCTGAGTTCACAACTTTCCGTGTTGTCATAGCAGTCCCAGCTTTCTTACTCGCATTTCTTGTTGTCTTGTCTACAATCACTGATTTAACAACTATTTTCTTTCCTAAATTAAGTTTTGCTTCTTTTTTTACAACAGCTTTTCTACTCACAGATTTGTGCACTACTTTCTTCATGACAGGCTTTTTCTCTACAGATGCTGAATTACTTTTTACATTCATCTTTTTCTTTCCAAGTGAAACATTTATTTTCTTTGAAGAAACAATTTTTTGTGTATTTTCCTTTTTAACTACTTTCTTCTTGATATCATTACTAGGTCTAGATTTAATAACACTCTCGGAGTTTTGTTTTTTTAAGTTGGTATTACTGTTCTTCTTTAAGACAATGGAATGGGTATCAAGTTTATTTGCTAAAACTTTCTTTGTAAAAATTCTTTTTCTCTTTGAACCTAACCTAGTAGGCATATTTATTTTAGTTAGCATCTCTCGTGTTTTTGGTTTCAGCATTGAATTTTTCTGCAAAATTTTGGAATTATTTATTTTCTGAGGATCAGCCAAAACTTTAGAAGTATTTATTTTGAGAGGACCAGATGACTTTGGCTTTGCTTTAGGTTTCTTGCTGGTTGAAGGAGCACTGCTAACAGAACACACAACGTTGTTTGATGCTTGTTGCAGAGTGTTTTCAACTTCTGCCTTGACAAGGGGTTCTGGTGTAGGGATGTTTATACGTTTTAAAATGACGCGTGCTTCCAGTAGCTCCTTGCCTAATCTCTCTGCCTCTTCCTGTATCAGAGGTTCCTTTGCTCCCAGTGGCGCCACTTCCACTTGCGTAGGACTCTCGACATTCCCACATACAATTTTCTTCTTTCTTATCTCTGGACTAGATTCTGGACTTTCGACTAATTTCCTCTTCTTTGTAAGAGTTCTCGGTTTGTGAAGTCTAAGAAGTTGGCTCGAGTTCTGAAGTCTGAGAAGAGTTTCAGGCGAGGTTCCTCCCATGGGAACCTCAAGTAAATCGCAACCAAAAGGAGGTTCTGTGTATAGTTTTCTTTTTTTAACACTAGGTGGCTTGCTGGCAGGAGATGTTTCTGGCTCTGATATATTTTTACTATCACTTATGCGTCCACTCGGAGAGTCTTGTTCCACTCTCTTCCTTCTTTCAACTGGCTCACTCATTTCTATATCAGCACTTTCCTCCTCGTATGATTTTCTCAAAACATCTGTGACAAATGACTCTGATGCTGTCATATCTTTATTAGACTCAGAATTCTCTATCTGTGAAGTTTTTGCATTTTCTGTTGATTCTGGATTTATCATAGAAGAATTTTTCTCTTCTGCAGATACTGGTTTCATCACAGAAGAATTTGTTGCTTTATCTCCTGAAGATTTTAAATTTGTCACAGAAGAATTTGTTGCTTTGTCCTCTGAAGATCTTGGAATAATCACAGAAGAATTTGATTTATCTTCTGATGATTTTGGAATCATCACAGAAGAATTTGTTTTATATTCTGCAGATTCTGGTTTAATCAAAGAAGAGTTTGTTAATTTATCTTCTGAAGATTTTATTTTCATCACAGAAGAATTTGTTGCTTTATCCTCTGAAGATTTTGGATTAATCACAGAAGAATTTGTTGCTTTATCCTCTGAAGATTTTGGATTAATCACATAAGAATTTGTTGCTTTACCTTCTGGTGATTTTTTATTCATCACAGAAGAATTTATTGCTTTATCTTCTGTATATTTTGGATTAATATTTGATTTAACTTCCGTATATGTTTTATTTTTTATCACAGAATAATTTATTTTATCTTCTATAGATTCCAATTCCATCACAGAAGGATTTGTTTTATCTTCTGTAGATATTGGGTTCAACATAGATTTTATTTTATCTTCTGCAGACTTTGGCTTTACCATAGAATTTGTTTTATCTTCAATGCATTTTGGAATCAACACAGATGTTTTTGTTCTATCTTCTGAAGATTCTGGATTCACCACAGAAGAATTTGTTTTATCTTCTATGGATTTTGGATTTTTCACAGAAGAACTAGTATCTTCTGTGGATTTTAAATTAATAGTAGGTTTTGGAACATCGTCTAATTTTGAAGTATTTTCTTTATGTTTCACATTTTCTCCTAAAGTCTCACAGTTTTTAGTATCTTCAGTGCTCTTCAAATTTGAAATATCAGATTCTAGATTTCCCTTTCTGGACTCTGCTTTTGTATCTACATTTTTGTCTAATTGATGCAAAACTGCAGGTTCATTGGTGGATTCTGAATCAACAATGGAACCAGCTGTTTCTGCAGCTTTACAACTTGCAGAAGAAATATCTGATGCTGTTTTGATTTGTGCAGAGGTGTCAGGAAACTTGCTATCTCGCTGGGGAAGTGTGTCTTGATCAGCCTCATCCTGAGACACATCTGCAAACACCATAATAAAATTAATTCTCAATGATGTGACAATTTTAAAATACTGTCAGTCCAAATGGACTAGTGGTTACTATTGTTTATTTTTTCTTTCTTCACTCACCTCATACTTCATAACTCCTTGCAGACCCGAGTTTCGTCACTTCATTTGTGACATTCTCAATGCTGTATCATGTTGACAACTGACGTCCAACGGTCTTCTATCCTGCAGACTGATCTCTGCGCCATCTGATGGCTGACCGACAAACTTCCAAATCAATCTCCTCTCCTTATAACCAGGTATTTCAAAATTCATAGTTGTGTTTTCATTATTGCATATGTAAATTTTTTCCCAAATTGTGAGTTCCTTCGGTTTTTCCAATTGTTTAAGTAATTTTGTTTTGGTTTCTTTCTGACCAGGCATGTGCAGCTACTGCAGATTTTTCAGTTTCTCCATTTTTAACATTTCTGAGGTGTTCCTTTAATCTTGTATTTAGATTCCTTTTTGTTTTTCCTATGTATATCTTTTCACAATCTTTACAATTAATTTGATAAATTCCCGATTTTTTGCAGTCTTCAATCTTTTAATTTTTGTTGGTTTTTATTAAATTACCTAATCTTTTCATTTTTGTTGGTTTTTATTAAATTACCTAAGCTGTAATCATTTTTCGGTGCTAGAATGAAAACACAACTATGAATTTTGAAATACCCGGTTATGAGGAGAGGGGATTGATTTGGAAGTTCGTCAGTCAGCCATCAGATGGCGCGGAGGTCAGTCTGCAGGATAGAAGGCCAACGGACGTCAGTTGTGAACGTGATACAGCATTGAGAATGTCACAAAAGAAGTGACGAAACTCGGGTCTGCGAGGAGTTATGAAGTATGAGGTGAGTGAAGAAAGAAAAAAATAAACAATATTAAAAAACCTCATAGTGTTATTTCCTATCTAGTGGTTACTATGCTTATATCTGGTTCAGAGTTTGCAGGTACAGGGAATGTATGGATTCCTTTGGATGGGAGATAAAGCTGTGGGTTCTGCATCATAGATTTACAGTACATAAAAGAACCTCATGTATGCAAGAAGAAGCTTAGAGCAAAATGTATTTAAATTTTGCATGTTTTCCAAAATATATACACACACACATAGTCTTTTGATCAAATTTTAATGAAACCATTTAGTTTCCATTTTAGCAAATTCCAAAAGAAAATAGCTCTAGAGGTTGTTCTCACAAAATGATTTTTGAACAAATTTTACAAATTTTCACTGATTCTACATAATACACACCCAAAATGTTATAAGGGTGTGTGTATATTAATGCTCTAGTGGTCACAATTATTATTTTTAGCTAAATTCAGCATATAGCAATAAATTAAAAATATAGGAACGAGTTCGTTATCCTTCAGCATCGAACAATTGAAAAGAGATCTAATCCACAAACTACAACCTGTTGGGAAAACGAAAAAAATATAATGTTCATTTTGAGGCTATTATGTTTATTATATCATATAATTTTTAATCTCTCATCCTATTGGAATCATATACAGCCAATTTGAATGCAAAATAACTTGCTAATAACTAAATATTAACAATTGAATACAGAATAGAGTGCAAAAGTGATCTTTCTCTATAGAGTGGAAAAATTATCTAACACTTCTTTAACTAAAAATGCTGTAAGAAATAGAAAATACATATTGAACACTGATTCAGTTAGGAAAATTTATAACTTAATCTGTTTTCAGTATTTATTTTCTATTTAATGTTATTTTGTTACATTCTTTGTATTTTTCTTATTTTCACTCAATTTCTCTAAGATTCTGATTAGAATTCATGGAACTGTGGTGGAATGAATTTGCACATGTGCAATAATTGTTTTTCTGCAGTGTTACTCATGACTTGATTAACTGCTTCTGCCATTTTGTTACAGATAGATCACTATTCGCTTGAAAGCCAACTTCGAAAAATAAATGAAACAGGTCTGGATGAGAGTATGGATAATTTTACATGTACCATGCTGTGATACTCTCCGGATAAATCACTAATCCACTGAAAACTCAACTTTTGAATTTTTGTGGGTTAGATCGCTTTTCAGGACAACTATTCAATTACAAATGGGAACTCATTTGAAGCAAACAATTAAAAATAGTCAATTGAGTTGGTGTTTACTTGATGAAAATCCATATTTATTAATTAAATAAAAATAAAACGTAGTTTTATTTGATTTTCATATTTATTATATAATTCAGTGACAGCTGTTTCGGTACATTGTACCTTCTTCAGACATGTCCCGGAGGACTTGCTCCTTGGATTTTTCCGTCCTATAAAATCCATCGACCCCGGCCGGGTTTGAACCCGCAACCCTTGGGGAGGCAAGGAGCATAACCACTAGTCCACTGCGGCCAATTATAAAATGTATTCATTCTGATAATTAGATATATAAGTGATTAACAATAATTAAATGGTTGTTTTTGTTTGGAAGTCTAGCTGACCCCCACGCGACTAACTGATCCAGTATTTTTCACGCGACTAATTGTGGGTTAAATGCAGTAATGTAAAAGCTAGGTAATACTGTATATGCTTCTGAAATACAACAAGAAAAATATTCTAAAAAAATCAGTAAATACAACCATTAGAAGCAAGTGTTGGTTTACCCGAAAGCCATATTTAAAAACCACCAAATGACGATTCTATAAAATTACTAAGGTTAGGAAGAATGCACTCACCTCCAGTTAATGTCTTTTCAAGGTCAGACACAGAAGTAGTGGTGGTGGTGGCAGCCAGTGACATGTACTCAGACTGCAGTAAAGTGTCAAGGTCATTACTGGCATCGCCCGCTGACTTGTGATCGGCATCTGAATCCGTTGTGTTCTCCAGACACCTCTGTAGCTCCTCGAGTTCAGACAGCAAAGACATGATGACCACTGTCGTATTCACATGCTGCTCCTGGCAACAACACATCACACACACGTCAACTGTATTACAAATAAAGATGCATTACATTGATCTACATAATTTTCCCACAAGAAAATTCAGTAACTGTGTAGAAAGGTACTGTTTCTGAACTAATTTAATTTGGTGAATGTTCAAAATTGATATTATGATCCTTTTACATTTAACTATTATTGAAAAGGTTAATTTACATTATTCTAAGACCTTACTACTTGTTTTGAGCAGTCTTCAACTTTAAAAAAAAAAGAGACCCTTAGGAAAAACAAAAAGAAATTTGGACACTCGCACTAAGGAACACTTCAGAAATATTAAAAATGGTGAAATTGAAAAATCAGGTATTGCAGTACATAGTTTATTGGAGAATCATCTTATTCTTCTTCCTTCCAAGTATTAGGCCAAGGCCTGTTACGATCCTATAGAAAATGTTCCCTCCAGCTTCTTCCGGAAAATTCTTGTATAAGACTTGAAAGCATAATAATAGTCCCTTCGATTGGTTGCTGGCCAAAGGAAGGCAAGACCAGTGATGGGCCTGCCATCTTACAGCCTCTGGTCAGGCTTTTCTGGAGAAGAAAAGAAAATAATGGAAAGAAGAAATGGAAGAAAGGAAAGACTCCCTAGCCCTCGGATGCCCTAATAGCATCGGGTCGAAAAAAACAAGAGTTAACCAAGAGAGGTTAGATAGTAAAGTTAAAAGAGTGCAAAACACAAGTAAGTGGAAGAAATGTTTTGCTCGGCTTGGGCACCTTGTGGTCGCCATCCACATATCCCCTAGATGAGGACCCCTGAGGGTATTGGAGAATCATAAAACTGAAAAAGAAGCCCTACTTTTAAAACTTGGAAAAACCTTTAGAATTGACAATTTGGGAGAAGATATATATTCAGAAGAACAAATTTAGATCCATGAATTTCGAGATTCCTGATGAACATAACCTCATCTCAAAGTTCATCAAATCAACACCAGATGGCAACGTTACTGATGGAGATTCCAATGAAAATCCAGTAGTTATAATGTCGGTTGAAAATGAGAGAGATCCTTCTCTCGAAAACTAGTTCCCGTGTTTGAAGAAACATAAAATATGAGGTAAGATGTTAAAAAATGACTCATTAATTTACGAATGTGTTATTTTTGTTGGTTTTTGGGTTGCTCACTATGTGCTAGAATGAACCACATCTGAAATGCTATCAATTAGATCACATATGCCCATATGTGGTGCAACATATTTTTTCTTTACTATAGCATCTAACGGTATATTTCCGTTGTATGTAATACTGATAAATCGACTATCTTTTTTACACATTACATAGTATTATGTATTTTTTGATAATATGCAATATAGTTAATATGGAAGGACACTTATTCTATTTTCAATGTTTATTTAAATTAACATTTTCCAATCCTAGATAGAATCTAATAATTAAATGGAAGGACATGTTTTGGAGTGCGTATTAATGTGTCCCCCATTGTAGGATTCCATTGAAAGATACTTGTTATGCTAGAGAAATGAAATATATTGAAATTTGCAACAATCTGGACCAATTAATTTTTGTATTTTCAAGAAATGTGTAGAGGTACGTACGTGAAGTTCTTAAATTAATATTAAGAAGCTAAAGCTGTTACTATGATTGAAATAAGTATATTAAAGTACACTACTAAATTATTGTAATCAAATGGTAAAGAGAAAAATTTATGCCTGAATCGGGAATCGAACCCCGAACCTTCAGCTTTCCGTGCTGATGCTCTAACCACTGAGCTAATCCAGTTGAGCTAATGAAGTTATAACAGGTTACATTTCTTTATGTTTCGGTGCAACACAAAAAAAAAATGCACAAATTACTGTAGTAGAATTTACTTACATACACAATTGTTGGGGAGAAAATAAAGTAGGGAAACTGGAGAAAAAGGGAAAAAAGTCGGTTATATGGCAGACACGAATTCTTCTAAGTTCCACAGAATCGCAGTGCGTATGCACGAGTTGCAGCAGTTGCTGTAATGGTTACTATAGTCTCCGGTAGATGGCTCTGCAGTCGGCATTACCAACTTTGGGAATAAATTCCCAAATGCAAAAAAAAAAATGGACGTAAACTAACTTGCCATTTCCTAACGAAAGAAAACTATTTACATGCATATTATTTATTCCCAAATGCTTAAAAAAAATGGATGTAAACCAACTTCCCATTTCCTAACGTAACAAAACAATTTATATGAGTACTATTTAATAAACTATAAATTAATTTTACGTACACTAACACTAAATATGGTTTGAAATTATTTTCAAATGGTGGCAATGTTGGAACAACATGGGAAAGTAGCAAGTAAGTAATGTATCCACGATCATGTTTAACGTAAATATATAAATATATAAAATATTGTAAAGAAAGCTTGAAGATCGTTGCAAAATGTTTAAAACAGTAAAAAAGTGTTTACAAGTGTTTAGTGCATCAGTGGCATATGAATGTACGTGTAGAATTGTGATGGGCATATAACCTACCTCACCCGTTATTTCCTTTTGGGTATTTAGAATGCAATTCGGGTAGGTTAGCTAAATTTAGTTCAAGTTACAATTTTTTTTTCCTTTTTTTTAAATTTCTGTTGTTCTACCATGTGAGGCATGGATTTGCGGCTGAGGTTTTCTATTTGTCAGCCATGATTTTCCATACAACATTCTTATGCCACTGTTGCACTAACACTTTTTGACCATTTATAAAAACATTTTGTACTATTTTAAACATTTTGGAACCATTTTATAAACATTTCTTACGATTTTTAAATATTTATATAATTATGCAAATATTGTGAATCAAGTTCTACTGATGCACAAATGCTCAATGTAACATCTGCTAATGGCTCTCAAATCGGTGTTACCAACATTTGCAAATAATTCCAAACCATATTTCAAGAAATTAACTTCATTTTGTTAGGTTCTGATGGGACAAGTTAGTGTAGGCTACATAAAATTTCTTTATAGTTTATTAAATAATTAATTTGTTTTGTTAGGTCAGGAAATGGAAAGTTGGTTTAAGACCAATTTTTTAGCGTTTGGAAATTTATTCTGAAAGTTGGTAATGCCAACTTCAGAGCCATCTAACGGAAGCTACATTGACCATTACAGCAAGTTCTATATATATAAATATATCTCAAATCAACAACTAAATTCTACAATGGTAATGTTTGTGTTTTTTTTGTAAAGTTATGGTTTTGTGCTTTTTCACTGACAATCTGCTAGCTTTTTATGGTAGCACGATGGTTGACTATACTATTTTATGTTGACACTACTGGTTCCTTCGTGTTGCTATTAACATAATTCATTTTTGTCGACTTATACAATATATGTGCTGAGACGTTTAACTAGACTACCATTTTTTGCACCATGTATGTAGATTTTGTACACATGGTTATACGCCCCTTGTTCTCTACTAACTTCTAACATAAACAGATAGATTTAGAAATAAAAAGACTTGTCTACAGCAAAAATGGTTTAAGTACAGATGACAAACAAATATAAAGCTACCATTCAAACAGTTTTTCTGTGACAGCTTTTATAATATGCTTCTATATACTAGCTTTTCTTTGTTATAATTTTTGTAAGTAACTGTAAATTTTCACTTGCTGAATTCTTCCCATCCAGTTTATTTAAAGAATGCTATTACTTATAAATGAGATAAATCACATAATATGTACTCCAAACTATCATGACACTTAATTTTGACTAATCTTTCTTCTACATCTACATAAAAAAATACAAAAGCTATCTACTCAATATTTCATGAATCGTGTTAACGGTATATTTCAAATTCATTGATAAATACTATTAACTAATAACAACAAAGTTTCAATGGCAAATGATGAAACAATCAAACAAAATATAAAAATTTACCAACTTTACCTCCATAGATAGGTTATGTATTAATAATTTTAAGCGTGTACCACCTTTACGACATGCAAAACAAACTATATATGCATCACACCTTTCACAAAATTACCTTTTTAATCAAATATCTTAATGTGTTCAATGTACATGATTATTATTACACAAATTATCAAATTATAAATAAGTGTTCAGCGTCTAGGAGGGGGGGCACAAATTATAAACAGAAAATCGAAAACCAATTCATGAAACAAAATTTAGATTTCAAAGTAAGACTTAAAATATTAGCTCAATCAATTTCTACTAAAAATATGACTCGAAAACTCATAACATCCGGCGGGAAACTCTTAAAATGCACTTTTTAAGACGTATACATAACATTTTCCAAGATGGCAGCACTTCTGAACTCTGGATGATTCTGGATTGGCCGAAATATAATTTGTTTTGGTTTGAGTTTTTTTTTGTACAAAATGAGTCGACTTTTTCTTGAGCGATAGAGAACCGAGTTCTTGAGTTGATTTTTTTTTCATAGTTGTAAAAATTGAGTCGGACTACTCTCAAATTCTGAGAGGAAAAGAATATAGGTGTAGAACATTAGTTATGATTGCTCATAGGAAGATGTGATTATACACTTTATAAACTTAATCACGATAGTGCTCAGTTATTAATGTTGATACAGCAATAACTAAATCGGTTCTCTACGATCAAGAATACGAGCCAAAGCCACGATTCGTGAGTCAATTAGGTTGAAATTTTCAATAAGCAATTTAACTTCACAATTCTCTGAATCGATTGATTGAATTATTGACCGAAAATGTTAAGAACTATGAATCTTCATATAAAAGACTCACTTGCCTTTTTACTCATTTCAGCCCCCACAAAAAATTTAAAATATACCCCCCTAGCCAAAAAAAAAAAGCGTATATTAATATATATATATATCCTCTGTGTGGTTTCGAGGTAGCGTGCTGCCTTATCACACAGCGGAACCGGGTTCGATTCCCGGTTGGGACAAGGCTTCTGGGTGAGGTTTTTCCTCACCTGTAAGCCCAAATGTCAGGAAATTTAAGGCTCAACGATCCCCGAAAATCATCCGGCCATCATCATCCTTCACCGAAAGCAACGGGAAGCTACCACACCTGTAATTCTCTAGTAAAGCAGAAAAGCATAGCATGAAAATGCTGTGATTGCAGTGAAAGACCTGCCCTTGGCCAGAATTACTATGGATGAATATTCATATATCGGTCCCTTTATAAGTGAAGATGTTAAAAAACAATGAAAATTTATTGATCTGTAAAAATAGGCTTCAGTTAAATTACTAACAATAGCACAAAAGCAACAAACCAAGTCTGCCTGTGTTAAATGCACTTACATATACTTCTCACATTTAAGCTGTCTTCAATATGCAACCATTTGGGTGGCTACAAGTAGCAACTCCACGTTGAGAAGACCAGCTATAGTGACTGAGGGACCTGACATGCTGACATCACCCCTACACTGGCTCGATGATCAGACTATCATCATCTACCTTTGTGATTAACACATGTGGATGTGAGGCCAACAGCCAGCTGGTTGACCAAGGGCCTTTTAGTCCTGTCGTGCTTGGGTTTTTTTTCTTTCTTTAATATGCAACACTTCTTTGTTATCGAGTTCAAACTACTCGCACCATTAACTTCAAAATTCAAATATGGGTGCACCAGAGTTAATTTTTTTTTCAAAGGTATCTTAATTCAGTTTATATCTGTAATACAACTTCACTTTTGTTGTGAAGGAAGCTACTCTCTGAACTTTACATCCTTACAAACATCAATTTGAGCTGGATTTAGAACCTACAGAGGCAAATAAAGTAATAGATGAAAAGTACAGGGATCACATGGTTAGCATATAGTTTATAAAAGTAGAAATCCATGATGACCTCTTCTAAGAAAATCTTGGGTCTTTCAATGACAAACGGGATGACTAAGTTAATCAGTACATATCTAGGATAACTATATATACATATATATACAGTATGAAGACAAACTACTGCTGGAACATGAAGAAGACTTACAAATAATTGAATAACCACACAGAATAAGGTTGCCAACATTTATTTTTTTGAAGCTAACTTTTACATGGAAAAAAATTTCTTAATGGTGCAATATAGTCTTATTACCAACCTAAAATAGGAAATATATTATGTGGATCACATCTAATATCTCTGTCATATCCCGTGCACCATTAACCTTCTTCCATGTAAAATTCAAGTTTGGAAAAAAAAAGGGGGGGGTTGTAAAATTGAACTCACTGAGTTCACTGCCACATGGACATACGCTCTATACTGAGTTAATGTTTCCAGCAGCCAGGTGACATTGTTGATAACGGTTAACTGCTATGGGTATGCAGGATTATACACAAGAAAGAAACATTTCCATCTGAAGTGTGACGCCCCGATATCATAGTTGGTTAATGTGCTAGAACATAGAACTAGAGATATTGGGTTCATATCCTAGTTCGAGGGAAAATTTTCTCTTCAAAAAATTAATTTATCATTCTGTATTTAAATTAATGTTGGGAACTAAACATTATAAGGTTATATCATTAATAGTGAGTGGAGAACATATTTTTAACAACTCACCTCATACAATTTCAAATTTCTTTTTGTTTTTCCTATGTATACTTCGCTACAATCATTACAATCTTTTTGATAAATTCCAGATTTCTTACTGTCTGGGATGATTTTTTTTTTATTGGTACTTAGAAGTTTTTCCAGACTAATTTATTTATTGTCTTAACCATCCACTACAACACGGGACTTTCCGAGGAACATCTCAATGGAATTTTACCATGAACTTGTAACGATCCCGTACTGCAGCCAAGTGGTTAAGGCATGTTGCCTTGGTGCAGAATTACAGGACTTGCACTGGTTCAAGTCCCCCATTACTTACTTACTCACTAGCACTATTGAACCCATAGGCTCATGGCCACGCAGACATAAGCTCTCCATACATCCCTATCCTGAGCTAATGCTTTCCCTGTATAATCTACTTCTCTCGAATCATAGTTAATGTTATTCTCCCACCTCATTCTTGGTCACCAACTGGGCATTTTCCTTCTGGATTTCCTACTAGAAGCTTCCATGCAAGTCTTTCATTCCCGACATGCAACATGTCCTGCCCATCACAGTCTACGAGACTTAACTGTTCTTATTATATATGGCTTCCTATAAAGACCATGTAGTTCATTGTTGTGTAGTATTCTCCATTCACCTGTCTGTTCATCTCTCTTTGGTCCAAAAATGTTCCTAAGAACTTTATTCTCAAATACTTGTAATTTCCTTTCCTCCCTTAAAGTAAGAGTCCATGTTTCGCACCCATATAATATAACTGGTGGAATAATACTTTTATATATTTTCAGTTTAACGTTTTTTGAAAGGAGTTGGGACAACAAGAGTCATTGTAATGCATAATAGCACACATTTCCAGAATTGAGCCTATGTTTAATTTCTTTGTGCATCTCATTCCCCCATGCACGCTGTAGCGTAGTGGTTAAGGCACTGCACTACAAGTCGGGAAGGTCGAGGGTTCAAGTCCCGGTGGGTCAGGATTTTTAAACTGACCAAAACCTTCTGGCGGCACTATGGCCCTGGGGTCGACTCAGCCTCTAACGGAAATGAGTACCAGACGCTTGTTCTGGGGGTAAAGGCGGCCGTCACGCAGGGCTGACACCAAGTGCCGATTGTCTACAAAAAAGTGGGAGCCTTAACCCCTACTACCCCAAGGGCCTGTCGTGGGATTACTTTACTTTACTTATCTCATTCCCCATGGGGAAAATTTTTTTATGGAATTTCGGCCAGTACAGGATCAATGCACACCCAGCATTGTGAGGAATTCAGGTAGCTACATTGAGCTAGCAGCTACAAGTTGAGACAACCAGCTATGACGGCTGGGGGATCCATATGCTGACCACAATACTAGCTGAATGATTGTCCACTTCTTTGATTAACACATTTGGATGTGAGGCCAGAAGCTGCCAGTTAGGCAAGTTGCACTATGGAGTTTTTTATTATTATTGACACTCAGGCCAGTCAGGTTAAAATTAAATTTAAATAGTATTTAATTTTAGGAAGTGATATTTTGAGATTATTTTAATTAAATTACTTTCAGTCTGATCATCTTACCTCAATATTAATGTTGATTTGTTGTTGGACATGTTTCCAGCCAGTCTGGACAAGCTGACGATAAAACAGAATTGTTTTGAAACATGTCCAAGAACAAATCAACATTAATATTGAGGTAAGATGATCAGACTAAAAATAATATAATTAAATTTAAATATTTTAAACACAAGATGAGCTACACAAAACTGTAGCTAACATATACTTAACTCTCTGCATGCCACGGGTAAAATCTCTTGTGTTAGAGATTTAGGGTCGCATCTATGAATGCATTAGACCATAAAAGTCGTTCTGTGCCGAGAACGTTGCATCCAAAGGCATTTTTGCATACTCAAAAATCTGTTCATGCGATAATAATTGTCAAAATTAATAAGCTACCTGACGAGGTGACTTTGCAGAGAACGAATCGTAAGCAACCCGATGTACTTTAAAACCTTGCTGCTTTATCCAAGATGTCGGACCTTGAAGATTTTGATCATGTTTTCAGTATATGCGGAGAAGAGGAATTTGATAGAGTCTACCAAAGAATTCAACTGAAAGAACAGGAGAATCGGCGTAATATCGCATAATGCAGACGTCGTATACGGTATTATTTGCGGGACGCAGGCGTAAATGCATTCCTCTAAAGTAAGTAAGTAAAGTGATCCCACAACAGGCCCTTGGGGTAGTAGGAGGTTAAGGCTCCTACTTTTTCTAGACAATCGGCACTTTGTCAGCCGGGTTGTCAGCCCTGCATGACGACTGCCTTTACCCCAGAACAAGCGTCTGGTACTCATTTCAGTTAGAGGCTGAGTCGACCCCAGGGCCATGGTGCCGCCAGAGGCTTTGGGTCAGTTTAAAAATCCTGACCCCAACGGGACTTGAACCCTCGACCCTCCGGCTTGTAGCTCAGTGACTTAACCACTACGCTACGGCGTGCCCCCTAATGCATTCCTCTAGCAAACAAAAATAATGGAAGTGGTTTTATCGCTGACAATTCTGGGTAATCTCTTGCCAATATTACGAAGAAAATAACTACTTTCATGCATGACCAGTCAGCAACTCGCTAATTCGAACTTTGCACGTTCTCACGGAAAACTCAACTCACCAGAGACTAATGTATTTGCATGCGGCCCTTAAACTGTATCCACCAATGTGATCGGCTTTGCAAGTAGTATAAGTATATTATATGGCAGGTAATGGACAGAAGCATCAGAGCCAATCTAATCAGCTCACAGCACCTAATGGGTTAAATATAAAATACCTGGAACATAATAGTATACCTAACTCATATTTGAAGAGAAAAATTATACGCTCAGACCGGGACCCTTGGTTTTCTAGTCCAAGTGCTCTACCATTTGAGCTACCTGAGCAAGTACCGATCTAAATGCATCTGAGCGTATAATTTTTCTCTTCAAATATGGTTTATCCATCATTGAGATATATGAAATTAATAATAAGAACATCGAAAAAAGCCGTACTGGCATTTATAATGTAATGTATAATTCCCAAATATGTCTTCTTAATATAGGAGCCGCCATTTGCAAAGATAGAAGCAAAGGCTTCAAAGCATTTGGTGGGCGGGAATTACAACGTATATAGAGAAAAATTTGCATTTAGATCGGTACTTGCTCAGGTAGCTCAAATGGTAGAGCACTTGGACTAGAAAACCAAGGGTCCCAGGTTCAAGTCCCGGTCTGAGCGTATAATTTTTCTCTTCAAATATGATTTATCCATCATTGAGATGTATGAAATTAATAATAAGAACATCGAGTATAGCTAACTACTCTAAAATAACATGACCATAAGTCAGCAGCAAATCAACCTTCTGCTGAGGATGGGACAGGTCCCTAAAGGTCTACAATGTTTTAATTATTACATCAGTTGAGGAGGTTAATAGGGTCAGAAGGACGAATTGCAGGAGAAAGATAATAGAGTGGAAAACCATGTAAAATGGAAAAATATCTACAATAAATAATATTTATCATTGTGTTACATAAGTACTGATTATATAAAACTTTTAAATACATGTCACAAAAAAGAAAGACAAATTTCCTGTTGGGAAAAAAAAATCTAAAAGCATATTTGAAGACACGTAGACTCAGTTTGTGTTGACTGTGGCTGAGTGGTTTAAGGCAGCAGTTCCAAACCCTTTAAGTGTCACGGCCCCCGAGGATTATTTCTAAGATTTTTGAAAATTCTCATAAAATTTATGTTTTAGCAAGTAACAATATTTGGTTTCATTTAATGATTATTAAATTTATCAGATTTTGCACCTCACCTATTTCGTATAAATCCAGGACCATTTTCAAAGGGTTTTTGCTTCATTGTCAATTGACATCTGACCATTGGTTGGCAATCCTGTAGGCCCATTCTTCTTCCCTCTGTTGGTTTAAAGACGAATTTTCAAATCAAATTTTTTTCCCTGGGAATTTCAAAACACATAATTTTGTCCTTGTATTCCTGGAATTAGATCTTCTCCCAGACTGTGGAGTTATATGGATATATCAGTTTCATTAATTCTGTCTTTACTTCACCTCTGTGTGCACCAGTATGTAATTTGGGTTCAACTCCTGGTTTAGGCAAAGATTTTCTCTTTAAAAAAAAATTGTGTTTGTTATTTTTCTCATGGAATTTCGGCCAGTATAGAATTGGTACCATCCAGCATTATGAGGAATTTGGGTAGCTGCAATAAGTAGCGACTCCAGGTTGAGAAAACTATCTATAACAGCTGGGGGACCTGACATGCTGACCACATGTCACCCTTATACTGGCTGGATGATCATCCACCTCATTGATAAAAGATGTGGATATGAGACCAGCAGCCAGCTGATAGGCAAGGGACTTCTGGGCCTGTTGCACTGTGGAGTTAATTTATGTAAATTTATACATTCAAGGTGATCGATAAATCATATATCATAATAATAGCTTTAGAGCTATAATACATTTCAATGTCGGCTGAAGATAAGAGGGACGTCTCTTTACCCTATACGTCCTGTGTGGGGACCCGGATGCTCCCTAGAAGGAATTTCTTAACCAAGCAAATTTAGTTATGCTTATTGTTTATTTTTTCACTCACCTCATAAGTATGAGGTGAGTGAAATAATAAAAAATAAAACAATATTAAAAAACCTCATAGTGTTATTTCCTATCTACATAACTTAGTTATGCTTATTTACTTACAGGTGTAGACTAGTGACATGTGGTTAGCACATCACCTCTCTGAGACATCCAATAAGCAACTAAGGTATTTAAGTTATGCAGGTAGGAAATAACACTATGAGGTTTATTTTAATTTTCTAGATTTCGTCACTGTATTTGTTACATTCTCAATGCTGTTCACGTTCACAATGTCACAAATACAGTGACGAAATCTAGATCTGCGAGGGAGTTAAGAAGTATGAAGTGAGTCAAGAAACAACTCAACAAAACTAAGGTATTGATTTAACTTTCACAGGGAAAATTGCAGAACCAAATCCTCCATCTGATAACAGGAGCCGTTAAAACAACACCAATCACTGCCATGCAAATCTTAACAAATAACCCAAACATAGCATCTGAAATTGAGAAAACAGCAGTCACACAGTATGAAAAATTTTTAAGGCTACCCCATAATAACTGGACCCAAAGAAAACCACAAGTATGTTTAAAATCTCAGCAAAGCTTCCTAAGCATTGTACAAGAAATCAAACAGAAATTGCAACTTCCACATTCAAAAGAAAATATGCAGATTAGAAACAACCCTCTAGAATTTTTGGAAATCGAATATAACCTTCATTTAACAGAAGACATCAAGAAATCTCAAACTCCTCCATATATTTTAAAACAAATGTCACTGGAAATGATAAATCTAAGATACCCAGCTCCTGAATGGATACATATTTTTACAGATGGCTCCAGCCTACCAAATGATGGTGGCACTGGTGCTGGTGCAGTATGTCCACTTTTTTCCTTTTATCGTAAACTAAACACAAATTCAACAAACTTTGATGGCGAAATTCTAGCAATTTTTCTTAAGTTTACAAAATCTTTTATATCACATCCAAAAATTTACAAAAGTTGTAATTCTATGTGACTCCAAAGCAGCCATTCTTGCTATAACACGAGACCACAACACCCAAAAGCATCAAAATTATCGAATGTCACAAAATGATAAACATTTATCCCGTCTACATAAAAAGTTGTACTTCAATGGATTCCGGCCCATTGTGGAGTGACAGGCAATGAAATAGCCGATTTTCTAGCCAAGAAGGGTAGCAAAATTGTTTCAAACCCAACTTCTGCTCCAGTTTCCTTTCACTCTATCAAAAGAATTATCTCAAATAAATACATCAATAAACTTAGAGAAGAATACACCACCAAAACATCTTGGAAAGGAATGTGAAAATCTACAAGCTTATGACATTACTACATTACAAAGAAAATCTGCAGTAGCAACATTCAGACTGCTAACGGGACATGACTGCTTGAATAAACACCTACACAGAATTGGCATAACAGATTCACCTAAATGCCCATGACTGCTTGAATAAACACCTACACAGAATTGGCATAACAGATTCACCTAAATGCCCTTTTTGCAATTTAAATGAAGATATGGAAAGAAACCATCTCCTCCGTTGTCCAGCTTTTGTAGAAGAGACCAGCCTTTCTGCTAAATATTGGAGTGCAAGAGAGCGAATGATTTCATTATCAAGTGCTCGACATTAGATACCAACCAACCAACTTTCACAGGGAAAGAAAACTATGAGGTTTAATTTAAGAATTAAATTGATGTTTTTATTAAATTTGAAGAGAATTTTTTTTTCTGAAACTGCAGTCTAGAAGAAAAAGGATATGAGGTGAGGTAATAAAAACATTAATTTAATTCTTAACTAAGGTATTACTTGGATGGATCATATTCCAGTTCTTTTGTTCAAGGCTGAAAATCTTCAGACTCGGGACCCACAGAGGATTTGTCCATCCTAAAATCCATTGACCCCAACCAGGTATGAACCCCATGACCTTGACAACAGAAGCAAGGAATATAACCACCGTGGCCGATTTGACAGCTGTAATAGTAGTTATCCCATTATGAAGTCTTCTTGAATAAGAAGTAACCAATCGCATTGTGAATTACGGTTCACTGCTATGGGCACGTGGAATTACAGGTGGTTAGAAGCAAAGTGGTTTTTTCACAAAAAAACAAGTTTGGTGTTTAATTATATTCTTGAAGCATAATTTTATTTAGTGGCAAAATGATATAAGTGTATGTGCTAGGAGTAGATAAAGTATGATTGATGTTAATAGTGAGTGGAGAACATATTTTTATCGACTCACCTCATATATTTTCAATTTCTTTGATACCGACGGTTTCAGACAATATCATGTCCTTCTTCAGTCATGGCTTCCATGATATTGTCTGAAACCATCGGTATCAAATAAATTGAAAATATATGAGGTGAGTCGATAAAAATATGTTCTCCACTCACTATTAATGATATAACCTCATGTGTACTTCCCAATATTAATTTAAATATGATTGATGTTTTTTATTATTGATTTAACACTTCTCACTGAAGAATAAATTATATTTGAAGAGAAAAATTTTCGCCCAGACTGAGACTCGAATCTGGGACCTTTGGCTTTCTAGGCCAATGCTCTACCATCTGAGCTATCGCTGATGCTATGAAGCCTTTGCTTCTATCTTTGCAAATGGAGGCTTCTTAGTTAAGAAGACATTTATTGGGAATTTAAAAACTACTTTATAAAGCCAGTAGGGTTTCTATTGATGTTTTTTTTATTATTGATTTAACACTTCTCACTGAAGGATAAATAGCATTTGGTGCTGGGAATTACAACGTATATAAGAGAAAAATTTGTGTCTAGATCTGAACTCACCCCAACAGCTTAGATGGTAGAGCATTGGCCTAGCAAGCAACGATCCCGGGTTCGAGTCTCGGTCTAGGCAAACACTTTTTCTCTTCAAATATAGAGTGTGATTGTTATAATTTTCAATTAGCTATGATTTTCTTATACAACTTCAACTTTAGATGCTTTTCTCAATACTGCAAAATGTGCACCTGTACCACTTTGGTTCTAACTACCTCATTTAAGAGAGAAAAATTTGTGTCTGAATTGAGATGTAGAATGCACAAGTAAGTATCTTGTAAGCCCATGTTTCCCTTATTAGGCGCTCTCCCCCTCCAGGGAAAAAATTTGAACCATATTGTTTATTTTTTATCATATGAGGTGAGTGAAATGATAAAAAATAAACAATATTAAAGAACCTCATAGTGTTATTTCCTATCTACATAACTTAATTTGAACCATACTAATTTAATTACACTTGTTTTCGTATAGATGTCATTTGAGTGGTCCGTGGTCAGCATTCTGCCTCATACTGACATCTAGGAAACCAAGGTAGTACTAGGATGGGAAAATTTGGTAAATTTTGCTTAGAGGCCTTTCCATTCAGGCTTAAGGATCTTTTAAGAGTCTGAAAATCTTCAGCCTCAGGACCCATGCCTTAAAGTCCCTCCCGGAGGACTTGCTCCTTGGATTTTTCCATCCTAAAAAAATCCATCGACCCCGGCCGGATTTGAACCTGCGACCCTTGGGACCAGAGGCAAGGAACATAACCACTAGTCCACCGCGGCCAATTACCACAAGTAAGTAATGCACCTGTATGTACGTAAAACTGGAGATATTAGGCTCAAGTACTTCTCTCCAAAATATAATTTATCGATCAACCTGAGTGTGTATAGTTATATATAACAGAATTCTTATTGAAATTTTAAAATGAGTGAATTTTCAACATGTGGAAAGGAACCTACAGGGATTTCTCACTGATAGAGACAATATATCTGCTGGCAAAGGTGTCAATATGTTATCAGATAGCAAATAAATGGTAAATCGAATGATTACATCTATGATTCTGTAAGCTGATATTTGTTTTGATTTATAGTAGCAGAAAAATTTCCAACCTAAAACACTGCCGGCCTGTAGACTAGATTCAGTTAGTTTGGTTTTTGTGAAGGAAAAGTTACATTTTTTTCATGGAACTAGTTTACCATATCTACTACTTTTAATATTATAATGATATTGTGCCAGGTCTAGAATGGTGTAGTGGGCTGCACACTAGTCTGGAGAACTAGAGGTGCACGGTTCGATTTCTGGTTCAGACATTAATTTTTCTTTTCACAATATCATTATAATATTATAATATGATCCATTATTGGAACTGTGTTAAAATAACAGTATTGGAAAATGTTAAGTCTACTAGTATTGAACTTGAAAAATTTTGGAAAGTGAAAATGATAAAGAATAACATACAGAAAGAGATTAAGTTATGTAGATAAGAAATAACACTATGAGGTTTCTATAATATTATATTATTTTTGGTCTGGACATCTTACCTCAATATTAATGTTGAAATCAACATTAATATTGAGGTAAGATGTCCAGACCAAAAATAATATAATTAAAATAACCTCAAAATATAACTTCCTAAAATTAAATATTCTATAATATTGTTTATTTTTATTTCACTCACCTCATACTTCATAACTCCTAGCAAGCATACCCAGGGTTTCATCACATCCTTTGTGACATTCTCAATAATTTTTAAATACCCGGTTATAAGGAGAGAGGACTGATTTGGAAGTTCGTTGGTCAGCCATCAGATGGTGCGGAGGTCTGCCTGCAGGATAGAAGGCAGCCAGACGTCAGTTGTGAATGTGACACAGCATTGAGAATGTTACAAAGGATGTGACGAAACCCTGGGTATGCTAGGAGTTATGAAGTATGAGGTGAGTGAAATAAAAATAAACAATACAGATAGAGATGTTTCTTGTTTGAAACTAACATGGAAACTATATTATTTTTGGTCTGGACATCTTACCTCAATATTAATGTTGATTTGTTCTTGGACATGTTTCAAAACAATTCTGTTTTATCGTCAGCTTTCCCAGACTGGGAATTGTTTTGAAACATGTCCAAGAACAAATCAACATTAATATTGAGGTAAGATGTCCAGACCAAAAATAATATAATTAAAATAACCTCAAAATATAACTTCCTAAAATTAAATATGGAAACTATAAATGATCTCATATCAAAAGCTGTTCTGTTTTGAGTCAATAGAATATTCATTTTTTTTATACAATATCCCAGGTTGTCATTTCGACATTTCTGGTGTTCTCTTCTGGCATTAGCTTAATTCTAACCCACTTCTGAAGTTGGGGCACATAGAAGGCAGAGTTATGTTACCCCAATGATATGATGGGTGATAAATAATAATGAAGCGCCAGGAGAGTTCTTAACCTAAATTCCAGACCATGGGCAGCCACAGGAATGCTTCCATTTAAGGAAAAATTCCTATGGTTTAACCGGGAATCGAACCCGGGACCTCATGAACAATAGTCAGAAACACTGACCACTGGCCCATGAGGCTGATCAAGAATATTAATATTGTTAATAGTGAGTGGAGAACATATTTTTAATGACTCACCTCATATAATTTCAAATTTCTTTGATACCGGCGGTTTCAAACAATATCTTGTCCCTCTTCATGACTATTGTCTGAAACCGCCGGTATCAAAGAAATTTGAAATTATATGAAGTGAGTCGTTAAAAATATGTTCTCCACTCACTATTAATGATATAACATCATAATGTTTACTTCGCAATATTAATTTAAATATATTAATATTGATTAATTATTTTTATAACATAATTTAAATTCTTATTTATAGGGGAAAATTAGTTGTGAGTTTTAATCGTAAGTAACCTAAATTACGATGTCCACACAATAACCGAGCTATTTAAGGAATGCCACCTTGGTGCAGAGTCACAGGACTTGTGCTGGTTCAGGTCCCCAGAGGGAAAACATTTTCTCATGAAATTTTGACCAGTATGGGACCAGTGTCCACCAGCATCGTGAGGGATTTGGGTAGCTACAATAAGTAGTGGATCCAGCACCAAATCTCTTATATTTGAAGAGAAAAATACATGATCAGACTTGGTTTGAACCCAGGACCATTCGATTTCTATGCAAATGCTCTACTGAATGAGCTACCTGAGCACTCCAATCTGAACACAACTTTTTTTAGATTTGAAGAGAAAAATTTTTCGCCCAGATAATTTTTTTCTTATATACACTGTTAATTCATATTTATGTATAAAAATAAACAAAAAAAAAACAGTGTGTATATAAGAGAAAAATCTGCATTAAGATTGGAGTGCTCAGGTAACTGAGTAGGTAGAGCATTTGCATAGAAAGCGAAAGGTCCTGGGTTGAAACTCGAGTGTGAGTATATATTTACTTATATTTGAAGAGAAAAATTTTTGTCTAGACCAAGACTTTATTAAATAAAATCTACACCAGATGTTGCGCGTATGGGGAATGAAAGACGTGCATGGAAACTTCTTGTAGGAAAGCCAGAAGGAAAACGCCCAGTTGGTAGACCATAAATGAGGTGGGAGAACAACATTAACTATGATTTGAGGGAAGTAGATTATACAGGGAATGATTGGAAAGCATTGGCTCAGGATAGGGATGTATGGAGAGCTTATGTCCGCGCGGCCATGAACCTACGGGTTCGATAGTGCCAGTGAGTAAGTAAGTAAGTACCAGATGGCAGTTGAGAAGATGATGTTAACGATGAAATTTCAACAGTTGGAATTTGACTGAAGATGGAAGTAATACTATACTTTTGAAACCGGTATCGTGAAGACACGCAACTTTGTGAGGTGAGATGTTAAAACATTTTCTCCAACTCATTTATTATTATATTTTTCTCTTCAAATATAATTTATCCTTCATTGAGAGGCATTAAATGAATAATAAAAAAACATTTATTTTAGGAATTCTCACTATGAGGTATATTCATTAAGGTAGAATATGTTTATCACTCACCTCATATTGTTCTTCTTATTTGATTATAAACTAGTTTCGGAACATAGTTTCTGTTCCATCCTCAGTATCATCACGACCGTTGTTCTGTCGTCTTGAAGGGTTCAAGACGACAGAACAACGGTCGTGATGATACTGAGGATGGAACAGAAACTATGTTCCGAAACTAGTTTATAATCAAATAAGAAGAACAATATGAGGTGAGTGATAAACATATTCTACCTTAATTAAATAAAAAAACATCTAATAATGATTTTAAACAAGATGATTAAGGAAAACATAAAAGGCAATATATGAGATCATGGTAGGTATGGTAAACTATAGTTCTTATCATTATTCGAAGAGTGTAATTTCTTCTTAATCGATGCTTTCAGTTTTTTTTAATATACTGAGTATAAATTTAATTTCTCACTTTCTTGCACGTGTGGATAAGGAATGAAACAAATGAGAAACTAAATCAGCTGTTAGTGTTAAGACAAAGAATTGTGGGTAATGTAACAAAATCAGAAATGCTTTTAGAATTTATTTTTGTGCAGTCTAGTAGAAGTCCGAATCTGAGCTGTGATGTGATTGGTCGCCTGCTGCAGTCTTCAGCTCAGGTGACCTCACATTGTTGTACTCAGAATAATCGGTTGGCGACACTGGGTGCAACTGCAGCAGCTGTGTCAGCGTCGGATGTTTCTTCAGGCCTACCAACATACAAACAAAATTACTCAACGTATATAACTCTGTGTGAATCTCTCAACCTAAGAACCTCCCAATACTCAAGCAGGGATGTCCATCTGCTTCGCATAGTGAGTTACCATTGCTGGATTCTACTAGCTTTAATTTCTGTGCCTTGCAGTTAAAAACTACAGATAATTTTTTTGGATATGGCATTGGTACAACACAATGCTTCTCTGGGAGAAATTTCAAGGTAGGTTTCGACATGCAAAGGTTGACCGTCCCTTGTCAGAATAGGATGTCCAATGGTGGAAGAGGAGCTAGTCCCAACAGAGGGGAGCAGAAGAGACACCTCTTGTTAGGAAGGGGCAGGCTCTTAGTGAAGGCAATTGGTGTAGGGGACAAAAACTCTGAAATCACATGACCTGCCTCTCCAGGTCGAGGGTTGGGCATAAGGTTGACACTTGTACCCCGGTAAACAAATTACAGTTCAGAAGCAGAAAAACAAATAGTTGGACTGAACTAGAAAAAGTAATTGGAGACAGAAAGTAAAAGACAGAATAGAATGGCAAGCTGTTGTTCAAGAGGTCGAAGCTAAACTCTAAGGGTCGTATCTATGAATGCATTAGACCGTAAAAGTTGTTCTCAGCTTGTACTCTGCTGAGAAAGTTGCAGCCAAAGACGTTTTTGCATACTCAAAAATCTGTTCATGTGATAATAATTGTCAAAATTCCTAAGCTATCTGGCGAGGTGACTTTGCAGAGAACAAATCGTGAGCAACCCGATGGGAACCGATGTACTTTGAAACCTTGCTGCTTTATCCAAGATGTCGGACCTTGAAGACTTTGATCATGTTTTCGGTATACGCGGAGAAGAGGAATTTGATAGAGTCTACCAAAGAATTCAACTGGAAGAACAGGAGAATCAGCGTAATATCATGCGATGCAGACGTCGTCATATACAATTTTATTTGAAGGGCACCAGCGTAAATGCATTCCTCTAGCAGACGAAAATAACAGAAGTGGTCTTATCGATGAGAATTCTGGGTAATTTCTTGCCAACATTATGAAAAAAACTAATTTCATGCATGACCAGTCAGCGACTCGCTAATTCGAACTATGCACGTTCTCACAGAAAACTCAGCTCACCAGAGACTAATGTATTTGCATGCAGCCCTAAAAGCTATAGTACCGAACATGATAACAAAACCCCTATTTTATATACATCATTTGGAGTTTGACTTTTGAAACCGGTATCGTGAAAACACGCAACTTTATGAGGTGAGATATAAAAAACATTTTATCCAGCTCATTCATAAATCCCTATTTTATTAGAGTTGGATACCATGTATTTAAAATTCCCATTTACAACTAATCACATTTGCAGTGACTTCAGATCCACGTTTATGTTCCATCTTGGGCCAGGACAGCTGGTAGTGTACAATTTTTAATCACCAGATTGTACACCAAACATGTGGATTAAATTCCAGACCCCTTTTCAGTACATATACGAGGGCGGATCGGAAAGTAACGCACAATAATTTTTTTCTGCCTTGGTATTGCAGCTAGAATGTTGAAATTTCACAGAGATATAGTTTGAAGTTTTCACTACAGATGGTATTTTTTTCTCAGGTGCACCTCTTGCGAGAGAAGCTTGAACTATGTAACAAAGATGGCGCGCATGCTACAGTCGTCCACCTGTGAGGATCGGAAAGTAACGCACAATAATTTTTTTAAAAAGTTTAATAGTAAAAAAAGGAAAAAAATCACAAATGAACTTACATCTTTTACCTACTTTTCGACATAGTCACCAACTTTCTCAACACATTTTTCCCATCGTGTTACCAGTTTCAATATGCCCTGTTCGTAGAAGTCCGTTTGGTTGGAGTGTAGCCATCTGCGCACTGCTGATGCCTGCTTTGTTTCGGGCGTGTAGTGGTACGCCCACAACTCATCACCTGTGACGATTCCTTCCAGAAAGTCATGTCCTTGTGCTGTGTACCGCGTTAAGTGGTCCAAGCTTGCCATCATTCGCTGGCCCTTGTGGTCGTCTGTCAGGTTCTTAGGCACCCAGCGAGCACTAACTTTACGGAAGACATTGCTACGGTCCATACAATCATCCCCATACACGCCACGCATGTCCCTGTGAATTTCACTGGGTTTATGCCCTTTGGCCCACAAAAATCGAACAACACTTCTCTGTTCCTCACAGGTGGACGACTGTAGCATGCGCGCCATCTTTGTTGCATAGTTCAAGCTTCTCTCGCAAGAGGTGCACCTGAGAAAAAAATACCATCTGTAGTGAAAACTTCAAACTATATCTCTGTGAACTTTCAACATTCTAGCTGCAATACCAAGGCAGAAAAAAATTATTGTGCGTTACTTTCCGATCCGCCCTCGTATTTAAAGCTTAATTGATAGACATTTGCGAAATAACACATATTATCTTAGGAGATTTTAATGTAAAAGTGAGATGGAAAAGCTAGTAAGGCAGAAGGGTTTGATTATTAGTCACTCTTGAAAAATAAAAATAAATTACAACATTACACTGGCAATTAGTAACTATGAGTTAATGCTGTCACTCTTCAAAACTGGGTTATACAACGTTGCATGTTAATGTGTTAAACACACCACCAACTCAATGTGTTACAACCGTTCATGACATTACAAACTCAGCTTAGCAATCAAACAATTTTAACACTCATATTTAAAGAGAAAAATTATATGCTCAGACCGGGACTTGAACCCGGGACCCTTGGTTTTCTAGTCCAAGTGCTCTACCATTTGAGCTACCTGAGCAAGTACCGATCTAAACACAAATCTTTCTCTATATACGTTGTAATTCCCGAATGGTAGAGCACTTGGACTAGAAAACCAAGGGTCCCGGGTTCAAGTCCCGGTCTGAGCGTATAATTTTTCTCTTTAAATATGATTTATCCATCATTGAGATGTATGAAATTAATAATAAAAACATCGAATTTTAACACTTTTCAATGTTTTTTATTTAAATTAACAGTTTCCAATCCTGGATAGAATCTAATTTAAGAAAGAAAAATTAATGTTTGAACCGGGTTGAAAGAAATGTTAATGTTTGTATTGTCGTTTGAATGGTGTAATGGACAGAACACTTGTACGGAGAACAAGAAGTCCAGGGTTCAAACATTAATTTTTCTTTCTTAAATTAAATTTTAACACTATTTGTCCTTCGATGAGAACTGATAAATTTAAAATAAGAATTTGAAAATAAAGTATTTTTGGCTATAAATGTAATATTAAACCCATTCAAAATCTTGTTGAGAACAAGCTCCAAGATGGGGTGTGGAACGAAGGTTCATTGCCTTTGGTGTGCAGGGATTGTATGTAAACAAATCAGATATTTTCCATAGTTAAATATGGGAAATGACATTATGAGGTTCTTAATTCGTATATTAATGGGTAAATTTTTTACATCATACCTCATATTTTATGTTTCTTTAAACATGGGAAATCGAGATTTACTTATAAGATTTATATGAGGAGAGGTAGAAAACATTTGATTTTACCATAAATTAAACCTCATAGTGATAAGTTAAATATGGAACACTTTAGAAATATTAAAAATGGTGAAATTGAAAAATCAACTATTGCAGCACATAGTTTCTTGGAGAATCATAAAATTGGAAGAGAGTTCCAACTTTTAAAACATTTGGAAAAACCTTTAGAATTGACAATTTGGGAGAAGATATATATTCAGAAGAACAAATTTAGATCCATGAATTTCGAGATTCCTGATGAATGTGACCTCATTTCAAATTCATCAAATCAACACCAGATGGCAACGTTATTGATGGAGATTCCAATGAAAATCCGGTAGTCATAATGTCGGTTGAAAATGAGAGAGATCCTTCTCTTGAGAACTAGTTCCTGTGTTTAAAGAAACATAAAATATGAGGTAAGATGTAAAAAATGACTCATTAATTTACGAAATCAGATATTTAATAATTAAAGGAAGTGACACTATGAGGTTTATTTTAATTAATAGCAGTTGGAATATGCACGACTCACCTCACGTTTGTAGATTTCTTGAAGACCAAGGTTTCAATGAATTATGCATCATTATCAATTCTTTCCAACAATTCTTTGGAAAAAATTGATAATGATGCATACTGCATCGAAACCACGGTCTTCAAGGAATCTACAAATGTGAGGTGAGTCATGAATATTCCATCTCCTATTAATTCAAGTGTGTGAGTCTGATCCCACTACAGGCCGGCCATAGGAGACCCTTGCAGTAGTAAGAGGTTAAGGCTCCCATTTTTTCCAGACGATCGGCACTTGATGTCAGCCCTGCATGACGGCCACCTTTACCCCCAGAACAAGCATCTGTTACTCATTTCTATTAGAGGCTGAGTCAACCCCAGAGCCATGGTGCCAGTAGAAGGTTAAGGTTAGTTTAAAAATCCTGACCCCAGCAGGACTCGAACCCTCGACCTTCCGGTTTGTAGCACACTGCCTTGACCATTACATTAAGGCATGCCCCCCTATAATTCAGATATCCCTAAACACAGCTAATTTTCTGCGAGACTCTACGTCTAACAATGTTTACACAATTCAACTTCTCTTATAGTTACAAAACCATATAATTATAAAACTAACTAATAGGAACATGGGTTGTAACATATGAGCGGTTGTAATACAACAAACACAAGAGTACCCTGATGTTGTGATGAACATGTGGGCCGGATAACACAGGTTCAACACTGCTGAAACATACAAACAAATCCTCAAGCACCACATTTCCTCCTTCGTCATAACATGTGTTGGTAGTCATAAATAAATTAAGTTATGTAGGTAGGAAATAACACTATGAGGTTTATTTTAATTTTGTTTAGTTGTTTCTTGACTCACCTCATACTTCTTAACTCCCTCGCATATCTAGATTTCGTCACTGTATTTGTGACATTCTCAATGCTGTTCCCGTTCACAACTGAGGAGACCATTGGATGTCAGTTGTGAACATGAACAGCATTGAGAATGTCACAAATACAGTGATGAAATCTAGATCTGTGAGGGAGTTAAGAAGTATGAGGTGAGTCAAAAAACAACTCAACAAAATTAGTCATAGATAAATATGGGAAATAACATTATGAGGTCGTAAATTCATGAATGAATGTGTCATTTCTTATCTCACCTCATAGTTTGTTTTTTTTTAAACATGTGAACTGCTGTTTTCAAAAGTTCCTTTTTCAGCCGACATTATGACTACCAGATTTTCGTTGGAATCTCTATCTATAACATGGTACAATCACATTTTGAACATAACTAATTTAAATGGTTTTGCAAAAGAATTAAAGAAATTCAGATAACAAAATAAATTAAAAGAATACACCACCTACAATCTGATTCAAAGAAAAGAAAAGAATTTAAGAAAATTACTTATCATCCTGAAATACATAACAAATTTCAAAAATTTTTCATGAAATTTAATATTACATTGGCACCGATAAATAAATTTAGCCATGGTAATCTATTAATAACTAATAAGAAATTGAACACCCCAGATAGTAAAAAAATCTGGAATTTATCAAATTAGTTGTAGAGACTGCAATAAAGTATACACAGGGGAAAAAAAAAAAGAGAGGAATTTGGACACTCGCACAAAAGAACACTTTAGAAATATTAAAAATGATGAAATTGAAAAATCAGCTATTGCAGCACATAGTTTGTTGGAGTCATAAAATTGAAAAAGTGGCTAAACTTCTAAAACATTTGGAAAAACCTTTAGAATTGACAGTTTGGGAGAAGATATATATTCAGAAGAACAAATTTAGATCCATGATTTTCTAAATTCCTGATGAACAGAACTTGATCTCAAAGTTCATCAAACCAACACCAGATTGCAACGATATAGATGGAGATTCCAACAAAAAATCCGGTAGTCATAATGTCGGTTGGAAATGGAAGAGATGTTTCCTCTTGAAAACTGCAGTTCCCGTGTTTAAGAAAACATAAACTACGAAATAAGATATAAAAATGATTCATTCATGTGTTGGTAGGTCTTCAGAGGAGGGTGTTTTCAGTGAACAAAATAAATTTATATATTTTTTTAAATATATGCAGATTACGACAGTTGTTAAATATAAATATATGTATGTGTATATTAAAGAAGCAAATGATACATTTGCACAATACACAGTATGGAAAATAGTTCTAAATGCTCATTTGATACTGGATTGTTTTATTTTCATGTAACATCAATATGACGTTACTTATATTTGCCACCGCTGTGGTCTCGAGGTAGCGAGCTGCCTTGTCACGTACCAGGCCCGGATTTGATCCCCGGTCGGGACAAGTTTCCTGGGTGAGGTTTTTTTGGGGTTTTCCTCGCCTGTAAGATAAATGTCAGGACACTAAGGTCCAACAAACAGTCCCCAAATACCATCTGGCCATCAATATAATATTCACCTAATTAGATTAAGTTTAGTTTAAGAATCAAGTTTTTTTTTGAGCTGGGAAACATCTTACCTCAAAATTAATGTTGATTTATTCTCGAACACGCTTCGATATAATCTTTTATATCATCAGTTTGCCCAGTCTGTTTCCCAGCTTAAAAAAACTTGATTAAAAAGAACCTCAAAATATTACTTCCTAAAATAAACCATTAGTTTAAGAACCCTCCTGGCATATCATTACCATCATCAACTCTCACATACTCGGGGCAGCAGGTGCCCCAACTTCACAAGTACGCCATGCCAGGAGAGAACACCAGAAATGTCAAAAATGACAACCTGGGGCACTGAATAAAAATAAATTAATAAAATAAAATAAATATTTGAAGAGAAAAATGTTTTGCCTAGACTGGGGTTCAAACCCAGGACCTCTACTTTATACACTAGTGCTCTGCCATTAAGCTACCCTAGGCTCCCAATCTAAACACAAATTTGATGGTTATATCAGGTCTTGAATGGTATAATGGATAGCTTACCGGTGCATAGAGCCAGAGATCCAGGGTTCGACTCTTGGTTCAACAGTTAATTTTTCTTTTCAAAAATAACAAAATTGTCAGTCCTGCGCTGTAGCCAAGTGGTTAAGGCAAGAAGCCTTAGCACAGAGCTATGGGGCTTGTGCTGGTTCGAGTATCCATTGGGGAAGAAATTTTTCTCATGGAATTTTGGCCAGTATGGGACCGGTGCCCACCCACCATCGTGAAGCATTTGGGTAGCTACAATAAGTAGCGACTCCAGGTGAGAAAACCAGCTATAACGGCTGGGGGACTCGACATGCTGACCACGTGTCATCCCTACACTGGCTAGATGATCGTCTACCTCTGTGATTAACACATGTGGATGTGAGGACAGCAGCCGACTGATCAGCCAAGGGCCTTCTAGGCCTGTTGCGCTTGGAGTAAAATAAAATTGTCTAGGACTGTTAAATTAAATATAATGTCTAAATATGTATCTTATTTACAAATTGACAGCTGAAATGTCAGGGAATGACAGAAATAGTACATATGTGCAACACCACACTAACTTCTGATTGAAGGTGATCTGAGAACCAAGTTGAATGACTGGGATTATAGTGCACTATAGCATGGGAATAACCCAGTGTACATGTCCTCCACGCTAGCTCACCCTAAGTGAGTGCATAACAGATTGCTAATGGTGACAGTTTACATTTTTAACAACTGGAATCACTCACCTTTCTGGAAGTTGTTGGGTTGCTGTGCGAGCAGCGTGACTGAGGGGTACATGGAAAGTATAATAGCAAGGCACTCTGCAACGTCTGGGTCTGGAGCACAGGCAAGAGCAGGCGTCATGCCATTACAGTCCACGGCAAGTACATTGGCTCCCTTCTCCAGCAGCAGGCGAGTCACTGCCACCATCCCGTGGCGAGACGATAGGTGCAACGGTCTGCAACACAACCATCACTTCATTTTCTACGAGAGGAAAAGTATCAAGAACACAAAAAAAGTTTGGTTTCTCAGGTTTTCACTTTTGGGAACTTTTAGATCATTTCATGACTAGGAACAGGTTTCTTGAGTGAGAAACATTTAATTAATGAAAGGAAGTTCGTAATTTAATTTACGAATTAAGAACCTCATAATCTTATTTCCCATATTTAACTATGAGTAAAGGAAAGTTGTTATAAAAATAACTTTTGAGGTAAATTAAAATTAAATCAATAAACTTAAGTCATTCAAGATTTTTCCAAGTCTTAAAAATAATGAATTTTGACAAGTTTATACACTAAGGCGTGTGTACGTGTATTGTTTCAATGACATTTTCATTACATGAATGCTGTGCATACAATAAGTTCATAAAATATAGAAAATTTTGTGTGAAAACACAATGAAAATTCCAGAACAAATTTCTAAATAGTCCTGTGCCTTTACAATACAATAAAAAGGTTAGCCAAAGATTTCATACAGAAAGGTTCAGTAGATGATCATAAAAGACGAAGGGGGAGACATTTTTTACAGAAGAAAAACTAGATGAGATAGGACAGAGACCAGAGCACACCTGGAAAAATCTCTCAGATATTTGGTGTAGGAAACAGGAGTATTTAATTAAAATTACAGTGGGAGGAAACAATATGGGGTATTTATATTAATAAATGAGTTGGAGAAAATGTTTTAACATCTCACCTCACAAAGTTGCGTGTCTTCACGATACCAGTTTCAAAGTATAGTATTAATTTAACCACAAAATTTCAACAGTTGGAATTTGACTCAAGATGGAAGTAACACTATACTTTTGAAACCGGTATCGTGAAGACACGCAACTTTGTGAGGTGAGATGTTAAAACATTTTCTCCAACTCATCTATTAAAACATGAGTATGTTACAGGTTAATATTTAATTTTAGGAAGTTATATTTGAGGTTATTTTAATTATATTATTTTTAGTCTGGACATCTTACCTCAATATTAATTAATATTATTAATATTGAGGTAAGATGTCCAGACTAAAAATAATATAATGTTACAGGTTACCTCATCAAGCAACAAAACTACTTAAATTAAAGCCATTCAAAATTCCTTTAGTTAAAAAATGAATAAAATAAAATAGAAAATAAAAAAAACAAGATTCCAATATTTTGAGCTGGGTAAGTTAAGTTTTTTTTCAATTTTATTTGAAATGAAAAACATATGCCTGAAGCAGGATTCGAACCTAATGTCTCTGGTTCTATACACCAGTGCACTAAACCACTAAACTACCAGACTTTCAATTGCAAACGCATATTATTTCTCTCCTTTACACATATGAATTCTTGTGTGCCGAAACTATGAACTTTTCATTCTACATGCCACAATGGCTTCTTTGAATAACACCACATTTATAGCCAGTGAAGCTTATTTTCAATCATACATATTAAATTTATCACTTATCACTGAAAGAGAAAATTTATTTGGAAAGAAAAATATATACCTCAATTAGGATTTGAAAAGATTTCTACACTAAATGTTTCGGTACTACGAGGCCATCAGACATGTTTGCCATGGATATGTTCCTAGTGGCTGCAACTAGCAAAATTAGAATCTCCGTTATCAAATAATTGACTGTATGATATGATCAATGTAAGCTTATAGCCCAGTGCACTACCTATTAAAATGTCATTCTGATTTAGAACCAAGTGAATAAACTTTCACTGCTTCAAATATGAAAGGATTAGAGAGAGAGAGAGAGAGAAATTTGTGCTTAGCAGGGAGTTGCCTGGATAGCTCAAAGGTAGAGCACTACCAAGTAAAGCTAGACATTGTGAGTTCAAGTCATGGTTCAAGGAAACATTTTTCTTCATAGTTAAATATGAGAAATAACATTTTAAGGCTCTTAATTCGTAAATTAATGAGTCATTTTTTACATCTTACCTCATATTTTATGTTTTTTTAAACATGGGAACTAGTTTCCAGGAGAACCATCTCTCTCATTTTCAACTGACATTATGACTTATGAAAATGAGAGATGGTTCTCCTGAAAACTAGTTCCCGTGTTTAAAGAAACATAAAATATGAGGTAAGATGTAAAAAATGGCTTATTAATTTATGAAACATTTTTCTTTTGAGTTTTGTTAACAAGTATTTCACTTTGCAAGTTACTCACGTTCTCAGCTCCTTGTTGGCCATGTTCACCACCTCCGGGTCATCTGTTCTCGACAGCAGCAGCATAGCTGAGCGACTGTGCTTACGTTGACAAGCATGGTGTAGTGCAGTGTTACTCTGCAGATCACAAGCCTTAATGTTCGCTTTCCAGTCTAAAAGCAGTTCTGCAAAAACAGACATTCCATTAAAAAAACTCCTATATGTGTGGAAAGCAACGGGGAGCTACCACACCTATAATTCCCTAGTAAAGCTGCAAAGCATAGCATCAAAATACTATGATTGCAGTGAAAGACCTGCCCTCGGGCAGAATTACTATGGATGGATGGATATGTAAAAAAATTATTTTAATCTTATTTATAGATGCTTAAATATCTAAAGTCATTATCAATGTGTCTATTTGAGACTTGTTCACTGAAATTTGTCCATGTGAGAAAAAAAAAAGAGAGAGATGCGGTGTAGATTATTCATTCATTATGGATCCCTTGAAAATTTTATAACATGAATAGTCCTTAATACCGTGGAATGCAAACCCTGGTGGATGCGATCATGAATTACATATGGGGAGTCACAGTAGATATTTCAAATCATAATTTTATAGGCTTTCACGTTAATTTCAGTATCCAGTTACAGTTACGCTGTTCATTCCTGCGTATTCCCAAATAAATGTCTTCTTCATAAAGAAGCCACCATTTGCAAGATTGAAGCAAAGGTTTCATAGCATTTGGTGTGCAGGAATTAACAGTGTATATATGAGAAAAATTTGCATTTAGATTGGAACTTGCTCAGATAGCTCAGTCTGTAGAGTATTGGCCTAGAAAGCCAAAGGTCTTGGGTTCAAGCCCCAGTCTCTTCAAATATGATTAATACATCATTGAGATGTATGAAATTAATAATAAAAACATCAAAATAAAGAAAGGGTTTGAAGAAAGGCTTATACACAAGAAAATAAATAAGTTCAAAAGACAAAAATGAATCAATTAAAGTACATTTCAAAAAAGAAAAAGGAAGAAAATATGAAATTCAAGAGGTTTACGTATCATTCTATGAAGCACCAACAAGTTTATAAAATTTCAACATAACATTGGCACAAAAAATGTCTTAAGCCTCAATAGAACAATTAAATCCAACAAAAAATGAGAAAATGGAAGAAAATATCAGGGATTTATCAGATAAAATGTGGAGATTGTGATAAAATCTACACAGGGAAAAATTAGAAAATCAGAGTTAACGAACACTTTAGGAATGTTAAAAATGGGGAAGTAGAAAAATCTGCAGCAGCTGTTCAAGCTTGGTCAGAAAAACATCAAATTTGAAAGAAAGACTAAATTAATAAAATAATAAAAAAACGTAAAGAGCTCACGATATGGAAAAAAATCGTGCATTCAAAAAATAAGGAGAAATTCATGAAATTTAATAGTTTTGTGTTAAAAAAACATAGATATATGAGGTAAGAAGAATTCACGATTCATTAGAAATGAATGAATTTTGAAATTCCTGTGGAATGTGATTTGACCTGGAACCAACAGATGGAGGATGAAGCAGTGCATCACCACGACAGAACAACAGTCATAAAGATGCTGAAGATGGAATAATTATTTCGAAACCAGTTCTTAAAAGAAGACAAAATATATGGTGACATGATATTTTCAATATTAGATTATTAATATCTCATAGTGTTGTTAATATTATTCGTTTTTAAACATCTTAATGATGGACAAATTATATTTGAAAAGAAAAATATATGCCTAGACTGGGGTTTGAATCCAGGACCTTTGACTCTCTATGTCAATGCTCTATCCAAGTGAGCTACCTAGGCCTCCAATCTAAACGCGTATTTTTCTCTTCTCGTAGCATCTGGGGTTAAGGAATTAACTATGTAGAAGAGAAAAATACGCGTTTAGATTGGAGGCCTAGGTAGCTCACTTGGATAGAGCATTGACATAGAGAGTCAAAGGTCCTGAGTTCAAACCCCAGTCTAGGCATATATTTTTCTTTTCAAATATAAACTCATAGTATTACTTATTACTAGAGCTAGGAATTTTAGGTGCTGCACTTTTTTTTTGTTACTATAATGTTCAAATTAGCTAGTATTGCAAAGAAAACATTAAATAAATGCCCCTGTGTTTTAGTTGCACCTTTTCTCAATGCTAGCACCTTTTTGCACCTGTTCTTTAATGGAGGCACATTTTGCACCTTTTCAAACCTTTTTTGTCTCCTTTCGAACATTTTATTACCAAAATAATATATATATATATATATATATATATATATTACATTTATTCAAATACGATTTCACGGGTTGGTACGATATGTGGTATCAGTCCACATCACATTACTTCCACTTCAGTGCAATCCCGTTAGGCTATTCCTTTTAAATTAGTATGCGCCTCATTGGACCACAGTTATGCGAAAGCTATTGTTGAAGCAAGGAAGGTTGTTGAGTGTGTGAATAAATGTTTCAGTTCAAAATAATATTTGACTAATGCGGTCTGCTATTTTCCTGAGTTACCAGTATACAGTTTGCCAAAACCGAAAGTGAACTCCTATAAACTACGTGATATTGTTAAAAAGTTTAGTGCAGATGGAATTCAGAGTGACGGATCTGTTATCAGGTGCATTCTTTGTGATATTTCAATAACAATTGATGAAAAACATCAATGCATTCGTGTTACGCAGCATATAAGTACTTACACAGACTCTTTAATATAAGACAACATGCGTGAATTTTGTGTCGTTAGTTACTTGTTGTAATTGGTTTTGGTAATCTTTAATGATTATTTACATGGGAAATTTGCAACTTTTATTTAAAAGATTGTACCTTTTTCTGCTAAATTAAAGCACCTTCTCCACCAAAATTTTGCACCTAAAATTCCTAGCTCTACTTATTACCAAGTGAAGGAAGAGATTCTGGTATGATCATGTGACTGGAAGATTGGGGATGGAAGCAAGAGGATAAGTAGCTTGGTGTAGAGGTATGCATAATTTTGAATTGCAAGTTAAGAAATAAGTGGAAACTGTACGTACCAATTGCATTACATTGCCCGCTGTAAGCAGCAAGCAGGAGAGGTGTTTTGCCCGTCGCATCTCTAGCCTCCACGCTAGCATTTTGATTAAGTAACAGCTGCATGCACTCCACGTTGTTGTGAAACGCAGCAACATGCAGGGGTGTCCTGCCTCGGTGATCTCTCAGGTTCACAATCGATGGCCCAAAATGTGTGATAAGTAGTTCCAGGCAATGCTCACTTCCCTGAAACCTGTCAGTCAACCACACATCAGCACAACTACGAGATGAAGCTTACAACCAGACTAAATTAGTCTGCAACACAATCTCAACTGATCTTGCTATCAATAATACAAATCGACATTTCCAAAAATAATGAACAATTCAAAATCCCATCGTGCTGGCTTAGGTGGTAGCATGCCTGCTTCCTGACTAGCGGTCCTGGGTTCGATACCTGGCTGGGTTGAAAATTGTAATTGTTAAATTAATTTAATTCTAAAATTTTCAAACACGGAGCCAGGAGAGGTGGTGATGTACAATTTTAATCGCTACATTCTCCACCAGATTCCTGCATTAAATTGCAAATATCTCCGCAGTACATATGTTGAGAAGACATGTGGTACTACTGATAGCAATTTGTCCATCGGATGGGGACTTCAAGTCTGATGGCCTCCTTTGTGCTTTTTGACAGGAGTAGCCTATGTGCCAGCACTAGGTTTCACCTTCTCCCTTCTCTTCATCATCATCCCTTATACAACACACTTTACACTACACAAACATAAACATACACTCATCCTACACTCCTCTCTGTGCACAGTACAACAATACATCATCTATGTAAAGTGGTCTGCCAAAGTGGTGCATAAATTGAAATAGTAGTTAGGAGTAGTAAAAGCTTCAGTTGGGATCTAGTCACAATGAAGGCAAGTTGTGTGTTAGACCTGATGTGCCAAAATTATTGCGTTAAACTTGTAAAGTTTATATAAATTAAAGTGCAATGGACACAGCAGCTATAATACATGGAGCCGGAACAAACCAAAAAGATTCAATCCTTGCAAAAATAAGAAGAGATTAAAGTGCAATTTATATTAACTAAAATGTGAATAAATCTTTATAAACATAAGTGCTTTCTACAAGTAATACATAAAGAATCAATTGAGTTGGTGTTTACTTGATGAAAATCCATATTTATTAATTAAATATGAAAATCAAATAAAACTACATTTTATTTTTATTTAATTAATAAATACATAAAGAAGTCCCGGGTTCAAGTCCCGGTCTGAGCGTATAATTTTTCTCTTTAAACATAAAGAAGTGTTAGTGCTTTTACATAACACCAAGTGTTATTATTACAGTTATCATAAGTAATGTCACGAGTGATTTCCAATTTATCTGGAGGATTTGGAAATCAAGAGTGATATTTGTCAGGACTATTTAACGAATACAATTAAGCTGTTTACTAAAAAATCATTACTTAAAATAGTTACCGGTATTTTAAAATATTTATATAATTAAGGTAAACGGCGATGTTTGAAAACAAATCAGAAATGTGAGGTTATGTATATTCACTGCAACTTGATCATATTATTATTTATTGCCAAATAGGATCATAATATTGTTAGAATGCACCCTAGTGGAGAAATAATGAAACACATCAAACTGGACATTATAATCAACATTATAGGTTATTATTGTAATCAAATGGTAAAGAGAAAAATGTATGCCTGAACTGGGAATCGAACCCGGAACCTTCAGCTTTCCATGCTGATGCTCTTAACCATTGAGCTAATTCAGACTTCCTTCCCATCCAAGCATAAATCTTCCCTTTACCTTACTCTCTTGGTTAGTTGTGTACATGAATTTACTTATTTCTATCATAGTAACAGCTTTAGCTTCTTAATATTAATTTAATAAATAATGCTATAGCTGTGTGGAGTCCCTTCATGTCTTCTTCAGGTAGAAGCCATTCACTGTGTATTTGTGAATGATGACTCATAGCATTTGAATGTGGGACCAGTAGAGTAAGATAAAGGAAGGATTTATGCTTGGATGGGAAGGAAGCCTGAATTAGCTCAATGGTTAAGAGCATCAGCACAGAAAGCTGAACGTTCAGGGTTTGATTCCTGGTTCAGGCATACATTTTTATATTTGAAGAGAAAAATTTTCACCTAGACCGGGACTCGAACCCGGGACCCTTGGCTTTCCGGGCCAAGTGCTCTACCAACTGAGCTACCGAGGCAAGTTACGATCTAGACGCAAATTTTTCTCTTATGTATGTTGTAATTCCCTCGCGCCAAATGCTTGAAACCTATAGCTTCTATCTTGCAAATGGCAGCTTCTTAGTTAAGAATACATTTATTGGGAATTTAACACTACTTTATAGCCAGTAGGGCTTCTCTTCAAATATAATTTATCCTTCAATGAGAAGTGTTAAATTAATAATAAAATCGTCAATACATTTTTATCTTTACCATTTGATTACAATAATTTAGTTGTGTACTTTAATATACTGATTTCAATCACAATAACAGCTTTAGCGTCTTAATATTAATTTAATTATAGGTTATTAATTTACTTTTTTAGTAAACAACTCAGTAAAATCATGGACTCTGTTCATTATCTGCTATATTCAATGTATTTGTTGGAAAAACATAATGCTCTGAGCTGTTCAGAATATTAAAAAGGAGGAGCTTTCTTTATCACAAAAGCAGGAGCTGATAAAGAGAAATCAATAAAGAGCGAGGTGAAACATGACTGTCATTGGTTGTAAAACAAAATTCATTGAAACATGATTGGTCATTGACTCCCATTTGGGTCTATGGGTTAAAGTCATCATAATACAGTCCACTTATAAAATTATTAATTCCAGCAACCCTTTTTTTGATTTAGAATAAACTTTCGGAGTTTAGTCGTGGCTACTTCAATAGTCTTGAGTGTATACAACTTCCGAGTGAGAAGAAAGTATCACAACAAAATTATATGGATGTGCGGCCAGAGACCCTACAATTATTGTTATTATGTCCATGAACCTCTGGGTTATTAATGCCACTGAGTTATTGTTATTAAACTAAATCAGACTATTGAACCCAAAGGTTCTTGACTGCATGGATATAAGCTATCCATACATCTCTATCCTGAGCTAATGTCTTCCATTCATTCTCTGTACAATTTCTTCTTCTTCCTTCCAAGTATTAACCCAAGGCCTGTTATGATCCTATAGAAAATTTTCCCTCCAGCGTTTCATAGGATAGCCCAGATTTACATTTATTTTTCTCAAATCATGGTTACTTCTTTTCTCCCACCTCATTCTTGACCCATCTACTGGGTGTTTTCCCTCTGGTTTTTCTCTTTCATTCCCCATTCATGCCACATGTCCTGACCATCACAGTCTATAAGACTTAACAGTTATTATATCTGGTTTCCCATAAAGACCATGTAGCTCACTGTTAAAGAGTCTTCTCCATTCACCTGTCTGTTCATGTCTCTTTGGGACAAACATTTTCCTAAGAACATTATTCTCAAATAATCTTTTCTCCTCCCTTAAAGTAAGAGTCCATGTTTCACATCCATATAATATAATATAACTGGAAGCTGATATTTGAAAGAAAATCACAAATTTTACAAAAAACAACGGGGATAATTAACAGTATAATGAAGAACACAAAATTACGGCTTTCTAAGGTTCTCGCAAGACCAATATTAAGATATGGTAGTGAAGCATGGACAATACGAAGAAGAGATGAAAGCCGAATAACAGCAAATGAGATGGATTTATGCGCTGTACAGCAGGCTACACAAAGTGGGACCATAAAAGAAATGAGGAAATTATGGAAGATAATATTTAATTTTAGGAAGTGATATTTTGAGGTTATTTTAATTATATTATTTTTAGTCTGATCATCTTACCTCAATATTAATGTTGATTTGTTCTTGAACATGTTTCAAAACAATTCTGTTTTATCGTCAGCTTGTCCAGTCAAGTAAGATGATCAGACTAAAAGTAATATAATTATGGTAGAGTTGGATGTAGAACCCATCCTTCACCATATACAAAACTACCAGAACAACTTGAAAGCCCATCTTCAATGAATGCCGTCTCATAAAATTCCAAAAGCCATACTTCGCTACTGCTCCCAAGGCAAAAGATCGCTGGGACGTCCAAAAAAGTGCTGGATGAAAATTCCTCTTTGAGACCGTAACAGGCCACATGGCCTAATACTTGCATGGTTGATGGTGATAACATAACTAGGAGAATAACAGTTTTATACATTTTCAGTTTAACGTTTTTTTCAGATAACTGGAGACAACAAGTGTCCCTGTAATGTATAATAACATGAATTTCTAGTCACTAAATTAACAAGGATACTAAAATATTAAATCCTATAAAAATAATTTTAAAATAGTTACACACATAACAAGGAAGTAAATGCTGTAAAAAGTAGAAAAGTGTTTTTCAGATGGCACTACTGCAAGAATGAGCAATTTGCATGTAAGCAGCGGAGCCTGCAACGCGCAGTCTCATCTCATATTTACATCTCCACACTAGCTCTATCTATGTGTGCGGGGGAACCATTTTATTTATCAACATCCTTTAATATTTTAAATCATTAGCATAGCAATTCAAATCTGAGTATAAAAAGCTAACAAATTTGCACGGAGGCCTTTTATCTCAGGCTTGAGGTTCTTTTACATCTTGTAAATATATGAATGAAACCTACAGCTTTCTGGTTACTTCAGTGGCCTCCTGTGTGATCACATTGTAGTTCTCAAGTAGTTCTTCTGATCAACATAACATCAGTCGACGAGGAATTACTGAAGATGAAGCTGCCCAGGCTTTGAAACCATGGTCTAATTAGAAGACTGGATATGAGGTGAGGTATGAAGCATTTTAAATTAATCTTAATTAAACCTCATAGTAATTTTTTTCCTACAAAAAGTTCAGTATATTTTTCTCTTCAAATATATAAATTAATTTGTCAATATTGAAAAACCGGCCGTTAGAGACATATCAAAATTAAGTTTGATCTGTGTTATTCTTACCTCATATGGTTATTTCTGTTAAACATGTTTTAAGGCTTGTTTGCCCCATCTTCGGTTGGTACAAACACAAACAATCATATGAGGTAAGGATAACACAGACCAATTTAATCAAAATCAAAGTGGGAGGTAACACTATGACATATTTAAATCAATGAATGATTTGGAGAAAATGTTTTGTTTATATCTCACCTCATAAAGTTGCATGTTTTCACAATACTGGTTTCAAAAGTATAGTTTTACTTCCATCTTCAGTCAAACTCCAACTGTTGAATGTTTACTGTTATCATGTTCTGAACTGCCATCTGGTGTCGATTTTACAAACTTGGAGATCAAATTACTCTCGTCGGGAATATCAAAATTCATAGCTTTATATTTATTCTTCTGAATGTATATCTTTTTCCCAAGCTGTCAATTCCAAAGGTTTCTCCAAATGTTTCAGAAGTTTAGTTTCTGTTCGAATTTTGATTCTCTAGCAAAACTATGAGCTGCAATTGCCGATTTTTCAATTTCACCATTTTTAATATTTCTAAAGTATTCTTTTGTACAACGAGAATAATTTGATCTCTAAGTTCGTAAAAATCGACACCAGATGGCAGTTCAGATGATGATGTTAATGGTGAAATTTCGATAGTTGGAGTTTGAAGATGGGAGTAAAACTATACTTTGAAACCGGTATCATGAAGACATGCAACTTTATGAGGTGAGTTGTTAAAGCATTTTCTCCAACTCATTCATTAACACAGACCAAACTTAATTATGAAGTAAAATAACATTACTGCCTATTGTGATGAAAGCAGTGTGGAGTGTAAAGTTGAGGGAGAACTGCACTGTGTACTTACGGATTGCTCCTGGCAAGCACGCAAAACAGAGAAACACACTTCAATGTGGCAGCTGTTATGTTAGGTTGGCAAGCCTGTAAGCACTGTGTTTTAATAACAGGGTACTTACACAGCACAGTGAACGGGTGAGAACGGATTCCCCTCCATGCTCCGGACATGCTTCTGCTCCAACAGGTACTCCACACAGTTAGCATTTCCTGCAACACAATCATTAATTTCTCTTTTACATCAGTTAAGCTGTGTTGATATTTGCTTGTGAAAGTTGGGTCCTGACAAACAGAGAAAAAAGAAAGATTGGATGCAACAAAAATGTGGGTTATAGAGTCAATTAGCAAATATAAATGTTATATTTAAATTTCTTCCACTTACTTGTGTTTTGCACTCTTTTAACTTTACTATCTAACCTCTCTTGGTTAACTCTTGTTTTCTTGACGCCAATGCTATTAGGGCATCCGAGGGCTAGGGAGTCTTTCCTCTCTTCCGTTTCTTCTTTCCTTTATTTTCTTTTCTTCTCCAGAAAAGCCTGACCAGAGGCTATAAGATGGCAGCCCCATCACTGGTCTTGCCTTCCTTTGGCCAGCAACCAATCGAAGGGACTATTATTATGCTTTCAAGTCTTATATGAGAATTTCCCTCAAACGCTAGAGGGAAAATTTTCTATAGGATCGTAACAGGCCTTGGCCTAATATTTGGAAGGAAGAAGAAGAAATTAATATTGGGAATTAAGGTAGAATATACCTCATAGTGAGAATTTCTAAAATAAGTAATATTGGGAAGTAAACATTATGAGGTTATATCGTTAATAGTGAGTGGAAAACATAGTTTTAATGACTCACCTCATATAATTTCAAATTTCTTTGATACCAGTGGTTTCAGACAATATCTTGTCCCTCTTCAGTCATGTCTGAAACTGCCGGTATGAAAGAAATTTGAAATTATATGAGGTGAGTCATTAAAAATATGTTCTCCACTCACTATTAAAAATATAAATGTAGTTAAATTTATAAGAGAAACTTTTTTACCAAATCTTCTACATCAGTTAAGCTGTGTTATTTGCTTGTGAAAGTTGGGTCCTGACAAAAAGACTGCAATTGATAGAAATCTGGGTTATACAGACAATTGCCAAAGATAAATGTATATATGTAGCCAATGCTTTTTCTTCCTTCCAAGTATTAGGCCAAGGCCTGTTACGATCCTATAGAAAATTTTCCCTCCAGCGTTTCATAGGACGGCCCAGAGATCTTCGTCCTCTTGGTATATAATTATAAACAGCTTTGGGGATCCGATTTGAACTCATTCTTTCAAGATGGTGTTTCCAATTTAGTTGGTACTATTTAAATTAATATTGGGAAGTAAACATTATGAGGTTATATCATTAATAGTGAATGGAGAACATATTTTCGACTCACCTCATACATTTTCAAACTTCTTTGATACCGACGGTTTCAGACAATATCATGTCTTTCATCAGTCATGGCATCCACTGATGAAATTCCGTGATTGTTGATTTCTTTAGCACAAGAGGTGATGTCACTAAAGAAATCAACAATCACGGAATTTCATCAGTGGACGCCATGACTGATGAAGGACATGATATTGTCTGAAACCGTCGGTATCAAAGAAGTTTGAAAATGTATGAGGTGAGTCAATTAAAATATGTTCTCCACTCACTATTAGTTGGTACTGTTTAATATATTCCAAAATTGGCACAGTCTTCAATTCTTTTAAGATATCGGTGTTTCTTTTCCGATCCCATCTGGTGTAACCCGCTGTTCTGCGCATGAATCTCATTTCACAAGCTAATACATGTAGCTAATGCTCTGGAGTTAACAACAAAGGTATTCTCCTTCTTGCTTCCCAATATTTGGATGTCACATCTTGATAATTTTGAAGAGCTACACAGTTTGTATGTTTACTTTTTAAGAGAATTTTTTTTGCCCAAATTGGGATCTGAACCCAAGATCTCGAACTTATATAATAAATCAGACAAATCTTATTACATCTTATCTCATAAAATTCCATAATTTTTACAGGATTGACTTCAGGAGGCATCGCCTCCTATCCTCAGCCAAAATTTTCTGACTTGAAATTCTACCATTACCATCAACTTCTGAACTGCCATCTGGTGGTCATTTTATGAACTTAAGAGATTAAATTTTGCTTGCCAGGAACTTCAAAATTCATGGGTCTATATTAGTTTGGGTAATCTTCTAATAACTAATAAAAAGGTCAATGACCCAGATAGTAAAAAAATCTGTAATTTATCAAATTAGTTGCAATGACCGCAGTAAAGCATATATAGGAAAAACTAAAAGGAATTTAGAGACTCGTACAAAAGAACACTTCAGAAATATTAAGAATGGTGATATTTGAAGAGAAAAATCTTCGCCTAGACCAAGACTCGAACCCAGGACCTTTGGCTTTCCAGGCCAAAGGTCCTGGGTTCGAGTCTTGGTCTAGGCGAAGATTTTTCTCTTCAAATATAATTTATCCTCCAGTGAGAAATGTTAAATTAATAATAAAAACATCATTAAAAATGGTAAACTTGAAAAACTGGCAATTGCAGCTCATAATTTGCTAGAGAATCATATAACTGGAAAAGACACAAACTTTTGAAACATTTAGAGAAGTCTGTTAGTTTAATATAATAAATTTGGGAATTTTAAACATTATGAGGTTTTATTGATAAGAATAAAATGAATCGTGAATTCTTCTAACCTCATACTTTTCTATGTTTTTTAAACACAGCACCGCAGTATTGGCAACCGTCAGCTGTTTTCATGACTTTCAATTTTTCTTTTGCCAGTAATTATCCAAACTGCCATCTGGTGTTCTTTTGAAGGAGTCATGTGTTGTATTTTTGAAGAACTTTGTAATCAAACTTGGTTTGTCCAGAATCTCAAAGTTCATGGTTCTAGTGTGGTTTTTTTGAATATATATCTTTTCCCAAACTGTTGAATCCAAAGGTTTAGATAGATGTTTCAAAAGTTTTGCTTCTTTTTTCAATTCTATGATTCTCTAATAAACTATGTGCTGCTATAGCTGATTTTTCAATTTCTCCATTTTTTATGTTTCTAAAGTGTTCTTTTTATGAGTTTCCAAGTTCCTAATTACCGGCAAAAGAAAAAATTGACAGTCGTGAAAACAGCTGACGATGGTAGCCAATACTGCAGTGCTGTGTTTAAAAAACATAGAAGTATGAGGTAAGAAGAATTCACGATACATTTGATTCTTACTTAGAGAAGCCTTTGGAATTAACAATTTGGGAAAAGAACAAATATAGATCCATGAATTTCAAAGTTCCTGGAAAGCAAAATTTAATCTCTAAGTTCATAAAATTGGCACCAGATAACAGTTTGTCATGGAATGTTTCATTCTAGTCCCATTCATTTTGAATTGCCTTGTATTTATCAAAGCAAGGTGTTTTATAAATATGTGCATATTGTTTGGATATTTTGCAACTTTTGCAAATTATACTGAATATAAATCCAGTCCCTACACATAAGACTCAGAGTTGAGAGTGAGGAGTGTTACGTACCATTGTAGCAGGACCAGTGAAGAACAGTGCAGCCCTGGCTATCTTGTAACAAACCAACATCCTCGTTAGTGTTGCCCAGAAGCGTGACGAGACAGGAAAGATGTCCACATGCAGCTGCGAGGTGTAGAGCCGACTTGCCATCTCTGTCCTGGAATGTTGGACTTGCACCTTGTCCTACCAGCAGTTCCACACTCTCCTGATGTCCGTGCACCACCTCACAACACAAACATCTCCATTAATAGTGAGTGGAGAACATATTTTTAACGACTCACCTCATATAATTTCAAATTTCTTTGATACCGGCGGTTTCAGACAATATCTTGTCCCTCTTCAGTCATGGCTTCAACTCACTGAGAAGGGACAAGATATTGTCTGAAACCGTTGGTATCAAAGAAATTTCAAATTATATGAGGTGAGTCGTAAAAAATATGTTCTCCACTCACTATTAATGATATAACCTCATAATGTTTACTTCCCAATATTAATTTAAATACAAACATCTCCATTTCATCAGATAAAACGTGCAGATTGTAAAAAAAAAAAATCTACTTAATAAAACTTGAATATCAGAATAAAGGAACACCTTAGGAATGTCAAAAATGGGGAATTGGAAAAATGAGCAGTGGCCTCTCATGCATGTAAAACATTAAATTGAAAGAAAGGCTGGTTTAATAAAACAATCAGAAAAACCTAAGGAGCTCACTGTTTAGGGGGAAAAAAAAAATCCACATTCAAAAAACGAAGAAAGAAAAATTATTGAATTTTGAAATTCCCGGGGAAGTTGTTCTAATTGGGAGGTTCAATGGTCCAACAACAGATGGAGTAAGAAAGAATGCTTCTGGATGACAGAACATTGGTCATGCTAACTACAGAAGATGTAACCACTAAGTACAAGACAGGATACAAGGTGAGGTGGAAAGAATTTTATTTTAAATTTTAAAAGAAAAGTGAAGTATACATCCTGAAAATCTGTCTTTTAAGTCCCTCGAGTAGCTACATCCCATTTTGCTACTTCCTTGGTATCACCTCATTCCTATGTCTCTTCTTGCGTCACTGGACAAACTTGTGTTATATATACACCAGCCATGTTTGCACAGACTCAAAATTAACTCTACACGAACAGTCCACTTCATTATTTTGTTTGTTCAGGTCAGGGAGCAAGTTGGGGTCTCTGTACTTTTTTTCTTTATAGCAGTCACGGATTGAAGATACTATATTAATATGGGTATCTTATAAGAGTGAGTGTGCATTTTCTATTTTTCTTTTTGTAAAGTTCTATATTTTATTTGTTTTCATTTCAAAAGTAAAGACTGCATATAATGTAGGCCCTAGTAGTAGTAGTATTCAAATGTTCTGATGCTCTTGATGTCATCATTCGCTTGCGGGCTTCCCAATAACATTCAGCAATTTGGAATGGTGTTCCAACTATTTTCTGAAGATCAGCGCAGAACATCAAGTGATCCTTGTTCATTATCGTATTTGTGTCCTTGCATACTATGCAGTGTGGAGAGTCTAGTAGCTTAATTCTATGTAGATGTGCTGCCAAGCAATCATGACCAGTTTCAAGATGAAATGATGCAACTGCAATTGATCGGGGGGCTGTTTGGTATTGTATTTGGTTCTAATAATGTTTTCCATATCTTAGTTTCACATTGGATTTTGTTATGTTCAGCTATATGAGATTTTATTTTCATTTTGGTGTAGAGTTGTACTGATTTGTAAGATAGGTAATTGATCTTACACTGTTGGATGAGTGCAAGCATATCAGCCTTCTCATTACCTTCCACGACACAATGTGCTGGAATCCATTGTAGAACAACATTTATGTTTAGATTTTTCAACATCCTGATGCAATTTTTGGCTTCTATTATTCTATGGTCTTGGATGGTCTGGTTGTGTGTTGATGCCATTATGGCTGAGTTAGAGACAAAAAGTATTACAGCATTTTGGAAGGAATTGATATGAAGAAATAATTTATAAATTAATGAGTCATTTTAACATCTTACCTCATATTTCATGTTTTTCAACACGGTAACTATAGTTTTCAAATGATCTTGTCATTCATTTTCAACCGCCATTATGACTACCGGATATTCGTTGGAATCTCCCTCTATAACGTTGCCATCTGGTGTTGATTCGATGAACTTAGAGATGAGGTCACGTTCATCCGGAATGTCGAAATTCATAGATTTAAATTTGTTCTTCTGTATAAATATTTATATTTCTGTATAAATATTTATACAGAAGAACAAATCTAAATCTATGAATTTTGACATTCCGGATGAACGTGACCTCACCTCGAAGTTCATCGAATCAACACCAGATGGCAACGATATCTCGAAGTTCGTCAAATCAACACCAGATGGCATCGTTATAGAGGGAGATTCCAACGAATATCCGGTAGTCATAATGGCGGTTGAAAATGAATGACAAGATCATTTGAAAACTATAGTTACCGTGTTTGAAAAACATGAAATATGAGGTAAGATGTTAAAATGACTCATTAATTTATTAATTAAGAACCTCATAATGTGTTTCCCAATTTTAACTTTGAAGAAATAATTTATTTAAAACTTGCTCATGTTGTTTGTATTGAGTTACATAGGAATCCTGTCAGACATTAGCTTAGTTTCCCATCTCACTCCAACCATACATTATGTAAATTACCATAGTATACTTAGGGCCGCATGCAAATACATTAGTCTCTACTCAAATTACTTCCAATCACTGGTGAGCTGACTCACCGCGGGCAAGTGCAAAGATCGAATTAGCTACTCACTAACTGGTCATGCATGAAAGTCGTCGTTTTCGTAATATTGGCAAGAAATTGCCCAGAATCCTCAGCGATAAAACCACTTCCGTTATTTTCGTCTGCTAGAGGAATGCATTTACGCTTGCGTCCCACAAATAAAACCGTATACAGCGATGTCTGCATCGCGCAATATTATGCCAATTCTCCTGTTCTTCCAGTTGAATTCTTTGGTAGACTCTATCAAATTCCTCTTCTCCATGTATACCAAAAACAAGATCGAAGTCTTCAAGGTCCGACATCTTGGATAAAGCAGCAAGGTACATGACAAGGTTTCAAACTACATCGGCTACCATCGGTTCCCATCGGGTTGCTCACGATTCGTTCTCTGCAAAGTCACCTCGCCAGGTAGCTTAGGAATTTCGACAATTATTATCGCATGAATAGATTTTGAGTACGCAAAAACGTCTTTGGATGCAACTTTCTCAGCAGAGAACAACTTTTACGGTCTAATATTTTCATAGATTTGAGCCTAAAACCACAACTTAACAACTTAACCAGAATCTCTCTTAACATGGGAACAGTCCAATTTATGAAGTTGAGGTTTTTTAGTGCTAAAAATGAGAGTACTTACAGCCCTGAAGAGAGCAGGATGTTGATCCTCATCAACAAGGTTAGTGTTAGCCCCATACTTGAGCAATATGATGACGCACTCGCTGTGTCCGGCTGCCACAGCTAGCATGAGCGGAGTTCTCTTCTTGTAGTCTACACTATCCACTACCTGACTCTCCTCCGTGTTCTCCAGTAACAGCAGCAGACATTCCTTGTGTCCATTGAGCACGGCTGCATGTACTGGTGTGCGTTGCGTCACTGCATCGTGCACGCTCACCAGTCCACCACACCGCAGTAATAATTGCACACACAACCTGTGACCTGGACATCAACATTACATTCATCAGTAGACAACATACTTTTACGTTTCTCTGTAATTAAAGAAGGAAACAGCATGGCAATGAAAAACACATTGAAAATGAATCATATTTGAAGACAAAAATTATATGCTCAGACTGGGGTTTAAACCCAGGACCTTTGGCTTTCTAGGCCAATGCTCTACCACTGAGCTACCTGAGAAACTCCAATCTAAATGCAAATTTTTCTCTTATACACTGTTAATTCCTGATATTCCAAAATTGGCGTAGTCTTCAATTCTTTTAAGATATTGGTGTTCCTTTTCCGATCCCATCTGTTCTGCGCATGAATCTCATTTCACAAGCCGGTATTCTGCTTTCATGTTGTCTTTTTAGTGTCATGCTTCACTACCATAGGTCAACACTGGTCTAGCCAAAGTGTTATACAAACGTAATCTGGTGTTTTTTTTGTACAAGGGATGGTTTCATAACTTGATTAATAATTCCCAAACTTTTATTATAACTAGTAATTTTTTCAGGTATATCCTTTTCATCCCAGATATTTAAATTGATTAGATCTCTCTAAAAATTTATTCTGGAGACAGATTTTACTTTGTATGGGGTCCTTCCCATGAAATGGCAAATTTTTCTCTTGAAATGTAATTTGCACTCCATGATGATTCCCTACTTGACAGTGACATTCAGTTTAAGGTTACACAACCTGTTGACTTGTTTTCTGAGCAAATCTGGAAAGCAGTGGAGGTCACTCTGTAAAATTAAGTAAATCCTCTACTCACGTGCAACATAATACCATGACAAGGATGATATGAGATGAAGCCTCTGTGATATACAACGATCCCAGCTGACCAAGCTACACCATAATACGGGCAGATGAAATAAATTGGATGAAAATAAGTATGGAGAAGTGGTAGAATTAAGGAGAAGCACCAAGATTCGACCATGGTGCAACCGAGATGAAAACTTGGGACTCATAGATGAGATCACATTGTATGGAATGTAATTACCTTTGAAAGAAGCGAGATCTAGAGGAGTTTTACCCGTGTCATCTTTGATATTTGCATTAGAGAACAGAGGTAGTAACAGTCGCAGGATGTCTCCGTGGCCGTGATAAGCCTGCAACACACAAACATAACTGCTTTTCTCTTTCATCTAATTCTGTCTGTATGAATCCACTGCTGTGGTCTTCAGGTAGTGTGCTGCCTTGTCACGCAGCAGGCCTGGTGTGATTCCCGGTCGGAACAGGCTCCCGGGTGAGGTTTTTTCGGGGTTTTTCCTCACTTGTAAGACAAATGTCAGGAAGCTTAGGGCCCAACAGTCCCCGAAAATCATCTGGCCATCATCATCATCATCATCATCATCCCTCACTGGTGTGGAAAGAAACGGGAAGCTACCACACCTATAATTCCCTAGTAAAGCTGCAAGCATAGCATGAAAACATTATTAATTTTTATATTATTTTAAACATTTTGCAACAAATACTTATAATTTTTTTTACAATTATTAAATATATATATATACATATATATATATCGGCCGCGGTGGACTAGTGGATATGCTCCTTGCCTCTGGTCCCGAGGGTTCAAACCCGGCCGTGGTCGATGGATTTTTTAGGATGGAAAAATCCAAGGAGCAAGTCCTCCAGGAGGGACTTTAAGCCGTGGCTCCTGAGTCTGAAGATTTTCAGGCTCGTAAAAAATCCTTAAGCCTGAATGAAAAGGCCTCTAAGCAAAATTTACCAAATTTTCCCATCCTACTAAAACTCCTGGCGCGACAGGCCTACAAGGCCCTTAGCCTACCAGCCGGCTGCTGGCCTCACATCCACATGTGTCAATCACAGAGGTAGATGATCAACAGCCAGTGTAGGGGTGACATGTGGTTAGCATGTCGAGTCCCCCAGCCGTTATAGCTGGTTTCCTCAACCAGGAGCCGCTACTTATTGTAGCTCCCAATTGCCTCACGATGCTGGGTGGGCACCGGTCCCATACTGGCCGAAATACCATGAGAAAATTTCTTCCCCCATGGAGACTCGAACCAGCGCAAGTCCCGTAGCTCTGCACCAAGGCTTCCTACCTTAACCGCTCGGCTACGGCGCGGGACTTCCCATCCTACTACTACCTTGGTTTCCTAGATGTCAGTATGAGGTGGAACGTTGACCACGGACCACTCAAAATGACATCTATACGAAAACAAGTGTAACTAAATTAGTATGGTTCAAATTCTTCCGTGTAGGGGGAGAGCACCTAAATCTCTGTTAAGGGAAAACATGGGCTTACAATTATAATACAATATATATGCAAAATGTTGCATTTATCTCAAATGATATTGTTGAGCACATGCACAAACTTCTGCTAGATGGCAGAAATACCCCGTAAAATCGGAATGGCCAACATTCAGAAATATATTTTAAGAAATAAATGTTGAAGATTAAATTAAAATACTTGTACCTCACCTTATATTCAATCTTGTAATTTAAATTAATTTTCCTATAAAAGTTCAAAATAAATGTTCATTCATTTTGTCTTGTTAGGTTCTGATGGGAAAAATTAGTGTGCATCAGATTAGTGTACACTTCATTAAATAATATACATGTAATTTATTTTGTTTCGTTAGGAAGATGGAAGTTGGTGCACATCCATTTCTAATAAATGTTTGGGAATTTATTGCGAAGATTGGTCATACCAATTAAAATAGAATTTTTTATCACTCACCTCATACGAGGGCGGATCGGAAAGTAACGCAAAATAATTTTTTTTATTTAAAAGTTTAATAGTAAAAAAAAGGAAAAAAATCACAAATGAACTTACATCTTTTACCTACTTTTCGACATAGTCACCAACTTTCTCAACACATTTTTCCCATCGTGTTACCAGTTTCAATATGCCCTGTTCGTAGAAGTCCGTTTGGTTGGAGTGTAGCCATCTGCGCACTGCTGATTTCACTTCCTCATCTGTCTCAAAGCGTTTGCCGGCCAGGAATTTCTTCATGGGACCAAACAGATGAAAGTCCCATGGTGCAAGATCCGGACTGTATGGTGGATGCTGGAGCACCTCCCAACCAAATTCGGCAATTTTCTGACGAACGACAGAGCAACATGGGGGCGAGCATTGTCATGAAGAAGTTTAACGTTAATGTTGTGACGTTTGTCACGATGCAACTTCACCAAAGTTTTAATGTAGGCCGCAGCATTCACAGTGGTCCCGTGTTCAGCAAAGTCCACCAATAAAACACCATGCATATCCCAGAACACTGTCACAAGCACTTTCCTGGCAGATTGAGTCACTTTGAATTTTTTCTTTACTGGGGAACCAGCATGTTTCCACTCCATTGATGCCTGCTTTGTTTCGGGTGTGTAGTGGTACGCCCACGACTCATCACCTGTGACGATTCCTTCCAGAAAGTCATGTCCTTGTGCGGTGTACCGCGTTAAGTGGTCCAAGCTTGCCATCATTCGCTGGCCCTTGTGGTCGTCTGTCAGGTTCTTAGGCACCCAGCGAGCACTAACTTTACAGAATTTCAAATTTCATTAACAATATCGTACACCGCACCATAGGAAATGTTGAACTTCTGTGATAAGGCTCGCAGTTGCACACGCCGGTCGTTCAGAATTGCCGCCTCAATGCCTCTGACATTCTGCGGGATTGCTGCTGTTGTCGGCCGGCCGGAGCGTGGCGAATCACTAAGGTTCACGCATCCCTCTTGGAAGAATGTGCACCACCTGGAGACATTGCTACGGTCCATACAATCATCCCCATACACGCCACGCATGTCCCTGTGAATTTCACTGGGTTTATGCCCTTTGGCCCACAAAAATCGAACAACACTTCTCTGTTCCTCACAGGTGGACGACTGTAGCATGCGCGCCATCTTTGTTGCATAGTTCAAGCTTCTCTTGCAAGAGGTGCACCTGAGAAAAAAATACCATCTGTAGTGAAAACTTCAAACTACATCTCTGTGAAATTTCAACATTCTAGCTGCAATACCAAGGCAGAAAAAAATTATTGTGCATTACTTTCCGATCCGCCCTCGTATATGAGGTGAGTGATGAGAAAATACTACTTTAATGAATATACCTCATAGTGAGAATTCCTAAAATAAGTAAGTGGTCATATCAATTTCACACATATGTCTGCCATTTAGCAGAACTTTCTTTAAGCATTCACATATGCACGCTATAATTGTGCAGAATTTGGAAAAATTCTTGGATAAGGTAAATTAAATAAAAGGAGTTAGAAAAGCACGACTGACCTCATATTTGTAACCTTCCTCGTGTCACTTCCTTTAAATATTAAAAAAAGGGGTAAAGTAAAACTTTCTCCATTCCATTTTAATATGTACTCACAGCGAGGTGCAGAGGAGTCATTTTGGGCATGTTCTCTCCGCTGAGATTGAAGTACGAGCCGACAGCCGCCAGCAGGAACTCTAGACCGGTCTGGTTACCACCTGCGACTGCATAGTGTATTGCTGTGTATCCCTGGTTGTCGCGTATCCGTGGGTCAGCCTTGTGTTGCAGTAGGTACTCTACACACTTCCCATCCACGTCCTGTGCTGCTGCCTGGTGGAGCGGCGTGCAACCATCCACGTCCTGCTTGTTCACTTGGCTCCCGATACCAACCAGAGCATACACACAGGGATACTGGCCTTGAGCAGCTGCATAGTGCAGCGGTATGCGGTACTGTGCATCTTGCAGCTGAAAGTTGGCTCCACTGCTCACTAGCAAGTCTAGGCAGTCTACAGAACTGCAGACAAACCAAATAATATCATCAAAATATGTTAAATACATATATTCAGGGATATACTGGCCCAGTGAATGATAACGAGTCGTGGAGAATTAGATATAATTAGGATCGTAAGTTTAAAAATCTATATATTTAATTAATGTTGCGAAGTAAACATTATGAGGTATAATCATTAAAATTCATCGGAGAACATATTGTTTAAACAACTCACCTCATAGGATTCATGCTTCCATGATATCGCGATTTCAAACATAATCATGTTCATCGTCAGCCATAACTCCGACTGTTGAAATTCTTCGGCCGTCAACTATTCTATTGTCGCCATCTTCAGTGCTGCCATCTATGGTTGAATTTATGAACTTCGAAATCAATGTAATTTCGTTAGGGATATCAAAATTCATTGATCTATTTTTGTTGGGGAAAAAATATACATTCAGAAAAACAAAAATAGATCAATGAATTTTGATATCCCTAACGAAATTACATTGATTTCGAAGTTCATAAATTCAACCATAGATGGCAGCACTGAAGATGGCGACAATAGAATAGTTGACGGCCGAAGAATTTCATCAGTCGGAGTTATGGCTGACGATGAACATGATTATGTTTGAAATCGCGATATCATGGAAGCATGAATCCTATGAGGTGAGTTGTTTAAACAATATGTTCTCCGATGAATTTTAATTAAAATCTATAATTCGTAAATTATAGTCATTTTTTAACATCTTACCTGATATTTTGTTTCTTGAAACACGGGAACTAGTTTTCGAGAGAAGGATCTCTCTCATTTTCAAGTCATAATGTTGGTCGAAAATGAGAGAGATCCTTCTCTCGAAAACTAGTTCCTGTGTTTGAAGAAACATAAAATATGAGGTAAGATGTTAAAAAATGACTCATTAATTTACGAACTAAGAACCTCATAACGTTATTTCCCATATCTAACTATGATTAAAAATCTATAATTTAACTAAATAATTGATCTGGAATAAAGATATACCCACCGAGAGTAAAATGACAATGTATAAAACTTATTTCAAACCAGTTCTAACACATGCAGCTGAGACTTGGACATATACAAAGGAGGAATTGAGCAGAATCCAAGCTACAGAAATGAAATTCTTATAAAACAAGGAGAGATAGAATAAGGAATGACAAAATCAGGGAGACATTAAGCATAGAAAAATTAATGACATAGAGAAAAATAGATTAAAATCGTTTGGACATTTAAAAAGAATGGAAAAGGAAAGACTACCCCAGAGACGTTAAATCTCAAGATACAAGGAAAACGACCACGAGAAAGATGGATTAACCAAGTGAAGAAAAGTCTACAAGAGAGAGGATACGACTGGGAAGAACTAAAAAAGAAGCAAAGCATGGGAAGATAGAGATGGTTGGGCATATTTGGAATCGACCTTCCGAAAGGAGGACACGATATGAGGATGATGATGATGAAGATCATTTCATATAGTAGGTCATCGGTGATGATGAAACTGTGTAAGTTTTGAAATCAGTCTATTTACAAGACTGGATATGAGGTGACAGAATTCATTTTAAATTTTATAATCCCAAACATCTCTTCCGTCATCACTTTCTTAGGTATGCATTCTTTTTAAGAATCAAATGAATCGTCAATTCTTCTTACCTCATACATCTATGATTTTTAACACAGAACTGCAGTATTGGAAAAAACATCTTTTCCATCCCCAGCTGTTTTCACAACTGAATCATGAAAACAGCTCAGGATGGAAAAAGAAGATAAGAAGATTTTGTTGAGTTGTTTCTTGACTCACCTCATGCTTCTTAACTCCCTCGCAGATCTGATTTCGTCACTGTATTTGTGACATTCTCAATGCTGTTCACATTCACAACTGACGTCCAATGGTCTCCTGCAGACTGCAGGAGAGGAGACCATTGGACGTCAGTTGTGAATGTGAACAGCATTGAGAATGTCACAAATACAGTGACGAAATCTAGATCTGGGAGTTAAGAAGCATGAGGTGAGTCAAGAAACAACTCAACAAAATTAAAATAAACCTCATAGTGTTATTTCCTGCCTACATAACTTAATGAAGGTAAGAAGAATTTGATTCATTTGATTCTTATTAAGAAAACCTCATAATGTAAAAATTCCCAAATTTATTATATTAGTATGCATTCTCTGTCCTTTCTGTGAATGTGTCTGATCCATTGCATTTTTTTTTTAATTTCACAAGAGTTGATAAATCAGGTTCCTTAAAAAGGTCATACATTTCCTTATTATACCTCATTCTCCATCTTCCATTCTCTTTTACTGGTCCATATATCCTTCTCAAAATCTTTCTTTCAAAAGTGTTAATTAAATTTTCAGAGCTCTTTGTCACAGTACAGTATGTAGGTTTTATATAGTCTTATTTTAACTTTTCTAAAGATAATTTTGGGATTTTAGGATTGGAAGTAGTCCATACCAATAAATTACAAAGAATCCCTGAGAAAAATATTCCCTACCTCTGATTCGTTCACCACAAAGAAGAAGAAGAAGAATACTCACCCTTTAAATGCAGCTAGGTGAAGAGGAGTCTTGCCCGTATTGTCTTGTGCGTCGAGATCCACTCCAGCCTGCAGGAACTTGCGACAGCACTCCACATAGCCCCCCAGACAGCACATGTGCAGAGGTGTTCGGCCTGAAATTTATTCTCAATCAGCAGGAAATCTCATTATATTTGAAAAAAAAAATATATGCTCGGACTGGGGTTTGAAACCAGGACCTTTCGCTTTCTATGCAATCTAAATGCAAATTTTCCTCTTATATACTCATGTCACCGTATACTAATTAACTAACTCACTGGCACTTTAGAGTCCAGAGGTTCATGGACTTGCAGACATAAACTCCCCATACATCTGAACATGAAGTATGGTGATAAAGATTATTTTTTATTTAAAGATTTTAAATTTAAATTTAGGGATTTTAGATAAAATAAAAGAATCTAGAAAAAAGTGGAAAGAACATGTTCAAAGAATGAATGATGATCGCATTCCAAAAATTATACTTAATTACAAACCAAAAGGAGACAGGAATGTTGGTAGACCGAAAAAGAGATGGATTCAACTTTTTGAATGAGAATCTATGAGACCGAAACAAGCCACATGGGTTTAGTCCTCGATTGCTGATGAAGATGAAATTTAAATTTAGATAATTTGTGCTTGGATTTCAATAGAAGAGCATCAGCACATAAAGCTGAAGGTTTGGTGTTGGTTGGTTGGTATCTAATGTCGAGCACTTGATAATGAAATCATTCACTCTCTTGCACTCCAATATTTAGCAGAAAGGCTGGTCTCTTCTACAAAAGCTGGACAACGGAGGAGATGGTTTCTTTCCATATCTTCATTTAAATTGCAAAAAAGGGCATTTAGGTGAATCTGTTATGCCAAGTCTGTGTAGGTGTTTATTCAAGCAGTCATGTCCCATTAGCAGTCTGAATGTTGCTACTGCAGATTTTCTTTGTAATGTAGTAATGTCATAAGCTTGTAGATTTTCCCATTCCTTTCCAGATGTTTTGGTGGTGTATTCTTCTCTAAGTTTATTGATATATTTATTTGAGATAATTCTTTTGATAGAGTGAAAGGAAACTGGGTTTGGTGTTGATTCTAAGTTCAAGCGGAAAACATTTTCTCTTTACCATTGATTACAATAGCTTAAATGATCTCAATTGCAGCCATTAGAAAACAACACGTCCAGGTGGGAAAACAAATATCGAGGTGAGATGTATACTTCTGATTCATTTGTGTTTCATTTCTCATCCATTTTTATAGACTATTTAACTCATGCCACAAATGCTAGTCAATGACCAATCGCGTTTCAATGAATGTTGTTTTACAACCAATGACAGTCGTGTTTCACCTCGCTCTTTATCAGCTCCTGCTTTAGTGATAAAGAAAGCTCCTCCTTTCTAATGTTCTGAACAGGTCAAAGCATTATTTTTCTCCAACAAATACATTGAATATAGCAAATAGTGAAAAGATCCCTTGATTCTACTGAGTTGTTTACTAAAAAAACAAATGAATAACCTGTAATGTTGATTATGATATATAGTTTGATGTGTTTCATTATTTCTCCACTTGGGTGCACTCTTACAATATTGCAATCTTATTTGGCAATAAATAATATGATCAAGCAGCAGTGAATGAACATAACCTCACATTTCTGATTTGTTTTCAAACATCGCTGTTTACATTAAATATATAAATATTTTAATATAACTACAGTTAAACAATGATTTGTGAGTAAACAGCTTAATTTTATTATTGTTTATTTTTAATTATTTCACTCACTTCATATGAAGTATGAGGTGAGTGAAATAATTAAAAATAAACAATATTAAAGAATCTCATAGTGTTATTTCCTATCTACACAGCTTAATTTTATTCGTTAAATAGTCCTAACAAATGCCACTCTTGATTTCCAAATTATCTAGATAAATTGGAAATCACTCGTGGCATTTTTTATGATTATTATGTCTTGCTGTTGATTATGTATACGTTAAAGTTCAGCAACATTACCTTCATAGCCTCTCTTGTTAGGGTCAGCTCTAAAACTCAACAGAGTTCCACTGAGAAGCTCGTGGCCGTAGAGGGCAGCAATGTGCAGTGCTGTGCATCCATCCTTATCCATACTGTCCACAATAGCACCTGTAACAACAACATCTTGTCTTTTATATTTGAAGAGAAAAATTATACGCATTGAAAAAAGCCGTACTGGCAATTATAATGTAATGTATAATTCCCAAATATGTCTTCTTAATATAGGAGCCGCCATTTGCAAAGATAGAAGCAAAGGCTTCAAAGCATTTGGTGGGCGGGAATTACAACGTATATAGAGAAAAATTTGCGTTTAGATCGGTACTTGCTCAGGTAGCTCAAATGGTAGAACACTTGGACTAGAAAACCAAGGGTCCCGGGTTCAAGTCCCGGTCTGAGCGTATAATCTTCTTCTCTCTTCAAATATGATTTATCCATCATTGAGATGTATGAAATTAATAATAAGAACATCTAAAAAAGCCGTACTGGCATTTATAATGTAATGTATAATTCCCAAATATGTCTTCTTAATATAGGAGCCGCCATTTGCAAAGATAGAAGCAAAGGCTTCAAAGCATTTGGTGGGCGGGAATTACAACATATATAGAGAAAAATTTGCGTTTAGATCGGTACTTGCTCAGGTAGCTCAAATGGTAGAGCACTTGGACTAGAAAACCAAGGGTCCCGGGTTAAAGTCCCGGTCTGAGCGTATAATTTTTCTCTTCAAATATGATTTATCCATCATTGAGATGTATGAAATTAATAATAAGAACATCAAACTTGTCTTTTACTCAGTCTAACAAAATGCTCTGCTAGCTCAGATGGTAGCATTCTTATCTCCTAACTAGCAGATGCAATTATAACTGAATAACGTTCAAATTCCAAAATAGTAAAAACAAAAAAGGAATTTGGACACTCGCACTAAGGAACACTTCAGAAATATTAAAAATGGTGAAATTGAAAAATCAGCTATTGCAGGACATAGTTTATTGGAGAATCATAAAATGGAAAAAGAAGCCCATTTTTAAAACATTTGGAAAAACCTTTAGAATTGACAATTTGGGAAAAGATATATATTCAGAAGAACAAATTTAGATCCATGAATTTCGAGATTCCTGATGAACATGACCTCATTTCAAAGTTCATCAAATCAACACCAGATGGCAACGTTATTGATGGAGATTCCAACAAAAATCTGGTAGTCATAATGTTAGTTGAAAATGAGAGAGATCCTTCTCTTGAAAACTAGTTCCCGTGTTTAAAGAAACATAAAATATGAGGTAAGATGTGAAAAAATGACTCATTAATTTACGAATTAAGAACCTCATAATGTTATTTCCCATATTTAACTATGAATGAAAGTAAAACCATAGGGAAGAGAACATTAGATATAAGATGGAGTAACCAGACACACAGGCTGGGATTGGAACACAAGAATTATGTACAGGCAGAGACCAATGGAAGACAACTTTGTATCTAGACCCAATATTGATAAACTAGGATTAGATACCGTATTATTTAGAATCCAAAACTTAGAAATGTCTCTGGTAATTTTGAGAGTCAAATACTTACCATTATCTATAAGTGTTTTGGAACGAGTGAAGCGGCCATGTATAGCCGTCATATGTAGCGGTGTTCTGCCATCTTCACTCTGCAGGTTTATGTCTGCTCCAACTTTAATCAGCACCTCCAGACAACCCACTCCATGCGTCGAGGCAGCAGCTATGTGTAGGGGGGTCTGTTACAACACAAACATACAAATGTTAAAACTCTTAGCGTCGTATGTTAGAACATTACTCTCTACTCAAATTACTTCCAATCACTAGTGAGCTGATTCACCGTGAGCAATTGCTGAGAACGAATTAACGGCCGACTTATCGGTCATGCACGAGAGTCGACGTTTTCGTAATATTGGCAACGAATTACCCAGAATTCTCAGCGATAAAACCACTTCCGTTATTTTCGTCTGCTATAGAGGAATGCATTTATGCTTGCATCCCGCAAATAATACCGTATACAAACACGTCTGTGACACGCAATATTACGCCGATTCTCCTGTTCTTCCAGTTGAATTCTTTGGTAGACTCTATCAAATTCCTCTTCTCCGTGTATACCGAAAACATGATCGAAGTCTTCAAGGTCCGACATCTTGGATAAATGTTGGATAAAGCAGCAAAGTACATCGATTACCATCGGTTCCCGTTCGGTTCCCTTCGGGATTTTAATTTGAGTTGCTCATTTAAGCTACCTCCGCAGGTAGCTTACAAATTTAACCAATTATTATCGTATGAACAGATTTCTGAGTAAGCAAAATCGTATTAGCATACAACTTGCTCAGCAGAGAAGGCATTTTACTGTCTAATGCGTCCAAACATGCGATCCTTAATGTCTATAACACTGCTCTCTTCAATCAAATGAAAATACCTCAGTTACAGATTATGTATTGGATTAAGAGAGAGGTTAAAGATATAAGTTTGCAATCAATTAATATAAGAGAAAAATTTGTGTTTGGAGTTTCTCAGATAGTTCACTTATTACAGCATTCACCTAGAGTGCAAAAGGTCTTGGGTTCAAATCTCAGTGTGAGCATACAATTTTTCTCTACAAATATAATAACATGAAAACAGAATAACGGCTTGTGAAATGAGATTCATGCGCAGAACAGCGGGTTACACCAGATGGAATCAGAAAAGGAACACCGATATCTTAAAAGAATTGAAGACTACGCCAATTTTGGAATATATTAAACAGTACCAACTAAATTGGAAACACCATCTTGAAAGAATGAGTTCAAATCGGATCCCCATGGCGGTTTATAATTATATACCAAGAGGACGAAGATCTCTGGGCCATCCTATGAAACGCTGGAGGGAAAATTTTCTATAGGATCGTAACAGGCCTTGGCCTAATACTTGGAAGGAAGAAGAAGAAGAAATATAATTTATCCATCATTGACATATATGAAACAAATAATAAAAACATCAAAATATCCGTACTGGCTTTATAATGTAATGTAAAATTCTCAATTAAATGTCTTTTTAATAAAGATGCCACCATTTGCAGATAGAAGCAAAGGTTTCATAGCATTTGGTGCATGGGAATTAATACCATAGGCCTACATAAGAGAAAAATTTGCATTTAGATTGGAGATTTTCAGATAGCTCACTTGGTAGAGCATTTCCTTAGAGTGCAAAAGGTCCTGGGTTCAAACTCCAGTCAGAGCATGTAATTTTTCTCTTCAAATATAAAGTAAATTAATATTATGCAGCTAAAGCTATTACTATAATCAAAATAAATAAACTAATAAACACAGCTAATTTGAATTATTCTGAGTTGTCCTTTGACACACCTCATATCTCTACTATATAACTTAACTAATTTTATTAAAAATTACAATGGGAAGTAACAGTATTAAGTATTTACAATTAATAATACAAATCAGAGAAATCTTTTTACATCTCACCTCATGAAATTACGCAATTTTCACAGGACCAGTTTCTGGAGCCGTTGTTCTTATCCTCATCTAAAACTATGACTGTTAACATTCTGCTGTTACCATCAACTTCCCAAACTGCCATCTGATGCCAATTTTATGAAGTGTAAGATTAAATTTTGCTTGTCGGGAACTGTAAAAATTCTTCTGAGTGTGTTTTTCCCCCCCCCCAAACTGTTAATTGCAAAGGCTTCTCTAAATGTTTTAAAAGTTTAGTTTCTTTCCCAATTTTGTGAATCTCTAGCAAACTATGAGCTGTAATTGCAAAATTCCTCAGGAATTTCAAAATAATTTGATTTCAAGTTCTTCGGTCAACCAAAAGATGGAGTGGGAGGTGACTGCAGAGTTACCTTATTTACTAGGAAGAACCTCATAATGTTACTTCCTATTGTAATTTATTAATAGTACATGATGTTGTAAAGTTTCATTTTCCGACCTCTTAAATACCAGAATAAGACATAATCCTCACCTGTCCTCTATAATTAAGTGCATTGATATCAGCTCCATAGTAATGCAGTTCACTGCACACGTTTGCATGCCCGTTCAGACAAGCTATGTGCAGAGGTGTGTTTCCATACGAGTTCTTAGCATCCACCTCAGCACCACTCTCCAACAATATCTGCGCCACGTTCACGTTTCCACTGGCAGCCGCAGCATGTAGAGGCGTGTACAGCTGAAACAACATTCTGTATCATTTTTTGAACAGAATTTTTTTTCTTAAAAAATATTTTAATACCTCACGGTGTGTCCACTGTTGGTAGCAAGGCTGCTTCTTCACTAGCACATAGGGTTGAATACCACATAGCGTTGAAAATTTTAATTGTTAAATTAATTAAATTAAGAATTAAATTAATGTTTTTGTTACCTCACCTCATATCCTTTTTCTTCTAGACTGCAGTTTCGGAGCTTATCTCCATCATCAGTAGCCTCTGGTCGACCGGTTTTATGTCGTTTCTTGGCAGTTTTCTTCTTCCTTCTATCAGTGGACCGATGAACCTCTGGATCAGGTCAAAATTTGCGGGAGTTTCGAAATTCATGCGTTTGTCTTTCTTATTTTTTTGGATGCGGATTTTTTCCAAGACTGTGAGTTCTTTTTGTTTATCTGTGCATTTGATTAGGCTAGCTTCTGTATCAATTAAATGTTTTTCAGACCAAGCATGGGCTGCTACAGCTGACTTGTCCACTTCACCCATTTTTATATTTCTAAGATGTTCTTTCAATCTAGTTTTTAAATTTCTTTTTGTTTTTCCTATATAGATTTTGTCACAATCCTTACATTTGATTTGATATATTCCAGATTTGTATTCTTCTTCAATTTTTTTCAATTTTGTTGGTTTTAATTATCTTGTTTAGGCTGTATTCATTCTTTGGAGCCAATTGAATGTTAAACTTTTTAAAAATTTTCTGGAACTTGTGGTGTTTTAAAGGATGGTAAGTGAATTTTTTGAATCTCATGTTCTCTTCTGTCTGTTTTTTAAGTATGCTTTCATTGATTAATTTTTTACTTTTAAATTTATTTTCTTGTGTACCATGTTTTCTTCATAACTATTTTCTATTGCTACTTCAATTATGTATTCTTTTTCTTCTTCATATTTTTCTCTGTTCAGGGGTACATTCACCAATCTGTGTGTTAAATTATAACCTAACCTACCGAAACCTAACAGTTCCCGAAGATAACCAAACCTATCTCTAACTAACCAAACCTAACTTAAACTTACCTAACATACTCTTTTCAAAATTTTTATAATTTTTTCCAAAATTTATTTTTTCGAATTTTATATATATTCTATTAATTTTTTTATAAATTTTCATAACTTTTTAAAAATATGTATACATTTTTTTTCAAACTTTTTATATTTTTTTCATAATTTTATATTTTTTCAAATGTTTTATATTCCTTTTCAAATTTGTTATATATATTTTTCAAAATGTTTATATATTTTTTCAAATTTTTTATTTTTTTAATTTAATATATTTTTCAAAATTTGTATTTACTTATTTTTTTTTCAAAATTTTATAATTGTTTTAAATGTATGTGTGTATATGTGTGTATATATATTGAGACATTTATTTCCTTCAAACATTTTATTTCATTTTTAATTTTTTTTTTCAATTTTTTCAAAATGTTTGTATTTTTTTCTTCAAATTGTATGCATATTTTATTCAATATTTTTATTTCATTTTTTGAATATTTTTCAATTTTTTTCAAAATGTTTGTATATTTTTTCCAAATTGTATATATATTTTTTCAATTTTCACAGTTTTCTTAAAAAAATATAATTTCAAAAGTTCTTATTTATATTTTTATAATATGAATCATATAAAATTTTATAATACAAATATAATTATGATTATTAACCTGACATTGTCCTGGCATTAACCTCATCTAAACCTGACTTCAACCTGACATAATCAGATTTTAACTAGATTTTAACAGGACTTTAATCAGACTTTAACTGAACCTTAACCGGAATTTATCTGGACCTTAACCAGACTTTAACGTGTGTTTAACTGGACTTTAACCTGAGTTTATCCTGATTTTAACCTGGCTGTTGCCTTACTTAGCATAACATTAGCCTGACTTTAGCCCATTTCAATCCAAATAAAGCGTGACATTAACCCATCTTTAACACGGTTTTACCCCAATTTTCACCCGAATTCTGTCTGACTTTAACATAACCTATCCTAATCTAAACTAACCTAACATAACCTGACCACAACCACCATAGCTAAACTAACCTAATCTAATCTAAAGTAGCATAGTTCAACCAAACCTAACCTAACCTGACCCCAAACATACCTTACCAAAGCTAACCTATCATAGCCTAACAGTTCCCTAAGATAACCAAACCTATCGTCAACAAACAAAGTCAAACCTAACTTAACCTTACCTAACATATTCTTTTCAAAATACTAATAATTTTTTTCAAAATTTCATTTTTTTCATAAATTCTATATTTTTTCCAATTCTTCTTCTTCTTCTTCCTTCCAAGTATTAGGCCAAGGCCTGTTACAATCCTATAGAAAATTTTCCCTCCAACGTTCAATTTTTTTTCAAAATATTTATATATTTTATTTCATTTTTATATATATGGTTAAAAAACTCTATACCTTTTTATAAATTTTCATAACTTTTTCAAAAATTTTATATATTTATTTCAATTTCTTTAGTATTTTTCCAAATATTTTATATCCCTTTGCAAATTTTTTATATATTCTCTTTCCAAATATTTTATATCCCTTTGCAAATTTTTTATATATTCTCTTTCCAATTTTTTTTTACTTTTTATAATTTCAAAATTTAATATTTTTTTCAAAATTTTTATATATTTTTTCAATATATTAAAAAATATATATATATATATTTTTAATATATTTTCTTCAGAATTTTTATTTAATTTTTTGACTATTTTTCTACTTTCAAATTTTTTTCAAATTTTATACATAATTTTCTTTAATTTTCAGTTTTCTTCAAAAATACAACTTTCAAAAGTTCTTATATATATTTTTATAATATAAACCAAACAAAATAATATAAATTTTTATAATATAAATATAATTATATTTTAACCTGACTTTGTCCTGGCATTAACCTCATCTAAACCTGACTTACACCTGACAATCTGATTTTAACTAGATTTTAACAGGACTTTAACCAGGCTTTACTGGAATTATATTTTATTCAAAATTATCATAATTTTTTCAAATTTATTATATTTTTTCGATGTTTATTTATTTTTTCGAGATTTATGAATATTTTATTAAATTTTTACATTTTTTTTATTTTTTAAATTTTTTTTTTTTTCAAAATTGTTTATACTTTTTTTATAATTTTTCACAACTTTCTAAAAAAATTATTATTTTCTTTCAAAATTTTAATTTTATTTCAAAGTTTTTATATTTTTCAAAATTTTTATAAATATTTTCAATTGTTTTATATTCCTTTTCAAATTTTTTTCAAAATTTTAATTTTTTTATAAATATTTTTACATTTTTTCAAAATTTGTATATATTTCTTTAAATTTATATATATATATATATATATATATATATATTTAAGACATTTATTTTCTTTATAATTTTTATTTAATTTTTTGAATATTTTTTTCAAAATTTTTGTATATTTTTTTCCCAAATTGTGTATATATTTTTTTCAAATTTCACATTTTTCTTAAAAAATATAATATTAAAAGTTATTTATATTTTTATAATATGAATCATATAAAACAATATAAAATGTTATAATATAAATATAATTATATGATTTTTAACCTGACATTGTCCTGGCATTAACCTCATCTAAATCTGACTTTAACCTGACATAATCAGATTTTAACAGGACTTTAAACGGACTTCAACCGGAATTTATCTGGACCTTAATCAGACTTTACCATGACTTTAACTTCTGTTTAACCGGACTTTAACCTGCATTTAACCAGTCTTTAACCTGAGTTTATCCTGATTATAACCTGGCTTTCGCATGACTTCGCATGACATTAGCCCACTTCAATCCGAATAAAGCGCGATGTTAACCCATCTTTAACATGGCTTTACCCCGATTTTCACCCGACTTCTTCTTGACTTTAACTTAACCTATCCTAATCTAAACTAACCTAACATAACATTACCTAACCTAACCTGATTACAACCAAATCTTACCAAACCTAACATAAGCAAACCTAAACTAACCTAACTTAATCTAACGTAACATAGTTCAATCAAACCTAACCTAACCTGGCCCCAAACATACCTAACCAACCTAACCTTACCAAAGCTAACCTGATGTAACCTAACTTAGCCTAAAAGTTCCCTAAGATTACCAAACCTATCTTTAACAAACCAAACCTAACTTAACCTTACCTAACATATTCTTTTCAAAATCTTTATATATTTTTCAAAATTTAAACAATTTTTTCAATTCTTTTTTATATTTTCGAAATTTTTATATATTTTATCTTCTTCTTCCTTCCAAGTATTAGGCCAAGGCCTGTTACGATCCTATAGAAAATTTTCCCTCCAGCATTTCATAGGACGGCCCAGTGATCTTCGTCCTCTTGGTATATAATTATAAACAGCTTTGGGGATCCGATTTGAACTCATTCTTTCAAGATGGTGTTTCCAATTTAGTTGGTACTGTTTAATATATTCCAAAATTGGCGTAGTCTTCAATTCTTTTAAGATATCGGTGTTCCTTTTCCGATCCCATCTGGTGTAACCCGCTGTTCTGCGCATGAATCTCATTTCACAAGCCGTCATTCTGCTTTCATGTTGTTTTTTTAGTGTCCATGCTTCACTACCATAGGTCAACACTGGTCTAGCCAAAGTGTTATATAAACGTAATCTGGTGTTTTTTTGTACAAAGGATGGTTTCATAACTTGATTAATAATTCCTAAACTTTTATTATAACTAGTAACTTTTTCAGGGATATCCTTTTCATCCCAGATAGAGAGATAATATCCAAGATATTTAAATTGATTAGATCTCTCTAAAATTGTATTCTGGAGACAGATTTTACTTTGTATGGGGTCCTTCCCATGAAATGCCATAATTTTAGTTTTGTTAATTGATATTTCCATATTAAATTTGGCACCTATTTTTTGTAAATTATAAATTGATCGTTGCAAATCATTTTCGGAAAGTGCCAGAAGAGCTAAATCGTCTGCAAAAAGAATAGCATCGAGTTTGAGGTTCCTATTGATGGGTATATATCCTCGTTGTGTTTTCCTCCATTCATTTATTAATTTATTCATGTATATAATGATATATAATTATATATTTATATATATAATTATATATTTTATTGCATTTCTATGTATATATATATATATTTTAATTTTATATCTTTTAATAAATTTTCTAACTTTTTTCATAAAATTTACATATATTTTTTAAATGTTTATATTTTATTTCAAAATGTTTATATTTTTTCAAATGTTTTATATTCCTTTGCTAATTTTTTTTTTCCAAATTTTAATTTATATTTTCAAATTTTTTATAATTTTTAATTTAATATTTTTTCAAAATATTTATACATATTTTTTTAAATTTGCATATATATATATATTTTTTTTTTCTTCAAAATTTTTATTGATTTTTTAACATTTTTGTCTTTTTTCAAATTTTTGAAAATGTTTGTTTTTTTTTTTCAATTTTCACAGTATTTTTCAAAAAATACAATTTTCAAAAGTTCTTATTCATATTTTTATAATATAAAACATGCAAAATAATATAAATTTTTATATGATTTTAACCTGACTTCGTCCTGGCATTAACCTCATCTAAACCTGACTTACGCCCGACATAATCTGATTTTAACTAAATTTTAACAGGACTTTATCTGGACCTTAACCGGACTTTACCTGGACCTTACATGGACTTCATCTGGACCTTAACCAGAATTTATCATGACTTTAACCTGAATTTATCCCAATTTGCCTGACTGTAACCTGACAATTTCCTCACTTAGCATAACATTAGCCTGACTTTAGCCCAACTAAATCCGAATTAAGCGCGACATTAACCCAACTTTAACACGGCTTTACCCGATTTTCACCCGACTTCTGTCTGACTTTAACACAACCTATCGTAATCTAAACTAATCTAACCTAACCAAACCAAACCAAACCAAACCTAACCTAACCAAAGCTAACCTAAAGTAACTTAATGTAACCTAACCTAACTCACACTAACCTACCATAGCCTAATAGTTCCCTAAGATAACAAAACCTATCTTTAACTAACCAAACCTAACTTAAGATTACCTAACATAATCTTTTCAAAATTTTACATATATTTTTTAAATTTTTACAATTTTTTCTCAAAATTATCATAAATTTTTCTTTTCCAAAATATTTAATATTTTTTTCGAAATTTACATGCATTTTATTAATTTTTTTGAAAATTTTCATATTTTTTCATAGTTTTTATATTTATTTCAAAATTTTTGTATTTTTCCAAAATTTTGATATATTTTTTAAATTTTCATATTTTTTCAAATGTTTTATATTCCTTTTTAAATTTTTTATATATTTTTTCAAAATTTCCATTTTTTTTTTCAAAATTTGTATTTTTTTATATTTTTATATTTTTTTCAAAATAATTACATACATATATATATATATATATTTTTTTTTCTAACACATGCACGCACGCATAAAAAAAAAAAAGAAATTTAAGAAAGAAAAATTAATGTTTGCACTGGAATTTGAACCTGGAACTCTCATTCTCTGTACAAGTGTACTGTTCAAGTTAATATTTGTATCATCGTTTGAATGGTGTAATTAGACAGCACACTCGTATGGAGAAAGAGAGGTCCAGGTTTCAAATCCCGGTTCAAACATTAATTTTTCTTTCTTAGCATTTGAATGCTGTACCTCTTGTTTTCCATACGAGAGTTCTGTGCATTACACCATTCAAATGATGATACAAACAATAACATTTCTTTGTTTGTATCGTCATTTGAACAGTGAAATGAACAACACACTCGTACGGAGAATGAGAGGTCCAGGGTTCAAATTTTAACTTTTCTTTCTTAAATTAGATTCTATCCAGGACTGGAAAATGTTAATTTAAAGAGCACCTAAAATTAATTTTTCTTTCTTAAATCAACTTACATCTTTGTCCTTGACGTTGAGATCCGCCGCATGGTTAAGTAGAAGCCGCACTACATCCTCATAGCCCATGTGTGCTGCCCAATGCAGAGGACGACGATCCTTCTTGTCGCAAGCGTTCACAACACAACCATGAGATAGAAGTAGTTCTGCCATATCGTGGTTACCATTGTAAGCAGCATGATGCAGACTGGTACGACCGCCTCGGTCTGTCACGTTGATGTTTGGTAACAGCGGTATCAAGTTCTCTGCACACTGCACTGCATTGTTAGCTGCAGCTACATGCAGTGGTGTTTGCCAGTTGCGATCTCTTGCATTTATGTCAGCCTTGTGCTTCAGCAATATTTCCACAGTTTCCTGAAACATATAATATGCCCTAACTAACTCACTAACACTATCAAACCAGGAGTTTCATGTCCGAGCATATATAAGCTCTCTATACCAGAGTGCGTGTAGGTAAACAGTTTACAGAGACTTTTGAAATTCACAATGAGTAAAGCAAGGAGATGCTCTCCTCTAGTATTCAGCTTTCTACTAGAGCATGCCATCAAATCTTTAGAGGATTAAAAAAAAGGCATACAATTCAATGGTATTAATAAGCTGTTGGCATATGCTGATGATGTAGTATTAATAGGCAATAACGAGGAAATACTAAGGGCCAACATGCACACTCTATTGAGTAACACAAAGAAATACATTATATAATGGAAATGGGCAGTTAATGATAAATGAGGGAAATTTTGAAGAAGTGGCTGAATTTAAGTACCTATTATGTATTACAGGGACTCTTGTCTTCCCAACTTCTTTAAAAAAAAAAGCTGAACTGAATATAGTATAAAACTGTTATTCTCTGTTATGTAATATGTATGAGAAACATGCTAAACATGCACTCTTACTTTAAGGGAGGAGAAAAAAAATTAGTTTTTGATAACAAAGTTCTTAGGAACATTTTTGGACCAATAAGAGATAAACACATGAATGGAGAGGGCTACGTAACAGCGAGCTACAATATCTTTATGAAATACCAAATGTAATAAAAATAATTAAGAGTCATAGACTATAATGGACAAGGCATGTGACACAAATGGGGAATGAAACAGAGTATGGAAACTCCTTGTAGAAAAACCGGAGGAAAAGCACCCACTAGGTAAGGCAGGAATGAGGTCGGAAAATTAGCATTAACCATGATTTGAGGGAAATAAATTGTACAGGGAATGATTGGAAAACAATAGCTCATGATAGGGATGTATGGAGAGGTTATGTCTGCACAGTCATGAGCCTACGGATCTGATAGTGCCAATGAGTTAGTAAGGATATGGATTTAAAATTCATCGGAGAACAAAAGCATGAAATTTGTGGTGAGTTTTAAAAAAATGTTCTCTGATGAATTTTAAATGATTATACCTCATAATGTTTACTTCCCAACATTGATTTAATATAAGGATATGGATGTATGGAGAACTCGTGTCTGCACGGCTATGAATCTCAAGGTTTGACAGTACCAATGAATTAATGAGTCTTTAACACTTCAACTAAGTGAAGAATGAAATCACAGATGATATTTTGTAGATATGACAAAAAATCAACTAAGATTTATAGTGCCATCTTTGAACTGAATTTTACATAAAAATACCATCCTTTAATTAAGTTTCAGATAATTAAAATCAATTATGAAGCGAATAGTACATTATTAGATCTTGCTGTTGTTGTAGAAACACTATTCAAGATAAAACCAGTACCTCACTACCACTGCAACAAGCTCGATGCAGCGGTGTCAGCCATTTTGAATCCTTGGTGTTCACCCTTGCACCGTTAAGTATCAGAGCCTCCACTATGAGAGAGTTGCCTCTGAACGCTGCAGCGTGCAGTGGACTTCGCTTCTCTGGATCTTGATAATTCACGTCTTCTTTCTGCCCCAATAACAACCGCACTTCTTCCACATTCCCCATGAACACCGCCTTCACCAGCGGTGGCTACAACACACAACATCACCATTCATTATTAATATCACACAGCTAAGCTATTTCAACTAATGACAAATCAAACATTTCTGCCTTAATTAGAACAGTTTGGTTAAGGATACCTGTCAAAATAACAGAAACAATCCTGAAATTTAAAAAAAATAAGATTTTTTAAATTACAATAGGAAGTAACATTAAGAGGTTTTTATTAATAGTGAGTGGAGAACATATTTTTAACGACTCACCTCATATAATTTCAAATTTCTTTGATACCAGCAGTTTCAGACAATATCTTGTCCCTCTATCAATCATGTCTGAAACCGCCGGCATCAAAGAAATTTGAAATTATATGAGGTGAGTCGTTAAAAATATGTTCTCCACTCACTATTAATGATATAACCTCATAATGTTTACTTCCCAATATTAATTTAAATATATTAAGAGGTTTGTTTAATAATTGAAACATTTCGTCTCTTCATTCTAAACTCCTAAGAATTGTTTTTGTCGAACATATGTTTCAGAGCTTCTTAGCCCCAGTCTGTAATCGCTGACAATGGGGCTAAGAAGCTCTGAAACATATGTTCGACAAAAACAACTCTAAGAGGTAAGAATCAACAGACAAAATGTTTTAATTAAAAAAATTAGAATTTGAAACCCAGACCTTCAGCTTTATGTGCTAATGTTCTCCATTCAGTCCCACGCCATAGCTTAGTGGTTAAGGCAAGATGCAGAGTTATAGGAATTGTACTGGTTCAAGTCTCCATGGGGAGAAGAATTTTTTTCATGAAATTTCTGCCAGCATGGAACCAGTGCCCACCCAACATTGTGATGCATTTGGGTAGATACAGTAAGTAGTGGATCCAGGTTGAGAAAACCAGCTATAATGGCCAGGAGAGCCGACATGCTGACCACATGTCACCCCTTCACTGGCTGCATGATCTCTACATCTGTGATTAACACATGTGGAAGTGAGGTCAACAGTCTTATAGGTTTGTCGCACCAAGAAGTTTTTTTTTTGTAGGAGTTCTATCGTTCAGCTATTCAGGGCTCATTTCCATCCAAGCACAAACTTCTTTCTTTAATTATACCCTCTTGCCGCAGAGTAGTGAAACATCAATCACAATACAATTGAGTTGCTTCTAAATCAAGAAGACATTATGATGGGATTTTTACACAGTTAAAGCTATCCAATTATATTGTCAATACTTCACTATTCTGGTAAAAAAAGGGATTAAGATTGAATTAAAGTGAGAAGTTTGTGCTTGGATGGGAATGAAGCCCAAATAGCTCAATGGTAGAGCATCAGCACGCAAAGCTGAAAGTCTGATGTTGAAGTCCCAATACATGCAGAAATTTCTCTCTTTACCATTATTTCTAAATTATACAGGGATGATTGGAAAACATTACCTCAGTATAGGAACATATGGAGAGCTTATGTCCATGCAGCCATGAACCTACAGGTTCAATAGTATCAGTGAGTTAGTTACAATTATGGAAAAACTGCACTTAAACTAGCGTGAAATATTTTCAAAGTCCTTTAGAACAACAGTGCGCATGCGCCAGAGTTTATAGAGCCAGCAATAACCCACAATCGAACCACATATCGATTATCATTCTCGATTACTATCTGTCGCTATGAAATTTAAATAACCAATATTTGCAATAAATCCCCAAATCTATGTTAAAAAATATATTAATAATATTAAAATTACCAAACAATTATTAAAAATGGGTGTACACTTACTTATCACTCCCTAATGCTGATCCAACTAGCGATAACCCAAAACAGCGATAGAAAAATCATAGACTAAGTAATATATTCTGTGAAGAAAATAGCAGTCAGCATCACAATATTGTCTAACAGTGTCATAATATTGTGATTTGCATATTTAAATAAATACTTCAAAATTAATATAAAATTATAGAATATTCACCTGAAAGGTCCGTCTCCTCAACTCAATTAATCATTTAACTGTAGCGCTTTCGGGGCTTGTCCCATCATCGGCAGGATTCAATTCTATAATTTTATATTAATTTTGAATAAACCTCAACGGAACACATCATGAATCTTACAAAAGTTGATACTTCAAAATTGTCTAATAATGTTATAAAAATTGTTTGAAAAAGTTTAAAATATTAAATAATGTTAGTAAATACAGAAGAAGAGCTATAGTTTACAACAATATAACTGAAAAATCATGCGCTAGTAGAAGTGCAGTTGAGCCCAGACATCTCATTCCAATTGTCTAGAAATATGAGAGATTTAACCTCCTGCTACTCCAAGTTTCTGTTCCTATGATTACTACAAACACCTAATAACGTAAGAGTGGGGTTTACACACTCTCAGAGCACCAGTGCATTCTCACAAACATTGCCACATTGACTACAGATAAGGGAAAGTACAATATCATCAGTTAAATCACCACTGAATTTTGAAACTGTAAAAATCCGATAAATAAAATTATTAACGCATGTTTTTATCATTAATTTAACACTTCTTACTGAAGGATTATATTTGAAGAGAAAAATTTTCGCTCAGACCGAGACTCGAACCCAGAACCTTTGGCTTTCCAGTTCAATGCTCTACCAACTGAGCTACTGACGTAATTTGCAATCTAGACATAAATTTTTCTCTTATATACGTTGTAATTCCTTCACACCAAATGCTATGAAAGATTCTATCTTTGCAAATGGCGAGACTCGAACCCGGGACCTTTGGCTTTCCAGTTCAATGCTCTACCAACTGAGCTGCTGAGGCAAGTTGCAATCTAGATGCAAATTTTTCTCTTATATACGTTGTAATTCCTTCACGCCAAATGCTATGAAACCTTTGCTTCTATCTTTGCAAATGGCGAGACTTGAACCCGGGACCTTTGGCTTTCCAGCTCAATGCTCTACCAACTGAGCTATGAGGTAAGTTGCAATCTAGACGCAAATTTTTCTCTTATATACGTTGTAATTCCTTCATGCCAAATGCTATGAAACCTTTGCTTCTATTTTTGCAAATGGCGGCTTCTTTATTAAGAAGACTCTTATTATAACGTATATAAGAGGAAAATTTGCATTTAGATCGCAGCTTGCCTTGGTAGCTCAGTTGGTAGAGCATTGGGCCGGAAAGCCAAAGGTCCTGGGTTCGAGTCTCGGTCTGGGCGAACATTTTTGTCTTCAAATATACTGTTAACACATATTTAGACAAACCAATTAAATTACAAAAGACAGAGTTTGGAAGGAAATAAGAAAGAATATACAGCCATTTTTATGATAGGGAATTCAAGATAACACCAATAGCAACTCAATGACAGTGCTGCCATATAGGCCTAATAACCAACATTCCCCTATCCTGTTCTAATTATTATTTATAGTTACATTCACATGATTAATAATGTTTATATCACATCTTTAAGGTTATATCTATCACCATTTCTATTTTTTTTTTTTGCTACTTTTGTCTTCTAACCAAAAACTATGTATATATATTTCTAAGGTCATTAATCACATTTTACAGCAATAATTTGTCCTTTTTTTTTTAATAAAATTACTATGAGGTAATTTACAATTTATACAAATGAATCTGATATAATTTTTATTCTCACTCTTAAAACTCCGTGAATATTTCAAGGATAGGGTAAGCATTTTAAATTCAGTTGAATGAACAGCCCAATTCTTTATATAATTTATAGCATTCTACACACACAATACAACTTTGGCTCAAAAGAGAAATATAAGAACTGCATAATGACTCTGTTGCTGATGTGAATTAATCAAAAAGATACTCAATTTAATACACACTTTCTACAATGAATGGAAACTATCAAGAAATGTCAAAGTTACAATAAAGGAAATATACAAGACTAAGAGGAAAATGGAATTATTAAGGAAACTAGGAGCCGTTTGGAGTAAAGCACATACAATGTCTACGGAGTGAAAAGTAATTGTAAAAACATGAACTATTTAATTAAAAATTAAAGTTAAGATGCATAGAAAATAATTTGAAACTAATATTACCTCATCTAGTAACTGTTGTATCACCATGCTTAGGCCATTAGTAAAATATGTAATTATAAAAATGTAAACGAATTTAAATTAAAACCATTAATCGTTGCCATTTACTAAGAACCTGGATTAAATTATTGTCGTAGCACATTATATTATATCCATTTTTCTTTATTATATATTATTTGTCTATGTTCTTATAAAATTAACATAACTGCATCAAATCGTGGGATTTAAGCAGCGCTTATTATATACATGAAAAGCAAAATAACCAACATTTACACACAAAAATACGCTACACGCTCTTTATGATTATTGCTACATAAAAAATTTATATCACATGTTGGCAGCGCAAATCGCAACAATCGATTAAAAAACTACCAACATTACAGACAATTATAGCCCTCCCAATAAAAAAATTATATATAATAGAAAAGACGTATTGAAAAAATCAGCATTTTTTATAAATAATCCTGACTTTTTTTAAATTTGGACCTAACTGGCGCTATCGACCCCGGAAGTTCATAAAAGTGCTTGCACATACGTAACCTCTCAATAAATCGTTCTCTATGATCGCTATCCTGAAACTGTTTTCCAATTATTCCCTATTGTTCTCCCATTCGTTCTAATTGTTCCCTATATAATTTATCTCCCTCAAATCACGGTTAAAGTTATTCTCCCATCTCATTCTTGGTCTATCTACTGGGTGCTTTCCCAACAAGGAGTTTGCTTGCTCCTCTTTCATTCCCAATCTGTGTCATCTAATGAGACTTCTAGTCCACATATTTTATTTAGTCAGATCAAGGTCACTGTTTATCTATCACGTTGAATCCAGTGATAAGTTGTATGGTATGAGGAGTTGCATGGGTTGATATTTTCTTGTATTGCATCATCCAACCCTGTGCTTAGTTTTAAGACACAAGGATGAAGGGGTTTGACATTCTAGTATGATCTTGATCTCACGAAACTAAGTGGGCTATAATATTTGGATTCCATGTAGCTCACTGTTATATAGTCTTTTCTATTCACCTCACCGTTTCTCTCTCTTTAGTCCAAAAATTTTCCTAAGAGCTTTATTCTTAAATACTGAATTTTTCTCCACTTCCCCACAGTCGACGGCTGCAATGCTACGTTAAACTCATGTCTTGCCCGTCTTGCGGCCTCACAATCATTAGCATACCTTATTGCCCATGCAGCAATTGTAATTTGCTGTTGCATATTCAACGCCATTTTGACTAATGATGTAAGTTCTACACTGTTGTTTTATTCCATTGTTGTAATTTGAATAATTGCCTTTCCAACAGTAATTTCGTATTTCCTGTAATGGTAATACTTTCATCACACAACGCGATCAAACGTATAGCCATATTTATGATTCACCCCGTACTATGAAAATATTTATGGGAAACCAGATGTTATAAGAACAGGTAAATCTCGTACACTGCAAAGAGCAGATCTGTGGTATGTATGGGAATGAAAGAGGGGCATGGAAACTCAAGTAAAACCAGAGAGAAAGACCCAGTCAGTAGGCCAAGAATGAGGTTAAACATAATTTGAGTAAGGTGGATTATACAAGGATTGATTGGTAAACAGCTGTGGATAGGAATGTAAGGATAAATTATTTTTTGGAAAAAAAAAAATTGTCTGAACCAGGAATTGAATGCAAAACCTGTGGTTTTATGCATCAGTGCATTGACCATTGTACTATCCAGACTTGATGATTTACACAGGACTTGTTTCAGGAGCCATCACTCCTATCATCAGCCAAAACTTGACTTTTTTTTTATTAAGAATCAGTTATATAATAATTTACAAATCACTACAAATACTTGCCTAAACACATGATATCCAATTTTTATCCAATACCACCATGTTGTCTTATGACAATATTTTCTCCTGGCACTGGAAGAACTGTATGTAATCCACTTCTGAGATTGGTGCACCTGGAAGGGAGAGTTATGTTACCCCGATGATATGTTGAATTGTCTTCCTTATTCACAGACCCTGATATTGTCAAGTTTATAAAGATAGGTAAAAGCAGTTCTTCTGATCAACATAACATCCATCCATCCATAGTAATTCTGCCCGAGGGCAGGTCTTTCACTGCAATCACAGCATTTTCATGCTATGCTTTGCAGCTTTACTAAGGAATTATAGGTGTGGTAGCTTCCCGTTGCTTTCCACACTGGTGAAGGATGATTTAAGATTTAAGATTTATTTAAGATTTATTTAGCCTGGTGGAGTTAAGGCCATGTGGCCTTCTCTTCCACTCACCAGGACAAACATATATTACATAAGAATATAACAATCTTAATTAACTCTAATATTAAACACTAAGTAAAAATTTGATCAAAAGATAATATCTAATATACATATTACGATCTATAATACAACCAGTTAATATTAGTTAAAATTAAGACTAAAACTAATAATAAAATGTATACAAGCAAGACATTAAATTGTCCCTGTCTAGTGTATATAAAAAACAGGAAAATAATGAGATATAGAAAACTAATTTTACGATTATACAATATTTAAAACAAAACAAATAAAAATATTTGTTATTCTTAATATTATTTACATAAATAATTAAATATATTAATATTGCTAAAAGAATACTATCAGTGAGGTGTATAAGTCAGTTTGTTATTAAATAATTCTTTAGTTTGTTTTTGAAGGATGTTATAGTTTGACAGTCTCTGACATAGGGTGGAAGGGAATTCCATGTTTTGGTAAGTGACACCGTAAAAGATAATGAATAATATACAGTGTGATGAGGCGGGATATAAAGGACAATGTGCTGATGGGATCGAGTGTCAAGATTATGTGTGTCGGATAGTCTGATGAAGCGGCGTGATAAATAATTAGGCGATGATGTGTGAAGTATTTTATAGAGAAGGGATAGGGAATGGACAGTTCTACGATCTCTTAGACGAAACCACGATAATTGTTCCAGGGACGGTGTAACATGGTCAAATTTGCGAATACCACAAATAAAACGTGCGCAAGAATTATGAACACGTTGAAGTCTTTGAGTGGAAATAATATTTAAGTCTGTAAAAAGAGTGTCACAATAATCAAAATGGGGCATTGCAAGTGTTTCTACTAACATTTTCCTAAGGGCGAATGGCAAACAATTTCGTACACGATTTAATGAATGTATTATTGAGAAGACTGTTTTGCATGTATGGTTTATTTGTGTATTCCAATTTAAGTTTTTGTCAATAAATACTCCTAGAATTTTTACTGTCTCACTATAAGGGATTTGAACTCCGTTTAGTGACACATGCGAAACTGTGTTTAGGTTAATTGTAGATAATAGTCTCTGATGACCCATAATGATTGATTGTGACTTTGTAGGATTTAATTGCAGTCCATATTTAACTGTCCAAGTCATTAGTGAGTCAAGATCCTCGTTAATTTTGGCAACAGCGTCATTTAGTGAATATTTGTCTGTGTGGATGTAGATTTGCATGTCGTCTGCAAATAAATTATGTTTGCAATGCTTTAGGGAGTTAGATATGTCATTTATGTAGATTGAAAAAAGCAAAGGTCCAAGTACCGAACCCTGTGGAACCCCAGCTTTACGGAAGGACCAAGAAGAACATAATGTATGATTTCCTATAACAGATTGCTGGCGCTCATGAAGGTAGGAATTGAACCATTTCGTGGCACTATCAGAGAGTAAGAGGTTTTTAAGTTTATGCAACAATAAGTCCAAGTCTACCGTGTCGAATGCTTTACTAAAGTCCAGTAATGTAAGAATGGTAAGTTTTCGATTATCAGCAGCTTCGCGTATGTCTTCGCAAATATTTAGTAGAGCAGTATTTGTATTGTGTCCTGTCCTGAAGCCTGACTGAAATTGATCTAGAAGGTTGTAATCATTTAGGTATTCAGTCAGTTGTTTATGGACTAATCGTTCCAGAGCTTTTGAAAGAGTAGGTAAAATGCTAATGGGTCGAAAGTCGTTCGGGGTTGAGGGCGTTTTAACTTTAGGCAGTGGACGTACGAGGGCTTGTTTCCACAATGAGGGATATGTAGAAGTTTGTAGTGAGGAGTTAAAAATATGAGTTATAGTAGGTAGTATAGCTTCGATTATTTTATTCAGTAAAGTAATATTTATACGGTCAGTTCCTTCTGCTTTGGTTTTTATTCGCATGATGGCTTTCTTTACGTCGTAGTCTGTAACATATGAGAAGTGGAAATGTTCTCTGTCGGGTTGATTTGTCAGTGATAATTCATTTATTGTTTGTTCTTTATCCTTTGGAGTAGTAGTTATACCTGTGAAGTGATTATTGAGTGTGTCCAGGGAAACAGGTAATTTGTCTACCTGTGTGTCTTTTGTCCCAATTCCCATTCTATTCAAGTTTTTCCAGATTTCTGAAGTATTGGTATTTGTTAGGTTGTATAAATGTCTAAGTTTGGCGTTTCTTATAGCTTGATTTGTCTTGTTACGTAACTGTTTATATTGAGTGAGACTTGTGTCTGTTTTGTTGAGTCTATATTTCTTATGTGCTGCGTCTCTATCAGTCATCAAGTTACGAATTGAAAGAGTCATCCAGGGTGCAGGGCGTCGTTTCACGAGTTTAGTTTTTGGTGGGGCATGTCTGTTGTATAATTGTAGTATAAAGTCATTTAGTGTCTCAACTTTTTCATCTACAGAATGCAGCGTCCATATTGAATGCCACGGCATCTGCATAGCTTCTTCAATTAGGGTTGCATTGTCTATATGTTTTAAGTCTCTATACGTAATAGTCTTTCGAGTCGGTTTAGGGCACTGCAGTGAATATGCTAAGAATATAATATCATGTGCTGATATTCCCGGGGCTGGCAGTTGCCCGTGAGTAAGTACTCTGTCTGGATTATTAGTTGCAATTAAGTCAAGTAACGTCTCAGAGTGATGAGTGTGATGTGTAGGTCGTAGGGGTAGGAGTGTCATATCACAAGCCTGGAACGTAGCCATCAGTTGTTGTGTATGTCTGTTATCAGTGTCTAGTATATTTATATTAAAGTCGCCCATAACGATAACGTGTTCATATTGTATTCGCGCGTTTTGTAAAGTGGACTCAATTTCAGCGATGGCTTTTATTTTAGGAGGTTGGTATACTACACAGAGAAGACATTTTTTGAAACTGACAAATATTTCTATGAACATAATTTCGGCAGATGGTTCGTTATTAGATAGATACACAATTTTAGGAGTAAGGTCTGTTCTAACGAAGGCTCCAATACCGCCCCCCGCGACTGTAAACACGATCGTGTCTAAGAAAAGTATAACCATCCATGTCAATTAAAGAAGAGGTAATGGTGGGATTTAGCCACGTTTCGGATATGAGAAGAGCATGAATATTTAAAGAGAAGAAAATAGTTCTGATCTCATCTATATGAGCAGTAATACTCTGAGCATTGAAATGGGCTACCTGCAAGGAAGTAGGGTATGTGGACAAAGCTATTTCTAAAGCATTCCTTGAAGTAGTGGGGTCGAGAAGGGGAGTGGGAAGGTTATTGTCCTGTAGCCTGTCAAAGACTGTCAAAGGAAAATCATCATTTAAACGAAAAATGGTCGTAAAATATTTCAACAAACTTACAAACTAAACTTGGTATCACGTCACTAAGAATATCTTAATTTTATGTACTATTAATAAAATGTTTAAAGTGATAACTGTCGGTTATTCACTGGCCGTGTTTGCACTAATTATATTTCTGAGGCCCGGAGAATGATGCGTTTGTTATCTCCTTCTTTAACATGGATTGCTCCGTCAATTGTCCACACATTTGTTACACCATATTTGGTGATGCATTCTTTTAATAGCTTATACCTCATTTGAGTTAAGTCTTCCCTAATTGTAACACCACTCCCTTTCAGCTGTTTTTGTTCTGGAAAACCTCTCTCCTTTTCCGATAGCTTACGAATTTGACGATAACCGGCCGTGGCCGGTCCGCCTTTCTCCCCACACGATGACTCCTATCTATATCGCATGTTTCCAATTTAATACCTATTTTAGACGCCACATCGATAGCTATTTTGTCTGTATCCTCAGCGTCCATCTCCGGGATGCCAAAGATACGTAAGCATTGGCGGCGTTGGTACTGTTCAAGGGAATCAGTTTTTTCGCACAACAGTTGTTCTAGTTTCATTATTTTAGTATCCCTTTCCTGTAACGACAGCTCCAACTGTTTAATGACCTCAGTGTTCCGATCTATGGTTGTTTTCAACTCACTCACTATAGCCTCACGCACCGAGTCCTTTAGCAGCTGCAACATGGCAGGGTCCCTCAAACATTCCTGCATCACACGCTTTGTCATTTCTTCTTTATTCTCGTCGGAATTCTTTGTTTTGCGTGGCGCCATTATTACAGAATAAATGTACACACAAATAATTTCAAAATATCCTATACTACCTGTAAAACACAAACAATCACCTGCTGAAAACTGTGCAAAAACACGAGCGACCAGTATATTCACTACTCACTGTCCGCCATGACACTTATATGATGATGGTGGCCAGATGATTTTCGGGGTCCGTAGGGCCCTAAGCTTCTTGACATTTATCTTACAGGTGAAGAAAAACCCTGAAAAAACCTCACCCAGGAAGCTTGTCCCTACTGGGGATCAAACCCGGGCCCGCTGTGTGACAAGGCAGCACGCTACCTCGAGACCACAGCAGTGGACTGACATAACATCAGTCAACAAGAAATTACCGAAAATGAAGCTGTCTAAGCTTTGAAACTGGTATAATTAGAAGACTGGATATGAGGTGAGGTATAAAACATTTTATTTTAAATCTTAAATTAAACCTCAGAGTGATGTTTTCCTATAAAAGTTCAAATAGAATATTTAAATTAATATTGGGAAGTAAACATTATGAGGTTATATCATTAATAGTGAATGTAGAATATATTTTTAACGACTCATCTCATATGATTTCAAATTCCTTTGATACCGGCGCTTTCAGACAATATCTTGCCATGACTGAAGAGAGACAAGATATTGTCTGAAACCGTCGGTATCAAAGAAATTTGAAATCATATGAGATGAGTCGTTAAAAATATATTCTACACTCACTATTCAAATAGAATATTGAACTATTGTAGAAGATATCACTATGAGGTTTAATTTAAGATTTAAAATTAAATTAACCTCACCTCATATCCAGTTTTCTAATTAAATCACTTTCAAAACATCTAATTGAAAGAAAGACTAGTTTAATAAAACAAATAGAAAAACCAAAAGAGCTCACTCATTGTTTGGAAAAAATCCACATTAAAAAAAAACAAGAAAGAAAAACTAATGAATTTTGAAATTCCTGGGAATTAGATATGATTTGGATGTTCCTCCCTCTCGCCCAATAATGCTACATCATCAGCACACACAAACAGCTTATTAATACCATTGAGTTGTGGGCCTTCTTCATCCTCTAAAATATTTTATATTATACTCTAGTGCAAAAATGAATAGTAGAGGAGATAGTGCACGTAAAATAATGTTAGTTTTTTCCATAATTTATTCTTTCTTTTATAAAAAAGTTAATTACAAGCCCTATGTAGATCGCATCACCTATACACATGATTCTAAAAATCATCAAATAAACAGCTGGCATCTAAACCCTCCAACACATCAATTCCCTGTTGCTGAAACACTGAATCAGATATATTTGTTTTACATTTAGAAGTTACCATTTCTTTACTAGTTGATTTATTAGAAGTTATAGCATTTGTTATAAGTTTACTAGAATCTTTATGATTTGAGATGGTTGCATTAGTAATTCTAGAATTTACCATTGATATGCTAGGATGTTGTACTGGTGACCTAGAAGTTGCAATACAGTTTCTAGAATTTACCATTGATATGCTAGAATGTTGTACTGGTGACCTAGAAGTTGCACTACAGTTTCTAGAATTTACCATTGACATGCTAGAATATTGTACTGGTGACCTAGAAGTTGCACAAGAGTTTCTAGAATTTAATATCGGCGTCGTACAATTTTCATTAGAATTTTGAACTGTTGTACTGCAAGTCCTGGAGTTATTTGGAGTGTTTTTACAATTCAAAACAGATGAGCTGGCAACTGGAGAACTAACACTCATCTGTGATCCAGAAGAATTTCCAAACCGAGGAACTTTAGGTGTAAAACCACCTTTAAATACAGGAGAAGAAATGACTGGTTTCGTAATTTGTGGCTCAAAATTAAATTCACAAACTCTGGGAGAGTTCTTTGTTGTAGCTAAACTGAGAGGCAAGCGAGATTCTTGAAATCCAGAATTGTTCTTTGAAAACTGATTGGTTGGTAATCGTGGGGATAGATTATGAATCAGAGATGCATTAAGACCGGTTCTGCCAACAGTAGAAACTTGTGTAGATGTTTCTATTCTAACTGAACCGATATGTGATGGAGATTTTTCAAACCCAGAACAGTTTGTCTTTGTTAATTGATTTGTTGGTTGTCGTGAGGTCGCATTAAGACAAGTTCTGCCAACAGTAGCCACTTGAGCAGATGGTGTACACATAGCAGATGGTTTCATTGTGTGTGAACTGACAGGGGAACAAGATCCTTCAAACTGGTAAGTTGGTAGTCGTGGGGATAGATTATGCATGGGAGATGCATTAAAGCTAGTGCTGCCAACAGGAGGGGATGATGTACACATGCCTACAGTGGTGTAGAGAGACTGAGGCATGATGGCAGGTGTTTTACGTTTCCAGTCAGATGCACTCTTCACCAGGTCGCTGCGGGACACACTGTGTACAGTGGTGTTCTTGATGTCACCTTCGTTGCCGCTGCAGTAGATGTTGAGGATGTTATTGGATGTAATGTTGAGGTAATGACGTCGGGCAGAGAGTCCAGTACTCAACACTCCGACCTGACGCAGCACCAGCACTGTGCCTGGTTCCAGTAGACCACCATACTGCTCCCAGATCTCTCGGTGCAATGTACCATGTACTTCACCTTCAAAAACAAAATTTCAATATTTTTTAGTTGTTTCTTGACTCACCTCATACTTCTTTACTCCCAAGCAGACTCGAGTTTCTTCACTTCATTTGTGACATTCTCAATGCTGTATTATGTTCACAACTCTTGTGAACTCGAGTCTGCGTGGGAGTAAAGAAGTATGAGGTGAGTCAAGAAACAACTAAAAAATATTAAAATAAACATCATAGTGTTTTTTTCCTACCTACATAACTTAACAAAATTTCAACTTAAACATGTTACAGTACAATTAATATTTGATTTTAGGAAGTTATATTTTTAGGTTATTTTAATTATATTATTTTTAGTCTGGACATCTTACCTCAATACCAAAAAAATGATGGGAGGATGATATTAAGGAAGATGCTGCAAACCTACTTAAGTGTTGCAACTGGAGGCTTGTTGTGCAAAATATAAATGATTGGAGGCAGAAGTTAAAGGAGGCCAAAGCTCGAATTTGAGCCAATCAGCCATTGGATGAATGGATTTCACTAAATCTGCTACAGCAGCTTCATCATGTACTGACTTAAAGAACTCCATCACAAATAAGGTGTGCGCATCTGCAAGATGGTCATGCAGGGACAGATGTTTATTACTGTCCTGTTGCAAAACCAGACAAAAAATGACTCGATGCTGTTGAAGCTGGGAGAATGGATTGAGAAGAATGGAGGAGAGCCACTGCTAACCTGTGGTATCTCGCAGTGTGACACAGGGGTCTGGTGAACTGCAGTCCACATCGTGTAGCGCCACAACCAGGAATGGAACTTTCTGATCCACAAGCTGCCTCGCCGCAGCTCGACTCTTCACCCATATGATGTTAAACTGTGTGAGAGGTGAAAGTTTATCTGTCAAACCAAAGTCTGACAGCACCTGCAGCCACAGCGCAGATTCAAACACAGAGTTGGAGCTCTGTGAACACACTACATGCGAACAGCACCCAACAATATAAACATTAATTGTCCTTTACTTGAAAGACAAAATTCAGAACACAAAAGCTGAACAATTAGGAAAAAGCTGGAGTGAAAATATGGAATAACGCTTGTGAACCATTTACAAAAATCTTACCTCATCAGAACCCCCTGTTGTTGTAAACGTAGGAAGCACAGATCGGTTTACCATCTCATCCTATGTAAACAAAAAATCACAATCAATAAATACAATTCAAATACACACAATTTTATATTTGAAGAGAAAAATTTTCGCCTAGACCAAGACATGAACCCAAATATAATTTATCTTTCAGTGAGAAATGTTAAATCAATAATAAAAACATCATTAGAAGCCTTACTAGCTTTATAAAGTAATGTTAAATTCCCAATAAATGTCTTCTTAACTAAGAAGCCGCCATTTGCAAAAATGGAAGCAATGGTTTCAAAAGCATTTGGTGAAAGGGAATTACAACGTATATAAGAGAAAAATTTGCATCTAGATCGCAACTCGCCTCGGTAGCTCAGTTGGTAGAGCATTTAGCCCGGCAAGCCAAAGGTCCCAGGTTCGAGTCTCGGTACGCAAAAATTTTTCTCTTCAAATATAATTTATCTTTCAATGAGAAATGTTAAATCAATAATAAAAACAACACACAATTTTATTTTATTTCCTTTCTATTTTTTAATAAATTCTCTGAATCTGATATAACTACTATCCTGTATCCATCCACAGTAATTTTGCCCGAAGGCAAGTCCTTCGCTGCAATCATAGCATTTTTATGCCATGCTTGCAGCTTTACTAGGGAATTGTAGGTGTGGTAGCTTCCCGTTGCTTTCCACACCGGTGAAGGATGATGATGATGATGATAAGAATGATGATGGCCATATGATTTCGGGGACCGTTTGGGCCTTAAAGTTTTCCTGACATTTGTCTTACAGGTGAGGAAAAACCCCGATAAAAACCTGACCCAGAAAAACTACCCCAACCGGGGATTGAACCCAGGCCCGCTGCGTGACAAGGCAGCATGTTACCTCAAGACCACAGTGGTGGACACTATTCTGTAGGACTTAGAAAAATTCATAGTGAGGATAAAGTACAGTTTCTCCCATTTTTTTTTTTTTCCAAAAGACAAAAACAAATGTTGTTGAATGTAGGGAAGGAACAATATTCACATTATTATTATTATTATTATTATTATTATTATTAACTCCGCCATGGCCGGTCCCAAGCCCGGATGAGAAAGGAGGAGGGGGAGGAGTAACAACCTCGTTAAAAAACCAGGGTTCAGTTGGCTCCGACTGATAGTACTCTGTAAGGGCCCCTAGCCAGGGTTACGGTGAAGACCTCAACGGCAGAGTCGGCGCAGAAGGAGTCCTTCATCACTGCGGATCTGGCGGAAGAGGCAACCCTATCTCTAAGGGAAATAGAGAAACGCTGCCTTGCGGTGAAGAGGGATCTTCAAAGGCTATGGGAGGAAAACCCAGACAGAAATTTTCCTGGTCCTCCAGGTTGGGGGTTTATGCTGTGGGCCAGCTCCCCACACATTAGAAAAAAAAACAAAATGATAAAAGACCAAATCAATTATCGAAGATGCCCAAGACCGTAGGCTTTGGAGGTTTGGCACGGGAAGACGGCAGCAGCTGTAAAAACCCGAAGATAGATAGAGATAGATTATTATTATTATTATTATTATTATTACAGTGGACTGCAAATAAAATGGAAATCTAAAGAAGCAATAAATATTTTTAAATTGGAATAAAATACAATAGGAAGTAACATTAAGAGGTTTGTTTAATAATTAAAACATTTGGTCTGTTCATTCTTACCTCTTATAGTTGTTTTTGTCGACAACATGAGAAAATTCAGTCTGTAATCGCTGACGATGGAGCTAAGAAGCCCTGAAACATATGTTCGACAAAAACAACTATAAGAGGTAAGAATGAACAGACAAAATGTTTTAATTATTAGGCAATAAATATTTACAGGAGGTAATTTATATCTGTAACTTTTAGTGGACCATTAGCACTAATGATGTTTCTTGCAACACTTATTGGACAATTAGCATCCATCCATAGTAATTCTGCCCGAGGGCAGGTCTTTCACTGCAATCATAGCATTTTCATGCTATGCTTTGCAGCTTTACTAGGGAATTATAGGTGTGGTAGCTTCCCATTGCTTTCCACACCAGTGAAGGATGAGGATGATGGCCAGGTGATTTTCGAGGACTGGTGGGCTCTAAGCTTCCTAACATTTGTCTTACACGTGAGGAAAAAACCCTGAAAAAACCTCACCCAGGAGCCTGTCCTGACCGGGAATTGAACCCGGCGTGCTGTGTAACAAGGCAACACACTACCTCGAATTAGTATTTAATGGATTAATAAATGTTCTAAGAGATATCAAAACAGAAAATCACTCAATAAGCATTGCCTAGAAAGAAATATGAAAATATTCAACAGAAACCAAAATCTCTGTTCAGACTCCACAACTAATCCACCTAGGTTTTATCATGTGACCGTTGAAACCAGAGGCTAGGATCTTAACCGCTAGACCACTGATGTCGTTCCCTGTAATTCTGAACTTAAAGAAATATTTCTTGACTCAATGTAAAGTTTCTTTGGGCTGTGGTGTATAAACCGTCGCATACAATTTTCCAAGTAATATTCTTATGCCACTCACGCACTAAATTTTTTTCTACCATTTATAATAACGTTTTGTACTATTTTAAACATTTTGGAACCATTTTATAAACATTTCTTACGATTTTTAAATATTTCTAAATTACGCAAATATTGTACATCAAGTTCTACACGTGCAGAAATGCTTCATGTAACATCCGCTAAGAGACTCTCACATCGCAGTTACCAACATTTGAAAATAATTCAAAACCATATTTAGTGTTAGTGTACGTAAAATTAGTTTATAGTTTGTTAAATAATATGCATGTAAATTGTTTTGTTAGGTTAGCAAATGGGAAGTTAGTTTACGTCCATTTTTTTTTTTTGCATTTGGAAATAAATAATATGCATGTAAACTGTTTTGTTAGGTTAGGAAATGGGAAGTTAGTTTACGTCCATTTTTTTAGCATTTGGGAATTTATTCCCTAAGTTGGTAATGCCGACTTCAGAGCCATCTACTTGAAGCTACATTAACCATTACAGCAACTCCTGCAACTCACACATGCGCACTGCAATTCTATAGAACTTAGAAGAATTCATGTGCGACAGTTTATGCACCTTATCCTTTCTTTGTAAAATAGTAACTCACTTTCTCTGGTAACAATCCAGCAGGTCCTGGGAATTTCCGCTGTCGAAGTGGTGTGCGATTAGGAGTATTTATAACTGGTGCCATTTCTGTTAAAATAAACATCACAGTATCATAAACATGTTTCACAAATCAATATACAACTGGACACACACACACACTCACCTCTTGTGATTATCCTCTGGCAAACATTCTCTCTTCTCTCATCAGAGGGAAACATTTCTGGTGTCATCTTCAAGACATTACTTGATTCAAAACATGCCAAATCCCTCAAGGTTTTACTTTCAATTTCAGATAACAAATCTTCTTTTCCAGATTCTTTACAATTTTTAATTTCACTATCATTATCTTCACTTAGCCTATGTTTCTTTGATGATTGAACTGGATCAACAGGTGAAGAATGCTTTGCAGCTCCACCTTTTTTCTTTGAAACTTCATTTTCAGGTTGAAATACTTCTTCTAGAAAATTCTAAAAATATTAGATTTTAATATTAAGTTTGAAAATTAAACAATTATTATTTTAACCCTGAATATTCACAAAATACACTGAGTAAACTAGGTTAACTAGACAATACAAAAACGTTAATAATTTACCTCATCCAAATCAAAATCGCCATCTAATTCAAACATCTTATAGACTAAAATGTTGTTATAAAGAATCAGAATTAAAATACTCAAAATATTAAACACAAAACAAAATTCATTTTAATCTCTTTCATTCATACTTTTCCCGCATACAATTGCAGACAAATTTGAAATCGATATATCGAAAACAGTTCATACTACAAACACAAAATTAAGCTAGCTTTTAGTAACTTATGAGATTTACTCCTAATCGTTCCCTATGTTCATAATGACTAAAAAAAAGTCATTCCCGTATACTTAAAACGATTAAATAATTCATAAGATTGTGAATGAAAGAATGCTAAGTGCCCTATGCAATATACTAACAATTAGCTACCAAGCACATACATTGGCAACAGTGTGTCATAAATTTGCTGCATATGATGTCATAATACAGGTGACAACGTTATGAAGAACAAAGAAAACGACAAATGAAAAAATAGTCAGTATTACATTGTAAATAATTAATATCAAAAGTGAGTTTTAAAGCAATGTAGAGAGATAAATAATGCAGTATAAAATCATTACAAAAACTTAAATTCCGTAATCCTAGATACAGAACAAATGTTGGCTAAATTGATCACTTCCTAAAACAAAAACATATCGATTAATCACAGAACTGCCAACATGAAGGATATTTTTAAGGACGCTTAAAAGAAATGTGTGGACTGTTTTTCATGAATGTTGGAGGAAGAAAAAAAGGGAGAGAGGGAACGGAGAGAATTAAAAAAAAAACTCCATCCCCATTTCAAAACCGAGCCTTATTCCTACCCTTAGTAAAAACTTAATGACCACTCCAAATAAGATGCCACAAAAGCTGAATCTCAACAACCAAGACAAAAGCCTCCACAAATTATCCTAACTTAACACTGACAACGCCTGAAAAGAAGCCCCCCACAACCAAATTTTTGGAGATCATCAAATGTATTGCAATAGCACAATCAAAAGCAATAATATGCCACCTACAATAAATAATGTTCATACACAACCCAACTTCTTAGCTTCCAGAGCTGTGGAGGGCTCGTCCTGACTCAAACATTTTTTTTTTTTCCCAGTATAACCAATAAGTTTCCTACCTGGATCTTAAAACCAGATCTGCTACTTTTTACATCAGCTGTTGAGTTCTTTCTGGAGCTACAACTGAGTAACTTCGATTAAATCAACATCAATGGGCTGAAGAGGGAATTTAAGTACCTAAAGCAGCCTGGAAGGAATTGGTCCTGGGTCTGTCCCTTACCATCTCCTTGGTCCTTAAGAGACGAGTGGCACAGAAATGGGCCTAGTCCACCCCATGAACCTGAGCGACTGGTTACAGAAAGAGGACTCTGCTCTTCCAATGCATAGTGTACTCTATTTCTTTCACATATTCTGATACATCTATGCTAAATTCAACCTAAGCTCTGGAAAAATTAATAATACATTAAAAAAAAAAACTTTGAATGGAAAAATCTAAACTCTACATTGTTCTGTAAATATAATAGGAATTAACATTATCATGTTTTACTTAATAAGTTTGGTCTGCCTTCATCTTACCTCATGGCTTCTAAGAAAAAAGTCCCACACCGTAGCCAAGTGGTTAAGGCAAGAAGCCTTGGTGCAGAGCTACGGGACTCGCGCTTGTTCAAATCCCCATGGGGAAAGAAATTTTTCTCATGGAATTTCGGCCAGTATGGGACCGGTGCCCACCCAGCATCGTAAAGCATTTGGGTAGCTACAATAAGTAGTGACTCCAGGTTGAGAAGACCAGCTATAATGGCTGGGGGACCTGACATGCTGACCACATGTCACCCCTACACTGGCTTATCATCGTCTACCTATGTGATTAACACGTGGACGTGAGGCCTGCAGCCGGATGGTAGGCCTAAGGCCTGTCGCGCTTGGAGTTTTTTCTAAGAAAAAAGCTCAGAAAAATGAAATAAAAGAAAAAGGAGCCCACCCAGCATCGTGAGGCATTTGGGTAGCCACAATAAGTAGTGACTCCAGGTTGAGAAAACCAGCTATAACAGCTGGGGACCCGACATGCTGACCACATGTCACCCCTACACTGGCTTATTATCGTCTACCTCTGTGATTAACACATGTGGACGTGAGGCCAGCAGCCGGTTGGTAGGCCTAAGGCCTGTCGCGCTTGGAGTTTTTTCTAAGAAAAAGGCTCAGAAAAATGAAATAAAAGAAAAATACTTCTGAAATAATAAAGAGAATTGTTATCCCTAAGATAATTTAGTCTTTTAATCAAAATAATTGGATCAATTAATGTTAAAGTTCATTAATGAATTATGAGCTAAGATGAAGGCAGACCAAACTTATTTATTCTACATTGTTCTATATATATAAATGAATGAATTTAGGAATATATGGACAGTTTGAAAGGGAAATTGAAAATGCACAAGCAATACTGTTAGTGATGTGTATTTTATTAATACAAGGACGGAATGTACATAAGTACTGACATTTTGTTAGTATATAAAAAAATCTCTTTAAAAATTAACAACTTCTAAATTTATGATCAGGCACATGCAACCAGACCTGTTTGTGATGTCTCAGAAATTCTCTCTTAATATCATTATGAAATGTTTGAAATCACAGCCTTCTAGACACATAGCCAAGTTTCTTTTGTCTTTCACACCAGAAATTAATTATAAGTACCAAAGTAAATAAAAACAACATATACATATTTTATATTCTAACTAAAATTTTACACAATAAAACAATATACATTAAAATTTTATCTTAGTATGAAAACATCCCAATTTAGTTCTTGTTTTAATTTTTTTTTTCTGTACAAAATTATATGCTCTCATTTTTCTCCTTTGAATTTTAGTAGTTTTTATTTGAGAATCAAGTTGTCTCTTCAATTTGTCTGATATTCAATTGGCTGTGATGTACTATGACTATTAACAACACAAACTTTGCTGGGTGCAATGAGAAAGCCACATGACAATACATCCCTCGTGTTCTCAGAACATAATGGACCAATTTATAAATCACAACAGCAAGTAACATTATGAGATTCTTCTTAATAAATAAGGTGAATCTGGTACATCTTATCTCATAAATATTTGATGTTTCAATTTTGTTGAGTTGTTTCTTGACTCACCTCATACTTCTTAACTCCCTTGCAGACTCGAGTTTGTTCACTGCATTTGTGACATTCTCAATGCTATATGAACGTGATACAGCATTGAGAATGTCACAAATGCAGTGAAGAAACTCGAGTCTGCGAGGGAGTTAAGAAGTATGAGGTGAGTCAAGAAACAATTCAACAAAATTAAAATGAACCTCATAGTGTTATATCTTACCTACATAACTTAATTTGATGATTCATTTGACATGTTTCAATATGTTGTCCATACAATCATGAGATTGTCCAGACTGTTATTTTTATGTTGTTGGCCCTGGATTTTGACTCCCACTCCATCTTCTAGTTGACCAAAGAACTTATAAATCAAATCTTTTTCCCGGGAATTTCAAAATTCATACCCTATTTTTATTCTTCTGGATCTTCTCCCAAATGATGAGCTCTTTAGTGTTTTCTAAAATTAGAAATGTAAAAAATGGAGAAATAGAAAAATCTGCAGTAGCTGTCCACATCTGGTCAGAAAAACATAAAATTGATGTGAATGCAAATTTATTAGAACAATTAGAAAACACCAAAGAGCTCATCATTTGGGAGATATACATCCAGAAAAACAAAAATAGAGTTATGTATTTTGAAACTTCCGAAGAAAAAAAATCTGATTCACAAGTTTTTTTTATTAACCAGAAGATGAAGTAGGAGTCGACATTCAGGGTCGACAACATAAAAATCAACAATCTGGACAATCTGACAATGGTATGGACAGCATATCGAAACATGTCAAGTGAAACATCAAGTATTTACAAGGTAAAATGCTCAGATCACCTTATTTATTAATAATGGACCAATTTATAAAACATTTACGAACCTATGATTTAAAACATAATATTTGCCCATGGTTACACTTCTTCTAAAAGATGGCTAAACAAATATATAATTCCTACTAATAAAGATGAAGATGCTAATAAAGTATAAAACAATAAACAGATTAATAGTGAGTGGAGAACATATTTTTAACGACTCACCTCATATAATTTCAAATTTCTTTGGGGCCGGTATCAAAGAAATTTGAAATTATATGAGGTGAGTCGTTAAAAATATGTTCTCCACTTACTATTAATGATATAACCTCATAATGTTTACTTCCCAATATTAATTTAAATACAATAAACAGATACCTGTAACTAATTGACCTGTCTGTTAGCACATGAACAAATTTTAGTAAACAGTCAATGGACTATAACCAAAGGTTTTTTTTTAAAATAATTTCTGTCAAATCACTGAAAGAGAACAAGAGAAATCAACAAATTGCCTTAAATATACACGATGTCATGTGACTTTCTGACAAATAACAAGCTACAACTCCGTCACCAGTTGTAAATCAGTCATCGATGACAATGGCACAGAGCAAACACGTGTTTAAACACAAACAGAAAGATAAATTCAATTGGTGACAGTGTCAGTTAATACTTAATTCAATTCTTAAATTAGCTGCCAACATAAATTCCCTTCTTCCACAAAGCTGCACAATTATTTACAAAAATACTGAAACACTTAACTATGAGAATTTCCCTCTGCCATAACCTCTCATCCCCACAATCTCTAACTACTGTACATACAACACACTTCCATGTTTTATCCAAGTTTATATAAAACACTTGAATTATAAACTCGAGGACCACGTACCAGTATGTAAATGTGTAGGCTTTCATCTTGAGTCTAGTTGAAATTGATTTCCAGACTGTACCTTATCCACTCTTAAGAGTGATCCTAACATAAACAAACACCAATTGTATCAAGTTATGTAGATAAAAAATAAACAATGCCAATTGTATCCTTCCACCATTTGCACTATAATTACTGTCACATTGACAGAAAGCACATGTGAAGTATATTAAGACATGTGATTGTTGAATGGAGTAGTTTACAAGAAAACTGGTGAGATTTTTCACTGAACTTGTGAAATAAATTTAAAATAACTTTTTTTTACCACTAGTCAAAGATTTGCCAGACTTGTGTTTTAACCCTTTAGGTGCCGTGAGCTGATTAGATCGGCTCTGATGCTCCTATCCATTACCTGCCAGACAATATACTTAAACTACTTGCAAAGCCGATCATATCGGCAGATGCGATTTAAACTTTTGACACAAGAGTTTTACCAGTGGTATGCAGAGGGTTAAAAATGTAGATGGCAACATAGCAGTAGAAGACTTGACACCTTCAGTCATTTTGTTGCATCAGAATCGACTGAAGGATAATTCAAATGAAACATCCATATGTAAAAAAACTATTTTTTAAGTTGTAATGATTAAGTATATTTTAGAACATTTTCTATGCTTTGAATATTATTATTTTCATTCATGAAGAATAACAAGTATATTCAGAGCACATATTTTTAATTTAATGAAGGGAACTACTGTTTTGTGTACTTATTACTTCTAAATTGTACATCGGTGTCCATGACCAATAAGAAGCAAGCAGGTCACATGGTTTTATTTTGACAAGGATCACTTTAAGAGCGCATAAGCCTTTTAAATGACCTGGTAAAGTTTTAGTTACACTTGACAATGACATTTCATATTCGGGGGACTGTGTTTGACCTCTGTGAACTCCTCAGCTCTTTGCTAAAGATTGGTCAGATGCTGAAAACATTTCTTCTATATAAAGGCGATTCACAAATGGAATCATTTTCTGGGTGCTACAGGACATGCGAGCTATTTTCTGATTGGATATCAGTATCAATTGTGGCATTAGGTTAAACGTACATAAGTCTGATTTTAGAGATTTTTATTTTGTAGATTAATTTGTCAAGAATACAGCATTTTTCTTCCTATATCATAAAGTAAAACTTTATAAGTAGTAGCTAATTTCTTATCGCTTGGGTCAACAATTACAAGTTTAGAAGAGATGTACAAACTGAAATTGTGATGACAAAAAATGCAACTAAGACATTACATGGAATAATTTGGAACAAAAATATTACAAATGAAACTAAAATGAAAATTTATAAGAGCATAATACAGAATATTTTGTCATATGGAAGTGAAACTTGGTCTTTGACGGAATTACAAAAGAATAAAATTAGAACAGTTGAATTTGATTATGTTAGAAGAAGCCTTAAAGCCTGACCAGAGGCTATAAGATGGCAGCCCTATCACTGGTCTTGCCTTCTTTTGGCCAGCAATCAATCGAAGGGACTATTATTATGCTTTCAAGTCTTATACGAGAATTTCCCTGAAGGATCAATATTAAACAGTACCAACTAAATTGGAAACACCATCTTGAAAGAATGAGTTCAAATTGGATCCCCAAATCTGTTTATAATTATATACCAAGAGGACGAAGATCTCTGGGCCGTCTTATGAAATGCTGGAGGGAAAATTTTCTATAGGATCGTAACAGGCCTTGGCCTAATACTTGGAAGGAGGAAGAAGAAGAAGCCATAAAAAACAAGACAGGATAAAATAAGATATGAATTCCTTTGGAGAGAAATTAATGTCACCACATCTGTTGTTAAGAGGATTGAAAATCAAACTGTTAAATGATATGGCCATGTACAAAGAATGGAAGATAGGCAAAAAATATATATACTAATGGTCACCCTCTGGAAGAAATAAATGTGGCAGACCAAGATGGCAATGGAAAACCTACATCAGAACTATAATGGATGATAGGAATTTGGAAGAAGGAGATTGGAATGATAGAAATAAATAGAAACTGAAGACGGCCAACCTATAAGTGGGGGAAAGCCGACAAGAAGAAGATATCGCTTGTCAGAAGTATTGCAAATCTCAGATTATTAACAAGTTGTTTGAATATTAGTAAGTTCTGATAAAAGATTATGTTTTCAGACTTATGTAAGTTTACACTGTGGCCAATATTAGACTGGAGGAAGCCTTGGTTTAGTGATAGCAATTCTCATTACCTGTCAACACGAGAATTTCCCCAATCTCAAACCACACCACTCTACTGAACAAAGAAGTTGAGCATTTTTCAACCCAAGTTGATGTGAACTTACCTCAAGTTTCATCCACTATTATTGTTAGATCTTTTACCTGCTAAATAAAACTTACAATCAATAAATACTTGAATTATAAACTCGACAACCACGTACCAGTATGTAAATGTGTAGGCTTTCATCATGAAATTGTTTCCCAGGCTACATATACCTTTAATGATGTTTTTATTATTAATTTAACATTTCTCAATGAAAGATAAATTAAATTTGAAGAGAAAAATTTTCGCCTAGACCGGGACTCGAACCCGGGACCCTTGGCTTTCCGGGCCAAGTGCTCTACCAACTGAGCTACCGAGGCGAGTTACGATCTAGACGCAAATTTTTCTCTTATATACGTTGTAATTCCCTATCGCCAAATGCTTTTGAAACCATTGTTTCTATCTTTGCAAATGGCGGCTTCTTAGTTAAGAAGACATTTATTGGAAATTTAACATTACTTTAAAAGCCAGTAAGGCCTCTAATGATGTTTTTATTATTAATTTAACATTTCTCAATGAAAGATAAATTAAATTTGAAGAGAAAAATTTTCGCCTAGACCGGGACTCGAACCCGGGACCCTTGGCTTTCCGGGCCAAGTGCTCTACCAACTGAGCTACCGAGGCGAGTTACGATCTAGACGCAAATTTTTCTCTTATATACGTTGTAATTCCCTATCGCCAAATGCTTTTGAAACCATTGTTTCTATCTTTGCAAATGGCGGCTTCTTAGTTAAGAAGACATTTATTGGAAATTTAACATTACTTTAAAAGCCAGGAAGGCCTCTAATGATGTTTTTATTATTAATTTAACATTTCTCAATGAAAGATAAATTAAATTTGAAGAGTCCCGGTCTAGGCGAAAATTTTTCTCTTCAAATTTAAATTAAAAAAAAAAATTTACATATACCTTATCCACTCTTCAGAGTGATCCTAACATAAATGCTGACATCGACATTCAGATTGTGCAACATAAATCAAACCAGTCTGGACAAGCTGACGATAAAACAGAATTGTATTGAAACATGTTCAAGAACAAATCAACATTAATATTGAGGTAAGATGATCAGACTAAAAATAATATAACTATTTTATAGTTTAACCGTACATTATATTACTGTGAACTAATACCTCAATGGAAACTTACCATGAATTTTACTAGTATCGATAATGCAACGGTATGTAAAAGAGAGACCTTAGATTCAAATCCCAGTTAGGAAAAAAGTTTGTTTACAAAGAGTAACTAAATTAGCTTGGTTAAAAAAACTCCCACGAGGGAGCACAAATGTCCCCAGGCAGGACGTATTGGGTATGTATATATACATATACTCAGACCAATGGATCTGGGCCCCTATAGTGCTGACATCATTCTTAGAAAAGTACACGTCTATACTCACACTCGTACCATTTAACCGCACTCCCCTCCCACTACGTCAAACAACACAAACACCAGTCACGGTAACTTATAAAGTAGAGATGTTGCCAAACTTCTCCCAGTGCCATGGCTCTTGAATAATGCAAGGTTGGAGTGGAGTTGACAACACTGGAGTGAAGTGCATGAGAGAGATAGGAATGCAGGGAGGGAAACGATTTGCCGAGGCAGAAAAGGAAGTAGACTTTAGTTCGCATATCTTACAGGGGCACAGATCCGTTTGACAGACAATATATATACATGGAATCTCAAAGCAGTCCATGTGCAGGACCATTTCCTTTATTACAATTCTATGCTCACACCGAATCCCAATAAAATAATTTCTCATTTCATCTGCTTGGATCTGTTTTTGTCATGGTCCACATCTCAACTCTCAGTTTAAAAATATTAATAATTTATGTAATACAATGTCTCAAACAGACCTTAGCAGTGTTCTTCAATCAATCTTTAATCAGGGCTCTCCAGTTACATTATAAAGACATTAGTGGAAGGGTAGAAGAATTGACCAAACATAGTTCATGCATGTTAAAATCAAATGTTTCCTACCTCTCCTCATACAAATCTTCTAAGTAGATTGTGATTTCGAAACCATAACGGTCTCGAAATTGTGATTTACTTGGAGAATTTGTATGAGGAAAGGTAAGAAACATTTGATTTTAACATAAATTAAACCTCATAGTGATTAATTCCCATAAAAGTTAAATATAGTTCATGCATATTGTTTATTTTTTATTATTTTACTCACCTCATACTTCATAATTCATAGCAGACCCTTACATAACTTAATAGTTCATGCATGTTATAAAAGAGGACTAAAATAAACACCCAGGCCACCCTGGGATAAAAATTGGAAATCTGGTTCTCCAGATCTATATATAAAATACAGATTTCAAATAGGATTCTTGTTGTATTTAATGGCTTCCAGAATTGTTGACGGAACTCATTTTTTCCCAATAAAGAGCTTCCAGTTTTCTGTTTATTTTCATCCAGTTGAGAAGCTTGTAATCCTCTGTATGTTATCCCAGTGCATCACAAGGAGGCGAGATTACTCTGCACCCTTAATGTCAGAAATTCTGATCAAATGAAAAAATTATAATTTTTTTCCCTTTGACTTTACAATTAGTAACGGAATGATGAACAAAATTAAATTAAGAATGTAAAAAATATACGTAAAATTGTGTCTTGGCATAGGATTGACAACCCTATCCCATAAAAAATATGTTGTCAAGATTGAAGCTGGACAACAAACTGCAAGGAAAAAGGATGGAGAAGGAAGGTATTGGACATGGATGAATGGAGGAAGATCTTGTCAGCGGCCAGGACTCAAAATGGGATGTAGTATCATATATGATGATGATGAAAGACCATGCTTGAGGTGGGGTCGGATGTCATCCTGGATCTTTTTTTAAATGGTTTAAAAGAATCGGTTACTTCTTACCATCTTTAACACCATCCCATACTGTTAATTTATAGTTTGTAGGAATGTTGACTTCAAAATATTTACTATATTTCATATCACTCGAATAAAATATAATTGGGTCGTCTGTTATTATAATTTCTTTACCGTCGACCTTTCACTTATATTGGCATGGTATACCTTCCTTTTCATATTCATTAATTTCTCGTTCTTATTTTTTTAATGTAGATTTTTCCCAAAGTAAAGTATAAAAATCTGCAGTAGCCTGTTGGCCTGTTCTGCTCCCCAGTGCACTATATGCTGCTGGTGCAGGTCGTCTTTCCAATGACGTTTTGGTCTTCCTACATCTCTTCGGCCTAGAGGCCTATAATGAAGCAGTTGTTTTCATAAACAATTATTTGGCATTCTTTGTATATGTTCAAACCAATTACATTTATTTCTGTGTATTCTCTCGTTTAAATTAATAAAACAAATAGAAAAAACTAAAGAGCTCATGGTTTGGGAATAAAATGTACATTCTAAAAACGAGAAGGAGAAATTAATGAAATTTGAAATCCCTGGGAATGTGATTTGATTTGGAGGTTCATGAGTCTACCAACAGATGGAGGAAGAAACAGTGAATCGCCACGACAAAACAACTGTCATGAAAACACTGACAATAGAATAATTATTCTGAAATCGGTCTTCAGACAGAATATGAGGTGAGGTGATAGATTTTTAGTATTTAATTATTATTACAATGTTATATGTAATTTTTTTAGATTTAGATGGTAAGTACATTAACATCGTAGCGACCAAACTCTTTTGAACTAAAGAATAGACACACATAAATAAAGTACATGTGACCTCAGAGCTTTTCACTGGATCTTTCTGTTATACCAGAAGACATAGAGAAACTTCAAATAGAGGGAAAACTGAGTACAGTGACATCTAAAAAATTTTGGTCGATTACGATGAACTACAATGAGCAAACTACAATGGTAGCGCTGTTTCGTAGTAACAGAATATGTAACTAAATAAAACAAATGCATGGCACACGGCGTTTTCACTCGGGATTATGGGAAATTAGCCATTTTGTAAATTAAAATTTTTAACTCCCCTCAGGGGTCCTCATCTAGGGATATGTGGATAGCGACCACAAGGTACCCAAGCTGTGCAAAACATTTCTTCCACTTACTTGTGTTTTGCACTCTTTTAACTTTACTATCTAACCTCTCTTGGTTAACTCTTGTTTTTTCGACACTATGCTATTAGGCCATCCGAGGGCTAGGGAGTCTTTCCTTTCTTCCATTTCTTCTTTCCTTTATTTTCTTTTCTTCTCCAGAAAAGCCTGACCAGAGGCTATAAGATGGCAGCCCCATCACTGGTCTTGCCTTCCTTTGGCCAGCAACCAATCGAAGGGACTATTATTATGCTTTCAAGTCTTACATGAGAATTTCCCTCAAATGCTGGAGGGAAAATTTTCTATAGGATCGTAACAGGCCTTGGCCTAATACTTGGAAGAAAGAAGAAGAAGAAGAAGATTTTTAACTGCTATCCTTTCGTTCTATGTAGACGGTACTGTAAAAATTATATATTATCAAAAGTTAAAATCATTACTTAGATTTTATTTTACTCTAATTTGTAAGTAAATTCAAGATTGTTTATGTTTTTATTGTGAATCTATTTTCAAAGATAAACCTACTAGAAGTGATAAAATTCTAAGATTTGTTAGGTTAGGAAGAGTGATGTTAGTGTACAGCCATTTCTAATAAACATTTTAAAAATGTGACTTTATAATGGATTTCAGATGTACGACATGGCTAAGGTTCTTTAATAAATATTGTATAAAATATGTATGTGAGAATAAGGGGGTAGGTAATTGTACATATTTATTAAAAGAGCTCATACTGCACGTTTTTAAATTTTAATAAACGAAAATAAATTAACATGTTTTATTTATTTCCATTCTTCCCTTCTGTTAAAATTAAAGAAAATCTTTAGGTCTGAGAGGCTGGGTACAAATAATTCCATAATTTAAGATTAATGAATACATTATATTATTTTTAGTCTGGACATCTTACCTCAATATTAATGTTGATTTGTTCTTGGACATGTTTCAAAACAATTCTGTTTTATCGTCAGCTTTCCCAGACTGGTTTTATTTATGTTGCACCACCTGGATGTCGATGTCAGCTCCATCCTGTGGTTGGCCAAAGAACCTCCAAACAAGGTCACCCTCCATCGGAATATCAAAATTCATAACTCTGTTTCTGTTCTTCTGAATATAATTTTTTTCCCAAATAGTCAGCTCTTTTGTATTTTCTAACTGTTTTAATAATTTAGTGTCTGAATTTATATTATGTTTTTCAGATCAAACATGAGCAGCAACTGCAGATTTTTCAATTTCTCCATTTTTAATATTTTTGTTGTGTTCTAAAAATTAGAACCAAAGAACACATAAGAAATATTAAAAATGGAGAAATTGAAAAATCTGCAGTTGCTGCTCATGTTTGGTCTGAAAAACATAATATAAATTCAGACACTAAATTATTAAAACAGTTAGAAAATACAAAAGAGCTGACTATTTGGGAAAAAATTTATATTCAGAAGAACAGAAACAGAGTTATGAATTTTGATATTCCGATGGAGGGTGACCTTGTTTGGAGGTTCTTTGGCCAACCACAGGATGGAGCTGACATCGACATCCAGGTGGTGCAACATAATGCAACATAAATAAAACCAGTCTGGGAAAGCTGACAATAAAACAGAATTGTTTTGAAACATGTCCAAGAACAAATCAACATTAATATTGAGGTAAGATGTCCAGACCAAAAATAATATAATTAAAATAACCTCAAAATATAACTTCCTAAAATTAAATATTAATGAATACATTATTTATTCCTATCAAAGTTCAGTTCCATGATTGTTCACCAGCTGGCGTTATGTAATTATAATTCATAATTTTACCACCAGGCGGTGCTGAATTTCATATTAGTACCAGAAAAAAATCGAAAAAATTTAGATGTCATTAGTTGTTCTACACTAGCACCACTTATGGCATGTACACGAAAATTATCCACTTTCTTCTCTGGTACTCTGTGACCAGAAGACTCTGTAGGCCATGTCTATTATTTAGTTGAAAGGAGTCTAGAATTTTTTGTCAGTATCATATACAAAATGTGTTAACAAAAAACTTGCAATAGTTGCAAAGAAACCCACAAGAGAGTCATATGTACATAATATGAAGGAATTTTGCATTTAAAATAAATCATGTTATCTCTCCATTGCACTGATTTATCTATAAAATATCACCCTAACTGTAATAAATGCTTCAAAAAAATATAAAAAGTTACGTCTATCCCATCCCTAGAGGCTATTTCTTACGGCAGTTCAGCTTTCACCTATGGTCCCTGAAATTCTCACATCTTTAAAACAAATATAAACTATGATACGTCAGGCAAGCATTAAGTACTTGGTCCCTACATGACTGGACGGAAAAACAAGCTTAATAATTATAATAATAATAAAAAAATGTATCTTGATTTTTGTGCAAATTCTTTATAAATTTATTTAATATATGTAGGAAATAACATTATGAGGTTTCTTTTAATTATTTAATGAGTTGGATATGTTACTCACCCCATATTTCTTGATATTTATTCAACTGGTTGGAAGCATTGACAATGTTGTCCAATAGCGACAAAACCTAGCTCTGCATAAAAATCAAGAAATATGAGGTGATTCAAAATATCCAACTCATTTGAGTTTGTATTTTTTAACATTATTACCTCGTATGTTTATTTTGTTGGACGATCGCTTCAAAGCTATTGCTCCATCTTCAGCTTGATGGAGCAATAGCTTTGAAACGATCGTCCAACAGAATAAACATACGAGGTAAGAATGTTAAAATATACAAACTCAAATATTAAATTAAACCTCATAATATAATTTCCTAATGATTTTAAAATCCAACTCAATAATTCTCTATAAATTTATTTATTAATTTTTTTTAATTTTATAAATTTAATTGTATTAAAGCTATGGTTTGAAGTCTGCATCATGTTATCACATGACTTCACCTGCTAGCCTGTCAGAGTAACCACTCAGTTGGCCTTGGCTTTTTTGAAGCTGCCATGCCATGGATATATTTTATTCTTCTGAATGCATTTTTTTTTCTTCCTACTACAAGTTTTATTAGATTTTCTGTTTCTAGAATAAAATGGCTTTGCAACTAAAAATGTGCAGCCATTGCAGACTTTTCTGTCTACCCAAAATGTTCACTTGTTCTTGTATTCAGATTTTTTTTAGTTTTCCAATGCCAAAGTAAACTCTAACCATTATTTCATAAAACTTACAAACATTATGAGGCTTTGAAATTAATAAAATGATTAATAGTGAGTGGAGAACATATTTTTATCGACTCACCTCAAATGATTTCAAATTTCTTTGATACCAACGTTTTCAGACAATATGTCCCTCTTCAGTCATGGCTTCCACTGATGAAATTCTGTGATTGTTAATTTCTCTAATGACATCACCTCTTGTGCTGCCATCTTTCGTTGGGATTATAAACTTTGTAATTAAATTTTTATCCACTGGAATATCAATCTATGAACTTTGATATTCCGGTGGATAAAAATTGAATTACAAAGTTTATAATCCCAACTAAAGATGGCAGAACAAGAGGTGATGTCATTAGAGAAATCAACAATCACAGAATTTCATCAGTGGAAGCCATGACTGAAGAGGGACATGATATTGTCTGAAACCGTTGGTATCAAAGAAATTTGAAATCATATGAGGTGAGTCGACAAAAATATGTTCTACACTCACTATTAATGATATAACCTCATAATGTTTACTTCCCAATATTAATTTAAATATTAATAAAATTAATTCACTTCTTACACGCCGTGTTAGAAAAGATGCCTGAAGTAAGAATGACTGTTTCTGAAACCGCAGTCCTGTGCTGTGAAGAACACAGTGTATGAGGTGAGATGCACGACTCATTTTAATTTAATTAATTTTAACCATTAATATCAGGGAGACTGTTACTCATCATTCTATATAATTTCTATGTCACTTCTCTTGTACGTGTTAAAGCACAAAAACCAAGATAGACTCTGAGAGCTTGCTAATATCTAGTGTAAACACATTATCATTACAAGGCACAAGGACACCTGCACTTACCAACATATACAATAATTCTATTTTCAAAATATATATAAAATATCTGTCATGTTATCTATTGAAATTTCTCTCCTCCAATCATTCTAATGTAGAGTCCAGTGGGCAGGAAATGAGGTGCAGCAGGTACCTAGAATGATTTTGGAATGTAGATGTTTCCATGTTTGAACATAACCTAATATTTTATTTAAAGAGAAAAATATACGCTTAAATAGGGATTTCTCTAGTTTTGTACACCAGACCACTAATAGCCTAACATTGGGTTTGAATCCCGATTTAGGCACTTTTTTCTTCTTGAAATAAAATTTGTCATTCGATGAGAAGAGATAAATTTAATATTGAATATTGATATCCTAATACAGGGAGTTAAATATATATCCACTGGATGAGAAAATCAGAGAATATAGAGAGAAATGGTTTACACATGTGGAAAGAATGAATGTATCAAGATTACCAAGAGCAGCATTCAACTACAAGCCAAGAGGTTCAAGGAATGTAGGAAGGCCAGTGAAAAGATGGACAGAACAGGCAATTTGCCTAGCCCGTGAAGTGAACAAAAAGAAGATATCCTAACAATCTTCGCTGTAGTAAGTTTTAAAAAATCCATTTTTTCAATGTTTTAATTTAAAGTAACATTTTCCAATCCTGGATAAAATCTAATTTAAGAAAGAAAAATTAACGCTTGAACCAGGATTTGAACCATGGACCTCTAACGTCCACAGATGAAGAGAATCAAAGCACGGGACGAAGGGAGGCACTGGAAACTGCAAGCGATACAATGGCATACCACCTGAGAATAAAGGAACACTCGTGACGTATCAAATACCTACTGCTTTCATTCACTTCATCTGTGGACGGTAGTTCTCAGTATAGACAGCACACTCATACAGAGAATGATAGGTCCAGTGTCCAAATCCTGCTTTCTTTTTTAAATTAAAAAATCCATCCTATGGCGCTGACTTTTAAAACCACTTACATCATTATAGAGTTCAGCTGTCATATAACCAATATAGGGGTGGCATGTAATCAGCATGTCAAATCCCCCAGCCATTATACCTTGTTTTCACAACCTGGAGCCACTACTTATTGTAGCTACTTAAATTCATCACAATGCGGATGGGTATCAGACCCATATTGATAAGAATCAAATGAATCATGAACTCTTCTTACCTCATACTTCTATGTTTTTTAAACACAGCACCGCAGTATCGGCGACCATCGTCACCTGTTTTCACGACTGTCAATTTTTTCTTTTGCCAGTAATTATTCAAACTGCCATCTGGTGTTCTTTTGAAGGAGTCATTTTCTAGTTTACCTAATAACCGGCAAAAGAAAAAAATTGACAGTTGTGAAATTAGAAAATGACTCCTTCAAAAGAACACCAGATGGCAATTTGGATAAATACCAGCAAAAGAAAAAATTGACAGTCATGAAAACAGCTGATGATGGTGACAATGGTCGCTGATACTGCGGTGCTGTGTTAAAAAAATATGAGATAAGAAAAATTCACGATTCATTTGATTCTTATCAATAAAACCTCATAATGTTAAAAATTCCCAAATTTATCATATTAAAAAAAAAGACCCATACTGACCTAAATTACATGAGAAAACAGTGCAAGTCCTGTAGCTCTGCATCAAGGCAACATGCCTTAAACATCCATCTATAGTAATTCTGCCCGAGGGCAGTTCTTTCACTGCTTTGCAGCTTTACTAGGGGATTATAGAGGTGGTAGCTTCCCATTGCTTTCCATACAGGTGAAGGATGATGATGGTGATGGCAGGATGATTTTTGGGGACTGTTGGACCCTAAACTTCCTGACATTTGTCTTACAGGTGAGGAAAAACCTCACCCAGGAGCCTGTCCTGACCGGGAATCGAACCCGGGCTCGCTGTGTGACAAGGCAGCACGCTACCTCGAGACTCCCTCTTTCTATGGTCCAAAGAACTTGCTAATACAGACTGATTTTTCTCAAGTTGTTTGGCCCTGTATCTCAACTTTTGCTCCATCTTTCTATGATACAAAGAATTTGCTAATAGTTTTCTGACCACAGAAAGAGGGGGCAGAAGTTGAGAGCAACTTAGCAAGTTCTTTGTACCTTAGAAAGAGGGAGCAAAAGTTGAGATCCAGGGCCGACAACTTGAGAAAGATCAGTCTGTAACTACTGACGATGGGACAAACATGTCTTGAGACATATGTAAAACAGAAACAACGATATGATGTAAGAATAACACAGACCAAACTTATTATTATGAATCTTGTTAAATCCATTCATGTGCTTCACTAATTAGATGATGAGGTATTTGGCTACCTTAAGAGAGTCACACCTCGATATTAGAGATAAACATGATGTCCGTTATGAGCAACAGGAAAAGATAAGTAGAAGTACCTGCCTAATGCCAACCCACTGGACTTCTGAGAAGGAAGGAGGGAGGCCCTTGTGCCTTGCTTTATCAATTCCTCTAGAGCTCGGTGGTGATGACTGTCTTGCGATGTATCACTGACGGCTCGTGTTTATTCGACTTGGTCTCGGGGCTGCTGGAAGTGTCGGGTGCCACTAGCCAAGGCGACAGCTGGTTCAGGCTTGGAACCGAACCACTTGAGTTCTGTTTGCTTGTCTGCTTTGTCACTATCGTCGTGGTGGTGGTGGTTGTTGTGGGCGCAGTGCTCACAGTTGGTGATTCCTGTCAACACATCAACTTAATAATACACATCACAACTAAAAGCTATTTAATGCAATTTTGATCTTTCAGGGGAGAGGATGTTATTTTTTGGTAAAAAATGAGCAATTTTTCAAAAACAATTATTTTTTGCTCTAAAATACTCTGTGATACGTGTGGAATACATTGCACAACATTTTATGCATATTTGTACCCTTGTCAGACGTTGAGGAGCCATTTTTAAAGTGCCTGCGCTCTGGATTTTAAATCACATGTCCTCTTTTGATTGTTGTTTCCCATAACTTCATTTTTTTGCTACATTGCTAGACAAAAAATTGATATATCTTCTGAGCTATTATAGATACATGCATGAAATTTTGAACACACACCCTTGAGACAATGAGAAAACTTTTCTCTGTAACAGAAATTAGGTATTTGATTTTATTTAAAAAATATGTCTGTTTGTTTTCAAAAAAGGAAATAAAGTGTTGTTAAATATTAATTGTTCATTTTACAACTTTAGGGACAAGTATCAAAATTATGTTACAGAGAGTTTGTAGAGCATGCTTTTACTAGTAAAATGTAACAAATTCTGTGAAGTTATCTTCAAAATTGGCTTAGATATATCGGTTTTAGTAAACCCTTGCACTGAGTAAATTTTTTTGAAAATTTGGCCCCCCCAATCGTTTTTTCAAAATTTTTATTTTTGGTTAAGTTGTTATAGCCATGAGCTCTTAACATACAAAAAATAGATAATTTACACCAAGTAAGAAAAAAGTTTTAAAAAATACCATCCTCTCTCCTTCAAAACAAATATTAACTTTTTTCCCTTTATTCTTTATCACCACATGGAGAAGGGCTTGCTGAATACTGAGTATTAATTCCAACAAAAGCAGTGACAGTTTAATTTATTAACACAGCATTCAAGTGCAAATAGAAACAACCACAAAAGCTGCTTAAATTCAAAACTCAACGTCTCCAACTTTCGTGATTTTACAGGAAACTTAAAAAATTAGTAACTAGTAAAACATACAGACTGTCTCAAATGAATGTATACACTCTTTGAAACATTATTTCTCAGCAATGAAATGAGACAGAAATACAATATTTGTTGTGTAAGATCCAGAAGGCACTGAAAAAGCATGGTGACATGTTCATAGTTCTTCATGTGTTTATAAACAAACATGGTGGTGAAATTATCATTCAATAAATGTAAGTTGTTATTGGAAAGTGGAGAATGTTGTTAAAGTTAATGAACTCTTTGAGAATGAAAATAAGGTTTACTTCCAACAAGATGGGGCCCCACCTCACTTTCATATCAATGTGAGAAATTTTCTTGACTGCACATTCAATCAGAGAAGAGGAAGTCTACAGAATTCTTGTCTCAATCTCCCAATTTAACTAACCCCTCTACACTTCTACCTTTGAGGAACTTTAAAACACATGGTGTATGCCACAAAATGGCCGCTTTTTGTGGAATTTTTTAAAGCATTGGAAAATAAACCATTTGAAAAATGGAAAGAAACAAATTATTTTGAAAGTTTTTAGACAGTTTAGTGAAAAAATCCTACATTTGTCATTGAGGATGTGGTGAAAATAACAACAGAATTTACAGATAAGTCAACATAGAGCATAACATATTCTGCTCATAATGAAATTGTAAATGTGTAAACATTTGATTAGATAGGCCCATATATATTTTTTTGTCATAAATAAATCCGATTGAGGGTCTTTCCACTTTTCAGCGGTTGCCCTTTTACCAGCCGGCTGCTGGCCCTTCACATCCACATGTGTCAATCACAGAGGTAGATGATCAACAGCCAGTGTAGGGGTGACATGTGGTTAGCATGTCGAGTCCCCCAGCCGTTATAGCTGGTTCCTCAACCTGGAGCCGCTACTTATTGTAGCTACCCAATTGCCTCACGATGCTGGGTGGGCACCGGTCCCATACTGGCCGAAATACCATGAGAAAATTTCTTCCCCCATGGAGACTCGAACCAGCACAAGTCCCGTAGCTCTGCGCCAAGGCTTCCTACCTTAACCGCTCGGCTACGGCGCGGGACTGTCATAAATAAATAAGAAATGAAATTTCCTAATTATTGATACCATCTTACCTTGTATTCAGTCTTATTTCCCACAAAATGTGAACATTTCTATAGATGACAGTTTCTTACAGTCATATGGTGGGTAAAATAGCACCATGGTTCCCCCCAATACCCGATGTAGGCAGAGTAATATCTTAAGCACATTTGTTTATGCACAACTGGAACTTAGCTTAGAATTAGTATATGTATGTATTCAATGCAGGAATTGACAATAAAGCCATTTTCCTATGGTATATAAATTGTCAGTTTTTAAGATGTTTACAAAGATGGAATGATGTCTACTGGTATACAACACAGTGCAGGGAGGGAAGCAGCTCTTACCTTGGAAACTTTGCGCTGCCGAGTCTCAGGTTTAGGAGATGCTGAACTATCAGTCGTATCTGCTGTCTTGTTGCTAGCATCAAACTCTCGGAATGGATTCGAGGTAGGCGTGAGGGACAGGAATGGATTTGGTTTATCAGCTGCAGCTCCATGGAACGGATTGGTGGGCGGCAGAGACTTACTTTCTGTAGGAGACAGTTTAGACGAAGAGAAAGGATTAATAAAAGGGTTGTTAGAATTCAACGGCGGTGACTTGGGGGAGGTTGGTGACAGAGAGGGGGATGGAGACGTGTTGACGAGGCTCAAAGGAGGTGGTATGTGTTTGTCGTCTGAGTTAACATTCTTGGACTCGGACGATGGCAGGATGACACGCTCTAACTTGCCACGGTCTGACCAGGAGAAGTGCGTGACGGTGACGGGGGTGGTGCTGCGTTTGTGGGCTTGTTCAGGCTCGCTCTGGGTGGGTTCTTCTATTTCTGGGGCACTCACCACACCTCCAAGTGATAGTGTCAGCTTGTCACCTCCCTGCGGTGAGATATGCAAAGCCAGGCACAAACAATTACACATACTGCTACCTCTAGCAATACACAAACAGTTATACAACAAACACAAACTATCCCACATAATAAATGAACTGTAAATGATACTCTATGCATGTTAAAACGGACCACAAACTATATTAAATTAATGTTGGGAAGTAAACATTATGAGGTATAATCATTAAAATTCATCGGAGAACAAACTACTTAGTAGCTATTAAAATTCATCGGAGAACATATTGTTTAAACAACTCACCTCATAGGATTCATGCTTCCATGATATCGTGATTTCAAACATAGTCATGTTCATCTTCAGCCATAACTCCGACTGAAGATGAACATGACTATGTTTGAAATCGCGATATCATGGAAGCATGAATCCTATGAGGTGAGTTGTTTAAACAATATGTTCTCCGATGAATTTTAATGATTATACCTCATGATGTTTACTTCCCAACATTAATTTAATATACTTAGTAGCTATTTATCACTAACCTCATATTCTTCATATGAAGAACATCTCATAGTGTGAATTCCTAAAAAAATTACTTAGTAGCTTGAACTATTACATGAAATATCACTACGAGGTTTAATTTAAAATTTAAAATAAAATTTTCACCTCACCTCATATCCTGTCTTCTAATTAGACCAGTTTCATCAACAATAATTTTAGGACTGATATTCTGTCATCCACGAACACTGCTGATTACTCCATCTGTTGGTGGACTGATGAATCTCCAAATCAAATCAACTTCCCAGGGAATTTGATTATATTTAGAGGTTCATTGGTCCACCAACAGATGCCAGTGCTCCTGGAAGTCAGAACATCGGTTATAAAATTACTCATGATGAAACAGGATATGAGGTGAGACGAAAATAATTTTCAAATAAAAAACTTTCAAATAAAATATCTAAACACTTTAAAAAGTTGAACATTAATGTGGCATTTAAAACTAATAAAACTTTACAAAATATAATAAAAAACAATAAAACCAAAATAAAAAAATAAAAATTATCAGGTGTATATAAATTGAAATGTGGCACATGTGACAATGTCCATATAGGACAAACTAGTAGACCTTTTATCTCTCGGATCAAGGAACACATTAGAATATTCAAAATATGCTTAACACCTATTCCAATTTAATCATTGTTTCGATCCAAATTTTGAAATTTTACATGTTTGTGATAAGGGTAAGCGGTTGGACCTTTTGGAGGTGTAGAAATAAATAAATTGAAAAGTAGTAATAAACTGTTAAATTCTCAACTTGATTTGAATGAATCACCTTTGTTAAATTAAAAAATTTAAATAAATTATTGTTGTATTGTTGCTTAGATCAGTTGGAACACAATTCATAATTTGTTAACATGTCTGAAGAAGGTGCAGTGTACTGAAACAGCTGTCACTGAATTATATCTTAATAAATATGAAAATCAAATAAAACTAAGTTTTATTTTTATTTAATTAAGAAAATGATTTTTATTTTATTTTTTTTACTTAGTAGCTTTTAACAGTTGAAGATGAAACATGTTCCTAAAGGCCTACTACAAAGTTTTTTAATTAAGAACAACTGAGAACTGAGTTTATATTTTAAATGTTTTTATTTTAAATTTATCACTCACACTGAAGGCAATATTAATATTTAAAGAGAAAAAATTTCATTCATTGAATTAAGAACCTCATAATGTTATTCCTCATATTTAACAATGAAGAAAAATTTACACTTGAACTGGGATTTGAACCTAAGACTTTGGTTTTATACACCAGTGCATATCAGTGTGCTTTCCTGGCATCTCAATTCAAACGGAAACTTTTCTTTTTCTTATACAATCCTGTGATCACCCAAGGCAGAGAAAATTTATTCCCAATGCCATCTAGTGATTTCTTATTCAAGAAGACATTTTTATAAAACTATTATAGCCAGAGAATCTTTTTTGAATTGAGATGCCTGCATAACACAAAGGTAGTGCACTAGTGTGTAAAACCAGTGGTCTCAAGTTCAAATTCCAGTTTAAGTGTAAATTTTTCTCTTCAAATATTAAATTGTCCTTCAGTGTAAATGATACATTTAAAATAAAAAAAAAATACATTGAAAATATAAGCTTCCCTGGCCACAATAGTTGTGTAAAAATTTCCATTTGAAAGTCTTCTTGATTAAGAAGCCACCAGGTGGCATTAGGAACAAATGTTATCTATCTTGGCCGTGGACTGTATATGAAAGAGAACAATTTTCATTTGAATTGAGATGTCTGAATAGCACAAAGATAATGCAATTGTTTCTATTTATCTTATTAGTGTGATGAATAACAATTACAACAAAGTGAACCAGGGAATGTGCAGTATTGTCAACTTACAAAGCATGTACACAAAAATGGTAAGAAAAAAGGTACAATTATTATCCAAAAACACAGGAAATTAACAATAAAAATTAAAAAATGCATGAGAACAAAGTGCAGCGTAACAAATATTACATTTGGCATAAATATACTCTGTATCACATCTTTACAGGATGAAGAAGACCTACTACTCAATGGTATTAATAAGCTGTTAGTTTAAGCTGATGATGTAGTATTATTATGTGATACCAGGGAGATACTAAGGGTCAACATGCACACTCTATTAAGTAACAGTAAGAAATTGGGACTGGAAGTAAGCATCAATAAAACTAAATAAATGGTTACGCACAGAAATACATTATATAATGGAAATGGACAATTAGACAAATGAGGGAAATTTTAAAAAAAGTGGTTGAATTCAGATCCATAGGAATAAGGTGGACAATGAAATTAAACATAGGCTCAATACTGGAAATGCGTGCTATTATGCATTACAGGGACTCTTGTCATCCAAATCCTTTAAAAAAACATTAAACTGAAAATATATAAAACTAATTATATTATTTTTGGTCTCGACATCTTACCTCAATATTAATGTTGATTTGTTCTTGGACAGGTTTCAAAACAATTCTGTTTTATCGTCAGCTTTCCCAGACTGGTTTTATTTATGTTGCATTATGTTATATTATATATATTATTATATAAAACTAATATTTAATTTTTATGAAGTGATATTTTGAGGTTATTTTAATTAGTTTATTTACAGTCTGATCATCTTACCTCAATATTAATGTTGATTTGTTCTTGGACATGTTTCAAAACAAAATCTAACCAGTCTGGACAAGCTGACAATAAAACAGAATTGTTTTGAAACATGTCCAAGAACAAATCAACATTAATATTGAGGTAAGATGATCAGACTGTAAATAAACTAATATATAAAACTGTTAAGTTATGTAGATAGGAAATAACACTATGAGGTTTTTTAATATTGTTTATTTTTTATTATTTCACTCACCTCATACTTCATAATTCATAGCAGACCCTGGGTTTCTTCACATCTTTTGTGACATTCTCAATGCTGCATCACGTTCACAACTGACGTCCAACGGCCTTCTATCCTGCAGACTGACCTCCGCGCCATCTGGTGGCCGACCGAAGAATTTCCAAATCAGTCCTCTTTCTTTATAAACCGGGTATTTCAAAATTCATAGTTGTATTTTCATTCTTGCATATGTAAATTTTTTCCCAAATTGTGAGTTCCTTCGGTTTTTCCAATTGTTTAAGTAATTTTGTTTTGGTTTCTATTCTATGTTTTTCTGACCAGGCATGTGCAGCTATTGCAGATTTTTCGGTTTCTCCATTTTTAACATTTCTGAGGTGTTCTTTTAATCTTGTATTTAGATTCCTTTTTGTTTTTCCTATGTATATCTTTTCACAATCTTTACAATTAATTTGATAAATTCCCGATTTTTTGCAGTCTTCAATCTTTTCATTTTTGTTGGATTTTATTAAATTACCTAAGCTGTAATCATTTTTAGGTGCTAATTTAATGTTGAATTTGTTGAAAATTTTTTGAAACTTGTCAAATACCAAAGGATGGTATGTGAACTTCTTGAATTTTTTGCCTATATTTTTATCTGTCTGAAGAGTACTTTCATTGATGACTTTTTGTTCTTTGAATTTATTTATTTTCTTGTGTATACACAATAAATTCAAAGAACAAAAAGTCATCAATGAAAGTACTCTTCAGACAGATAAAAATATAGGCAAAAAATTCAAGAAGTTCACATCCATCCTTTAGTATTTGACAAGTTTCAAAAAATTTTCAACAAATTCAACATTAAATTAGCACCTAAAAATGATTACAGCTTAGGTAATTTAATAAAATCCAACAAAAATGAAAAGATTGAAGACTGCAAAAAATCGGGAATTTATCAAATTAATTGTAAAGATTGTGAAAAGATATACATAGGAAAAACAAAAAGGAATCTAAATACAAGATTAAAAGAACACCTCAGAAATGTTAAAAATGGAGAAACCGAAAAATCTGCAATAGCTGCACATGCCTGGTCAGAAAAACATAGAATAGAAACCAAAACAAAATTACTTAAACAATTGGAAAAACCGAAGGAACTCACAATTTGGGAAAAAATTTACATATGCAAGAATGAAAATACAACTATGAATTTTGAAATACCCGGTTATAAAGAAAGAGGACTGATTTGGAAATTCTTCGGTCGGCCACCAGATGGCACGGAGGTCAGTCTGCAGGATAGAAGGCCGTTGGACGTCAGTTGTGAACGTGACGCAGCATTGAGAATGTCACAAAAGATGTGAAGAAACCCAGGGTCTGCTATGAATTATGAAGTATGAGGTGAGTGAAATAATAAAAAATAAACAATATATAAAACTGTTATTCTCGAAGTTACATTATATGGATGCGAAACATGGGCTCTTACTTTAAAGGAGGAGAAAAGATTACAAGTATTTGAGAATAAAGTTCTTAGGAAAATTTTTGGATCAAAGAGAGATGAACAGACAGGTGAATGGAGAAGAGTACATAACAGTTACATGATCTTTATGGTAAACCATATATAAAAACAGTTAAGTCATGTAGACTGCAATGAGCAGGACATGTGACATGAATGGGGAATAAAAGAGGGGCATAGAAAGTCTTGTAGGAAAACCAGAGGGAAAGTGCCGAGTAGACACAAAGAATGAGGTGAAAGAATAACATTAACTATGATTTGGGCTGCAAACGGACTTATTGTTTTAAACAAGGAGTTGACTCTCTAATTCCTTCTAGATTGAAAGCTTACAGGAACCAACCTGGACAATTACCCAATTACCCTTCTCGTCGTGTAGCTGTTAACATATTAATATTTAATTTTAGGAAGTGATATTTTGAGGTTATTAATATTAATATTGAGGTAAGATGATCAGACTAAAAATAATATAATTAAAATAACGTCAAAATATCACTCAATATTAATATTGAGGTAAGATGATCAGACTAAAAATAATATATTTAAATTAATATCGGGAAGTAAACATTATGAGGTTATATCATTAATAATGAATGGAGAATATATTTTAATTGACTCACCTCATACATTTTCAAACTTCTTTGATACCGACGGTTTCAGACAAAATCATGTCCTTCATCAGTCATGGCGTCCATTGATGAAATTCCGTGATTGTTGATTTCTTTAGTGACATCACCTCTTGTGCTGCCATCTTTCGTTGGGATTATAAATTTTGTAATTAAATTTTTATCCACCGGAATATCGAAATTCATAGATCGATATTTATTCTTCTGAATGAATATCAATTCCCAAATTGTCAATTCCAACGGTTTATCCAACTGTTTTAAAAGTTTTAAAACAGTTGGATAAACCGTTGGAATTGACAATTTGGGAATTGATATTCATTCAGAAGAATAAATATGATCTATGAATTTCGATATTCCGGTGGATAAAAATTTAATTACAAAATTTATAATCCCAACGAAAGATGGCAGCACAAGAGGTGATGTCACTAAAGAAATCAACAATCACGGAATTTCATCAATGGACGCCATGACTGATGAAGGACATGATTTTGTCTGAAACCGTCGGTATCAAAGAAGTTTGAAAATGTATGAGGTGAGTCAATTAAAATATATTCTCCATTCATTATTAAAAATAATATAATTAAAATAACTTCAAAATATCACTTCCTAAAATAATATAATGTTTATGTAATTATTGTTTATGTAATATGAATCAAAGGGATGGGCTACCCACCAATTAGAACTGGTCAGCTTGGTGGGTTATAGACCGATCTAGTATTTCTTTCTTTTCTAATACTAGATCCCTCCTTTTACTTTCCCATCCAGTCTCCCTTGACTGACCTCTTGTTTTGTTTGACCCTGACGGTATTAGAGTATTCGAGGCCAAAGGGTTCATTTCTGTCTTTCTTATATATCTTACTTTTAACCTCGTGGGCATTCAATGCCCACATAAACTGCATGTATATGCAACTTACCATAAGTATGCAATGGATACGTGTCATCAGCTATGACTGGATACACGTAATGAAGAATAATAACCATGATTTGAGGGAAGTAATTATACAGGGGGTGATTGGAAAATATTAGCTCAGGATAGGGATGTGTGGAGAGCTTATGTCCATATGGTAATAAACCTATAATGAGTCAGTAGTTCATGACTACATATGAATTGTAACCCTAATGACCTTAGCTGGTAAAGAACAATGTTAAATAAAATAAAATGAAAAAGGATTGCAAGACCAGGACTTGACAGATAGAGAGATTTGGAGGAAAGAAAAAGAATGTAGAACAGGTCACAGGAAGATGTGATAAACTTGATCATGATGTTGAAGGATACTTACCACAGAGACAAACGTTGCACTCAGAGTGTCGAGAGGAACAGATTTAGGGGACTCCACGTACAGCTGTTGTTTCCTGCTGTAACACAAACAACACACATATGGTGAAATTAAATGTTTCTTACCTCTCCTCATATAAATCTTCTAAGTAGATCGCGATTTCGAGACCATAACTGTCTCATCTTCAGTACAATCTTGGCGACTGATGTTACATCGATCGGAAGAAACTCTTCTTCTTCCCTCTGTTGGTGGACCAATGAATCTCTGGATGAGGTCAAAATTTGCAGGAATTTCGAAGTTCGTAAGTTTTCCTTTGTTTTTCTGAAATTCCCACAAATTTTGACCTGATCCTGAGGTTCAATGGTCCACCAACAGAGGGAAGAAGAAGAGTTTCTTCTGATCGACATAACATCAATTGCCAAGATTGTACTGAAGATGAGACTGTTATGGTCTCAAAATCGTGATCTACTTAGAAGATTTATATGAGGAGAGGTAAGAAACATTTAATTTCACCATAAATTAAACATCATAGTGATTAATTCCTGTAAAAGTTAAACACACACATGACATAATGTCAATCTGTCGGTGTCAGATCTGTTGATCTACATACACACAGTAGATGCTCTCACTCACCCATTGAGAAGATTCTTCTCGGTGCTGCGGTCCTCCCCAGCCGGTGTCTTCTTCAGCTCCTCCTCCACTTTAGCTGCCAACACGACAAACTTACATTACTACATAGTAGGTTGTGAGGGATATTTTGTTAGTAAGCAAAGCGGCAACTCTCGCACTCCCACCAACCAGCAGTGCTGCCATGCACACCTACACCTACACCAACACTACACACACTTTCATACCAAGCGTCTTCTTCCCCTTCTTAAGCATCTAACATACAGGACTGTATTTACATGTGGACCATCATCCAGGGTGGCAAACTTATCAATTTCTTTTCTCTCACTGTATATCCACTGGAATTTACAGTTGAACTAGCTAATACCCAACTTTTATAAGATTCATGATGTGTTCCGTTGAGGTATTATTCAAAATTAAAATATAAAATTATGGAATATTCACCTGAAACGTCTGTCTCCTGAACTTAATTAATTATTTAACTGTAGCGCTTTCAGGACTTGTCCCATCATCGGCAAGATTCAGACCCTTTCAGGTGAATATTCCATAATTTTATATTTTAATTTAGCTAATACCTGGTGTGCATTGCTACGCCTAAATAAATGGAATATTAAAGGTTGATTAAATTCTATGATATACGCTGAGATGAACCAGTTGTAGTCACTCTTTTAATTTTGGATTTCAGTGAACCTCCACTTCTAATTGTCGGATTTTGCTCAGTTTTCGATAATACCTAACTCGGTCTATTATAATATGATATACTGAGTTTCGTTGTGAAACATTGTAAATTGTGACCACTAGAGCAATTTTTTAAATTTTAACTTCAGGTGAACATCTACACCTAATTGTTTTAGAGAGTCCAATTGTGAATCTGAAACATCCAGGGACCCATTCAAACACACACAAAAAAGTCATCAAAATTGGTCCAGTCGTTTAGGAGGAGTTCAATGACATACACAGGTACAGAAGAATTTTACATACAGCAAATTCCCGATTATCTATGCGCGTATTATCTGGTTTGCAAATTATACGGGCATGACTCTTTTTTATATTTAATTAATGTTGGGAAGTAAACATTATGAGGTATAATCATTAAAATTCATCGGAGAACATATTGTTTAAACAACTCACCTCATAGGATTCATGCTTCCATGATATCGCAATTTCAAACATAATCATGTTCATCGTCAGCCATAACTCCGACTGATGAAATTCTTCGGCCATCAACTATTCTATTGTCGCCATCTTCAGTGCTGCCATCTATGGTTGAATTTATGAACTTCGAAATCAATGTAATTTCGTTAGGGATATCAAAATTCATTGATCTATTTTTGTTTTTCTGAATGTATATTTCTTCCCAAACTGTCAATTCCAAAGGTTTCTCTACTGAAGATGGCGACAATAGAATAGTTGACGGCCGAAGAATTTCATCAGTCGGAGTTATAGCTGACGATGAACATGATTATGTTTGAAATCGCGATATCATGGAAGCATGAATCCTATGAGGTGAGTTGTTTAAACAATATGTTCTCCGATGAATTTTAATGACTCTTTTTTACTGAATTTTTTTAAAAATACTGTATTTTGTATTGTTATGAAAAAATTATTTATTTTTAAAGATGCTACTGTGAACTGTGCTTAGAAACTAGCACAATGGAGTAACCTTCACTCACAACCCCCTCCCCTGATGTGTTTAATGGTACCAACCAACATTCTGAGAATACAATACAATTTAGAAAATTTCTGTTGTGGAGTCAGTCAAAGTTTGTTGTTACAGATTGAAAGCACAGATATGCTGTGGCAGTGGGTATCGCTGGTTAGTAGTGTGGTCATTGGTGATTATTTTTCATCGCTGGTTAAAAGTGTGGATATCGGTGGTTACTGATGTGGTCATTGGTGGTTACTAGTGTGGGAATCACTGATTATTTGTCATCGCTGGTTATAAGTGTGGATATTAGTGCAGTTGTCGCTGGTTACAGTGGCCATTTTGAATAACTGTCATAACCAGAGTGGTCATGACCCGGAGATAGTCCCACTTTTTTTTCATATTTACGAGTAAAATAAAATAATGATAATTACAACTCGCACCTAAATACATTTAATATAACATTTTATGAATATTTGTTGCATTTAAGTTGTGTTAAAGTGGGTAAATACATTTTTGATCAACTTCCATGGCAGCGAATAACTTAATTGGATTATCCGTGTTTTTCGATTTTCTGTGCATATCTCGGTCCCAATTAACACAGATAATGGGGAGTTTGCTGTATAAAGATTAACAAATACTTGGAATTGTGACAAGTCTAGCAGAGTGGTACAATATTGCCGCTCATACATGGATCATAAAGTCCCAAAATTTGTACTGTAAATAATAATGATGATAACTAATAACTCATTGGCACTATCAAACCTGTAGGTTCACGGCCGTGCGGACATACATCACTATCCTGAGCTAATGTTTTCCAATCATGCCCTGTGTAATGAACATCCCTCCAACCATGTTAATGTTGTTATATAGAGGATGAATGGAAAACATCAGCTCAGGATAGGAATGTATGGAGAGCTTAGCCATGAACCTATGGGTTCCATAGTGCTAGTGAGTTAGTTAGTTCATGCCTACATTTGAATTGGAATGCTAATGATCTTAGCTGATAAAGAACACATCGTTATATATTTTTTTATTATATACATCTTTCCTCATTAGAGGATTGCCTCAAGGACAAAGTGATACAGACAATTAATTTTCGAATTAGATGAAATACATTTTGTAAATACATTAAAAAATTTCAAATTGTAATTGAACTATACATATTATAAAGTAGAAATTTTGTAAATATGGTTTCTTAAAATTAAAATTGATTATCTAATGGCAGCGATGTCAATTTTAGAAAGATACACCCTGTTCAAATCTCAGGAATTCCAAAATTTAGCTAAGAATCCTGGTATAGTACCTCTTGCCCTGATCATCAATCCTGTGACAGTTATACTATCTAGTTGGTATTTATCTTTGTAATAGTCAACTGTTGGCTCATATATGGCTTTCTTCTCACAGTCAACTTCCTCACGTTGTAACACAAAAAGCCTGAAATTTTCATATTTAACTTTTATAAGATTCATGATGTGTTCCGTTGAGGTTTATTCAAAATTAATATAAAATTATAGAATATTCACCTGAAAGGTCCGTCTCCTCAACTTAATTATCATTTAACTGTAGCGCTTTCGGGACTTGTCCCATCATCGGCAGGATTCAAAACTGGTGTTTCACTGAAGATCTGGTAGAGGGGGTTGCATGTATTGGGTTCGTTTTTGTTTATCAGGCTGTCGTTGTGAGCTGCTTTCATGATTTCCATCTCTTCGAGTACGTTTATCTTCGCTGGATTATTTTCTCTGTGCATTACTGTTAGGGTGTTTTCAATATTTGTAATGCACAGAGAAAATAATCCAGCGAAGATAAACGTACTCAAAGAGATGGAAATCATGAAAGCAGCTCACAACGACAGCCTGATAAACGAAAACGAACCCAATACATGCAACCCCCTCTACCAGATCTTCAGTGAAACACCAGTTTTGAATCCTGCCATTGATGGGACAAGTCCCGAAAGCGCTACAGTTAAATGATAATTAAGTTGAGGAGACGGACCTTTCAGGTGAATATTCTATAATTTTATATTAATTTTTCATATTTAAACACCAACAACTTGTTTTTCTTTCCATTATAATTCCTGTAAGTTTGCATGCAAATATAATGCTATGTGACCTTTGGATTGGCCAATTTAATTTTGTTCTCATCAAAATATATAAATTAATATGTATGTAGCTAAGCTATTTCAATCAATGGTAAAGAGAAAAAAAATCTTGTCTGAACCGGGACTTGAACCACAGACCTTCAACTCTACAAGCTGATGCTGTATCCATGAGTTATTCAGGCTTCATTCCCATCCAAGCACAAACTGCTCTCTTAAATTCCCACTTCATTCCATCATAACTCCACTCAGTAGCTCTATCGAGCCCATAGGTTCATGGCTGCACGGACATAAGCTCTCCATACATCTCTATCCTAAGCTTATGTTTTCCAATCATCCCCTGTATAATCTACTTCCCACAAATCATGGCTAATGTTATTCCCCTATCTCATTCTTGGTCTACCAACTGGGCGTTTTCCCTCTGGTTTTCCTACATGAAGCTTCCATGCACATCTCTCATTTCCCATTCGTGCCACACTCCTGCCCATCACATTCTACAAGACTTAACTGTTCTTATTATATCTGGCTTTCTATAAAGACCATGTAGTTCATTGTTTCAATCCACATTATTTTTAGTATTCTTCTGCAAAGTTGCTCCCATTCTAGTATTCTTCTTGGGAATCTTCTTCTTCTTCACTTCCTGGTTTACGCATTAGTTGCCTGTTCCTTCTTCACTAATAGATCTAAGACCATCTCTTCCGAGGACGTCCAACATCTCTTCTTCCTCTTGGAAAATAATGTAAGATTTTATTTGGTAATCTACTTTCTTCCATTCTTTCTACATGTTCTTTCTTGGGAATCTTATGTGCAGTATTGAATTTACGGATATATACATAACTAAGTAATTCGCTTGAACTATTGAATCTATAAGATCATGGCCACATGGATATATGCTCTCCATACATCCCTATCCTGAGCTAATGCTTTCCAATCATCCCCTGTATAATCGACTTCCCTCAAATCACGGATGTTATTCTCCCACCTCATTCTTGGTCTGCCAACTGGGTGTTTTCTCTCTGGTTTTCCTACAAGAAGCTTCCACATACCTCTTTCATTCCCCATTCGTGCCATATGCCCTGCTCATTGCAGTCATAATGGCTATTTAATTTAGAAACAACCCAATTGTATTGGGTGTCATATGTCACTATTACTAAGCCCATTGTCAGGCTCAGGTGATAGCATGCCTGCTTCCTGACTAGCAGGCCTGAGTTCGATATCCAGCATGGTTGAGGATTTGAATTGTTAAATTAATTGAAAAATTTTTCAAATTCGGGGTCAAGAGAGGTGGTGGTGTACAATTTTTAATTGTTAGATTGTGCACCAGATGCCTGTATTAAATTGCAAAACCCTCTGCAGTACACATGTTGAGAAGGCACATGGTACTGTTGATAAGTAGTCATCTGTTGGATGGGGATTTTAAGCCTGGTGACCCCCTTGGTGCTTTTTGACAGGAGTAGGTTATGTGCCGACACAAGGCACTTCATCATCCCTCATACAACACACTTTACACTACACAAACATATAAACAAATAGAAAAGCAAAAAGAACTCACGGTTTGGGAAAAAATCCACATTCAAAAAACAAGAAAGAAAAACTTATCAACTTCGAAATTCTCACGGATTCCGATTTGATCCGGAGGTTTATCGGTCCATCAACAGAGGGAGGAAGAAGCAGTTCTCCTGATCGACATAACATCAGTCGACGAGAAATTACTGAAGATGAAGCTAACCAAGCTTCGAAACAGGTCTAGTTAGAAGACTGCATATGAGGTGAGGTATGAAACATTTTATTAAGTTACGTAGGTAGGAAATAACACTATGAGGTTTATATTAATTTTGTATAGTTGTTTCTTGACTCACCTCATACTTCTTAACTCCCTCGCATATCTAGATTTCGTCACTGTATTTGTGACATTCTCAATGCTGCGTCACGTTCACAACTGACGTCCAACGGCCTTCTATCCTGCAGACTGACCTACATGCCATCTGATGGCTGACCGACGAACTTCCAAATCAATCCCCTCTCCTTATCACCGGGTATTTCAAAATTCATAGTTGTATTTTCATTCTTGCATATGTAAATTTTTTCCCAAATTGTGAGTTCCTTCGGTTTTTCCAATTGTTTAAGTAATTTTGTTTTGGTGTCTATTCTATGTTTTTCTGACCAGGCATGTGCAGCTATTGCAGATTTTTCGGTTTCTCCATTTTTAACATTTCTGAGGTGTTCCTTTAATCTTGTATTTAGATTCCTTTTTGTTTTTCCTATGTATATCTTTTCACAATCTTTACAATTAATTTGATAAATTCCCGATTTTTCGCAGTCTTCAATCTTTTCATTTTAAATTCAACATTAAATTAGCACCGAAAAATGATTACAGCTTAGGTAATTTAATAAAAACCAACAAAAATGAAAAGATTGAAGACTGCAAAAAATCGAGAATTTATCAAATTAATTGTAAAGATTGTGAAAAGATATACATAGGAAAAACAAAAAGGAATCTTAATACAAGATTAAAGGAACACCTCAGAAATGTTAAAAATTTGGAGAAACCGAAAAATCTGCAATAGCTGCACATGCCTGGTCAGAAAAACAGAATAGAAACAAAAAAAAATTACTTAAACATTTGGAAAAACCGAAGGAACTCACAATTTGGGAAAAAATTTACATATGCAAGAATGAAAATACAACTATGAATTTTGAAATACCCGGTGATAAGGAGAGGGGATTGATTTGGAAGTTCGTCGGTCAGCCATCAGATGGCGTGGAGGTCAGTCTGCAGGATAGAAGGCCGTTGGACGTCAGTTGTGAACGTGACACAGCATTGAGAATGTCACAAATGATGTGACAAAACCCTGGGTTTGCAAGGAGTTATGAAGTATGAGGTGAGTGAAAGAAAAAATAAACAATATTAAAAAACCTCATAGTGTTATTTCCTATCTACATAACTTAATAAGCATTGAGAATGTCACAAATACAATGACGAAATCTAGATATGCAAGGGAGTTAAGAAGTATGAGGTGAGTCAAGAAACAATTAAACAAAAAAAAAATGAAACATTTTAATTTAATCTTAAATTAAACATCATAGTGATTTTTTCCCTATAAAAGTTCAATATAAACATACACTCTTCTTTGTACACAATACACCACGTATGAAAAGTTTCCACTGAAGTGGTATGTAAATAGAAAATAGACCACATTAATGCCATCTATCCACCCAGTGCAGAACCTGAAGCATGTAAAAGTGGGTAACATTAGAAAACACACATACACATGTCACTAATTTGGGGTAAGAGGGATTAAGATAGAATCAAAGAAAGAAGTTTGTGCTTGGATTGGAATGATGTCTCAATAGTGGAGCATCAGAAATGTAAAGCTGAAAGTCTGGGGTTCAAGTCTTGGTTCAGGCAAAAAATGTCTCTCTTTACAACTTCTTTTGCTTGTTTATGTCATAATGATATCCAACAACGTCCAGTCACATGCTGATCTAAACACGTGGAAGCAGGAAGCTAACAGTAGCATGCACTACTAACTTTGCCCTTCACAATTTAGACTATCAGATGTATCTGAACATTTAGAGGGTCCTAGTGTCGAATCCATCCTTTCTCATAGTTTAACAACTAGCTAAAAGGCTGTGAAAATAATAAAGGATGTATCAGAATATGATTATACAAATTCTGAGCTAAGTTCCAATTATACTGTAAACAAACTTGCATAAGGTATTACTCTGCTGACTTCTGTGTATGGGGAGAATCGTGGTGCTACTTTTACCTGCCATATGACTGAATTGTGTACAGAACTGTCATCGATAGAAACATTGTTCTTAGGCAACATCATATTTTACGGGAAATAAGACAATACAAAGTAAGATGGTATCAAATTATTTTTAGTCTGATGTTTTTTATTATTAATTTAAAACTTCTCACTGAAGCATAAATTATATTTGAAGAGAAACATTTTTTTTTTTTTTGCCTGGAAAGCCAAAGGTCCCGGGTTTGAGTCTCGGTCTAGGCGAAAATTTCTCTCTTCAAATATATTTTTAGTCTGTTCATCTTACCTCCATATTAATGTTGATTTGTTCTTGAACATGTTTCGATTATATCATAATCATCAGCATGATCATGATTATGATATAATCAAAACATGTTCAAGAACAAATCAACATTAATATTGAGGTAAGATGAACAGACTAAAAATAAATTATATTTGAAGAGAAAAATATAATTTATCTTTCATTGAGGAATGTTAAATTAATAATAAAAACATCATTAGAAGCCTTACTAGCTTTATAAAGTAATATTAATTCCCAATAAATGTCTTCTTAACTAAGAAGCCGCCATTTGCAAAGATAGAAGCAATGGTTTCAAAAGCATTTGGTGAGAAGGAATTACAACGTATATAAGAGAGAAGTTTGCGTCTAGATCGTAAGTCGCCTCGGTAGCTCAGTTGGTAGAGCATTTGGCCCAGTAAGCCAAAGGTCTCGGGTTCGAGTCTCGGTCTAGGCGAAAATTTTTCTCTTCAAATATAATTTATCTTTCATTGAGGAATGTTAAATTAATAATAAAAAACATCATTAGAAACCTTACTAGCTTTATAAAGTAATGTTAAATTCCCAATAAATGTCTTCTTAACTAAGAAGCCGCCATTTGCAAAGATAGAAACAATGGTTTCAAAAGCATTTGGTGAGAGGGAATTACAACGTATATAAGAGAGAAGTTTGCATCTAGATCGTAAGTCGCCTCGGTAGCTCAGTTGGTAGAGCATTTGGCCCGGGAAGCCAAAGGTCCCGGGTTCGAGTCTCGGTCTAGGCGAACATTTTTCTCTTCAAATATAATTATCTTTCATTGAGGAATGTTAAATTAATAATAAAAACATCATTAGAAGAGTAAAAATAATTTAATTAAAATAACCTCAAAATATCACTTCCTAAAATAAAATATTAAGATGGTATAATTATCAGAAACTTCCATTTCCTATTTATTTATAACAAAAAATTATATATGGGCCTACCTAATCAGAAGTTTATGTTTTTCCCATTATGACAATAGATATCCTTTATTTGTAATTTCATTATGAGCAGAATATATGATCCACGATGACTCACCTGTAAATTCTGCTGTTATTTTCACCACATTCTCAATGACTAATATGGGATATTTTTCAATAAGCTGTTTGAAAACATTAAAAATAATTTGTTCCTCTCCGCTTTTTAAATGATTCATTCCTTTTCCAATGGTTGAAGAAATTCTACAGAAAGCTGCCATTTTGAAACAATAGAAATCACAACATATTCTGCATTGCACATGTGTAAAAATATTACAATGCTTATTTAATGTATTAAAATTGTAATTTTATTTTAAGATTCTCCCATATAATGTATACATTTTTTAATTATTTTTATTCATTTCGAGTGTTAGAGAACAAACCACATTTTCTTACACGCCTAAATGTAAAACTGTTATTAGACCAATAAAAATGGAGTCATACATTTGTTTTGTTTACATTACAACTGAAACTTAGCTCAGAAGAGGTCATGATTGCTTAGCAGCCCATCTATATACAGAACTCCAATTTGTGTATTATGTAAAGAGAAGAGTAGTCATGAAGATCTCACAAAATACTCTGTAGTTCAAATTTTCAGGAATCAACCTTTACCAAAATTATACTGGGAAGCAAGAAGGAGAATGCAGATCATCCAAGATTCTGGGCTTTGGACTGTTACTAGTATAGCAGTTCCAAACTGAGAAAACCGGCTTTAATTCATATTTTAAAATCATTAAGAATTAACATTATGAGACTCACCTCATATTGTTGTTCTTATCTGACTATAAACTAGTTTCGGAACATAGTTTCTGTTCCATCCTCAGTATCGTCACGACGGTTGTTCTGTTGTCTTGAAGAGCCGTCCTTCACTCCTTCCTTTGGCAGATTGAAGGACAGCTCTTCAAGACGACAGAACAATGGTCGTGACGATACTGAGGATGGAACAGAAACTATATTCCGAAACTAGTTTATAGTCAAATAAGAAGAACAATAATATGAGGTGAGTGATAAAAAATTCTACCTAAATGAATATACCTCATAGTGTGAATTCCTAAAATAAGTAACATTATGAGGTTTATTGATATTTGAGTTTGTATTTTTTTAACATTCTTACCCCATATGGTTGTTTTGTCGGACAACAGCTTTGAAACATATGTCCGACAAAACAACCATATCAGGTAAGAATGTTAAAAAAATACAAACTCAAATATTTAATTCTTATATCTTCTTGTAAGCCCACGTTTCCCTTAACAGTGATTTAGGCTCTCTCCCTCTACAGGGAAGAATTTGAACCATACTAATTTAGTTACACTTGTTTTCATATAGATGTCACTTGAGTGGTCCGTGGTCAGCATTCTGCTTGTACTCACATCTAGGAAACCAAGGTAGTACTAGGATGGGAAAATTTTCTTAGAGGCCTTTTCATTCAGGCTTAAGGATCTTTTACAAGCCTGAAAATCTTCAGACTCGGAACCCAAGGCTTAAAGTCCCTCCCGGAGGACTTGCTCCTTGGATTTTTCCATCCTAAAAAATCCATCAACCCCAGCCGGGTTTGAACCCGCGACCCTCGGGACCAGAGGCAAGGAGCATAACCACTAGTCAACCGCGGCCGATACCGTATGAGGTAAGAATGTTAAAAAAATACAAACTCAAATATTTAATTCTTATATGTGGAAAAAAAAAAAAAAAAAGAATTGTGCCTAGGTTTGGGTTTGAACCCAAGGTCTACTTCTATACACTCTTTCCAACTGAGCTACCTACACGTCTAATGTAAATGCAAAATTTTTTCTTGTTTATACAATTCCCCAGGAACCCTTGTTCAACATGTCACCTGGCAGTTTCTTAGTAACAATTTGGTTCAAACCCAAACCTAGGCATATATTTTCATTTCAAATATAAGAATTTCAGTGTTTCACAAGAAGAGACTTTTCATCCTGTACTTTTTTGACTTGGTGACTAATTGAATTCATAGCTTTAACATCTCACCTCATAAAGTTGCATGTCTTCACGATACCAGTTTCAAAAGTATAATTTTACTTCACACATACATTACTTACACACACATACATCAATTTTTATGTATCTACAGATAGAATTTGACTATAAAAGCTAGACACACCCTGTACAATATCCAGTGAGGGGCAAAGTTAGAGTTATAGCAATGCACAAAGCGTAAGACCAACACCGAGAGAAATGCAGTACCTTTGAGAATATTGCACTTGAGCTGGTCAGGGGGAAGTGGTCGAGCGCCGGTCGAGGGTTTAGAGTTCTGATTGTTCGGGACAGACGTCACGAGCAGAGATGTGGCCTCCATGTCTGTGGCACAAACAATACATTAACACCTAGTTTCACATTATTATGTCTCTTACAAGTAACAATTATCTGTACGTTCACTTTACCTTCTGTCTTGTTGGTTGCGCCAGTCGTTGACGAGGCGTCGTTCAGAGACTCATCAGTATTGGGGTTGCTGGAAGGTTCCTTCACCAGACTCTTGAGCAACGAGTCCAAATGATCTTCAGTAGACACCACTGTCCAACATTACACACATCATATTAACAAATAAAGACAAACAATTTGAGAATACAATAGCAAGTAACATTATGAGGTTTTACTTAATAATTAAGTTTCTAGCAAAAGAAAATAGTTTTGAAGGAAAATGATACACAAAAAAATTGATAAGTAGAAAAAATAAAGAATGAAAGTACTCGATGTTTTTATTATTAATTTCATACATCTCAATGATGGATAAATCATATTTAAAGAGAAAAATTATACGCTCAGACCGGGACTTGAACCCGGGACCCTTGGTTTTCTAGTCCAAGTGCTCTACCATTTGAGCTACCTGAGCAAGTACCGTTCTAAACGCAAATCTTTCTCTATATACGTTGAAATTCCCGCCCACCAAATGCTTTGAAGCCTTTGCTTCTATCTTTGCAAATGGCGGCTCCTATATTAAGAAGACATATTTGGGAATTATACATTACATTATAAATGCCAGTACGGCTATTTTCGATGTTTTTATTATTAATTTCATACATCTCAATGATGGATAAATCATATTTAAAGAGAATTACAGCGTATATAGAGAAAGATTTGCGTTTAGATCGGTACTTGCTCAGGTAGCTCAAATGGTAGAGCACTTGGACTAGAAAACCAAGGGTCCCGGGTTCAAGTCCCGGTCTGAGCGTATAATTTTTCTCTTTAAATATGAATGAAAGTACTATTTAAATTAATATTGGGAAGTAAACATTATGAGGTTATATCATTAATAGTGAGTGGAGAACATATTTTTAACGACTCACCTCATATAATTTCAAATTTCATTGATACCAGCGGTTTCAGACAATATCTTGTCCCTCTTGTTTGAAACTGCCGGTATCAAAGAAATTTGAAATTATATGAGGTGAATCGTTAAAAATATGTTCTCCATTCACTATTAATGAAAGTACTCTTCAAATAGAAAAACCAAAGGAAGTGAAATACAGGAAATTCACATATCACCCATGAACACACAATAAATTACAAAAGATTTTTGAAAAATTTAATATCGGTTTAGCATCAAAGAATGATAATAGCTGAAATAAAAACCAACAAAAATGAAAAGATCAGGAATATATCAAATAAAATGTGCAGATTGTGGTAAGATATACATAGAGAAAACAGAGAAATTCAACCATTAGAACCAAAGAACACATTAAGAAATGTAAAAAAAAGTGAAGTAGAAAAATCTACAGTAGGTGCTCACATTTGGTCTGAAAAACACAAAATAGATTTAAACACAAGATCATTTTCTTTCTGCAAAATTAAAAAAAAAAATAGCAAAAATAGAGTGGTTCTAGATATGGGGCATTCAGTACATAATAAGAAATAAATTAATGAGTCATTTTAACATCTTACCTCATATTTCATGTTTTATCAAACACGGTAACTATAGTTTTCAAATGATCTTGTCATTCATTTTCAACCGCCGGTTGAAAATGAATGACAAGATCATTTGAAAACTATAGTTACCGTGTTTGATAAAACATGAAATATGAGGTAAGATGTTAAAATGACTCATTAATTTATTAATTAAGAACCTCATAATGTGTTTCCCAATTTTAACTTTGACATAATAAGAATTTAAAAATATGGACTTATAATAGTGTGAATCTAGACCATCGACATATGGATGTGAGCCCAGCTGTCACACCATAGATTTTATGATAAATAGCCCCTCCTGAATCAGCTATAATAACTGGAGGACCACATGTCACCCTGGCTGAATGATCCCCGTGACACATCAGGTGTCATGGAGTTTACTCACCTGGTGTTATCTTTCTCTTGAGTGTTCCCACTCCACTGCTGACAGTAGAGGCAGCTGGACTACATGTCGAATTGGCAGAACTGGGCACAGTACTTGGAGTGTTGGGTTTAGACAGCAGGTCTTCTACAGGACGCACTGTCTGTCGTGAGGAGCTGCTAGAAGTGTCAGGCGATGATGTCACAGCTGGTGCCACGTCACTGTTGCTGCCCAGGTCGGTGCTCACAGAGGCAGCTGTGTTGGCAGTGTTCCTATAATAAACAACAAACATGTCTTAATTTCTTATTTTAGCAATTCATACCAATCAACAAAGAAAATTATGAAAAAGAAAAAGAACACATAATCAACATAGCCACGAAAAATGGTTTTGCAATAAAAATGATACTCAAAAAATAAACAAGTTCAAAAGACAAAAATTTATTAATCAAAGCACTCTTCTAAAAGTAAAAGAAGATAATGTAAAATTTAGAAAATTCACATATCATCCATTAAAACACCACAAGTTTCAAAATTTTTTTTAAAGATTTCAACATAAGGTTATCACCCAAAAATGACTACAGCATCAGTAGACTGATTAGACCTAATAAGAATGAGAAAATTAAAGAAGAAAACAAATCAGGGATTTATCAAATTAAATGTGAAGAATGTGAGAAATTCTACATAGGAAAAACTAAGAGAAATTTGAAAACTAGAGTGAAAGAACATCTCAGGAATGTCAAGAAAGGGGAAGTAGAAAAATCTGCAGTGGCTGCCCATGCATGGTCTGAAAAACATCTTATCGAGAAAGAAGCTAAATTATTAAAACAAATAGAAAAACCTAAAGAACTTACTGTTTGGGAAAAGATCTACATTCAAAAGAGCGAAAAGAAGAAATTAATGAACTTTGAAATTCCCGGTGAGAATGACCTGGTTTCGAGGTTTTTCAGTCAGCCAATGGAAGGAGAGAAGGACAGCTCTTCAAGACGACAGAACAACGGTCGTGACGATACTGAGGATGGAACAGAAACTATGTTCCGAAACTAGTTTATAATCAAATAAGAAGAACAATATGAGGTGAGTGATAAAAATATTCTACCTTAATGTCTTAATTTAATATTTATTTATTAATTATTATGAGTTAGGCTAATAATTAAGATATTTGGTCTGTGTATTCTTACCTCTTATGGTTGTTTTTGTTGAACATATGTTCCAAGGCTTCTGAGCCCCATCTTCAGCGATTACAGACCATTTGCAATTGCTGAAGATGGGGCTCAGAAGCCTTGAAACATATTAAATTTCAGTTGTTTTTTGACTCACCTCATATTTCTTGATTTTTATGCAGACTCGAGTTTTGTCAGTGAATTCGTGACATTGTCAATGCATCACAACTGCCATCTTGTGGTTGTCCCTTCTGCAAATTGATTTCTGTGCTCTGTTGACTGACCGATGAACTTCCAAATCAAAACCCTCTCATTTTCACCGGGTATTTCAAAATTCATAGTTTTCTTTTTATTCTTGCATATGTAAATTTTCTCCCAAATTGTGAGTTCCTTTGATTTATCTACTTGTTTAAGTAATTTTGCCTTGGTTTCAATTCTATGTTTTTCTGACCAAGCATGAGCAGCTATTGCAGATTTTTCTATTTCTCCATTCTTAACATTTCTTGTATTCAAGTTCCTTTTTGTTTTCCTTATGTAAATCTTTTCACAATCTTTACAATCAATTTGGTAAATTCCTCATTTGTTGCTGTCTTCAATCTTTTCATTTTTGTTGGTTTTGATTAATTTATTCAACCTGTAATCATTTTTCAGTGCTAATGTTGTGTGAAATTCGTTGAACATTCTTTGAAACTTGTTAAATACTAAAAGGTGGTATGTAAATTTCTTGAATTTTTTATCAATTTCTTTATCTTTCTACCTACATATATTTAACTTGAAACATATGTCCAACAACAAAACCATAAGAGATAAGAATACACAGACCAAATATCTTCTTCTTCTTCCTTCCAAGTATTAGGCCAAGGCCTGTTACAATCCTATAGAAAATTTTCCCTCCAGCGTTTCATAGGATGGCCCAGAGATCTTCGTCCTCTTGGTATATAATTATAAACAGCTTAATTATCTTAATTATTAAATAAACCTCTTAATGAAACTTCACATTGTATTTTTAAAATGAGTTAGGCTATTTTGTCGCAATGTTTTTATTATTTATTTCACATATCTCAATGATGGATAAATTATATTTGGAGAGAAAAATTATACGCTCAGACTGGGATTTGAATCCAGGACCTTTCATACACTAAGTGAACGCTCTACCAAGTGAGCTATCTGAGCAACTCTAATCTAAATGCAAATGTTTATGATGGATAAATTATATTTGAAGAGAAAAATTATGTGCTCAGACTGGATTTGAGTTTTGATTGGAGTTGCTCAGATAGCTCACTTGGTAGAGCATTTGCCTAATGTGTGAAAGGTCTTGCGTTCAAACCCCAGTCTGAGCGTATCATTTTTCTCTTCAAATATATTTTGTCTCACCTCATATTTGTAGTTTCATTGCAGACTGCAGCTTCCACTCTGAAGTTAGGAAGCATTGACAATGACACACAGAGTGTGGAAAGTGCGGTCTGCAATAAAACTGCAAATATGACAAAATAATTAACAAACATGTCATCGATAGAAAGGTGGGAAGGCTTACCTCCTACTGCACCAAGGGCCTCCTAAGAACTTTACTGGAATAACTTTTTTTTACTGGAAAGGAATGGGAAAATCTACAAGCTTATGACATTACTACATTACAAAGAAAATCTGCAGTAGCAACATTCAGACTGCTAACGGGACATGACTGCTTGAATAAACACCTACACAGAATTGGCATAACAGATTCACCTAAATGCCCTTTTTGCAATTTAAATGAAGATATGGAAAGAAACCATCTCCTCCGTTGTCCAGCTTTTGTAGAAGAGACCAGCCTTTCTGCTAAATATTGGAGTGCAAGAGAGCGAATGATTTCATTATCAAGTGCTCGACATTAGATACCAACCAACCAACCAACTTTTTTTTACTTCATTATAATTAAATGATACTTTATACCTGATTTGTTTCTAAATACAACATAAGCAAAGGGTATATATTACTTACCTCTGCCTTTCTCTGAGCACATGTGACTGACGTCTGGCATAGCGCTGGCTCGGACGCCGTTCAAACTGAACAGTGCGACGAGCTCTGTTCTGCTGTGTGGTTTGGAATTCAGTCTTGCCACTACAAAAAAAATTAAAATCTTGAATCACACAATTGCTTGGAATTAACAATATGAAGTACTTTAATAAAGAAATTGAAGTAAATAACAGAAAGGAATTAAACATAGGCTCAACTCTGAAAATGCATTAATAGTGAGTGGAGAACATATTTTTAACGACTCACCTCATACAATTTCAAATTTCTTTGATACCGGCGGCTTCAGACAATATCTTGTCCCTCTTCAGTCATGACTTCCACTGATGAAATTCTCTGGTTGTTGATTTTTCTATGGACATCACCTCTTGTGCTGCCATCTTTGGTTGGGATTATGAGTTTTGAAATTAAATTTTTATCCACCGGAATATCAAAGTTCATAGATTGATATTTATCCTTCTGAATGAATATCTTTTCCCAAACTGAATAAATATTGATCTATAAATAATAATCAAATGCCAAGACAAGACATCCATCCATCCATAGTAATTCTGCCCGAAGGCAGGTCCTTCACTGCTATCATAGCATTTTCATGCTATGCTTGCAGCTTTACTAGGGAATTGTAGGTGTGGTAGCTTCCCGTTGCTTTCCACACCGGTGAAGGATGATGATGTCCATATGATTTCGGGGACCATTTGGGCCTTAAAATTTTCCTGACATTTGTCTTACAGGTGAGGAAAAACCCCAATAAAAACCTCACCCAGAAAAACTGCTCCGACCGGGGATCGAACCTAGGCCCGCTGCATGACAAGGCAGCATGCTACCTCGAGGCCACAGCGGTGGACAAGAAAAGACATGTAACCAAAATATTTACCTGTATCGGAATCTGGAACCCATGCGGAAGAAGTTTTGTCTGGCAGATGGTCCTTTGACAGGAGCTCGCAGTCGGAAGAAGGCGTGATGTTCTACGGCACATTTCCACAAATGTTTACAAGCTTTCTCATTGTGCAGCCTGCCAACACACACATTAACATCAATACCACAATTCCAACTTGTGAACATGGAAAAAAACTGCAACAACTTAACAAACCTGAACACAAACGTATGCTCCTGCTCTCGTCCCTGGTCGTCGTCCTCAACTACCACCAGTGTCAGTTTCTTCTTTTTGAAGTCCAGCTTCCCAATCTTAGGCCTGCAACATCACAATAAGTTTTCATTTTATACCCAATATTATCTTATTCTTATTCTTGCATGGATTAAACCTTTTTTGTTTCATTCAATATTTTTATTTTAAACGGAAGTAACACTGTGAGGTATCTTGTAATTATTATGAGTTACGGTTTTTGACTCACCTCATATTTTTTTATATTTGTAGCAGATTAGTTTCTTCACTTATATTGAACTTTTATAGGAATAAATCACTATGAGGTTTAACATAAGACAAATTAAAATGTTTAATACCTCTCCTCATAACACTGAGCAACAAAAAAGTAACTTTCTTTGTCTCAGAAAGAAAAATACGTGATTCTGATAATATTTTTTCTCCTGAATTCAAATATGATATCGCTTTTTTCTCCATCACACAAGGTTTCCGAGAGAGAGGAATTTATAATTTCAAACACTTTAATATTTTCTACGATCGTAACTACACAATATTCAAACATTCGGACTCACCTGGAAAGTAAGAAATGATGATTTTCTGGTGTATTTTGCCTGTGGAACATCCCTCTTGATGGTCCAACAATAATCGGCCAGCATATTAGGATTCCATTTGTCTTGATATCTCTTTTCCATAGCTGAAATCTCCTGAGTTAGCTCATTTGGTTTTATTTTACAATGGACAAATAGACAAAAAAAAAAGTTTATTAAAAAATAATTATTTAAATCCATTAATTGAAATTGAAATAAAAAAACTGTGGGTGATGGAGAAATTCCGAATACATATTTGAAAACACGATAAAAAACTGCATTAAGTACAACTATTGGTACTCATGAGACAAAAATCGTGTTGACCAGTGTAATCAATCTTCTACGTAGATTGTGATTTCAGGGTCTTGGCAACCCCATCCTCAGCACACTCTTGGTGACTGATGTTATGTCGATCGGAAGAACCACTCCTTCTTCCCTCAGTTGGTGGACCGAACTTATGAACTTCGAAATTCCCGTGGATTCTGACCTGATCCAGAGGTTCATCGGTCCACCAACAGAGGGAAGAAGAAGTGGTTTATCCGATTGACATAACATCAGTCAGCAAGAGTGTACGAGATTGGAGTCGCTAAGACCCCGAAATTGCGATCTACTTAGTTTCTTCACACTTGTGTGATAGTGAGTTGGGAGGCATAGACAATATCATACAAGTGTGAAGAAACTAGTCTGCAAAAAATATAAAAAAAATATGAGGTGAGACAAAAACCCTAACTAAAAATAATTTTTATTTTAAATTTGCCACTTACATTGAAGGATCAATTAATATTTGAAGAGAGAAATATATGCCCTAAACAGGTATTTGAAGACAAAATCTCTGGTGCTCTTAACCAGTGAGCTATTTAGGGATCTCAATTTAGATGGTTCTCCCTTTTATACAATTTCGTGCTGTTGAACCCAAGAATTTTTGTTCTACACACCTTCTAGCTCGCTTCTTATTCAGGAAGACATGTTCGGATTGTGGCCAAGTTTTCTTTAGTTATATTGGGGGATTCAAGTACAAATTACAGTATTTAGTTTGAAAAAATTACTCCACTCCACGTGTGACAGGCCTACAAGGCCCTTGGCGAGCCAATTGGCTACTGATCTCACTTCTATGTGTGTTAATCTCAGAGGTAGACAATTATCCAGGCAGTACAGAGGTGGCATGTCGTGTCCCCCAGTTTTCTCAACCTGGAGCCACCACTTACTGTAGCTACTCAAATTCCTCGCTGCCATAGCGTAGTGGTTAAAGCACTATGCTACAAGCCAGAAGGTCGAGGGTTGGAGTCCTGATGTGGTCAGGATTTTTAAACTGACCCAAACCTTCAGGCGGTAACATGGCCGTAGGGTCGACTCAGCCTCTAATGGAAATGAGTACCAGATACTTGTTCTGGGAGCAAAGGTGGCTGTCGCGCATGGTTGACTACCCGCCTGACATCAACTCGCCGATTGTCCAGAAAAAGTGGGGAGCCTTAACCTCCTACTACCCCAAGGGCCTCCTGAGGCTTCTTTATCTTTACCCAAATTCCTCACAATACTCGTGAGTACCAGTTTCAAAGGGGCCAATATCCAATGAGAAAATCCCCCCTACATGAGATTTAACTAGCACAGCTCGACATTAAGGCATCATGTATTAAACCACTGGCACAGGATCTTAAACTTTAATTCACAGAAATTTTCTTGTAGGAAAATCAGGGAAAGTGCCAGTAGGCAGACCAAGAATAAGGTGGAAGAATAACATTAGCCATGATTTGAGGGAGATGAATTACACTGGGAATGAAATGAAAATATTAGCTCACAAGAGGGATGTATGGAGAGTTTACGTCTGAGAAGTCATGTAACTCTGGGTTCATGAATAAATTCATCACATTGGTACGTTCGGTTTCAGTTCAGGAACCTTTACAGCGGCTACGAAGTATATGAATGGACTGTATGGAGAAACAGGCAAATTTATATAAGAAATATAATATTTTTTAATTTCAAATGAATAATCATTTCACTTCTTCCATTAAGTTTATTGATAGATATTTACATTGTTGCTTTATTTGAATTTAACTTAATTAAAATTTCTCTATCTTTAACATGCATTCACTCTACCGTGCTAACTTTTTAGTCAGTGAGGGGAAGCAATGGCGCTAGTGGTGAACATGGGGAAGGAGTCTCCTTTCCGTTGGTACAAGCTGGTATAATCAGTAGCAAAATATAGTAAAAGACTTTCTTGAAATAAGAGATTAAGTTAATGAAAGATCATCGGAGTGTGTATGCCTAAGGGTTTCTGGATAGTGTGTCGTACAGAGAAATTATGTCAGTACTGATTCAAACTACTGTCTGTCAGACTTAAATGTGTATATACTGTGAATATGGGATCTAAATTTCACACTTGACATTGTCACTAACAACTGACTATACATTACCAACAGAAAACAAATGATGTCACTGCTACCTGCAAACTCTAACTCACCCTTACCACATTCTGTTAGTTTGCAGTTTTTCTGCATTGAAAGTAAACGCTGTCGATTAATAGTTAGGATTTTAAGGGGTTCATATAGAGGAAATGAATCGCTAGCTTTTAAAGCGAGTAAATTGAGGTTTCAGGGGGTTCATATAGGGGACATGAACCTCCAGCATCTAACTAAGAGGTAATTAAGGTTTCAGGGGGTTCATTAGGGGAAATGAACCTCTAGCCTCTAAATTAGAGGTAATTAATGTTCCAAGGGGTTCACTAGGTGAAATGAACTTCCAGCTTCTAAATTAGAGGTAATTAAGGTTTCAGGGGGTTCACTAGGTGAAATGAACCTCCAGCCACTAAATTAGAGGTATCAGGGGGTTCACTAGGTGAAATGAACTCCAGCCACTAAATTAGAGGTATTTAAGGTTTCAGGGGGTTCACTAGGTGAAATGAACCTCCAGCCACTAAATTAGAGGTATTTAAGGTTTCAGGGGGTTCACTAGGTGAAATGAACCTCCAGCCACTAAATTAGAGGTATTTGAGGTTTCAGGGGGTTCACTAGGTGAAATGAACTCCAGCCACTAAATTAGAGGTATTTAAGGTTTCAGGTGGTTCACTAGATGAAATGAACCTCCAGCCACTAAATTAGAGGTATTTAAGGTTTCAGGGGGTTCACTAAGTGAAATGAACCTCCAGCCACTAAATTAGAGGTATTTGAGGTTTCAGGGGGTTCACTAAGTGAAATGAACCTCCAGCCACTAAATTAGAGGTATTTAAGGTTTCAGGGGGTTCACTAAGTGAAATGAACCTCCAGCCACTAAATTAGAAGTATTTAAGGTTTCAGGGGGTTCACTAGGTGAAATGAACATACAGCCACTAAATTAGAGGTATTTAAGGTTTCAGGGGGTTCACTAGGTGAAATGAACCTCCAGCCACTAAATTAGAGGTATTTGAGGTTTCAGGGGGTTCACTAGGTGAAATGAACTCCAGCCACTAAATTAGAGGTATTTAAGGTTTCAGGTGGTTCACTAGAGTGAAATGAACCTCCAGCCACTAAATTAGAGGTATTTAAGGTTTCAGGGGGTTCACTAGGAGAAATGAACCTCCAGCCACTTAAATTAGAGGTATTTGAGGTTTCAGGGGGTTCACTAGGTGAAATGAACCTCCAGCCACTAAATTAGAGGTATTTAAGGTTTCAGGGGGTTCACTAAGTGAAATGAACCTCCAGCCACTAAATTAGAGGTATTTAAGGTTTCAGGGGGTTCACTAGGTGAAATGAACTCCAGCCACTAAATTAGAGGTATTTAAGGTTTCAGGGGGTTCACTAGGTGAAATGAACCTCCAGCCACTAAATTAGACGTATTTGAGGTATCAGGGGGTTCACTAGGTGAAATGAACTCCAGCCACTAAATTAGAGGTATTTGAGGTTTCAGGGGGTTCACTAGGTGAAATGAACTTGCAGCTTCTACATTTGAGGTAATTAAGGTTTCAGGGGGTTCACTAGGTGAAATGAACCTCCAGCTACTAAATTAGAGGTATTTGAGGTATCAAGGCGGTTCACTAGGTGAAATGAACTCCAGCCACTAAATTAGAGGTATTTAAGGTTTCAGGGGGTTCAATAGGTGAAATGAACCTCCAGCCACTAAATTAGAGGGATTTGAGGTTTCAGGGGGTTCACTAAGTGAAATGAACCTCCAGCCACTAAATAGAGGTATTTAGGTTTCAGGGGGTTCACTAAGTGAAATTAACCTCCAGCCACTAAATTAGAGGTATTTAAGGTTTCAGGGGGTTCACTAGGTGAAATGAACCTCCAGTCACTAAATTAGAGGTATTTAAGGTTACAGGGGGTTCACTAGGTGAAATGAACCTCCAGCCACTAAATTAGAGGTATTTAAGGTTTCAGGGGGTTCACTAAGTGAAATGAACATTCAGCCACTAAATTAGAGGTATTTAAGGTTTCAGGGGGTTCACTAAGTGAAATGAACCTCCAGCCACTAAATTAGAGGTATTTAAGGTCAGGGGGTTCACTAAGTGAAATGAACCTCCCGCCACTAAATTAGAGGTACTTAAGGTTTCAGGGGGTTCACTAGGTGAAATGAACCTCCAGCCACTAAATTAGAAGTATTTAAGGTTTCAGGGGGTTCACTAGGTGAAATGAACATACAGCCACTAAATTAGAGGTATTTAAGGTTTCAGGGGGTTCACTAAGAGAAATGAACCTCCAGCCACTAAATTAGAGGTATTTAAGGTTTCAGGGGGTTCACTAGGTGAGATGAACTCCAGCCTCTAAATTAGAGGTATTTAAGGTTTCAGGGGGTTCACTAAGTGAAATGAACCTCCAGCCACTAAATTAGAGGTATTTAAGGTTTCAGGGGGTTCACTAAGGAGAAATGAACCTCCAGCCACTATAATAGAGGGTATTAAGGTTTCAGGGGGTTCACTAGGTGAAATGAACCTCCAGCCACTAAATTAGAGGTATTTAAGGTTTCAGGGGGTTCACTAGGTGAAATGAACCTCCAGCCACTAAATTAGAGGTATTTAAGGTTTCAGGGGGTTCACTAGGTGAAATGAACCTCCAGCCACTAAATTAGAGGTATTTAAGGTTTCAGGGGGTTCACTAGGTGAAATGAACTCCAGCCACTAAATTAGAGGTATTTAAGGTTTCAGGGGGTTCACTAGGTGAAATGAACCTCCAGCCACTAAATTAGAGGTATTTAAGGTTTCAGGGTGTTCACTAGGTGAAATGAACTCCAGCCCCTAAATTAGAGGTTTTCAAGGTTTCAGGGGGTTCACTAAGTGAAATGAAACTCCAGCCACTAAATTAGAGGTATTTTAGGTTTCAGGGGGTTCACTAGGTGAAATGAAACTCCAGCCACTAAATTAGAGGTATTTAAGGTTTCAGGGGGTTCAATAGGTGAAATGAACCTCCAGCCACTAAATTAGAGGGATTTAAGGTTTCAGGGGGTTCACTAAGTGAAATGAACCTCCAGCCACTAAATTAGAGGTATTTAAGGTTTCAGGGGGGTTCACTAAGTGAAATGAACCTCCAGATTCTAAATTAGAGGTATTAAGGTTCAGGGGGTTCACTAAGTGAAATGAACCTCCAGCCACTAAATTAGAGGTATTTAAGGTTTCAGGGGGTTCACTAGGTGAAATGAACCTCCAGCCACTAAATTAGAGGTATTTAAGGTTTCAGGGGGTTCACTAGGTGAAATGAACCTCCAGCCACTTAATTAGAGGTATTTAAGGTTTCAGGGGGTTCACTAGGTGAAATGAACTTCCAGCCACTAAATTAGAGGTATTTAAGGTTTCAGGGGGTTCACTAAGTGAAATGAACCTCCAGCCACTAAATTAGAGGTATTTAAGGTTTCAGGGGGTTCACTAAGTGAAATGAACCTCCAGCCACTAAATTAGAGGTATTTAAGGTTTCAGGGGGTTCACTAGGTGAAATGAACCTCCAGCCACTAAATTAGAGGTATTTAAGGTTTCAGGGGCTTCACTAAGTGAAATGAACCTCCAGCCACTAAATTAGAGGTATTTAAGGTTTCAGGGGGTTCACTAGGTGAAATGAACCTCCAGCCACTAAATTAGAGGTATTTATGGTTTCAGGGGGTTCACTAAGTGAAATGAACCTCCAACCACTAAATTAGAGGTATTTAAGGTTTCAGGGGGTTCACTAAGTGAAATGAACCTCCAGCCACTAAAATAGAGGTATTTAAGGTTTCAGGGGGTTCACTAGGTGAAATGAACCTCCAGCCACTAAATTAGAGGTATTAAGGTTTCAGGGGGTTCACTAGGTGAAATGAACCTCCAGCCACTAAATTAGAGGTATTTAAGGTTTCAGGGGGTTCACTAGGTGAAATGAACCTCCAGCCACTAAATTAGAGGTATTTAAGGTTTAAGGGGGTTCACTAGGTGAAATGAACCTCCAGCCACTAAATTAGAGGTATTTAAGGTTTCAGGGAGTTCACTAGGTGAAATGAACCTCCAGCCACTAAATTAGAGGAATTTAAGGTTTCACGGGGTTCACTAGGTGAAATGAACCTCCAGCCACTAAATTAGAGGTATTTAAGGTTTCAGGGAGTTCACTAGGTGAAATGAACCTCCAGCCACTAAATTAGAGGTATTTAAGGTTTCAGGGGGTTCACTAGGTGAAATGAACCTCCAGCCACTAAATTAGAGGTATTTAAGGTTTCAGGGGGTTCAATAGGTGAAATGAACCTCCAGCCACTAAATTAGAGGTATTTAAGGTTTCAGGGGGTTTACTAAGTGAAATGAACCTCCAGCCACTAAATTAGAGGTATTTAAGGTTTCAGGGGGTTCACTAGGTGAAATGAACTTCCAGATTCTACATTTGAGGTAATTAAGGTTTCAGGGGGTTCACTAGGTGAAATGAGCCTCCAGCCACTAAATTAGAGGTATTTGAGGTATCAGCGGTTCACTAGGTGAAATGAACTCCAGCCACTAAATTAGAGGTATTTAAGGTTTCAGGGGGTTCACTAGGTGAAATGAACCTCCAGCCACTAAATTAGAGGTATTTGAGGTTTCAGGGGGTTCACTAAGTGAAATGAACCTCCAGCCACTAAATGTGAGGTATTTGAGGTTTCAGGGGGTTCACTAAGTGAAATTAACCTCCAGCCACTAAATTAGAGGTATTTAAGGTTTCAGGGGGTTCACTAGGTGAAATGAACCTCCAGCCACTAAATTAGAGGTATTTAAGGTTACAGGGGGTTCACTAGGTGAAATGAACCTCCAGCCACTAAATTAGAGGTATTTAAGGTTTCAGGGGGTTCACTAAGTGAAATGAACCTCCAGCCACTAAATTAGAGGTATTTAAGGTTTCAGGGGGTTCACTAGGTGAAATGAACCTCCAGCCACTAAATTAGAGGTATTTAAGGTTTCAGGGGGTTCACTAGGTGAAATGAACCTCCACCCTTAGTGGTAATTGAGATTCAGGGGGTTCATTGGTGAAATGAACTTCCTACTCCTAAATTAGAGGTAATTGAAGTTCAGTGGGTTCACTAGTTCAAATGAACCTCCTGCTTCTAAATTAGAGGTAATTGAGGTTCAGGGGGTTCACTAGGTGAAATGAACCTCCAGCTTCTAAATTAGAGGTAATTGAGGTATCAGGGGGTTCACTAGGAGAAATGAACCTCCAGCTTCTAAATTAGAGGTAATTGAGGTTCAGGGGGTTCACTAGGTGAAATATACCTCCAGCTTCTAAATTAGAGGTAATTGAGGTATCAGGGGGTTCACTAGGAGAAATGAACCTCCAGCTTCTAAATTAGAGGTAATTGAGTTATCAGGGGGTTCAGTAGGTGAAATGAACCTCCAGCTTCTAAATTAGAGGTAATTGACGTTCAGGGGGTTCACTAGGTGAAATGAACCTCCAGCTTCTAAATTAGAGGTAATTGAGGTATCAGGGGGTTCACTAGGAGAAATGAACCTCCAGCTTCTAAATTAGAGGTAATTGAGTTATCAGGGGGTTCAGTAGGTGAAATGAACCTCCTGCTTCTAAATTAGACGTAATTGAGGTTTCAGGGGGTTCAATAGGTGAAATGAACCTCCTGCTTCTAAATTAGAGGTAATTGAGATTTCAGGGGGTTCACTAGGTGAAATGAACCTCCTGCTTCTAAATTAAGAGGTAATTGAGGTTCAGGGGGTTCACTAGGTGAAATGAACCTCGCCACTAAATTAGACGTAATTGAAGTTTCAGTGGGTTCACTAGGTGAAATGAACCTCCTGCTTCTAAATTAGAGGTAATTGAGGTTTCAGGGGGTTCAATAGGTGAAATGATCCTCCTGCTTCTAAATTAGAGGTGAAAGAGGTTTTCAGGGGTTCACTAGCTGAAATGTACCTCCAGCCACTAAATTAGAGGTAATTGAGGTTTCAGGGGGTTCACTAGGTGAAATGAACCTCGCCACTAAATTAGACATAATTGAAGTTTCAGTGGGTTCACTAGGTGAAATGAACCTCCTGCTTCTAAATTAGAGGTAATTGAGGTTTCAGGGGGTTTTAGGTGAAATGAACCTCCTGCTTCTAAATTAGAGGTAATTGAGGTTTCAGGGGGTTCACTACGTGAAATGAACCTCCTGCTTCTAAATTAGAGGTAATTGAGGTTCAGGGGGTTCACTAGGTGAAATGAACCTCGCCACTAAATTAGACGTAATTGAAGTTTCAGTGGGTTCACTAGGTGAAATGAACCTCCTGCTTCTAAATTAGAGGTAATTGAGGTTTCAGGGGGTTCAATAGGTGAAATGAACCTCCTGCTTCTAAATTAGAGGTAAAAGAGGTTTTCAGGGGTTCACTAGCTGAAATGTACCTCCAGCCACTAAATTAGAGGTAATTGAGGTTTCAGGGGGTTCACTAGGTGAAATGAACCTCGCCACTAAATTAGACGTAATTGAAGTTTCAGTGGGTTCACTAGGTGAAATGAACCTCCAGCTTCTAAATTAGAGGTAATTGAAGTTCAGGGGGTTCTCTAGGTGAAATGAACTTCCTACTCCTAAATTAGAGGCATTTGAGGTTCAGTGGGTTCACTAGTTGAAATGAACCTCCTGCTTCTAAATTAGAGGTAATTGATGTTCAGGGGATTCACTAGGTAAAATGAACCTCCAGCTTCTAAATTAGAAGTAATTGAGGTTCAGGGGGTTCACTATGTGAAATGAACCTCCAGCTTCAAAATTAGAGGTAATTGAGGTATCAGGGGGTTCACTAGGAGAAATGAACCTCCAGCTTCTAAATTAGAGGTAATTGAGTTATGAGGGTGTTCAGTAGGTGAAATGAACTTCCTACTCCTAAATTAGAGGTAATTGAGGTTCAGTGGGTTCACAAGTTGAAATGAACCTCCTGCTTCTAAATTAGAGGTAAAAGAGGTTTTCAGGGCTTCACTAGCTGAAATGTACCTCCAGCCACTAAATTAGCGGTAATTGAGGTTTCAGGGGGTTCAATAGGTGAAATGAACCTCCTGCTTCTAAATTAGAGGTAAAAGAGGTTTTCAGGGGTTCACTAGCTGAAATGTACCTCCAGCCACTAAATTAGAGGTAATTGAGGTTTCAGGGGGTTCAATAGGTGAAATGAACCTCCTGCTTCTAAATTAGAGGTAAAAGAGGTTTTCAGGGGTTTACTAGCTGAAATGTACCTCCAGCCACTAAATTAGATGTAATTGAGGTTTCAGGGGGTTCACTAGGTGAAATGAACCTCGCCACTAAATTAGACGTAATTGAAGTTTCAGTGGGTTCACTAGGTGAAATGAACCTCCTGCTTCTAAATTAGAGGTAATTGAGGTTCAGGGGGTTCACTAGGTGAAATGAACTTCCTACTCCAAAATTAGAGGCAATTGAGGTTCAGTGGGTTCACTAGTTGAAATGAACCTCCTGCTTCTAAATTAGAGATAAAAGAGGTTTTCAGGGGTTCACTAGCTGAAATGTACCTCCAGCCACTAAATTAGAGGTAATTGAGGTTTCAGGGGGTTCAATAGGTGAAATGAACCTCCTGCTTCTAAATTAGAGGTAAAAGAGGTTTTCAGGGGTTCACTAGCTGAAATGTACCTCCAGCCACTAAATTAGAGGTAATTGAGGTTTCAGGGGGTTAAATAGGTGAAATGAACCTCCTGCTTCTAAATTAGAGGTAAAAGAGGTTTTCAGGGGTTCACTAGCTGAAATGTACCTCCAGCCACTAAATTAGAGGTAATTGAGGTTTCAGGGGGTTCAATAGGTGAAATGAACCTCCTACTTCTAAATTAGAGGTAAAAGAGGTTTTCAGGGGTCACTAACTGAAATGTACCTCCAGCCACTAAATTAGAGGTAATTGAGGTTTCAGGGGGTTCACTAGGTGAAATGAACCTCGCCACTAAATTAGACGTAATTGAAGTTTCAGTGGGTTCACTAGGTGAAATGAACCTCCTGCTTCTAAATTAGAGGTAATTGAGGTTTCAGGGGGTTCAATAGGTGAAATGAACCTCCTGCTTCTAAATTAGAGGTAATTGAGGTTTCAGGGGGTTCACTAGGTGAAATGAACCTCCTGCTTCTAAATTAGAGGTAATTGAGGTTCAGGGGGTTCACTAGGTGAAATGAACCTCGCCACTAAATTAGACGTAATTGAAGTTTCAGTGGGTTCACTAGGTGAAATGAACCTCCTGCTTCTAAATTAGAGGTAATTGAGGTTTCAGGGGGTTCAATAGGTGAAATGAACCTCCTGCTTCTAAATTAGAGGTAAAAGAGGTTTTCAGGGGTTCACTAGCTGAAATGTACCTCCAGCCACTAAATTAGAGGTAATTGAGGTTTCAGGGGGTTCACTAGGTGAAATGAACGTCGCCACTAAATTAGACGTAATTGAAGTTTCAGTGGGTTCACTAGGTGAAATGAACCTCCTGCTTCTAAATTAGAGGTAATAGAGGTTCAGGGGGTTCACTAGGTGAAATGAACCTCCTGCTTCTAAATTAGAGGTAATTGAGGTTTCAGGGATTCACTAGGTGAAATTAACCTCCTGCTTCTAAATTAGAGGTAATTGAGGTTCAGGGGGTTCACTAGGTGAAATGAACCTCGCCACTAAATTAGACGTAATTGAAGTTTCAGTGGGTTCACTAGGTGAAATGAACCTCCTGCTTCTAAATTAGAGGTAATTGAGGTTTCAGGGGGTTCACTAGGTGAAATGAACCTCCTGCTTCTAAATTAGAGGTAATTGCGGTTTCAGGGGATTCACTAGGTGAAATGAACCTCCTGCTTCTAAATTAGAGGTAATTGAGGTTCAGGGGGCTCACTAGGTGAAATGAACCTCCTGCTTCTAAATTAGAGGTAATTGAGGTTTCAGGGGGTTCACTAGGTGAAATGAACCTCCTGCTTCTAAATTAGAGGTAATTGAGGTTCAGGGGGTTCACTAGGTGAAATGAACCTCGCCACTAAATTAGACGTAATTGAAGTTTCAGTGGGTTCACTAGATAAAATGAACCTCCTGCTTCTAAATTAGAGGTAATTGAGGTTCAGGGGGTTCACTAGGTGAAATGAACCTCCTGATTCTAAATTAGTGGTAATTGAGGTTGCAGGGGGTTCACTAGGTGAAATGAACCTCCTGCTTCTAAATTAGAGGTAATTGAGGTTCAGGGGGTTCACTAGGTGAAATGAACCTCCTGCTTCTAAATTAGAGGTAATTGAGGTTTCAGGGGGTTCTCTAGGTGAAATAAACCTCCTGCTTCTAAATTAGAGGTAATTGAGGTTTCAGGGGGTTCACTAGGTGAAATGAACCTCCTGCTTCTAGATTAGAGGTAATTGAGGTTCAGGGGGTTCACTAGGTGAAATGAACCTCCTGCTTCTAAATTAGAGGTAATTGAGGTTTCAGGGGGTCCACTAGGTGAAATGAACCTCCTGCTTCTAAATTAGAGGTAATTGAGGTTCAGGGGGTTCACTAGGTGAAATGAACCTCGCCACTAAATTAGACGTAATTGAAGTTTCAGTGGGTTCACTAGGTGAAATGAACCTCCTGCTTCTAAATTAGAGGTAATTGAGGTTTCAGGGGGTTCACTACGTGAAATGAACCTCGCCACTAAATTAGACGTAATTGAAGTTTCAGTGGGTTCACTAGGTGAAATGAACCTCCTGCTTCTAAATTAGAGGTAATTGAGGTTTCAGGGGGTTCACTAGGTGAAATGAACCTCCTGCTTCAAAATTAGAGGTAAAAGAGGTTTTCAGGGGTTCACTAGCTGAAATGTACCTCCAGCCACTAAATTAGAGGTAATTGAGGTTTCAGGGGGTTCACTAGGTGAAATGAACCTCGCCACTAAATTAGACGTAATTGAAGTTTCAGTGGGTTCACTAGGTGAAATGAACCTCCTGCTTCTAAATTAGAGGTAATTGAGGTTTCAGGGGGTTCAATAGATGAAATGAACCTCCTGCTTCTAAATTAGAGGTAATTGAGGTTTCAGGGGGTTCACTAGGTGAAATGAACCTCCTGCTTCTAAATTAGAGGTAATTGAGGTTCAGGGGGTTCACTAGGTGAAATGAACCTCGCCACTAAATTAGACGTAATTGAAGTTTCAGTGGGTTCACTAGGTGAAATGAACCTCCTGCTTCTAAATTAGAGGTAATTGAGGTTTCAGGTGGTTCACTAGGTGAAATGAACCTCCTACTTCTAAATTAGAGGTAATTGAGGTTCAGAAGGTTCACTAGGTGAAATGAACCTCGCCACTAAATTAGACGTAATTGAAGTTTCAGTGGGTTCACTAGGTGAAATGAACCTCCTGCTTCTAAATTAGAGGTAATTGAGGTTTCAGGGGGTTCACTAGGTGAAATGAACCTTGCCACTAAATTAGACGTAATTGAAGCTTCAGTGGGTTCACTAGGTGAAATGAACCTCCTGCTTCTAAATTAGAGGTAATTGAGGTTTCAGGGGGTTCAATAGGTGAAATGAACCACCTGCTTCTAAATTAGAGGTAAAAGAGGTTTTCAGGGGTTCACTAGCTGAAATGTACCTCCAGCCACTAAATTAGAGGTAATTGAGGTTTCAGGGGTTCACTAGGTGAAATGAACCTCCAACCACTAAATTAGACGTAATTGAGGTTTCAGGGGGTTCACTAGCTACAATACCAGGCTGCAGCAGTAAATAAACTGACTTGAGGTTGAACCCAATGAAAACTTTGTATTTCATCTTGTGAAGAACAAGTAAAATTTTCAGATAAGCCCACTAGTGGTGAACATGGGGAATGTGTGTCGTTCCTTCCGTTGGAACAAGCGAATGACTAGGCAAGTGGTATAATCAGTGGCAAACTGTAGTGGTAGACTTACTTGAAATAAGAGATAAAGTAATGACAGATCATCAGAGCGTGTATGCCTACGGGTTTGTGGATAGTGTGTTGTACAGAGAAATTAAATCAGCACTGATTTCCAACTACTGTCTATCACACTTAAATGTGTATATACTGTGAATATAGGATCTAACTTTCGCACTTTACACTGTCACTAATAACTGACTATACACTACTAACGGAAAATAAATGCTGTCACTCCAGAACATTCCAGTAATTACATATAACAAGGACTCTTACGTCACTTCCGATGTTGCATGTGCAAAGAAAGTAAATGATCTTTCTAGAACAATCTGATACATTAACTTCCCTGCAAAAGTGCAACATATCAAACATGAGTGCAAAATATAAACATTCCTTTGAATTTAAAATTAATTAATTAATTAAAATTCATTGGTGAACATTTTGTTTAAACAACTCACCTCATAGGATTCATGCTTCCATGATACCGCGGTTTCAAACACAGTCGTGTTCATCTTCAGCCATAACTTCGACTGACGAAATTCTTTGGCCGTCAACTGCTCTATTGTCGCCATCTTCAGTGCTGCCATCTATGGTTGAATTTAGGAACTTCAAAATCATGGAAGCATGAATCCTATGAGGTGAGTTGTTTAAACAAAATGATCTGCGATGAATTTTAATGATTATACCTCATAATGTTTACTTCCCAACATTAATTTAATATCCATCCATCCATAGTAATTCTGCCCGAAGGCAGGTCCTTTACTGCAATTATAGCATTTTCATGCTATGCATGCAGCTTTACTAGGGAATTGTAGGTGTGGTAGCTTCCCATTGCTTTCCACACCGGTGAAGGATGATGATGATGATGATGATGATGATGATGATGATGATGATGATGATAATGATAAGGATGATGACGATGATGGCCATATGATTTCGGGGACCGTTTGGGCCTTAAAGTTTTCCTGACATTTGTCTTACAGGTGAGGAAAAACCCTGATAAAAACCTCACCCAGAAAAACTGCCCCCACCGGGGATCGAACTCAGGCCCACTGCGTGACCACAGCGGTGGACAATTTAATATAATTAATATTAGAAAAGAAGGAGAAGATAAAGAATCCACTTACGATTTAATCAAGATACACTCACCAGAAGAACAGACCAATTTTCTGGATGCCCTCGAACACGAGGATGCCTGTAGGAGTGAGCCCCAGAGAGTATTCACAGCCATCCTTACCCTGTAACACAACAGTTTGATGAGCACGTGTTGGCAGCAGTGAGCACATGAGCACAGTGTGTAAACAGTACGTACCAGAACTATGTGGTTGTCCACTCCGTACATCTCTAACCACTTCACCTTGTTCAGGTAGTTCATCTCCGCCTGAGCAGGACTCAAACCCCTGCAACCACAACACCTTCAATCAACACACTGTAATATTTGAAGACAAAAATGTTTCACCCAAACTGGGATTTTAACCCAAGGTCTCTGGTTATACATCCCGGTGTGTTAGACCACCATGCTATGTGGGTATCACACTTTAAATGGAAAATTTTCTCTCCCTTTTGTAATCTTGTGCGCCCCATATCATGAACCTTTGGTCTAGATGCCATTTTGCAACATCTTATTCAAGAAGACTTCAAATTAATTTTAAAGCTACTCTTAGAGTCAATAAAGTTTATATTTTTATTACTTATTTTAGGAATTCACTCTATGAGGTATATTCATTTAGGTAGAATTTTATCACTCACCTCATATTTTTCTTCCATTTTAATTTAACACTTTGAGTCCGGCGGTGGTACTAGTACCATGGCATTTAAATGACACCGAAGCCAGAGAAAATTAAATCCCTCGGCATGCCTGTGTCTGCAGATGTACAGGTGTGTTTTTCTGAACCAGAAAAACACTCCTGCAAATCTGCCAGCACAGGCATGCCGAGGGGTTTAATTTTCTCTGGCTTCAAGGTCATTTAAATGCCATGGTACTAGTACCACTGCAGGACTCAAAGTGTTAAACTAATTTCAGAACTTTACATTTCTGCAGTGGCTGCCCAGGCACGGTCCAAAAAACATCTCACCGATAAGAAGACTAAATTATTAAAAGAAATTAAAAAACCAAAAGAACTCACTGTTTGGGAAAAGATCTACATTCAATGGAGCAAAAAGGAGAAATTGATGAACTTTGAAATTCCTGAGGAGAATTTTTTTTTTTTTAGATTTATTTATTTAGCCTGGTGGAGTAAAGGCCATGTGGCCTTCTCTTCCACTCACCAGAACAAGCATATGTTACATATGAATACAAAAAAAATACATAATAGTCATATAAAACAGGACAAACATATGTTACACATGAATACAAAAAAATTACAATAGTAGTCATATTATACAGGACAAACCTGTTACATATGAATACAAAAAAAGTTACAATAATAGTTATTGAACAATTCATTATCTGTCATATTGAATAATAATGAAATTAATGTCTAATAATAGAATGAAACTAAATACAATTAAAATTAAATTAATGATACAATGAATAAAAAAGGAATAACAGCTCGAATCTACTATGCATAAAAAAGAAGAGAAAAAAAACACTACAATGAATTAATCTACGCTTTTTATACAAGGCATTAGGTAAATACAGGGCAAGTCAAAATGTTGTGCAGGTTTTCAGAAATTTATTATGTGAAATGTAATGAACATATAATATCGTGAGACATATTGTATGAAAGGTAAACTCTCAAAGTTTAGTTGTCCACTTCTAAAGTTCCGCGTTCACCCGCAAGATGTCAACAGCAGAGCAGTAAAGGAAAATGGCGTTGACTGGGGATCAGAAGTCTTTCTGTGTGCTTGATTACCATGTAAACAACTCTGTGACTAGTGTTCAACATTTCCGTACCAGATACGATAAAGACCCGCCGGATGGGAGATCCATTCGTAAGTGGTACACACAATTTAGGGATTCAGGCTGTATCTGTAAACGAAAATCGACTGGCCGTCCGTCGACGAGTGAAGAGACAGTCGAACGCGTTCGCACATGCTTCGTGCGGAGTCCACAGAAATCCACCTACCGGGAGCGACAGAACTTCAACTACCACAAAAAACTGTATGGCGGATTCTCCGGAAACGTTTACAGTTGAAACCCTACCACTTGCAACGTACCACCACTTCCAACAACACTGCATGAACTGCGTGCCCGCATCACAGCAGCCATTGCTGATATCGACCGCGGACTGCTACAGAAAGTTTGGCAGGAGATTGAATATCGGCTTGACATCTGTCGTGTAACAAAAGGCGCTCACATAGAACATCTGTGAATATTTAAAAAAAAACTTTGAGAGTTTACCTTTCATACAATATGTCTCACAATATTATATGTTCATTACATTTCACATAATAAATTTCTGAAAACCTGCACAACATTTTGACTTGCCCTGTATATTAACAAATCCTAAGTCTATTTTTATTAAATAATGCAAAAATGACCTGATTATAAGATTTCTCAGTACACCATTAGAGGGAGCGAAAGACGGCTCTTCAAGACGACAGAACAATGGTCGTGGGGATATAGATGATGGAACTGAAATGTAAAGTTCCAAAACTAGTTTAAATTAAAATAAGAAGAAAAATATGAGGTGAGTGATTAAATTTTACCTAAATTATATTTTTATTTAAATTTATCACTCGTACTGAAGGACAAATTAATATTTGAAATGAAATTCTTTGCCAAAACATACTGTAATATAAGATTAAATTAAAATCTTTCATACCTCATCTCATATCCAGTCTTCTAACTAGACTGGTTTCGAAGCCCAGGTAGCTTCATCTTCAGTAATTTCTCTTCAACTGATGTTATGTCAATCTGAAGAACTGCTTCTTCCTCCCTCTATTGGTGGACCAATAAACCTCCTGATCAACTCAGAATCTGCGGGAATTTCGAAGTTGATAAGTTTTTCTTTTTTTAATGTGGATTTTTTCCCAAACCGTGAGCTCTTGTTGTTTTTCTATTTGTTTAATTAGATTGACTTTTGTATCAATTAGATGTTTTTCAGACCAAGCATGAGCAGCTACTGCTGACTTTTCCACTTCACTATTTTTTACATTTCTAAGATGTTCTTTCATCCTTGTTTTCAAATTTCTTTTTGTTTTCCTTATGTAAATTTTGTTACAATTCCTACATTTGATCTGATAAATTCCTGATATGTTTTCTTCTTCAATTTTTTTCACTTTTATTTGTTTTAATTATCCTATTTAAGCTATATTCATTCTTCGGTGCCAATCTTATATTAAACTTTTTAATTTTTTTAAACTACTGGTGTTTCAATGGATGGTAAGTGAATTTCTTGAATTTTATGTTTTCTTCTGTTTTGAACTTTTATAGGAATAAATCACTGTGAGGTTTAATTTAAGATAAATTAAAATGTGTCATACCACACCTCATAAACAATCTTCTAAGTATTGTGGAATGCAGGCTTTCAAAGCCGGTAATCATAATGTTAAAAGATTCCGAGCTATGTGGCCATGATCTATAGCTGGTGTTTCTTCCAGACGTTTCTCCCCCAACTGTGGAGGGCATCTACAGTGGTGAGTGCTTCTAGGTGACATTACCTTGTAGTAGACTAGCCATTGAAGATGCCCTCCGCAGTTGAGTGAGAAACGTCTGGAAGAAATGCCAGCTATAGACCATGGCCACACAGCCCGGAATCTTTTAATATTAATCTTCTAAGTAAATTCTAATCTGGATGTTTATCAGTTCACCAATAGAGGAAAGAAGAAGTGGTTCTTTAGATCAACATAACATCAGTCAGCAAAATTGTACTGAGGATGGGGTCGCCAAGACCCCGAAATCGTGATCTACTTAAAAGATTGTTTATGAGGAGAGGTATGAAACATTTTAATTTATCTTTCTTCTGTTTGTTCAATATTTTTTTTAAATTTAAAAATATGATAGGTAATAATTTATATTTTTACCAATGAACTCTCATCATCATGTCCACCTATCAGAAGGTTGATTCCAAGATAGGGTTGCAAGGGATAGTGACATGCATTTCATCACCTCTTCTATCTAAATCTCATCCTCAACCTGCTCGTGGTGCAACCTGAGGCTCTGAGGACCAAGTACTGGAGGTATAACCACATCACTTTAATGTAGAGGAAATGCTACATTAGTGGGAACCCCACAATAATATCCCTCTGGGCCAGCAACCCATTGGGCGAAAAAATTTACATTTGCTTTCAAGTCTCAAACGAAGCCTCAGATTAATCAGACAGATCAATGTAGAACCCATTCTTCACCATATACAAAACTACCAGAACAACTGGAAAGCCCATCTTCAACGAATGCCATCTCATAGAATTCCAAAAGCCATACTTCGTTACTGCCCCCAAGGCAAAAGATCGCTGGTACATCCAAAAAAGCTCTGGATGAAAAATTCCTCTTTGAGACGTAACAGGCCACATGGCCTAATACTTGCATGGATGATGATGATTCCAAGATAAATTTTGAATAGAGTTGGAGATAAACTGCAACCCTGCCTTAAACCTTTTGCAACAGCAAATCCCTATGTGATATGATTTCCAACTTTTATTTTCGAAATTTATCCTTTGTATAATGATTTTATAGCCTCTATTAAAATTTTAGTAATGTCTGAATTGTCTAAAGTTTCCCATAACATTTAAATTTTATGTTTAAAACAATGCAGTACTCTGATCACTAGTTGCACAAATAACAAACTGACCGGCATTTTCTGTACTCATCCAGTACTGCTATCTCCATCTCCTCCGTCTGGTTTGGCACAAAGCGGAACTCTGACACAGTCGCTGGTGTGTGGGAGCCATCCTCGAAGTCTCCCAGTTCAGCTGTAAAAGTTAATATTTATGAAATGGCACTCTTTCATCTACCTGAATGTATAATATAAACTTCACTTTTCTTAAATAGAAGTAGAATATGTCACAATGTTTTTTTAATTTTAGGATAAGTAAAAATATGAATCATTTTGAAATTGTGCCCAACAAGATGCCCATTCATTTTATCAATCTTAACAGAAAGCAGTTTGTTGTTTATTTTTAATATTCACTCACCTCATACTTCATGAGGTGAGTGAAATATTAAAAATAAACAATATTAAAAAACCTCATAGTGTTATTTCCTATCTACATAACTTAAGAAAGCAGTTTATCTATAGAGTGTCCCAAATTGATGTACACACTCTTTGAAAAGTTATTTCTCAGCAACGAAATGAGACAGAAATACAATTTTTGTTGTGTTTGATCCACAGGGCACTGGAAAAGCATATCAACACGTTCATCAATCTTCATATCTTTATAAACAACAATGGCGGCGAGATTATCATTCGATGAACGTAAGTGGATACTGAAGTGTTATTGGAAAGTGGAGAATGTTGTTGAAGTGCAACGAGGTTGGATGGTTGAATTTGGGACACCACCACCAACAAGGGTAACAATAACAAGAATCCGAGACAAGTTTGAAGACGATGCATGACTGCAACAGTACTCTCGTTATCAGGCAAACGTCTCTTTCTTCCGCAACGACCTTTCAACACATCTTGCACCGTTCCATCATCTTCAAACTTGTCTCAGATTCTTGTTATTGTTACGCTTGTTGGTGGTGCTGTCCCAAATTCAATCATCCAACGTCGTTGCACTTCAACAACATTCTCCACTTTCCAATAACACTTCAGTATCCACTTACGTTCATCGAATGATAATCTCGCCGCCATTGTTGTTTATAAAGACGTGAAGATCGATTAACATGTTATTATGCTTTTCCAGTGCCTTGTGGATCATACACAACAAAAATTGTTGGTTGGTTGGTTGGTATCTAATGTCGAGCACTTGATAATGAAATCATTCGCTCTCTTGCACTCCAATATTTAGCAGAAAGGGTGGTCTCTTCTACAAAAGCTGGACAACGGAGGAGATGGTTTCTTTCCATATCTTCATTTAAATTGCAAAAAGGGCATTTAGGTGAATCTGTTATGCCAATTCTGTGTAGGTGTTTATTCAAGCAGTCATGTCCCGTTAGCAGTCTGAATGTTGCTACTGCAGATTTTCTTTGTAATGTAGTAATGTCATAAGCTTGTAGATTTTCCCATTCCTTTCCAGATGTTTTGGTGGTGTATTCTTCTCTAAGTTTATTGATGTATTTATTTGAGATAATTCTTTTGATAGAGTGAAAGGAAACTGGAGCAGAAGTTGGGTTTAAAACAATTTTGCTACCCTTCTTGGCCAGAAAATCGGCTATTTCATTGCCTGTCACTCCACAATGGGCCAGTACAACTTTTTTATGTAGACGGGATAAATGTTTTATCATTTTGTGACATTCGATAATTTTGATGCTTTTGGGTGTATTGTATTTGTCTCATTTCGTTGCTGAGAAATAACTTTTCAAAGAGTGTATACATCAATTTGGGACACCTGTATATTCATAAATTAATTATGAGAAATAACATTACGAGGCTTTGAATTAATAAAAATTAATGAAATGAGTCGTATGTCACCTCATACTTTGTGTTCTTCAAGCACAGAAACTGCAGCTTTCAAGACGAAATCCCTCCCATCACAACTGTCGAATTTCATCTTTATCTTCAAAATCAACACCAAGATGTGACTTTGAGGATGGAAAGGATTCCTCTTGAAAACTGCAGTTTCCATGCTTCAAGAATACAAAATATGAGGTGTGATCTTCTTCTTGTAATCTTGTAAGCCCTTTAACAGAGATTTAGGCACTCTCCCCTACAGGGAAGAATTTCAACCATCCTAATTTACTTACACTTGTTTTCGTATAGATGTCATTTGAGTGGTCCTTGGTCAGCGTTCTGCCTCATACTGACATCTAGGAAACCAAGGTAGTACTAGGACGGGAAAATTCGGTAAATTTTGCTTAGAATCCTTTTCATTCAGGCTTAAGGATCTTTTACGAGCCTGAAAATCTTCAGACTCGGGACCCACGGCTTCAAGTCTCTCCCGGAGGACTTGCTCCTTGAATTTTTCCATTCTAAAAAAATCCATCGACCCTGGCCAGGTTTGAACCCACGACCCTCGGGACCAGAGAGAGTCAAGGAGCATAACCACTAGTCCACCGCGGCCAATGTGAGGTGAGATACGACTCATTTAATTAATTTTTATGAAATGTAATATTTATCCAACTGATAAACCGTTGGAATTGACAATTTGGGAAATGATATTCATTCAGAAGAATAAATATCGATCTATGAATTTCGATATTCCGGTGGATAAAAATTTAATTACAAAGTTTATAATCCCAACGAAAGATGGCAGCACAAGAGGTGATGTCACTAAAGAAATCAACAATCACGGAATTTCATCAATGGACACCATGACTGATGAAGGACATGATATTGTCTGAAACCGTCGGTATCAAAGAAGTTTGAAAATGTATGAGGTGAGTCGATTAAAATATGTTCTCCATTCATTATTAAATTGGGTATACTTACATTTTTTTTATTATAATTACAATAAGGAAGGGTCAACAAACTTAAAAATAAATAATAGTTTAAAAAAACTAAAACAACACGCTTTATTAAAAAACCGAACTAAAAAAATGAAAAATAATTTTAATTTCCAACACGCTTGGGATAAAATTAAAGTGGTCAACAAAAAAATCATCTCCAACACATCTAGAATAAAACTAGAGTTATCTACAAAAAAAATAATTTTACCATCAAAAGCGTGCGGTGCTCTATATCAATTAATATATTTGATAATAAACAGATATTGTAAAAGTAAAGTCTCTAAGAAGAAAACGTAAAAACTATAAAAAGCACCCTACTCTTTTGATGGAAAATTTTTTCTTTGTAGATAACTCTAGTTTTATTCTAGATGTGTTGGAGATGATTTTTTTTGTTGTCAACTAATTTTATCCCAAGCGTATTGGAAATTAAAATTATTTTTCATTTTTAGTTCGGTTTTCTAATAAAGTGTGTTGTTTTAGTTTTTTTATTTAAACTGTTATTTATTTTTAACTTTAGTTTCATTGATTGTCATAAACTGGAATCCCATGAAAATTTAATTGCTTATGATATTTTTTAGTACCTAGGCACGAATATAATTATATTTTTTATTATTATTATTATCTAACATTATTATAATATTTTTGAATATTTTAATATAGATAAATAATTACAGTTAATCGTATCCTTATCATATTTTTTGGATAAATTACAATGTGGTAAGTTTACAAAATTGTCATTAATATTTTACAGAATGAGATAAAAATGTAGATATCTTTAAATTCGATACTATTGTAGTATGAGCTAAAAGTAATACTCTTCTTAAAAAAAAATCCTCCGGGCCAGATTTGAACCAGCGACCTATGGATTACTGAAATTATATACCACTACAGTCCACCGCTCTACCAACTGAGCTACCAGATGATATAATATTAATTTCTCACAACGATGGACTAAAAAGTCGATAAGTCCGCAACCTATTATATATTATTTATGAAATTATTGTATTGTCATTGGTCATTTACAAGTATACAAAGTTTCAAGTTGATCCAATATTTTTAAGTGGGTGAAAATCATGTTCAAAGATTCTGTTAATAGATAGATACAGGTCAAGCTAATATAAAGTGTGTAAAAAGCTATAGAATCATTCTAGAGGGTACGGCACTAACATATAAAAAAAAAACTGACTGGAAATTATCATCATCATTATGGTAATGAACTATGTATGAGCCTCTAAACTTAAAAAGAAGGCAATTTGTTTACCAAAATTACCCCAACCTACCCTACACTACAATAGTCCATTCTTCTCCAGAACTCCATTGCATTTTAATACTGGTGTTAAGATGGGATCTATTCTAAATATACATATTTTATATAAAAAATTGTGGGAACTCACATTGTAAAGACAGTGCTGACAACTCGACTGCTGTCTGGAAAGGACATTCGAGACGTCCTGACACGATGTCCTGTTTCAGCTGCAGGAAGAACTGGTAGCGAGTTAGTTCTTCACGAAGACTGTTCGGCTCAGATGAATAAAACTTCACTTTCAGTCGCAGAGTGTACGGTGGTCCAACTGTTAAACACATTTAATGTTCATTCAATTTATTCACAATAAATAATTCCTTATATTAAATTAATATTGGGAAGTAAACATTATGAGGTATAATCATTCAAATTCATCGGAGAACATTTTGTTTAAACAACTCACCTCATAGGATTCATGCATCCATGATACCATGGTTTCAAACACAGTTGGAGTTATGACTGAGGATGAACACGACTGTGTTTGAAACCACGGGATCATGGAAGCATGAATCCTATGAGGTGAGTTGTTTAAACAAATTGTTCTCCGATGAATTTTAAATAATTCCTTATTGAAAATAAGAACTTTATTATCTAATTGTACCTAATTATATTATATATTTAGCAATAAAAACAAAATTTTATATTATAATAATACATTATCATATTTATCATAAGTAACGCCACGAGTGATTTCCAAATTAACGATAAATTCACGACTCACGAATACGTGTGTTTGTTGTTCTATTACTTCTATAAAATTATATATATATATATATATATATATATATATCTTTCATTCTGATGATCAAATTTCTTTCAGTTTTTCTTAAGTACATTTTTTTACATTTACACAGGAAAAACTAAAATGGAGAAATTACTGAAACAACTTGAAAAACTATCAAAATTCACAGTATGGGAAAACTTCTACATCCAGAGAGAAAGAGAGGATATACAAGACTTCCAACAGTCAACTCAACAATCAATTTTTGGCTGAAATTAAGGAAATGTATTCCGAAACATATTTTAGGTGAGAGAGCAAAATATGAAGTGAGGTGTTCCATAACAAATTCAATTTCTTTGAAAAATTATCTCAATATTATTTCCAATGTTCCACATCAAAGCAAAATTACTCCTAGGCATCAGATAAAGAGCTACAGGACATGCACTGGCTCGAGCACCCATGAGGGAAGAAAATAACTCGTGGGTTTCTGACCAGACAACTGCCCTCTCAACATCATGAAGAATTTTGGTAGTTACACTAACCAGCAGCTCCATATTGAGCTGTAACGACTGGGGGACTTCATGTCAATCCTATAGTGGCTGGTTGATCTCCCACCTATGAATGTAAAGCTGGCAGGCAGATCCGCTGTCGTGCCATGGAGCTTAGTTTTTAGTGTAGGTTCCTATCAACTTTGAAAATAAAGTTTATAATAGTGGCAGGCTTTCACGGCCGGTAATTATGGTTATAAAAGATTTCGGGCTATGTGGCCGTGGTCTATAACTGGCGTTTCTTCCAGACGTTTCTCCCTCAACTGCAGAGGGCATCTTCAGTGGCGAGCGCTTACAGCTGTTGTTTCCCTGTCGTAGACTCGACTGCATTGCAGTCGAGTCTACGACAGGGAAACAACAGCTGTAAACACTCGCCACTGAAGATGCCCTCTGCAGTTGAGGGAGAAACGTCTGGAAGAAACGCCAGTTATAGACCACGGCCACATAGCCCGAAATCTTTTATAACCAAAGTTTATAATAGCAATTTACCTGGAATATTTTGACATTGTTTTACAATACAAAAACATTTTTTTTTTTAATTTATACAGTGTTTAGAGAAGATTGAATATCCCAAGGAATAATTTCTAAATCATTTACAGTATATTACATAGTTGGTATTTTGTGTCTTGTTGCTGAATATGTAGAGATGACAGTCAAGGTTGTGTGTGTGTGTGACATGCATGCTGATATGGTCCAGCACATCCAGGCTTCCTGTCTTATGTCACAAGGCCATTAAAATATGATGCATTCTGCAAATGTTTCCGCTACTATTCACATACAGTCAACTGTAATTTCCCACCAACCATTTATTTCACTTAGTCATACCTTTTTTTTTTTTCGGCTAATTCACTGAATGATTCACATCCAATTCAAATGTTTTATTATTATTATTATTATATTTAAATAATAAAGGGAAATTTGCAATTACTTGCCTCAATCGAATATTGTGGGATAAAAAAATAAGTAATAAAAATATAATTAAGTCCACCGCTGTAGTCTCGAGGTAGCATGCTGCCTTGTCACGCAGCGTGCCCGGGTTCGATCCCCAGTCGGGATATTTTTTCTGGGTGAGGTTTTTATCGGGGTTTTTCCTCACCTGTAAGACAAATGTCAGGAAAACCTTAAGGCCCAAATTGTCCCCGAAATCATATGGTCATCGCAATCATCATTCATATTCATCTTAGATTAAGCTTAAGACTAGGGACCCTCCTGGTGCACCACTATCATCATCATCATCCATCATATCATCGGGGCAAAGTAACCCCGCCTTCCAGGCCTCAGAAGTGGGTTACAAGCACACCATCCAGAATACCAGGAATGTCGAAAGACAACCTGGGGCATTTGTAAAAAAAAAATTTAATTAATATATATCATACAGTTGTTAAAAGCATCATTACTTATGGAGCAGAACTTTGGCCATTAACAACAAAAACAAATAAGTATCTTTTGGCAACAGAAATGGATTTTATACGAAGGGCAGCAAGAATTTCAAGAAGAGAAAAAAATAAAAACCAAGTTATAAAGGAGAAAATGAAGATTGAAGACATTATTTTAGATTATATTACAACTCAGCAATTAATATGGTACGGACATGTCCAGCATATGGTAGAGGCTCAGCTACCAAAATGTGTTTTGGAATGGAAACCTGAGGGAAGATGAGGCAGAGGAAGACCTAAAACCTCCTGGAGTCAGGGAATATATATATATATATATATATATATATATATATATACATGGAAGGTGAAACATCTACAACCAGGATGGACCGACAAAATTGGCTATTAGGAATCAGACGATGTCAAAGATATTAATCAACCGATGATCTATCTATTATTATTATTATTATTATAATGCAACCTCAGCTACATTTCTTCGGAGGTTGCTAAGTGACATTCAGATATGTTCACTCTGTTATTTTTTTTTCTCTGAATCCTTAAGTCATGGGTATCAACACACATACATACTTCTATTGGGCTGTGTAATACGATGGAGTTGACAGATTATGAAAATCAATAAGGAGGTGTTTACTTACTTTTGACTTGCTTCTTGATGGCCTTGGTGGGGTCGAGCCAGTGCTGCACATTGTTGGCATCAGTGTACTGTAGCCCGAAGTAATCCTTCTCGATGAGATCCAGCGAGTAGAACACCTGCTCATACAGGTCACTCCCAACTGCCTTTTTCTAAAACAATAAAAAATAAATATTCACATTTCAGAAAAATGTATCAGTGAATTAGTGGTTACTAGGACATCTCTGATTCCACATGGATTTTAAGGGCATAAAAGTCTTATGCTCTCCGTACATCCCAATCCTGAGCCAATGTTTTCCAATCATCCCCTGCATAATCTACTTCCCTCAAATCATGGTTAATGTTATTCTCCCACCTCATTCTTGGTCTACCAACTGGGTGTTTTCACTCTGGTTTTCCTACAAGAAGCTTCCATGCATGTCTTTCATTTCCCATTCGTGCCACATGTCCTGCCCATCACAGTCTACGAGACTTAACTGTTCTTATTACATTTGGTTTCCCATAAAGACTTATGTAGTTCACTATTAAGTAGTCTTCTCCATTCACCTGTCTGTTCATCTCTCTTTGATGCAAAAATTTTCCCAAGAACTTTATTCTCAAATACTCGTAATCTTTTCTCCTCCCTTAAAGTAAGAGTCCATGTTTCACATGCATATAATATAACTGGGAGAATAACAGTTTTATATATTTTAAGGTTTAACATCTTTTGGGAGAAGATGAGATGATAACAGTCCCTGTAATGTGTAAAAGCTTGAAAATCTTATTTAATCCAATTTGGAGAGAAAAATTATATGCTCAGGTTGGGACTCGAACCCAGGACCTTTGGCTTTCTAGGCCAATGCTCTACCGACTAAGTCATCTTGGTGAATTCCAATCTAAATGCAAATTTTTCTCTTATACACGTTGTCAATTCCCGAACACCAAATGCTATGAAACCTTTACTTCTATCTTTGCAAATGGCAGCTTCTTTATTAAGAAGACATTTATTTGGGAATTTTTACATTACATTATAAAGCCAGTACGGCTTCTTTCAATGTTTTTACTATTAATTTCATACATCTCAATGATGGATAAATCATATTTGAAAAGTTGCCAATATGATTTATCCATCATTGAGATGTATGAAATCTAATATATAAAAATGAATGTTTGTTTGTTTGTTCATACTTTATGTGCGGCCATACCGTTGATCCGATTGTGATGGGGCTTTTTGCAAAATGTTCAGGAGATTCCGAGGATGAACATAGGCTATAAGAGAGTTGGGATACTCAACTCCTACACCCTTAAAAATCACCCTTTGTATGGAAAATGTGAAAAAGTAGTAGCTCTTTGGACATTTAAATGGCTTACGCTGCCTAAACCATAACAAATACACAAAATTAATGTACACAGAATTGAATATCTCAAAAGCTCTACAAAAAAGTCTGCAACAACATATGTTTATCTCTTACGGATAACTCACAATAACCAATTTTGTCTTTCATTGATACCAAGAAGATCGAGACAAGTACGTAGATTCTTGTGCAAGCATAGCAGCACATGGTGAGTATTCTTTTACGGATAACTCACAATAACGAATTTTGTCTTTTAGCTCATTTATGCCAAGAAGATCAAGATAAGTAGATTACCGGGCAACACCGGGTAATCAGCACGGGGAATCCTAAAATAATTACGATATACATTTATAATTATTTTTCATTTTACTTATTCAACTAATCATAAGAAGTACATTAATTCTTGTATTTCAGCTCATTTATGTCAAGAAGATCAAGATAAGTAGATTTCTGAGAAATGCCGGGTAATCAGCACAGGGTATCTAAAAAATGTAAATTTATAATTATTTTTCCCTTTACTTATTCAACTAAACATAAAATCACATTCATTTTCATTTATTTAGGCGTAAAAGCGCATGCCGGATATTAGCTAGTGGATAATAAAAACATTGAATTTAAATCCTGTTGATAAAAAAATCAAGAAGCTGAGATGAAAAAATGTTAATTTAATTTTAATTATTTTAAGACTAAGACTGGGGTGTACAGATGGAATGGTGCATCATTTGTAATAAGAAACCGGAGAAGGATTGCACTGGATCTGAAGGAATGGGGCAAGATTCTTGGGAAGGCACAGACTAAGAAATGAGTTGTGCAAGATGATGATGATGGAATAAATACATTTTAATACAATTTTAGGAACTAAGAAAGCAAACTGTGGCCATGAGAGTGATCTGCAAGGCCTTGAGTGTGGGAAATGTTCCTGACTCACACAATAGGGAAAGTAAATTACTTTCACTACACATGTTCCATTGACCTCTCAGTCTAATTATAATAAAGGTTAAGTGTGGAGACTAATTTGCACTTAAACCAGGATTTAAGTAACATATTTCTCAAACTAAGAGCAAATTCTTCTCCTTCAATTCAACAGTGCAACAAAGTTCACAAGATTTGTGTAGGTGCTATATCACAATACACAATAACTAATGCATAGAACAAGTACAAAATTTCAACTGTTTAAGTTGTGAAATATCTTATTAAAATGAAAATGATGTGAACAAGAAAATCACCAAATTTACACAAATCTTAGAAATAATACATAGAAATCTCAATATAGCAGGTAAAAATGTTTCTCTGCAGTGGCATTACAGGGAACGAAATGGCAGATTTGCTGGCCAAGAAAGGAACCACATCCTTCAGACATCACCGAACATTATATCTTACTGTAGAGCAGCTATGAACATCCGCTTCAGAGGAAGAGAAGCCTTCAGAACCTCCCCAGAGCTCCAAATGACTGACAAACCTTGGAAAGCATCCATCCAAACTGCACTGCCAGATTGGCCCAGAAGAGTAGCCGTTGCATAATTCCGTACTGCAATAGGACACAACTGCCTACGTAAACACCTTCATTGCCTCGGTCTTCTACCAACTCAACAATGTATCCTCTGCAACACTATGGAAGATATGGATGCTGATCACATCCGAACTTTTGCCCAACCCTAACAACCAACAATTTCGTGAACAGATACTGGGAAGCCAGGGAAAAGATGATGAACATTTTATAATCTTTTTTGTTATTGTTCGTTTTCCTCAGTTATTATTGGCTAATGAAAAATTTCAAAAGCCACTGCAATTAAATAAATAAATAAATAATACATTAATACCAGTGGCAATGTATGGAAAAAGAAAAAAGTAAAATTCAGGCAGCGGAAATGAGATTCATATGGGCTGTGAAAGGTTGTACAAAGAGAAGCACATATTAGAAATGAGAATATTAGAGAGGAACTAAAAGTACAACCACTTCTTCAACAAATTGAAGAACAGAAGAACAATTAGATAGAACATCTGCAAAGAAAAAGGATACCAAAGATGGCACTGTTGTATAAATCCTGGAGGACAAAGAAAGCACTGGGCTGAACAGATGTGAGATCGGAACAGGCAAAGACCTAATCCATGAAGTTTGATGATTAAAAGCTAAATGAGTACAAAAATCCACAAGAATAAAAATGTATAATACTTTGGCGTTACCCTCTCCCTAATGGAAGTGAGATTTTGACATTAAGAAAAAGAGACAGGAGCAGAATCAAAGCAATGGAAATGAAATTTCTCAGAAGGCCAGCAGGATACACTATTTTAGATTGAAAAAAGAAATTTTGGAACAATTAGAAGTAGAAACAGTAGAAGAAAAACTCAACAGATATAAATTAAACAGGCTAGACCATGTAAAAAGAATAATTCAAGAATCCCAAAAATGATGATGCAATATAAACTCAAAGGATATTGTCGACCAGGAAGACCTCTTAAAAGACTGCTATAGATTGGGCCGAAACAGGTCTACAAAGGCCTAATTCATGACCGATGATGATGATGCTACTACTGTATGCTGTTATGTTACCTAATTCAATACATGGAAATTTTGTAAACTGTATTTATTTTCTAATCAGATAATGGGGTGATTTATTGTTGACACCGAATAAAAAGAGTAAAGAGATCCCACTACAGGCCTCAAGAGGCCCTTGGGGTAGTACGAGGTTAAGGCTCCCACTTTTTCTAGACAATCAGCACTTGATGTCACCCGGTTTGTCAGCCCTGCGTGACGGCCGCCTTTACCCCCAGAACAAGTGCCTGGTACTCATTTTCATTAGAGGCTGAGTCGACCCCAGGATCATAGTGCTGCCAGAGGGTTTGGGTCAGTTTAAAAATCCTGATCCCCACAGGGCTCGAACCCTCGACCTTCTGGCTTGTAGCGCAGTGCCTTAACCACTATGCTACGGTGCATCCGGTTGATACCAAATACAACCTTCAAGAGAAAATGCACAAACTAAATAATATTACAGAAAATTTAATTTTGAAAATGTCAATACCATCATCATCATCCAGGGATTAAGCCTGTTGGCTCGTTCCGGTTTCATGGAATATAAAAATGAAAAGTAATATCTTTTCAAGGGAAGTTCCTGCAAGTTCCAAAATAATAATAAATGATTATATTATTGAGTAAACATTTAATTATCTAGGTTGTATGATAAGCCATTATTAAAAATAAACATGATATAGATATGAAACTTGATAAATGAAGGGCTAAGGGCAGTAACATGATAAGCCACATTCTGTTAAGAAATGTTATTATTTACAATGATAGCAAATAAAGTGAAGACTACAAAGGAAAACAATCAAAGTCCACTTTTCACAAAAATTGAGTCATGGGTATATTATCATTCCTGGCATAGAGTAAATCTCAATACATGGAAATAGCATTGGCTTCAAAATAAAGTATACAATGGAAGATCAATCAAAGTACCACAGATGTATGTGAAATCAATCAAGAGTCCACCCAGTCATAAATAAGAAATTTCAAAATTTGGATCAAAACAATGATTATGTTGGAATAGGTGGTTAGCATATTTTGAATATTCTAAATTTCTGTTATATGTTCTCAGAATATTCAAAATATGCTAACCACTTATTCCAATGTAATCATAGTTTTGATCCAAAACTCCACCAGGCTAAATAAATCAATTCTAATTCTAAAAAAAAAATTAATTTTACATGTTTGTGATAAGGGTAAGAAGTTGGACCTTTTGGAGGCTGTAGAAATAAATAAATTGAAAAGTAGTAATAAACTGTTAAATTCTCAACTTGATTTGAATGAATCCCCTTTGTTAAATATAAGAATTTAAATAAATATTGTTGTATTGTTGCTTAGGTCAGTTGATATGTACTATAATAACACAATTCATTATCTGTTAACATGTCTGAAGAAGGTACAGTGTACCGAAACAGCTGTCACTGAATTATATCTTAAATAAATATGAAAATCAAATAAAAACTAAGTTTTATTTCATTTAATTAATAAATATGGATTTTCATCAAGTAAACACCAACTCAATTATATTTGAAAAGAAAAATATACGCCTAGAATGGGGTTTGAACCCAGGACCTTTGACTTTCTATGTCAATGCTCTTATGGAAGGCGTATATTTTTCTTTTCAAATATAATTTGTCCATTATTAGGATGTTTAAAAACGAATAACATTAACACCAACTCAATTGATTACCATAAAAGAGAATGGATGAACCATACTAACAGGATTGAAAAAAAAAAAGATTGTAATGTCAGAAGAGGCATAAACCACAGAGATGGTGATGAATAGTAGGAAGACAATTTCAATGTCAGATTCACACCTGCAGACCTACATGTCTGGACTGGGAAGCAGTTCACTAATTAAGCAAACTGTTTTAATTGTTCACTTCCTTGCATTGTGTCACTGACCTCCTGTCACATGCTTAATCAACTTATAAAGCCAGTGGCTTCTCTTATATCTTCTTCTTCAGCTTTCCCCCAATTATAGGTTTGCCGTCTTCAGTTCCCATTTAAAGGATGTCCCAATAAGAACACCGGATTTAATAATGCACAAAATAAACTATATTTGAAAGAAATGACATATATTTATATATGGACACAAAGGGTATATATTTCGATTTAAGTATGGAAAATTACATCTGGCATATGTCCACCACGAGATGCTCTGCAGCTAGTGACTCTGTCCATGAAATTTGTGATTACTTTTACAGTCTTGCGCCTGGAGTTAGGCGCTGACATGTCAAATTTCCTGCTTCAGGTCTTGTATGGTTCGGGGATTCTGTTCATAAACCTGTGATTTGAGAAACCCCCAAAGAAAGAAGTCACATGACCTTGGTGGCCAGTACGAAGCCTTTGAACAGTTTGAGCATAACACTCACCATTCTGGTAATGAGTTTTCACAATTAAAACTCGTTGTTCAGCAGTGTAACGCTCCATAACCAGTAATTGCAACAAATATAGGAAACAAAAAGTAGAGTGCTGCCAACCTCATAGTAAAAAAATGGCGGCCAATTCAAATCCGGCATTCTTATTGGGACACCCTTTATTTCTATCATTCCAATCTCCTTCTTCCAAATTCCTATCATCCATTACAGTTTTGACGTAAGTTTTCCATTTCCATCTTGGTCTGCTATGTTTATTTCTTCCAGGGGGTGACCAATGGTATATATTTTTTGGCCATTTTTCATTTTCCATTCTTTGTACATGGCCATACCATTTAAAAAGAGTTTGATTTTCAATCCTCTTAACAACAGATGTGGTGACATTCATTTCTCTCCAAAGGAATTCATTTCTTATTTTATCCTGTCTTGTTTTTTGATGGCTTCTTCTAAGATAATCAAATTCAACCAACTGTTCTAATTTTATTCTTTTGTAATTCAAAGACTAAGTTTCACTCCATATGACAAAATATTCTGTATTATGCTCTTATAAATTTTCATTTTAGTTTCCTTCGTAATATTTTTGTTCCCCGAGAAGGATACAGATACTGACTATGTATACCTTAATAAATCTCGAGTAATGCCAATGCGACCCTTTTAGCAGCTCTGCCAACAAGTCCTAATCCTACGTTCTTGTTATGCTCCCTAACTGCAATCGTAATAGACTGTAGCTAACAGGATGAGACAAAAGGCAAGTTCTCAGCGCCTTAAACTGAGACCTGTCGGCTATGGAAGCAAACTCTAAGAAAATCCAGGTCCTCCATGTCTGGGGGTTAGGCATCAGGCTTGCAACCTGACCCTGGAAAAAAGTATACCACTACGTGCTTGAGTAAAATATGTCAGCCAGACGGCTTCTGTTATATTTGAAGAGAAAAATGTACGCCTAAACTGGGATTTGAATCCAAGGTTTCTGATTTATTCATACCAGCACTCTAATTCACTGAGCTGCTTAGGCATCTCAATTTAAATGGAAATTGTTCTCTCTTTTATACAACCCCCGTGCACCTGAGGCAATGAAGTTTTGTTTCACATGCCACCTGGCTGCTTCTTCTCAAAAAGATTTTAAATGGGATTTAACATTACTTTTATAGCCGTAAAGCTTTATTTTCAATGTTTTTATTTTAAATTTAGCACTTCTCACTGAAGGGCAAATTATATTTGAAGAAAAAAGTCTTCTCTTCTTATATAGATTAGATTAGACAGGATATTCACTTTTTTCTTAGCATGTTTTTTATAAGTTGGCTATTCTGTTTTAGCAATGATTTAATAGACATCAATAAAAGACGAAGAGAAACAAAACTTAAATAATCTCAAAAACCTTACAGCCAAACTCAAAAAAAGAAAACATAATACATACCAAAGCTGATAAACGTAATGCCATAGTATTAATAAATAAAGAATACTTGGATAAAACATGAATTCATTGAAGAAAACAATTTAAAAAAAAATAAACAAAGACCCTACTAATAAATACCAAAGAGAAATCAAAGAAATCCTAAAAAATTCCAATACCATCATGAAAAATGAACACAAAGTAGAAAACATAAACAACCAAAAAAGGAACAGTAGAGCTATTAACTACAAATGGACATGTCATGTCCCCAGCTGTTATAGCTGGTTTTCTGAACCAGGAGCCACTACTTATTGTATCTACCTAAATTCCTCACAATCCTAAATGGGCATCAGTCCAATATTGGCCAAAATTCCATGAGAAAATTTCTTCACCCATGGGGACTCGAACCATTAAACTATCTAGATATCCTAAATGGTTTAGAGCTCTAGTATGGAAAACCAGTGATCTTGGGTTCAAATCCCTGTTTAGGTCGCTGTTTTGGATTATCGCTGGTTGGATCAGCGTTAGGGAGTGATAAGTAAGTGTACACCCATTTTTAATAAATGTTTTGTAATTTTAATATTATTAGTATATTCTTTTAACATAAATTTGGGGATTTATTGCAAATACTGGTCATTTAAATTTGATAGCGACGGATAGTAATCGAGGATGATAATTGATACGTGGTTCGATTGTGGGTTATCGCTGGCTCTATAAACTCTGGTGCATGCGCATTGTTGTTCTATAGGACTTTAAAAATATTTCACGCTAGTTTAAGTGCAGCTTTTCCATCAAATGAATACAAAGTTGATTATACATAAGTCAGACAAAAATAATAGGAAAGTAGCACTTACTTAGTAATATATTTTAAATAATTAGCACAAGAAGAAAAACAAAGATTGCTTTTGCATATGTAGGAAAAGGTATAGCCCTAAAAAATACAGTATTGGATATATTTTAAGGATTCTGCTACAAAACCTGGATTACATTATTCCAGTTGTTTACCTTATTATATGTTTCAATCATCAAATTTCGTATACACAGAATGTATATTAACCATAAGGGAAGCATAAGGATATGACGCCTTGAACTTAAGCTGACCTATTTATTCAGGGGGAGGCAATCATCCGCAACCAAACGCCCTCCGTCAAGTGACAGATTAGTGGGCAGCATGACTCTTCCTGATCAAGCATAACTGTCATTCAAAACACTTACCGTTAAATCTATGGATAAATCAGTTCCATCCAGAAGTATCACTTTGCACTGTACGAGATGTTTGTTAGGAATCAGCCGCTGAGATCCCGATTTAATTTGCGAGGAAGCTTTTTGAGTATTTCGACCTTTCCTCCGGCTCAAAAACCTCAACATTTTGAATACGTCCGAGGCACTTCGAATTTGTTTCTATTCACATCAATATTAATGCACTAAAAAAGGCACTCCGTAGTATGTAATGAGTACATACATCTTATAAAGGAACTAAAATAAATACTTTTCCTGAGATCTTGCCATGTACGGTAACATCACCACCGTAACACGGAAGACAAATTCAATTGCACTTACGCGCATGGCTTTTGCGCATTTCGCAGGTAAACAACATTATATCCATCTCTTTCTCTCACAATTTCTCATTAATAATTATGAGTCAACGGGAATTTTCTGAGATTCCTGACGAATCTTCAGATATTTTACATGAACTATCATTTAATATTTTATTAAAATAACATCTCGAATAAATAACAAATGTGTATAGTTACTATGAGCCGTGATTAGGAAACTGGCTCCTTGTAGTAACTGATTCTACGATTCGAATCATCTATTTTGAATCGAATGACGCGATTCACAAACAATTCAGTCCACTGAGTTTTATCATGATCTCGTTCTCTATGATCTATAAAAAGGATGCATAGAAGTTACTTGCAATTCATTCGGTGAGATTCAATATAATTACGAACACATCGGAACAAAGAAGACAGTTTTAATTCATCTATTTAGCTCCATTTAAATTTTTGTCAATAATCAATTCAGCAACCATGATTTTTCACTCACAAATGATTTCCCGACTCTCACCTGTACCGTTATATACGACTCTGCCACACACGTGTCATGTTCAATGTCCTGTGATTGACATTAAGATGACAGCCAATAAGAAACCAATTATTCTTTCAGCATCTCTCCTTTGTCTGACTTATGACTTAACAAGTTAAACAGGTTTCGCAATGCCCGAACTCCCTGAGTATGTGGTTAGCAGCATAGCAGTAAGCCTGGTCCATGGCACAAGGCAGGGGACACACCCCAGACCCAAGGTGCAAATTTAAAATTCTCTACCTCACCAAGATTTGAACCCAGGCTAACTAACTCACTGGCACTATCGAACCCGTAGGTTCATGGCCGCGCGGACACAAGCTCTCCATATATCCCTATCCTGAGCCAATATTTTCCAATTATCCCCTGTATAATCTACTTCCCTCAAATCATAGTTAATGTTATTCTCCCACCTCATTCTTGGTCTACCAACTGGGCGTTTTCACTCTGGCTTTCCTACAAGAAGCTTCCATGCACGGCTTTCATTCCCCATTTGTGCCACATGTACTGCCCATCGCAGTCTACGAGACTTAACTATCCTCATTATATCTGGTTTTCTATAAAGACCATGTAATTCACTGTTATGCAGTCTTCTCCATTCACCTGTCTGTTCATCTCTCTTTGGTCCAAAAATTTTCCTAAGAACTTTATTCTCAAATACTTGTAATCTCCTTTCCTGCCTTAAAGTAAGAGTCCATGTTTCGCATCCATATAATACAACTGGTAGAATAATAGTTTCATATATTTTCAGTTTAACGTATTTTGAAAGGAGTTGGGACATCAAGAGTCTCTGCAATGCGTAATAGCACACATTTCCAGAATTGAGCCTATGTTTAATTTCTTTGTGCATCTCATTCGTGTTTGTGATTATTGTTCCTAGGTATTTGAATTCAGCCACTTCCTCAAAATTTCCCTCATTTGTCATTAGCTGTCCATTTCCATTATATTGAACTCAGGCTGCCAGAGTAAAAAAAAAAAAAAAACTTTAACCACAAGAACACTGTAGCCAATCCATTTAATCATAACCTCTAGATTAATATGAGGAGAGGTAGGAAACATTTGATTTTATCCTACAAAAGTTCAAAATACTAAGAAATTGCAGTGAGAAATAAACATGAATAAAAACACATATATGTCACATATAGAACTACGTTATATAGTGGAAATCTACACTTGAAATTTTTTAAGTACTGACTTCAAATACCTAGGAACAATAATTACAAACAGGAACGAGGTACACAAAGAAATTAAACATAACCTCGATTCTGGAAATCCATGCTCTTGTGCATTACAAAGACACTTTGTCATTCCAATTTCTCTAAAAGAAATAAACTGAAAAAAACTCAAAATTGTTATTCTCCAAGTTATATTATATGGATGTGTCCACCGCTGTGGTCTTGATGTAGCGTGCTGCCTTGTCACGTGGCAGGCCCGGGTTCTATCCCCGCTCGGGACAAGTTTCCTGGGTGAGGTTCTTTCAGGGGTTTTCCTCACCTGTAAGACAAATGTCAGGATACTTTAAGGCCCAAACATCATCTGGCCATCATTAACATCAATATCATATTTACCTCATTAGATTAAGTTTAGGTTTAAGGCCTCTGTCCCGCGCCGTAGAAGAGTGGTTAAGGCAGGAAGCCTTGGCACAGAGCTACGGGACTTGCGCTGGTTCGAGTCTCCATGGGGGAAGAAATTTTCTCATGGTATTTCGGCCAGTATGGGACTGGTGCCTACCCAGAATCATGAGGCATTTGGGTAGCTACAATAAGTAGCAGCTCCAGGTTGAGGAAACCAGCTATAACGGCTGGGGGACTCGACATGCTGACCACATGTCACCCCTAAAACTAGCTGATGATCATCTACCTCTGTGATTGACACATGTGGATGTGAGGGGCCAGCAGCCGGCTCGTAGGCTAAGGGCCTTCTAGGCCTGTCGCACCAGGAGATTTTTAAGGCCTCTCCTGGCGCATCATTACCCATCGTCATCACACATCATATCATTGGGGCAACGTAACCCCGCCTTCCAGGCACCCCAACCTCAGAAGTGGGTTACAATATGCCAATGCCAAGAGAAAATATCTGAAATGTCAAATGAGAAACAGGTGGCATTAAAAAAAAAGAAAATTATATGGATGTAAAACATTGACTGTTACTTTAAGGGAGGAGAAAAGAATATGAATATTTGGAAATAAAGTTCTTAGGAAAATTTTTGGACCAAAGAGAGTTGAACAGACAGTTGAATGGAGAAGACTACATAATAGTGAGCTACATGATCTTTATGGGAACCAGATATAATAAGAACAGTTACATTTCATAGATTGTGATGGGGAGGACATGTGGCATGAATGGAGAATGAAAGGGGGACATGAAAACTCCTTGTGGGAAAACCAGAGGGAAAGTGTCAGTAGGTAGGCCAAGAATAACCAGGATTTCAGGAGGTAAATTATACTGATGATTGGAAAAACATTAGCTCAGGATTGGGATGTATGGACAGTTTATGTCCATGTGGCCATGAACCTCCAGATTTGATAGAGCCAGTGAGTTACACCTCACCTCAAAAAAGTAGATATCTCGATATGTTTAATTCCCATACTGCATGTCCAAGGCAGAGAGGATCGAGGTCAAGTGTGAAGTTTCCAATTCAAATTTTTATTTTATTAATCACAAACTAATGAAAATTTATTACATTAGAAACAGGCATACATACAACATGATTCCAATAAAGATGTAAAATTCAAGAAATTTACTTACCCACCGTGAAGTTCATAATAAGTTTCAAAAAATGTAATATAACATTGGCTCCAATTAACAAATTCAGCCTGGGTAATCTTCTGTTAACTAATAATAAAGTTAACACCCCAGACAACAAAAAATCTGGAATTTATCAAATTGATTGCAAAGATTGCAACAGGATATATATAGGAATAACAAAAAGGAACTTAGAAACTCGTAAAAAAGAACACTTAAGAAACATAAAGAATGGAGAAATTGAAAAATCAGCTATAGCAGCACATAGTTTATTAGAGCATCATAGAATTGAAAAAGAAGCAAAACTTTTGAAATATGTATCCAAACCTTTGGATTTAACAGTTTGGGAAAAAATATATATTAAAAAAAACCATACTAGAACCATGAACTTCGAGATTCCACACGAACCGAGCTTGATTACAAAGTTCTTGAAAAATACAATAGATGGCAGTTTAGAAAATGATTCCTTCAAAAGAACACCAGATGGCAGTTTAGAAAATAATTCCTTCAAAAGAACACTAGATGGCAGTTTAGATATTTACAGGCAAAAGAAAAAACTGACAGTCGTGAAAACAGCTGAGGATGGTGACGATGATCGCTGATACTGCAGTGCTGTGTTTAAAAAAACATAGAAGTATGAGGTGAGAAGAAATCATGATTCATTTAATTCTTATACATACAACAGTCTTACAAAAACAATATATTCTTAAAAATTTTAAATTTATAAATGAGTTGGAGAAAAATGCCCAACTTTAGGAGGTGAGATATAAAAACATATTCTCCAACTCATTTATAAATTTGAAAATACCTCATAGTTTTATTTTAGAAAGAAAAATTAATATTTAATTTTAGGAAGTTACATTTTGAGGTTATTTTAATTATATTATAAGAAAAATTAATGCTCGGACAGGGATTTGAACCCTGGATCTCTGACTCTATGCATAAGTATGATACCAATTACACCATCAGAATGTCAACAATTCTTTCCACTTATACAACTCTCGTTCCTCAGAATGCTGGTAGCGACTGTCTTCCTCGATTAACAAGTATATAAGATACCAAACCACCACTCACTTAACAACGTTCAAACACTTTGTAAAGATCTGGCAAGTTGGCAATCTGTAGGATTGTTCCATCCTCTGCAAACACCTTGGGTGGTAAGAATGATGAACGTAGAGCTGGGTACAGAACATGTTCTATCGTCCACTTCAAGTCATGACCCACTTCTCTCTCTTTCTGCCAACAAAGAAAATACAAACACATTCATATAATAAAGTTGGGAATTTTTACATTATGAGTTGTGACAACAGCTGAAGATTGGAATGATGTTTCCCGATACTGCAGTTCTGTTTTAAAAAACATAGATACATGAGGTAAAAAGAATTCACGATTCATTAGATTCTTAAAATACAAATAATTTGAATAATAATAGAAGAGTGACTTTTATGTGATTCAAATAAGTAAATTAGTTTTACACAATTGACGATTTTATTATTAATTTAACACTTCTCATTGAAGGATAAATTATATTTGAAGAGAAAATTTTTCGCCGAGACCGAGACTCGAATCCGGGACCCGGAAAGCCAAGGGTCCCGGGTTCGAGTCTCGGTCTAGGCGAAAATTTTTCTCTTCAAATATAGTTTTACACAGTTAAAGCTATTCTCATCATCAAAATAAGCAAATTAATATGCAGTTCATAAGTTAATTCAAACAGAACTCCGGTATTTATGATATCGGCTGAGAATGAGAGAGACGTCTCTTGAAAACTGCAGTTCCCGTGTTAAAAACATGATAATAAATCATATTTATTATTATTAATTAAATAAAAATAAAACGTAGTTTTATTTGATTTTCATATTCATATTTTTTCATATAAATATGAAAATAAAATAAAACTATGTTTTATTTTTATTTAATTAATAAATATGGATTTTCATCAAGTAAACACCAACTCAATTGATTATTAAGGTAGAATATTTTTTATCACTCACCTCATATTGTTCTTCTTATTTGATTATAAACTAGTTTCGGAACATAGTTTCTGTTCCATCCTCAGTATCGTCACGACCGTTGTTCTGTCGTCTTGAAGAGCTGTCCTTCTCTCCTTCCATTGTCTGACTGAAAAACCTTGAAACCAGGTCATTCTCACCGGGAAATTCAAAGTTCATTAATTTCTTCTTTTCGCTCTTTTGAATGTAGATCTTTTCCCAAACGGTAAGTTCTTTTGGTTTTTCTATTTGTTTTAATAATTTAGCTTCTTTCTCGATAATATGTTTTTCAGACCATGCATGGGCAGCCACTGCAGATTTTTCTACTTCCCCTTTTTTGACATTCCTGAGATGTTCTTTCACTCTAGTTTTCAAATTTCTCTTAGTTTTTCCTATGTAAAATTTCTCACATTCTTCACATTTAATTTGATAAATCCCTGATTTGTTTTCTTCTTTAATTTTCTCATTCTTATTAGGTCTAATCAGTCTACTGATACTGTAGTCATTTTTGGGTGCTAACCTTATGTTGAAATCTTTAAAAAAATTTTGAAACTTGTGGTGTTTTAATGGATGGTATGTGAATTTTCTAAATTTTACATTATCTTCTTTAACTTTTAGAAGAGTGCTTTGATTAATAAATTTTTGTCTTTTGAACTTGTTTATTTTTTTGAGTATCATTTTTATTGCAAAACCATTTTTCGTGGCTACGTTGATTGTGTGTTCTTTTTCTTTTTCATAATTTTCTTTGTTCATTGGTATGTTCAATTGATTATATTTATTATTATATAAAACATTTCTCATTAAAGGATTGCCACAAGGACAAAGTGATACAGACAATTCACTTTTTTAATTGATGAAACACATTTTGTAAATACATTAAAACATTTCAAATTGTGATGATCTTGTAGAAGATTTCCAGGCTGTTGGCCGTGGTCTTGAGGCTTGTAGTTCCCCAACGTTTTGCCAGAGACTGCGTCCGGCCATGAACGCCTAAGTCAATATATTAGACGCCTCTACGGGGAGGAAATCAACAGATACATTCGACGATTTGAGAAGACGCAGTCTCTGGCGAAACGTTGGGGAACTACAAGCCTCAAGACCACGGCCAACAGCTCAGAAATCTTCGGCAAGATCATCATAGTAACTCCGGCCGTGAAGCCTATGTCAATTTCAAATTGTAATTGAAGTATATTCTATAAAGTAGAAATTTTGTAAGGGGGTGCGCCATAGCATAGTGGTTAAGGCACTGAGCTACAAGCCAGAGGGTCGAGGGTTCAAGTCCCGTTGGGGTCAGGATTTTTAAACTGACCCAAACCCTCTGGCGGCACTATGGCCCTGGGGTTGACTCAGCCTCTAACGGAAATGAGTACCAGACGCTTGTTCTGGGGGTAAAGGCGGCCGTCACGAGGGCTGACAACCCGGCTGACATAAAGTGCTGATTGTCTAGAAAGAGTGGGAGCCCTAACCTCCTACTACCCCAAGGGCCTCCGGGTCTGTTGTGGGAGGATTACTTTACTTTTTTTAGAAATTTTGTAAAGATGGTTTCTTAAAGAAATGACTCATTCATTAATATGCAGCGTTAACATCACAAAGGAAAGTTTAATAACTCATTTCTGTGCTTAATAGGTTTCTAGGAAGCTAAATAAAAAAAAATATTTTTGGGGAGTTCAAACATTTTTTGGAGGACTTTCATGGGGGTTCTGAATTGAGATTTTGTTAATCATAATTTTATTTTCATATTTAATGGGTTCATAGAAGTCAAAATGCTATGAGTCTGAAGATTTTCAGGTTCATAAAACAATTGCAAGCCTGAATTCTGCCTTTTGCCTCTGTGCAAAACTTACAAACTTATTCATCCTACCGCTAGATCTCTCATTCATGACATCTCTAGGAAAATAAGCATAACTAAAATAAAATTAAAAATTTCCTATAAAATACAGTGTGATTATAAAGTCCCAGTACATTTTAAAGAAATCGCTTACATATCGTATTTCTGTTACAGCCATTCGAAAGATACAAATATGTTCACCATTGAAAAGCGGATAGAGATTGTTGCTGCACGTTTAAGAGGCCGTACGAGGAAGTTACAGACAGATTCCAAAGGAAACCATCACGGGAGACGTGTATCTTGATATGTTGCAACTTTTCTTACAGCCACAGTTACAGCAAGATGGTATCATTGATACAGTGGTGTTGCAACAAGATGGAGCACCACCACACTTTGCTCTGGCTATACGTGGGTATCTCAATGACAGCTATCCCAAAAGGTGGATTGGAAGGTCATCTCCTCGTATCTGAGCACCTCGTTCGCCAGACCTCGCACCCCTGGACTTTTTGCTTGGGGGTTCATCAAGCAACAGGTGTACAGAACCAAGTTTTCTAATCTGCAAGTGCTGAAAACGCATACACCAGGCGAGTGAAATGATTACAGAGGATATGTTGGTGCATGTTTTCCGGGCGACGGTGCATCGGGGAAACATGTTTTGAGATAGATGGAGGTTATGTTGAACACTAACTTGATAGTAGAAATTACCTTATAATTTTTGTTTTATTTGCGCTACGTTATCCACAAAATGTACTGGGACTTTATAATCACACTGTATTTTATACCTCACCTTATATCAACTTTTCTAATTATGGTGAAATTAAATGTTTCTTACCTCGCCTCATATAAATTTTTTAAGTTGATCGCGATTTCGAGACTATAACTGTCTCATCATCAGAACTTTGTTGGCGACTGGTGTTATGTCGATCGGAAGAAACACTTCTTCTTCCCTCTCTCTAATTATACCGGTTTCGAAATTCCCATTGATTCTGATTTGATCCGGAGGTTCACTGGTCCACCAACAGAGGTAGGAAGAAGCAGTTTTCCTGATCAACATAACATCAGTCAATAAGAAATTACTGAAGATGAAGCTGCCCAGGCTTCGAAACCGGTATAATTAGAAGACTAAATCTAAATTAAACCTCATAGTGATTTTTTTCCTATAAAAGTTCAATATTTCCTATAGTTTAAGCATAACTAAATTAACTTGATCTAGTAACTCCTAACAAAGGAGAGGCTATGGTTAAACATTGGGCTGTTATGCCATTGTAACGGGCTTCCAATATAAACCCGGACCGGCCTCACGGGGTTTCACCTGTCAGCCAGCGCTCTCTCCTCGTCCGCATTTCACTCTACCAGCCGCTCGTCCTTGAACTAGTCAGTTTACTATCGTTCGACAAGATGAGACGTCAGCTGACATTAGAGCAGCGCATTTATGTGTGTAAATGTTATTATAAATACGAATCAGCTCGTCGCGTTCGCGAGGAATTTATTTATTTACTCGGTATAATGCCTGTTTAACTGCGGGAGGACAACATTTCCAGCATTTTCTATAAGGTAAGAAACAGTTCAAGGACGGGTGGCAGGCAGGGTGAATTGCAGGAGGAAGAGACAGCACTGCATGCCGGGTGAAACTCTGTGAGGCCAGTCCGGTTTTATATTGGAAGCCCTGTACATAGATAGATAGGGATCAAAATAATAAATTTTTAAGAAACAGAAAAATTTGAATTTTTAGGGGAGATTGTATTATATCACACCTGAGTTGGAGTTATTCCTGAAACAAGAAAAAAATTAAACACCAAAGGTATCATATATGATTAAGTTATGTAGGTAGGAAATAACACTATGAGGTTTATTTTAATTTTGTTTAGTTGTTTCTTTTCACAACTTGTGAACGTGAACAGCATTGAGAATGTCACAAATACAGTGATGAAATCTAGATATGTGAGGGAGTTACGAAGTATGAGGTGAGTCAAGAAACAACTAAACAAAATCATATATGATATCTAAGGATGTAGGAGGTTATGCTATGTAGTTTTAGCTGAGTATATTAATTTGGAGGTTTCGCACGGGAAGACGGCAGCAGCTGTAAAAACCCGAAGATAGATAGATATGGTAGAGCACTTGGACTAGAAAACCAAGGGTCCCGGGTTCGGGTCCCGGTCTAGGCGAAAATTTTTCTCTTCAAATATGAGATATTAATTTACTTATTTTGATCATAAAAATAACTTTAACTGTATAAAAAAGTCATCATAATGTCGCTGCTGTTGAGCAGAACTTTGAATTACCTGAGAAGCATTCTCTGGCACATCCTCCCACAGTTCGAGTCCAAGTTGGTCGCTAAAGAAACGTGCTGTTTCCCTGCTAAAACTGTCAAAGCATTCCTTCTCATAATCCCATTCAACATCTGTAGCAAGGTGTAGCAGGTACATGGGGATTCCTTCAGCAGCAGGACTGTACTGTTCTGTAACATTATTAAAAAAAAATATTCTGGTACTTTGAAAGCAATTGTTGGACCTTTGTTAGAAAAGCCAAAGAATCAGATAAAACCAGACGGATCAATTGTTGTCAACTTGGCAAGAAGGTAAATAATTTACGGGATGGATGCAACATGTTCATCGAATGGAAGATCACAGGATACCCAAACAAATGTTAATATATATTTAAATTAATATTGGGAAGTAAACATTATGAGGTTATGAATTAAATTAATGTTTTTATTACCTCACCTCATATCCTTTTTCTTCTATACTGCAGTTTCGGAGCTTATCTCCATCGTCAGTAGCCTCTGGTCGACCGGTGTTATGTCGTTTCTTGGCGGTTTCCTTCTTACTTCTATCGATGGACTGATGAACCTCTGGATCAGGTCAAAATTTGCAGGAGTTTCAAAATTCATGAGTTTGTCTTTCTTGTTTTTTTGGATGTGGATTTTTTCCCAGACTGTGAGTTCCTTTAGTTTTTATCTGTTTGTTTGATTAGGCTAGGTTCTGTATCAATTAAATGTTTTTCAGACCAAGCATGGGCTGCTACAGCTGACTTGTCCACTTCACCCTTTTTTACATTTCTAAGGTGTTCCTTCAATCTAGTTTTTAAATTTCTTTTTGTTTTTCCTATATAGATTTTGTCGCAATCTTGACATTTGATCTGATATATTCCTGATTTATATTCTTCTCCAATTTTTTCATTTTTGTTGGTTTTAATTATCTTGTTTAGGCTGTATTCATTCTTTGGGGCCAATCGAATTTTGAAACTCCCGCAAATTTTGACCTGATCCAGAGGTTCATCAGTCCACCGATAGAAGTAAGAAGGAAACCGCCAAGAAACGACATAACACCGGTCGACCAGAGGCTACTGACGATGGAGATAAGCTCCGAAACTGCAGTATAGAAGAAAAAGGATATGAGGTGAGGTAATAAAAACATTAATGTAATTCTTAAATTAAACCTCATAGTGTTCTTTCCCTGTGAAAGTTAAATAAATTATGAGGTTATATCATTAATAGTGAGTGTAGAATATATTTTTAACGACTGATTTCAAATTTCTTTGATACCGGCAGAAGTGGAAGCCATGACTGAAGTGGGACAAGATATTGTCTGAAACCGCCCTTATAAAAGAAATTTGAAATCATATGAGGTGAGTCGTTAAAAATATATTCTACACTCACTATTAATAAATGAAGAAGACCAGGACATCCACTCAAAAGACTTTTGGATGGTGTTTCTCTTGAGGCCGAAACTGGTCAACAAATGGCCTAAATTCGTGAATGTACTATGATGATGATGAATGTCTTACCAAGGAGTAGAGGCAGGCTGCATAGCTTCCCCTCTGTATCTATGTTCATGGAGAAATACTCATCCAACATGACTGCTTTCTCTTGCAAGATATCCTGTGCAGACTTAGCAAGCTCCTCCTTACTACCCAGTTCTGCGCTGTAGCCAGAATCCTCGCTGTTAAGACCCAGTAATGCGACATCGTACACGGACAGCGGGTTCTGTGAACCACACAACACAATGTAACACAGTGCACAGCCAGATCCTGCTTCACAGCTTGTGTGTGCATTAACTTACCGTGAATTTGATCTCTCCAAAGTTTCCAAAGTCAAACAGCAGCAGCTGGTAGAACAACTCCTCACTGCAACAACACACATAAACACTTTGAGTCCTGACGACTGATTATAAAGGCCTGTCAACGTCATATGACATCCACTTGAACCACAGACATGCCTGTGGTAGAGTTACCTGAGCTTGGCCGTGTTGCACAAGTAGAGTTTTGTGTCGTGTTGAATGAGAGCGAGTTTGGGTGTGACGCAGCCCACAAAGCAGCTGTTTTTGAGCAGATCTCTCAGCCCAAAGTGCAGCTGGTTCTCTACATCACGTCTCAGCTCCAGCACACTCCGCAGTCTGCATTCCACCCTGCAACATCACATACAACAGGCTGAGCTGTACCCTACAAGTTACACAACTTGGACAATGTTATACAACACACAGACTTGTGAACGTTCCCATGAGCAAAGAAAATTACAATAAAGAGAAAAAACACATCATAAAAATTGCGAAGGATAATGGTTTTCAAGAGAAGATGATACACAAGAAAATAAATAAATTTAAGGAACAAAAAATGATTAATGAAAATACTCTTCAGACAGATAAAGATATTCGTATAAAATTTAAGAAGTTCACATACCATCCTTTAGTATTTGACAAGTTTCAAAAAATCTTCAACAAATTCAACATTAAATTAGCACCAAAAAATGATTACAGCTTAGGTAATTTAATAAAAACCAACAAAAATGAAAAGATTGAAGACTGCAAAAAATCTGGAATTTATCAAATTAATTGTAAAGATCGTGAAAAGATATACATAGGAAAAACAAAAAGGAATCTAAATACAAGATTAAAGGAAAACCTCAGGAATGTTAAAAATGGAGAAACGGAAAAATCTGCAATAGCTGCACATGCCTGGTCAGAAAAACATAAATAGAAACCAAAACAAAATTACTTAAACAATTGGAAAAACCGAAGGAACTCACAATTTGGGAAAAAATTTACACATGCAAGAATGAAAACACAACTATGAATTTTGAAATATAAGGAGAGAGGATTGATTTGGAAGTTCGTCGGTCAACCATCAGATGGCGTGGAGGTCAGTCTGCAGGATAGAAGGCCATTGGACGTCAGTTGTGAACGTGATACAGCACTGAGAATGTCAAAAATCAAGTGACGAAACCCGGGTCTGCGAGGAGTTATGAAGTATGAGGTGAGTGAAAAAAGAAAAAATAAACAAAATTATAGATCCCTATTGTTTATTTTTTATTTCACTCACCTCATACTTCATAACTCCTAGCATACCCAGGGTTTCATCACATCCTTTGTGACATTCTCTCAAGAGAAGGCAGCCGGACGTCAGTTGTGAACGTGACACAGCATTGAGAATGTCACAAAGGATGTAATGAAACCCTGGGTATGCTAGGAGTTATGAAGTATGAGGTGAGTGAAATAAAAAATAAACAATATTAAAAAACCTCATAGTGTTATTTCCTATCTACATAACTTAATTATAGATCCCTGTTCGTCCTGCAGTGGGACATGGGTGCTTCTCTAGTGGCAAGTTTCTTAACCAGATTGGGATGACAAGATTCCCAGGCAAGCATAGCAGCGGGTATTCTTTTACAGACAACTCTCAATAACCGTTTTTGTCTTTCAGCTCATTTATGCCAAGAAGATTGGGATAAGTAGATTCGTGGGCGACACCAGGTAATCAGCACAGGGTATCTACAAATATTTCATCATCATCATCCATGCAAGTATTAGGCCATGTGGCCTGTTATGGTCTCAAAGAGGAATTTTCCATCCAACACTTTTTTGGACGTGCCAGCAATCTTTTGCCTTGGGGGCAGTAGCGAAGTATGGCTTTTGGAATTCTATGAGACGGCATTCGTTGAAGATGGGCTTTCCAGTTGTTCTGGTAGTTTTGTATATGGTGAAGCATGGGTTCTACATCCAACATTAGTGGGAACCCCACAATAATACCCCTCTGGTCCAGCAACCCTCTTCTTCTTCTTCGTCAGGCTCTACGACTTCCAGTGGAATGTCTTGGCCTTCTCAACCAGGGCCAGCAACCCATTGGGCGAAAAAACTTACATTTGCTTTCAAGTCTCAAACCAAGCTTCTAAAAATATTTACAATATAAATTTATAACTTACTTACTTACTCACTGGCACTATTGAAGCCGCAGGTTCATGGCCGCACGAACATAAGCTCTCCATACATCCCTATCCTGAGATAATGCTTTCCAATCATTTCCTGTATAATCTACTTCCCTCAAATCATAGTTAATGTTATTTTCCCACCTCATTCTTGGTCTACCAACTAGGCGTTTTCCCTGTGGTTTTCCTACAAGAAGCTTCCATGCACGTCTTTCATATAAATTTATAATTACTTTTAGAAATACATTTACTTTCTTTAGGCGTAGCAGAGCACGCCGGGTATTAGCTAGTTTAAAATAAATTTTGAATTTACTGAGTAGCAACTCACCTCTTTGGCATGTTCATGGTAGCTGCATACAGTGAATGCTCAGCAGTGCTGCCAACAAAACAAATATAAAAATTAATTTAAATATGTGTGTGTGCATTCATTGCACTTTCGTTGCTAAGGGTTATGTGCTAGGCAGACAGGTGTTCTGTATATGATATATTTAACTTTTTTTCCTCCTTTTCTTTTTATGTACAGTAGATTCAAGCTGTTATTTCTTTCTGTATTGATTCTATCATTAATTTTAATTTTAATTGTATTTTATTTTATTGTATTATTAGACATTTTATTCAATAATCAATTGAGTTGGTGTTTACTTGATGAAAATCCATATTTATTAATTAAACAAAAATGAAACGTAGTTTTATTTGATTTTCATATTTATTATATAATTCAGTGACAGCTGTTTCGGTACACTGTACCTTTTTCAGACATGTTAACAAATTATGAATTCAGCTGTCACTGAATTATATAATAAATATGAGAATCAAATAAAACTACGTTTTATTTTTATTTAATTAACATTTTATTCAATTTGATAATTAATTGTTTATTATGACTATTATTGTAATTTTTTGTATTTATATGTAACATATGTTTGTCCTGGTGAGTGGAAGAGAATGCCACACGGCCTTAACTCCACCAGGCTTAATAAATCTATTCTAAATTCTATTCTAATATTTAAATATTCAGATGTTTACCTGACCATGGGTTCGTCTTGTGATGTGTTTGTCAGGAACTTGTCTAGTTTCTGTGCTGAGCTGTCTGTGCGCACCATCTTGTTGGCAGCTACCTTACTGCTGTTACTTGTGTTGTTTGTGTTTGACTTTGTCTCCAATGGCACCTTTGCTCCGGGCAGTCGAGCCTAGTGGCACATCATAGACATAACTTTTACAGAATTACTTTAAATACCTTAATTCCAAACATTTTAACTCTATTTTAATTATATGTATATATCCACCGCTGTGGGTTCGAGATAGCATGCTGCCTTGTCACACAGTGGGCCCGGGTTCGATCCCCGGTCATGGCAGTTTTATTGAGTGAGGTTTTTATCGGGGTATTTCCTCACCTGTAAGACAAATGTCAAGAAAAATTTAAGGCCCAAACGGTCACCTCATAAAAAAAATGAAGTGAGTCAAAATACAAAACTGATAATAATTAACAAAATGAAGTTAATTTGTTGAAATATGATTTGTAATTAATCAATTGAGTTGGTGTTTACTTGATGAAAATCCATATTTATTAATTAAATAAAAATAAAACGTAGTTTTATTTGATTTTCATATTTATTATATAATTCAGTGACAGCTAATTTGTTAACATGTCTGAAGAAGGTACAGTGTACCGAAACAGCTGTCACTGAATTATATAATAAATATGAAAATCAAATAAAACTATGTTTTATTTTTATTTAATTAATGATTTGTAATTAATTGTGAATGTTGGTAACACCGAATTAAGAGCCATCTGGCAGAAGTTACATTAAGCATTTGCAAATCTGTACAACTCGATTTACAATAAAAACATCAAAAGAAGCCCTACTGGCTTTATAAAGTACATAACTTTATAAAGTAGTGTTTAAATTCCCAATAAATGTCTTCTTAAACAAAAAGTATGGCACGTCATAGTGTAGTGGTTAAGGCACTGAGCTACAAGCCAAAAGGTTGAGGGTTCGAGTCCTGGTGTGGTCAGGATTTTTAAACTGACCCAAACCTTCTGGCGGCACCATGGTCCTGGGGTCGACTTAGCCTCTAACAGAAACGAGTACCAGACACTTGTTCTGGGGGTAAAGGTGGCCGTCACGCAGGACTAACAATCCAGCTGACATCAAGTGCTGATTGTCCAGAAGAAGTGGGACCTTAACCTCCTACTACCCCAAGGGCTTCCTGAGACCTGTAGTGGGATCAGTTTACCTTTAAACAAGAAGTTGCCATTTGCATGATCGAGCAAATGCTCGTAGCATTTGGTGATCAGGAATTAACAGTGTGTAAGAGAAAAATTTGCATTTAGATTGGAGTTTCTCAGGTAGCTCAGTGGTAGAGCATTGGCCTAGAAAGCCAAAGGTCCTGAGTTCAAACCCCAGTCTGAGCGTATAATTTTTCTCTTCAAATATCGAATCACAATATTTGCATAATTAAATAAATGTTTAAAAATCGTAAGAAATGTTTATAGAATTGTTCCAAAATGTGGTTGGTTGGTATCTAATGTCGAGCACTTGATAATGAAATCATTCGCTCTCTTGCACTCCAATATTTAGCAGAAAGGTGGAGTACAATAAACTAGTTGTAACCGTTTGGTAGTAGGCACCACATGTGGTGGTTACGTCACCCATTTGTTGTTCCAAAATGTACAAAACATTATTACAAATGGTAAAAGTGTGTAGTGTAACAGTGGCATAAGAATGTTGTATGGAAAATCGTGATTGACAAATGCTAGATGTTAGCCAACATTTTTCAGAAATCTTTTTCCTGAAAACAACCTCACATATTAGCTTTGTACAGCTGTAAGATGAATGAATGCAGCTGCTACCTGTGTGTAGAAGACTCTAGACTTATTGCAGCCCAGCAGCTTGGCATCCACAGCCTCCTTGATCCTGTCCAGCACACAATCCTCGTGCAGGAAGTGCACCTCGTGTTTTGTAGGATGCACGTTCACATCAACATTTCTGGGATCCAGCTCCAGGCTCAGGTACATGAACGGATGGTTGTTCTTTGGAATGTACGTGCTGTACACTTGTTCCATCACTTTCTTCAGAGCTACCAACATACAGCACTTACAACTGGGATCAATGGATATTTTCAAGCAGTGATTTACTGCCTTGGTATGTAGAATGACTCTACGAAAAATCTATGGATCTACCATGTAACATGTTACAAATCTCCTTGGTAACCATAGATACCAGATACTCACCAGATGAATGGTTTTATATTGCTATGGTTTATTATACAGCGTGTCGCGCCCGACGTGACACGAGCTCGTGTTATGCTCGGCGTAATGCTGGTTTCGCATGGAGCACATACGGTACAGTGCTTATGTTTATGGAATTGTCACCAGATGGCACCACATATATGGAAAATCGAAATAACTAACGTTCATAATAAATTTCCAAATGTGTTTATGAAAAAATGGATGTATAAAAACCTGTCCCTGCATAACCTAATCAAATAAATTACATACATACTATTTAGTAAACTATAAACTAATCTGATGTACACTAAACTGACCCATTGGAACCTAAGAAAATGAAATGATTGAACATTTATTTCTTAAAATATGGTTTGGAATTAAATGCAAATGTTGGTCATTCACACATATGTCCTGCCATCTGGTGGATTTAATTTTATAAGCATTCACTCATGCGCATTTCCATTCTAAAGAACTTTGAAAAATCATTGAGAGGAAAAGTCATAATTTGTGTACATAGATAAACACATAATAATTCTTTATAAAAAATGTTTTAAGTATCGTTGCAAAATAGTATGAAATATTAGTAAAAACGGGAAAGGCACCTAGAGCAACAGTATCATATAAATGTTGTATGGTAAATTATAGAATACATTATTGTTTAGTTCTTAAATAAACATATGGTTGATGGAAATACCAAATTTTAGAATACTTCAAATTTTTGCCTGAGCAGTTTTATCAGGTTTAAAATTTAATAGAAGACGAAATTTATGTACATCCATAATATCCCTAAGATACAATACAATATTTACAGCTTTTATTTATTTGTTGACTAAGTTCAAGCCAGAATAACTCTTTTTTCTGTACATCTCTGTACTCCTTCATAATCATGTATAAAACACGATGGTTTGAAACGAAACTAATTAAAATTTCATCATTGAATTTGCTAAAATTACAAACCAAGCGCTCTTTTACCGACATTTTGCCATGAAATCTTAGTTTCTTTTTAGCCTTTTTAGCAATGAGTACAGATAATAGCTTCTATATTCTTCGTTTGCACTGGCAAATTGTGTCTGGAATTCAAGTGATTCAAATACACAACATGTCAGCGCAAAATTTTTCACGCCAGCATTTTGCGTTGTAGATAAACCACATCCATTTAAATACATGGGGAGCAATTTTTGCGCTGGCGCTTTGCATCGTAGATAAACCATAGCATTAGGATATACACAGATGGCTCCCTGAGTAACTCAGCAGGAATATACAGTCAAATCTTTTTCCAATATATTTCATTTGGACCAGGAGCAACAAATTTTGATGCAGAACTAAAGGCAATACTTTTTTTTTTCTGAGGATAGGGGCAATGGCCCCAATGGTTGACAGTTCCCTTGTTAGCTTGGAATTAGTATAAATTAAATTAACTGAGGGGTGAAGGCTCCACTCACCTGTGGACTCAACCAGTCTGTTGTTAATAAACAACAACATGACAAATTTCTTGGTGGAGTAGTTGGCATTGCTGATGTAGCCTCGTAGTTTAAACTTAAGCTTATCGTCTTCTACTTCAATCTCCAGCAGCTCCCTGCAACAGTTGTCACCAGAACCAACATCTTTTTAAAAATATCAGATTACACTGGTCAACATGATTTTTGTCTCATGAATACCAATAGTTGTACTTAATGCAGTTTTTTTATCGTGTTTTCAAATATGTATTCGGAATTTCTCCATCACCCACAGTTTTTTTTATTTCAATTAGTGGATTATAATAATAATTTCGTCCATTTGTCGAGTGAGCGATGAGCACAAGGAACACTTTCATCAGGAGATTTCAGCTATGGAAAAGAGATATCAAGGCAAATGGAATCCTATTTTTTTTTTCAAACATCGCCGTTTACATTAAATATATAAATATTTTAAAATAACTATATTTAAACAATGAATTGTGAGTAAACAGCTTAATTTTGTTTATTTTTTATTATTTCACTCACCTCATACTTCATAATTCATAGCAGACCCAGGGTTTCTTCACATCTTTTGTGACATTCTCAATGCTGTGTCACATTCACAACTGACGTCCAATGGCCAGTTGTGAACGTGACACAGCATTGAGAATGTCACAAAAGATGTGAAGAAACCCTGAGTCTGCTATGAATTATGAAGTATGAGGTGAGTGAAATAATAAAAAATAAACAATATTAAAAAACCTCATAGTGTTATTTCCTATCTACATAGCTTAATTTTATTCGTTAAATAGTCATAACAAATGCCACTCTTGATTTCCAAATTCTCTAGATAATTTGGAAATCACTCGTGGCATTACTTATGATAAACTTTTATCTCTCACCTCATATTCCTTACGTTCTTATTATATCTGGCTTCATATAAAGAAGCACATAATGGATACAAAAAAGCCGTTTTTAAAAAAGTGGAGTTAGAACAATATGGTTCTAAGCAGGCTATATATGTGATTTTATTATCCAAAAAGAAAGTATGTAAAATACCTGAAAACTGAAAGAGATTGACATGTCAAAGAGAATAGCTATCAGTTGTCTGTATAGATGTAACTTACTTGGCAACGTTGCTGCCGAATATGGTGCGGATGTTGTCAATAGCGGTGGAGTTGGTTGGAGTGCGGATGTCGGCCAGGCTGTCTCCTTGTTTCTTGAGCGTGAATCCAACGCCAGCATTGTGAATAGCATACCGTCCGACAACCTCGGCGATACGATTATGTTCCTCTGCAGGACTCTTGAGTGCCTTGCGCCGTGTTGCCACATTGTAGAACAGATCTTCTACAGTGATTTGTGTCCCTTGGTTTCCTGCACAAGGCTTTGGTGGAGCTTTCAATTTACTGTCTTCATACGAAGCTCTAAACATCAAACACATGACACCAAGTCATAACATTCATTCATGTGAAAACTTCAATATATATAATGTTGGGCAACAGCCTAGTTGAATAACACTGGTCAACATGATTTTTGTCTCATGAGTACCAATAGTTGTACTTAATGCAGTTTTTTATCGTGTTTTCAAATATCTGTCCCGCGCCGTAGCCGAGTGGTTAAGGCAGGAAGCCTTGGCGCAGAGCTACGGGACTTGCGCTGGTTCGAGTCTCCATGGGGGAAGAAATTTTCTCATGGTATTTCGGCCAGTATGGGACCGGTGCCCACCCAGCATCGTGATGCATTTGGGTAGGTACAATAAGTAGCGGCTCCAGGTTGAGAAAACCAGCTTTAACGGCTGGGGGACTCAACATGCTGACCACATGTCACCCCTACACTGGCTGATTATCATCTACCTCTGTGATTGACACATGTGGATGTGAGGCCAGCAACTGGTAGGCTAAGGGCCTTGTAGACCTGTCGCGCCAGGAGTTTTTTTTTTCAAATATCTATTCGGAATTTCTCCATCACCCACAGTTTTTTTTTATTTCAATTTCAATTAATGGATTTAAATAATTATTTGGCTCAACTGCACTTCTACTAGCGCTTCATTTTTCAGTTATATTGTTGTAAACTATAGCTCTTCTTCTGTATTTACTAACATTATTTAATACTTTAAACTTTTTCAAACAATTTTTATAACATTATTAGACAATTTCGGAAGTATTTATTTAAATATGCAAATCACAATATTATGACACTGTTAGAGAATATTGTGATGCCAACTGCTATTTTCTCCATAGAGTGTATTACTTAGCCTATGATTTTTCTATCGCTGTTTTGGGTTATCGCTGGTTGGATCAGCGTTAGGGAGTGATAAGTAAGTGTACACCCATTTTTAATAAACGTTTGGTAATTTTAATATTATTAATAAATTTTTTTAACATAGATTTGGGGATTTATTGCAAATATTGGTCATTTAAATTTCATAGCGACGGATAGTAATTGAGGATGATAATCAATGTGGTTCGATTGTGGGTTTCGCTGGCTCTATAAACTCTGGTGCATGCGCACTCTTGTTCTATAGGATTTAGAAAATATTTCACGCTAGTTTATCTGCAGTTTTTCCATTTTATAATTTAAAAGTTTTATGTAATGACCTCAACTGAGATTCATAATTTATTTTAAAAATCTTTATTCTGTAGAAGTTAAATAAATTCACTGAACAAGGTATTGTAAAGTTTTTCAGGGTTTCTAATACAGAAATCTTAATAGCATAAAAAAAGGACGAATTACTATTGTAAAATGTTATTAGTGACCTGAGAAATGCATATGTAAAGAACAATGTATGAAAAAAATTAATTAGAATTGGAGATAACCTGATAAACGTGATATAAACATTAATAATGGCGCAAAATATGCAGATCTTGTATCTGTCAATAACGCAACTTTCTCATAACTCACGACAAATATTTATGTACTGGTAACTTACCTGTAAGCACATGGTGAGTCAGATGTCTTAGTGACAATTGTAAGGTGAGCAACGTGACTAATACTGGCGAGAGCTTCACCTCTGAAACCGTACGTAGATATTGTTGACAAATCTTCAAACTTGCTCAATTTGCTAGTAGTAAAGCGCTCACACACAATCCCCAAATCTTCCTTACGAATACCAGTCCCATTGTCTTGAATTTGCAACAATTTCATTCCACCCGCTTTCACAATCACCTGAATCGTTGTTGCTTGAGCATCCAAACTGAAATACGAAAGTGTTTACAACATAACTACGAATTAATGAGTATCCTAACCTAAATAAATAAATGATACAAACCTATTCTCAAGCATTTCTTTCAAAGCGTTAGCAGGACGCTGTATAACTTCTCCTGCAGCTATTCTATTAACTACCACTTCATCTAATTTCCGAATTACAGCTGGCGTAGTCATCGTATTGGATGTATTATTGCAATTTCTATATAATTAGAATCATAACTGAGAACAAAATCACGCCATATTTACTGTATTTAAAATTGAGCGGGTGTTACCAATGTCGCCAATAGACATAAAAAAACATAACTATCGCTACATCTTTGTATCTAAATAGACAAAGAAGCTAATAATAAATTACTGTTATAACTCCTGATTGTTATAACATACGAATTGAATAAAAATATACATTCATGGATGAATTTATAATCCAAAATTATAAATTTCCTTAAATGTGTAAGTTATTAACCATTTAAATTTAGCACATAGGGAACAGATTTAGCGTGAAAAATGGTTAAAAATAATTGGGTGCTGTCCTCAGAGAGCATTCTAGCGATAAACATAATAACTATATATAATCTTCAGCGGAAAATTCAATTTGTCCACGTTAAATATTTTTCTGATTGTATTGCATGTATTCATGAGAATACAAAAAATGTAGCTTTACTATTAAAAATTTACGACAGCGTTAAAGGTCCTTGACCTAGCAATCAGTTGGCCTTACACCCATAGATATTGATAACAAAGGGGCTATTTAATAAATAAAACTACCGAATATCTATGCATCTAAATAGATAAATCCAATTTTTACAATGTGTGAATGGGCAAAAACTACATCAGTGTAAGTTAACATTTATATTGGAAGCAGAAAATAGATAATGCAAAATTTGCCTTTATGGCTCTGTTAAATGTCTGGAAAAATAAAAGTATATCAAGAAATACTAAACTTAAAAGAAATATTTGGAAGGAATGTTAAATCTGTATTATTATGCAGATCATAAAATGGGTTATTTATTATATAATAAAATGCAACAAATGCTGTAAGCATTTATAAATCATTATTTGCATAGAATATTCAATATATACAGGTCTGAAGTTGTAAGAAACAAAGTCAACTTTTATAAGATTTTTAAGTTTAAGAGTTTTGAATCCTGCCGATGATGGGACAAGTCCCGAAAGCACTACAGTTAAATGATAATTAAGTTGAGGAGACGGACCTTTCAGGTGAATATTCTATAATTTTATATTAATTAAGAAACAAAGTGTTGTGGGATAAAGCTGGTAGAGGTGCAAATTATGGCACTGAACAAACTACACTCTTTGGAAAAACCCTGGCACTGTGCAAAGATGTACCCTTGATTGGAATCCTCAGGGAGCCAGAAATAGAGGATGTTCATGTGGTACCTGGAAGTGAATGTCTATGGTGAGATGAAGAGGATAGGAAAATCCTATAATGAAGTGAAAGCTGTTGCCAATAATTGTGTCCAGTGGAAAGCTTTTACTGATGCTCTTTGTTTCTACAGGATCAAGACAATGTATGACGACATTAAAACAATGTATACTGGAAGGATACCAAGACAAACATTGGAATTTAGATTAGGAGGGAAGAGACCAAGAGGTCAGTTGAGATATAGATGGAAAGAACAATGGGGCAATGGATTATTGCTTACCCCAATGTCGGGTGGCAATATGGGATAAGGTTATAGGTCAATCCCAGGTTTATTTGGATAGTAAAGGATTTGGTGCGCGCTGGATTTGTATAGGACTTCCCCAGTTCACTGGGGAATTTAGGTGTTGGGTTCGCTCAGGTCAAAGTATCGGTAGGCATGAGTTCTCACTCAGGGATTCCACAAGGACTTCGTCGGGCAGAATTATTGTGTATAATACGTCGTTTTGGATGCACTTTATTATGACTTGAAACACACGAAATATTGGAACACTGTACAAGTTTTAGTTTTATTCCCTTGCACTGATCTCCAGTCGGCGGTGGCGTTCGTTGTGGGTTTACCCCGTTAATAATTATTCGATGGTGCGATGACTCACTGATTTATGAATTAACTTGTAAGGTTTGAATATTCAGTCGATTAGTAAAAATGTTGAAGTTGCAATGCTTCGGTGAAAATTCTAAGTCCGAAATTTAGGTTATCACTGGTAAGCATGCTGCCAGTGTGTGTAGAACAAGTGTCTTTGTATATGTGTATAAAAGAAGTGACTTTGTGTAAGTGTATAAAAGAAGTGAAAAGGAGGAGTCTCCCTCACCTATTAGGTAAACTCGGGTCTCCCACTATATCGACCTCATTGACCTGAGATCAGTGCTTAGACACACGTAACAAAAAATATGATTGGTCAATGTACCCTTATATTATAATCAAGAGGGTGTTACAAATTTGTTATTGGCAATTTATACCGTCGGAGGTTGGACCCTATCCATGCTGGCTTGCATACAGTTGGGTCACAAGTAGTAACTAGGCTTGGGTTTTCCCTAGGTCATTGATCTCTACTAGTAATAGGTCCTGGTATCTTCCCACACTTTTGCTAGCATTGTTTGTCTCAAGATGAAATCCCCGCTCGTACATTTAGTTATTGTGTTCTGGCTGTCAACATAAATCTGTTAAATTCTGACTTACAAGATACTGCCACTCAAATCCTGATAGTAAAGGATTTGTCAACATTTTAATTCTTTATACATGTGTCTAACAAAAGAAAGGGTGGCATTACCTGAGCTCTCTCTATCCTTTATTAATGACTAGTTATTTAGTTCACATTGATACTAATTTCGTCGGATCATTTTATATGACATTTATTCTTACATAATCATATTCTACTCGCTTCTCTGATTGGTTTGAGTATACATATGACCTAAGTCTAATAACTGCTTCTCTCAATGATATAATTTGTTTGTGATTTTTATTGCCCGAGATCGGGATTTATTTATTCAGTTACTCTATGCAAAGGAGGCTGAGTGAATGACTTGCTACAACAAGTTAAAAGAATGTCGAGAAAAGAGGAGTTGAATGGATGGAAATGATGGGAGAGGAGATGTGGAATGACCAAGATATACAAATGTTTTTGTCCAAAACTCAACTGCCGGGATGGGAACACAAGACTAGATGAAGAGGAGGAGATAAAAACAATGATGATGACTTTGTCATGTAGACCATTTTTATTCTAACAGATTTCACTTGATCACATTGTGCTGAGTGATGGCTTACAACATTAAATGCAATATTTCATTCCATAGAGACAATCAATGTACTATCAAATAAGGCTGGCCAATACTCTGCCAATATTTCCAAAACTCTCTCTTAAAATAAAATTATAAATAATCATGTTTTATAAAAAAAAAGGAGGGCAAAAACCCAACAAATTAACCCTTTTGTGCCCAGTGTTTATTAGAGTGGACATGATTAAAAATTCAGTTTTCTATACGATTTACTTTATTAAATTATGTAGGTAGGAAATAACACTGTAAGTAAATCATTGGTAAAGAGAAAAAGGATTTCTGCTTGGATGGGAATGAAGCCTGGATTAGCTCAGTGGTCAGAGCATTAGCACGGAAAGCTAAAGGTTCGGGGTTCAATTCCTGGTTCAGGCAAACATTTTTCTAATCAATTGAGTTGGTGTTTACTAGATGAAAATCCATATTAATTAATTAAATAAAAATAAAACGTAGTTTATTTGATTTTCATATTTATTATATAATTCAGATACAGCTGTTTCGGTACACTGTACCTTCTTCAGACATGTTAACAAATTATGAATTATATAATAAATATGAAAATCAAATAAAACTACATTTTATTTTATTTAATTAATAGAGATTTTTCTCTTTACCATTGATTTACAATAATTTAATTGTGTTCATTAATTTACTTATTTCTATCATAGTAATAGCTTTAGCTTCTCAATATTAATTTAATAACACTATAAGGTTTATTTTAATTAAATCTGAGTTGTTTTTTGACTCACCTCAATTTTTATATATCAAATTACTGTATTTTCCAGTGTATAAGACAATTTTTTTTATCTTAAAATTTTAGCTTAACATGGTAACAATGTAAAACGACCAGAACTAGATACCAAACTTAAAAAATGGATGCAATAAAATCGAAAAAATTGCATTGTCATTTCAACAAAAATTATTCATATACATATAGTAGCCTATCAAATGAATCATGAATTCTTCTTACCTCATACATCTATGTTTTTTTTAACATAGAACTGCAGTATCAGGAAATACATCATTCCCATCTTCAGCTGTTTTCACGACTGTCAATTTTTTATTATGCTGGCATTTTTTTAAACTGCCATGACAGTTTAAAAAATTACTGCATAGCAAAAAATTGACAGTTGTGAAAACAGCTGAAGATGGGAATGATGTATTTCCCAATATGCAGTTCTGTGTTAAAAAAAAAAACATAGATGTATGAGGTAAGAAGAATTCACAATTCATTTGATTCTTATTAAGAAAACCTCATAATGTAAAAATTCCCAATTTATTATATTAATGCATCATGGTAATATTGTGTCATGTTTATACACAGCAGGAGGATTTTTACAATGGAAAATACTTTTAGTTCTTGTTAAATATTTAATTTCCAATCCTTGGAAGTAAAAAAATTCCATTCATGATTTTTATTTTAAAAACATCAGACATGTGTTCTGAAGAATTAAATTTTATATAGATAAAGGATATTTTTATTTCTTCGAGATGAATAAGAATTTGGGTCTAGAAGGTTTAAGAAAAAAATATGTATATACATTACTTATTTTAGGAATTCTCACTATGAGGTATATTCATTAAGGTAGAATATGTTTATCACTCACCTCATATTGTTCTTCTTATTTGATTATAGACTAGTTTCGGAACATAGTTTCTGTTCCATCCTCAGTAACATCACGACCGTTGTTCTGTCGTCTTGAAGAGTTGTCCTTCTCTCCTTCCATTGGCTGACTGAAAAACCTCGAAACCAGGTCATTCTCACCGGGAATTTCAAAGTTCATTAATTTCTTCTTTTCGCTCTTTTGAATGTAGATCTTTTCCCAAACAGTAAGTTCTTTTGGTTTTTCTATTTGTTTTAATAATTTTGCTTCTTTCTCGATAAGATGTTTTTCAGACCATGCATGGGCAGCCACTGCAGATTTTTCTACTTCCCCTTTCTTGACATTCCTGAGATGTTCTTTAACTCTAGTTTTCAAATTTCTTTTAGTTTTTCCTATGTAGAATTTCTCACATTCTTCACATTTCATTTGATAAATCCCTGATTTGTTTTCTTCTTTAATTTTCTCATTCAACATGTTTGGGAAAAGATCTACATTCAAAAGAGCGAAAAGAAGAAATTAATGAACTTTGAAATTCCCGGTGAGAATGACCTGGTTTCGAGGTTTTTCAGTCAGCCAATGGAAGGAGAGAAGGACAACTCTTCAAGACGAGAGAACAACGGTCGTGATGTTACTGAGGATGGAACAGAAACTATGTTCCGAAACTAGTCTATAATCAAATAAGAAGAACAATATGAGGTGAGTGATAAACATATTCTACCTTATATTATTTTTGGTCTGGACATCTTACCTCAATATTAATGTTGATTTGTTCTTGGACATGTTTCAAAACAATTCTCTGTTTTATCTTCAGCTTTCCCAGACTGGTTTTATTTATGTTGCATTATGTTGCACCACCTGGATGTCGATGTCAGCTCCATCCTGTGGTTGGCCAAAGAACCTCCAAACAAGGTCACCCTCCATCGGAATATCAAAATTCATAACTCTGTTTCTGTTCTTCTGAATATAAATGAGCGATTTTGAATGTAAAATCACTAAAGCACATCCCACAATGTTTAAATTTTGGAGTAGATATGTTGATGATATAATTTGTATTGTTAAAGAAAAACATGTAGAAGATTCCCTAAAACTATTAAATTTACAGAGTACAAACATTAAATTCACCAAAGAAATAGAAGACAATAAACAAATACCTTTTTTGGATCTTAAATTGGTCAGAAACGAAGAAAAAAGAAAAATTGGAATTCAGGATTCATAGGAAAGAAAACTCATACGGAAAATTTTATAAATCAACAGGGTTCAATCCAATTGGACATAAATTAGCAGCATTTAATAGTTTAACTCATAGATTGGTAAACTTACCCTTAAACGAAGAAGATTTTAAACATGAGAAAAAACACATAATCAAAGTAGCAAGAGAAAATGGGTTTGATGAAAAAATGGTACATAAAAGGATAGAAAAGTATAAAAAACAAAAAATGATAAACAGAAGTAATCTTGAAAAAGAAGAACCACCTATGAAAAAATATAGGAAATTCACATATCACCCCTGGGTACATAATAAATTTCAAAATATATTTGAGAAGTTCAATATTAAATTAGCACCAAAAAATAACTACAGTTTAAATAAACTAATAAAAACCAACAAAAATGAAAAAAACTGATAAAAATAAAAAGTCAGGAATATATCAAATTGAATGCATGGGTTGTGAAAAGATATATATAGGGAAAACAAAAAGAAACCTAAAAATTAGAACCAAAGAACACATAAGAAATATTAAAAATGGAGAAATTGAAAAATCTGCAGTTGCTGCTCATGTTTGGTCTGAAAAACATAATATAAATTCAGACACTAAATTATTAAAACAGTTAGAAAATACAAACGAGCTGACTATTTGGAAAAAAAAAAAAAAAAAATTTATATTCAGAAGAACAGAAACAGAGTTATGAATTTTGATATTCCGATGGAGGGTGACCTTGTTTGGAGGTTCTTTGGCCAACCACAGGATGGAGCTGACATCGACATCCAGGTGGTGCAACATAATGCAACATAAATAAAACCAGTCTGGGAAAGCTGAAGATAAAACAGAGAATTGTTTTGAAACATGTCCAAGAACAAATCAACATTAATATTGAGGTAAGATGTCCAGACCAAAAATAATATAATTAAAATAACCTCAAAATATAACTTCCTAAAATTAAATATATTCTACCTTAATGTATATACATATAAAACTCACTATTTTCTTTACCTCAGCAATTACAATTTTTAAAATTTTCAATATACATATCACAAATTTGAGATAAATAATTCATAAATAATTGAGTTTGTATTTTTTAATCATTCTTACCTCATATGATAGTTTTGCCGGACATATGTTTCAAGGCTGTTGCCTCATCTTCAGCATTTGTGAAATGTTTAAAAAATATAAACTCAATTATTAAATTAAACCTCAATGTTATTTGCTAATGATTTTAAAATTCATAAATATTTACTTAAAAACAACATGAAGCTCTTAAAACAGTTGATGTTGCCCTTCTTAGAATACATATATATTGGAGTGACAAACTCAATGAATAAGACATATAACAAACATTCACAATAAAATATTCATGTAAGATGAGTATTAAAGAATGAAAACTTTAATTTACTTTGTACCTATAAGCATATATTATAAATAATTTTTAATATTGTTGCACGTCGTTATCAATCGATTTGCCTGCAGTTCCAAGGGTCATGGATTCAAACCCTGCTGGGGTTGATGATTTTTTTAGGATGGGAAAATCCAAGGAACAAGTCCTCTGGGAGGGACTTTAAGCCATGGGTCCCAAGTAAGGATATATTCAGGCTCGTAAAACAACCTTAAGGCTGAAAAAAGAAGTCTCTGATCAAAATTTACTGATCTTCCTCATCCATGTAATACCTTAGTTGGCCACTAGATGTCTCATTGGGTCAGTATGCTACCACATGCCATTCATGACATCTGCAGAGAAATAAGCATAACTAATAAAAAAGGTGAGTCTTTTTTTTTATCTTATCTCATAGAAGTTAAGGTAAAATGAAAAAAGACTCAACTTTTATTAAGGACAACCCCATAAATTATATTATTTTTAGTCTGAACATCTTACCTCAATATTAATAATATAATTAATGTTGATTTGTTATTGAACATGTTTCAAAACACTTCTGTTTTATCGTCAGCTTGTCCTGTCTGGAAAAGCTGACGATAAAACAGAATTGTTTTGAAACATGTTCAAGAACAAATCAACAATAATATTGAGGTAAGATGTTCAGACTAAAAATAATATAATTAAAATAACCTCAAAATATAACTTCCTAAAATTAAATATTAACAACCCCATAAAGTTACTTCCTCTTGTAATTTTATAAGCATAACTAAATTTTCTTCATAGTTAAATATGTGAAATAAGAGTCAACATGTTGGTTGAATATGGGAGGGATGTTCCTCTTGAAAACTGCAGTTACCGTGTTTAAGAAAACATAAACTATGAGGTAAGATAAGAAATGACTCATTCATTCATTGAATAACTAAATTTGTTTGGTTAAGAAATTTCCAACTTGGGAAGCATTCATGTCCCTGCAGAAGATCAATCTATCCTTCTTCTTCTTGCAAGGATTAAACCTTATTGGTTCGTTCCGGCTCCAAGTATCATAGTTGTTGTGTCCATCTCTTTCGTGGGTGTCAGCGATCTCTCTTTCCTCCTCTTGGTTGATAGACTTTTCCAAGACAATCTGTTGGTATCCATTCTGCAGACATGTTCGTACCATTTTCTCCTACACTCTTCTTTTTTTTCTGTCAAACTGAATATTTGTACTTACTTATTTTAGGAATTCTCACTATGAGGTATATTCATTTAGGTAGAATTTTTTATCACTCACCTCATATTGTTGTTGTTATTTGACTATAAACTAGTTTCGGAACATAGTTTCTGTTCCATCCTCAGTATCGTCACGACCATTGTTCTGTCGTCTTGAAGAGCCACCCTTCACTCCTTCCATTGGCAGACTGAAAAACCTCCTTCCTGCTTGGGAAAAGATCTACATTCAAAAGAACGAAAAGAAGAAATTGATGAAATTTGAAATTCCCAGGGAGAATGACCTGGTTTCGAGGTCTTTAAGTCAGCCAATGGAAGGAGCGAAGGATGGCTCTTCAAGATGACAGAACAACGGTCATGACGATACTGAGGATGTAACAGAAACTATGTTCCGAAACTAGTTCATAGTCAAATAAGAAGAATAATATGAGGTGAGTGATAAAAAATTCTACCTAAATCCTGGAACAACTTGTGAAAGTTTAGGTAAAATTTTATCACTCACCTTATATTTTTCTTCCCTTTTAAAAGAAAAGGAGAAATTAACAAACTTCGAAATTCCCGGGGAAAATTACCTGATTTCGAGGTTTTTCAGTCTACCAATAGAGGGAGTGAGAGATGGCTCATCAAGACAACAGAACAACGGCCATGAAATTACTGAAGATGGAACTGAAGTGTAAAGTTCCGAAACTAGTTTAAAAAAGAAGAAGAATATGAAGTGAGTGATAAAAGTTTACTTAAATAAATATACCTCGTAGTGTGAATTCCTAAAAAAGTAATTATGAGAGTTTGCCATCAGAGTTTGGATTCACCGTGCATATATATTCATTTAGGGAGCATATACAGCATTTTGTGGTTTATCATTCTGCATTAACAAACTTTATAAAAAATTATTTCTTTATCAGACTATATCTTCAACATCCACATAAAATACCAAGGAGACAGCACAGGAGAAATTTTAGTGAGAAAAACTATGTTATTATATTCAATAACTTTCTGCCACTTTCTCGTTGCTTTAACGTGAAAATGTTGCTTCACTCATGAAATGATTGTGAGTAAGTGGTATTTCTATATTCGTAAATTAATGAGTCATTTTTTACATCTTACCTCATATTTTATGTTTCTTTAAACACAGAAACTAGTTATGAAGGTAGGAAATAACACTATGAGGTTTATTTTAATATTAATATTTAATTTTAGGAAGTTATATTTTGAGGTTTATTTTAATTATATTATTTTTGGTCTGGACATCTTACCTCAATATTAATGTTGATTTGTTCTTGGACATGTTTCAAAACAATTCTCTGTTTTATCTTCAGCTTTCCCAGACTGGTTTTATTTATGTTGCATTATGTTGCACCACCTGGATGTCGATGTCAGCTCCATCCTGTGGTTGGCCAAAGAACCTCCAAACAAGGTCACCCTCCATCGGAATATCAAAATTCATAACTCTGTTTCTGTTCTTCTGAATATAAATTTTTTCCCAAATAGTCAGCTCGTTTGTATTTTCTAACTGTTTTAATAATTTAGTGTCTGAATTTATATTATGTTTTTCAGACCAAACATGAGCAGCAACTGCAGATTTTTCAATTTCTCCATTTTTAATATTTCTTATGTGTTCTTTGGTTCTAATTTTTAGGTTTCTTTTTGTTTTCCCTATATATATCTTTTCACAACCCATGCATTCAATTTGATATATTCCTGACTTTTTATTTTTATCAGTTTTTTCATTTTTGTTGGTTTTTATTAGTTTATTTAAACTGTAGTTATTTTTTGGTGCTAATTTAATATTAAACTTCTCAAATATATTTTGAAATTTATTATGTACCCAGGGGTGATATGTGAATTTCCTATATTTTTTCATAGGTGGTTCTTCTTTTTCAAGATTACTTCTGTTTATCATTTTTTGTTTATATTCAGAAGAACAGAAACAGAGTTATGAATTTTGATATTCCGATGGAGGGTGACCTTGTTTGGAGGTTCTTTGGCCAACCACAGGATGGAGCTGACATCGACATCCAGGTGGTGCAACATAATGCAACATAAATAAAACCAGTCTGGGAAAGCTGAAGATAAAACAGAGAATTGTTTTGAAACATGTCCAAGAACAAATCAACATTAATATTGAGGTAAGATGTCCAGACCAAAAATAATATAATTATTTTAATATTGTTTAGTTGTTTCTTAACTCATCTCATACTTCTTAACTCCCATGCAGACTCCAGTTTCTTCACTTCATTTGTGACATTCTCAATGCTGTATTACGTTCACAACTGATGAACGACGGTGTTGGACATCAGTTGTGAACGTAATACAGCATTGAGAATGTCACAAATGAAGTGAAGAAACTCGAGTCTGCATGGGAGTTAAGAAGTATGAGGTGAGTTAAGAAACAACTACACAATACAGGAACTAGTTTTTAAAGAAACATAAAATATGAGGTAAGATGTAAAAAATGACTCATTAATAACCTTATAACGTTATTTCCCATATTTAACTATAAATATTTCTATATTTTTCTCTTCAAATATAATTTATCTTTCATTGAGAAATGTTAAATCAATAATAAAAACATAATTAGAAGCCTTACTAGCTTTATAAAGTAATGTTAAATTCTCAATAATTGTCTTCTTAACTAAGAAGCCGCCATTTGCAAAGATAGAAGCAATGGCTTCAACAAGCATTTGGTGATAGGGAACTACAACATATATAAGAGAAAAATTTGCGTCTAGATCGTAACTCGCCTCGGTAGCTCAGTTGGTAGAGCACTTGGCCCGGAAAGCCAAGGGTCCCGGGTTCGAGTCCCGGTCTAGGCAAAATTTTTTCTCTTCAAATATAATTTATATTTCTATATTGTTTGTCACTCCAACATCTAGTACCCTTTCAATAATAATAATAATAATAATAATAATAATAATAATAATAATGATAATAAATTCTTGATATGAGAACCGATGGCGGACAATGTCCACATGCTATCAATCACACAGTAGTTCAATACCAGCACATGCTGCTATACTGCATTCCAGATGTGCTGGGAAAGCAAAATAGTTTCAACAGAATGTCGCTACCCCATTGGTTGTTAAGCAATTTATAGAGCATGCTTTGTGTTTCTGATGCTGTAATAGATTGAACATCAATGACACAGGACAGAATTAGATATAATAATGAATTATATGACCTGTATAGGAAATCAAAGATGTCAACAAACTGTCAATTCTAAAAGAGAAGATATATATTCAGAAGAACAAATTTAGATCCATGAATTTCAAAATTCCCAATGAATGGGACCTAATCTCAAAGTTCATCAAATCAACACCAGATGGCAACGTTATAGATGGAGATTCCGACAAAAATCTGGTATTCATAATGTCGGTTGAAAATGGGAGGAATGTTACTGTTCAAAACTGCAGTTTTTCATTGAGAAATGTTAAATTAATAATAAAAACATTTGCAGTTCCTGTGTTTAAGAAAAACTATGAAGTAAGATAAGAAGTGACTCATTCATTCATTCATTGATTTAATGAAAGTAAATTAATTCATCCAATAAATAAGTAGTTTCCTTTTAAAAAGAAAACATTTGAACCGGGTACATCCGATTCTGTTCAGAGGTCCACAGTTCGATTATTGGTTCAAACGTTGGATTTTCTTTTTTAAAAAAATAAATTTTTCCAGGACTGGAACATGTTAAACTAAATACAACATCAAAAGAAGCAATTAATATTTAATTTTAGGTCTGAAAAACATGATATAAATTCAGACACTAAATTATTAAAACAGTTAGAAAATACAAAACAGCTGACTATTTGGGAAAAAAATCTATATTCAGAAGAACAAAAACAGAGTTATGAATTTTGAAATACCGACAGAGCGTGACCTTGTTTGGAAATTCTTTGGCCAACCACAGGATGGAGCTGACATCGACATCCAGGGTGTGCAACATAAATCAAACCAGTCTGGACAAGCTGACGATAAAACAGAATTGTTTTGAAACATGTCCAATAACAAATCAACATTAATATTGAGGTAAGATGATCAGACTGAAAATAATTTAATCAAAAGAAGTATTTTTGTTGCATCTTAAATGAAATCTTATAATTTCTCATCCTATTCAATAATCCTTTCATCTTTCCTTGAGGAAGATTCTATGTCCTACCCGAGCTAACCAAATAACTAAATATTCAAACTAAATTGAACCTTAAGCAAAGCTGAACATCGGTCACCTCAACATGAGACATTCACCCCATTTTCTAGCTTTAAATTCACTTCGATCCAATGTACATTAGTTAGTTTGGTAGCTGTGTTCCCAACACACCTGGGATGCTCTGCAGTGAACACTTGACTAAAACTAAGTTGTTCGATAAAATAATCAACATGTAAATGTGGTGTTTGTTCTTAAATATACACTTATCACAGATCATATTATTATTACATTTTTAAAAAATGTGATAAACTGTGAAAAACTTAAAAATATTTTATGAAGATGTCAGGAAGCAAGTAAGAGCACAAGGAACAGACTTGTATCATAACAACACAAAGTACTTCATTTAACTGCAATTGTGCAGTTTAGTGTAACTCGCTCAAGTTAAATCTATATGCTAGGAATGTGCTTTCGATTCTCTTTCTTCTCTTATTATGTGTTGCCACTTCCCGTCCCCTGTGTTGTGTTATTTGACTGTACTTTTAAATGATCCAACATCTACAATAATTATATTTAAAGAGAAAAATTACACGCCCAGTCTGAGCATATAATTTTTCTCTTCAAATATAATTTGTCCTTCAATGAGAAGTATTAAATTTAAAATAAAAACAATTTACAATGGTCAGTACATAATTTAAATTTGATAGCCCAGAAATATTCAATGGAAATATCTACCAATAAAACTAAAATAATGGCCTTTTGTGGAAAATCCCCAATACCAAGCAAAATTTGTTTAAGTAACAAAATTTTAGAGAGAGTTAATGAGTTTACTTATTTAGGATATAAACTCTCTTTTGTTGAAAATTTGGATTTACCAGAGAAAATTGTGAAATTCAACAAATCAATGGGAATCATTAATAGAGGTTTAAAACCTTCATTAGTGTAAAAATCAACTCGTACTCGTCTTTATCAAATAATGGCTTGACCAGTCCTATGTTATGGGAGTGAAGCGTGGACTATAAGGACGAGAGATGAAAGCAGACTAACAGCTTGTGAGATGAAATTTATGCACCAAACAGCTGGCTACACCAAATGGGATCGAAAGAAAAATGTAGAAATCCTTCAAGAACTTAATGCGTTACCAATACTGGACTACATCTCCAGATATCAGCTAAACTGGAAGGAACATGTCTCAAGAATGGCTAGATCCAGGATCCCCAAGGCAATAATGAACTACTGTCCAAATGGGAAATGGTCACTTGGTCGACTTACGAAAAGATGGCACGAAAACCGCTTTCTCAGGCCATAACAGTTCTTCTAGGACTAATACCTGGCAGGATGATGATGATGAATGATAAAAACACCTACTATAATTGAACTTTTATAGGAAGAAATCACTATGAGGCTTAATTTAACATTGAATTAAATGCTTTATACCTCTCCTTATATCCAGTCTTCTAAGCAGACCGCAGTTTCAAATTCTTGGCTGATTCATCTTCGGTACCCTCTCTTTGACTGATGTTATGTCGATAGGAAGAACTATTCTTCTCTCTGTTGGTGGACCGATAAACACCCTATGAACTTTGAAATTCCCGCGGATTCTGATTGGATCCAGAGGTTCATCGGTCCACCAACAGAGGGAAGAAGAAGTGTTTCTTCCGATCGACATAACATCAGTCGCCAAAATAGTACTGAAGATGAGACCGTTATGGTCTCGAAATCGCGTTCTACTTAGAAGATTTGTATGAGGAGAGGTAAGAAATATTTTATTTTACCATAAATTAAACCTCATAGTGATTAATTCCTGTAAAAGTTAAATCTTTTGCTAACTTATAAAAAAGTTAACACCCCAGACAATAAAAAAATCTGGAATTTATCAAATTAATTGCAAAAATTGCAATAAAGTATATATAGGAAAAACTAAAAGGTACTTAGACCTCGAAAAAAAGAACACTTTAGAAACATAAAAAATGATGAAATTGAGAAATCAGCTATAGCAGCACATAGTTTATTAGAGAATCATAGAATTGAAAAAGAAGCAAAACTATTGAAACATCTATCTAAACCTTTGGAATTAACAGTTTGGGAAAATATATACATTCAAAAAAACCATACTAGAACCACGAATTTCGTGGTTCCAGACGAACCAGTTTGATTAGGTAGTTCTTCAAAAGTACAGCAGATGGCAGTTTAGAAAAATTACCGGCATAATAAAAAATTTACAGTCATGAAAACAGCTGAAGATGGGAATGAAGCATTTCCCAATACTGCAGTTCTGTGTTAAAAAAAAACATAGATGTATGAGGTAAGAAGAATTCACGATTCATTTGACCCTTATTAAGAAAACCTCATCATGTAAAAAAATTCCCAAATTTATTATATTAAATACTGTATTTATTTACTTCAGTATGAAATGAATAATAAAAATTGGTCACTTTGTTATTAAATCCTGGTTTTTAAGTTAATTTTATAGCAAAACAAACTTTTACGGTTATAAAATTGTTATTACCTCAACAATTGCTTTATACATTCTTAACAGATAACTTGAGTAATAAATTACTTTTGCTGTAGATAAAATTACTGTATGGTGCTCAACAATTTATTATATTAAAGACACGCATAAGAATAAACGCACCAAGTCAATTGTTATTATACATATGCAATATGTATCTCTCCTTATATATATGGAGTAGATGTGGAAACACAAAAACTAAAAGAATATAAAGTTGCTATATAGAATGATTCCACCATGTGTGCTATTTCTATATTTCCTCTCTGTAATACAAATAAAAACAGTTATTAAATCTGTAATATGTTATCCTGCTCTGCATCCAAGACTAAAATAAATTTATTAACATAAATAAAACGAAGTTTATATAAAATGGATGCATTAAGTAATTCTGCTGCAAGATATGATACAAGTCTGTTCCTCGCAACTCCATGGTTACGGGAAGCTATATAAAAGAAAACTAATGTAATATCATTAAGAAATAAATAATTGGTCCCGTATTGGTAATACTGAAGTATGTTATCAAAGTGTCGTAGAGGTGACGGCATGGATTCCATGTACCAGTACCGTAGGAGGCAAGTCGGCTGTCATCTCAGTTAATAACTGCAGGTAGGTGGCTTCATTCTCGCCTTGCGGAGGTTTTGGAAGATACAGGAAGCTCGCTGCAGTCTGTTCAGAGTGTTGTCTCAACAGCTGATTCACACTGCCATCAACCAAACAAACACATCAATTAATTATTATTATTAAGCAGATAAAGATACTCCAATCAATGTTAAGCAGAAAAATTTCTGATTGAACTGGGAATCGTACCCTGAACCTTCACCTGATCCTCTATCATTAAACTAATTCATTCCACTAGGAATGTATAAGAGAAAAAAATTTCCATTTAGATTGAGATGTCTAAGTTGCACAGTGGTTTAGTGTGCTGGTGTGTAGAACCAGAGACCTTGGGTTCAAATCCCAGTCTAGATGAAAATTTTTCTCTTGAAATATTAATTTGTAAATAAAACCCACCTGAGTAAGTACACCCTCACAGCATTGTCTAGTGGAGCTCCACCAAAACTATTTGTTCTCGATCGTCTGACACGTGGTGACATCTGTTCCATCACAGAGCCATCTCTCAGAGCTGTCACCTGCTGGCTCCATCCAGGCACCTGCACAAACACAACACTCCAATCAAGTCACTTAGTTGAGAAGGAGTTTGAGGTCCATCGATTCTCAAAGGAAGCAACTATCTGTTATAGTCTAAAAAGAACAACCTGAGACAGGATTTTAGAAAGAAACAGCAACCCTCTCTTTCACTTTATGGGGTCGATGCATTGGTATAATACCTCCCATGTCCACAAGACAATGACAAATCCAACCACCAACTCCAAGGAAACGAAACAGGTAACCATCTCAAAGTTATTCCTCAGACAGTATAGATTTTTTTTTCTAATGGCACCAGATTGTCTTTTATGACATTTCTGCCATTCTCCCCAGCCATTGGCGGAACTGTAATCCATTTCTTAGTTTGAGGCACCTAGAAGGCAAATTCTTTCACCCTTGTTTTCAAATTTGTTTTTGATCTCATAAATTCCTGATTTGCGATTTCGGGTTCATGATAAACCCATCCTCAGTACTATTTAGCATAGAACTGAGGATGGGGTCGCCAAGACCCTGAAATCGTGACCTACTTAGAAGATTAATCATGAGGAGAGGTATGAAACATTTTAATTTATCTTAAATTAAACCTCATAGTGATTTATTTGTATAAAAGTTCAATATCAAAATATATTATAACATAATAACTTTGGTCTGTGTAATTCTTACCTCATATCGTTTCTGTTAGACATATGTTTGTCCCATCTCTGAGAGTCTTGTAACTACTGAAGATGCAACAAACATGTCTTGAAACATATGTCTAACACAAACGATATAAGGTAAGAATTAAACAGACCAAATTTATTATTAAGTAAAACCTCATAATATACTTCCTGTTGTATTTTCAAACTCAATCTGAATATTACATTTTGTTTTACGAATATACTTAATAGAAAAATATAAATTAAGGTCCCTATCACCTCCAGTAATGTCATGAATGTACCTGATGTATTGAAGCTGCTATTCTCAACATCTGCAGCTGTTGTCTCAATCTGTGAACACTAGTTCGGGCTGGCAACTCTGAATCAGTATTGCCATTTTCTTGCTGTTGTCTATACTTCTCACACAGAAACACCCGCAAGTGAAGATTCTTCCACCCCGGAACCTGAAACATTTAATAAATTTTCACTATCTCCTAAAAATCATATCTATTCTACATATACATATATGTATATATATATATCCACCGCTATGGTCAGGAGGTAGCGTGCTGCCTTGTCATGCAGCAGGCCCGGGTTCGATCCCCGGTCGGGACAGTTTTTCTGGGTGAGGTTTTTATTGGGGTTTTTCCTCACCTGTAAGACAAATGTCAGGAAAACTTTAAGGCCCAAACGGTCCCCGAAATCATATGGCCATCATTATTATCATCATCATCCTTCACCGGTGTGGAAAGCAATGGGAAGCTACCACACTACAATTCCCTAGTAAAGTTGCAAGCATAGCATGAAAATGCTATGATTGCAGTGAAAGACCTGCCCTCGGGCAGAATTATTATGGATGGATATATATGAATGTATCGTATTTGAAGAGAAAAATTATAATCTCAGACTGGGACTCAAACCCAGGACCTTTGGCTTTCTAGACCAAGACTCTACCGACTGAGCTATTTGAGCAAGGCAGATACCTAGAGCTATTTCAAGAGGAAGTAACACTATGAGGTTCACTTTAATAAATGTTTGAGTAAGTTACACAGAATGAAGGAATACTGAAATATATTTTTTTTAATGTTGAGTTGTTTTTGACTCACCTCATACTTCTTAACTCCATCACAAACTGGAGTTTCTTCACTGCATTTGTGACATTCTCAATACTGTATCACGTTCACAACTGACATCCAGCGGCCTCCTCTCCTGCAGACTGACCTCTGTGCCATCTGATGGCTGACCTACGAACTTCCAAATCAATCCCCTCTCCTTATCACCAGGTATTTCAAAATTCATAGTTGTGTTTTTATTCTTGCAAATGTAAATTTTTTCCCAAATTGTGAGTTCCTTCAGTTTTTCCAATTGTTTAAGTAATTTTGTTTTGGTTTCTATTCTGTGTTCTTACTTAAATAATTGGAAAAACCTAAGGAACTCACAATTTGGAAAAAAATTTACATATGCAAGAATGAAAACACAACTATGAATTTTGAAATACCTGGTGATAAGGAGATGGATTCGGAAGTTCGTCGGTCAGCCATCAGATGGCGCGGAGGTCAGTCTGCAGGAGAGGAGGCCGTTGGACGTCAGTTGTGAACGTGATACAGCATTGAGAATGTCACAAATGCAGTGAAGAAACTCAAGTCTGTGATGGAGTTAAGAAGTATGAGGTGAGTCAAAAACAACTCAACATAAATTAAAATAAACCTCATAGTGTTATTTCCTACCTACATAACCTAATACTGAAACATGTTCTCAAGAATTTTACAAAATTATGAGGTGAGACGTTTACTTGAGTGAAACATTTGCTACATAATTTTGATTAAGTTCTTTCTAGGCTAAGACTCAACCAACTGTAATGGACTGAGCTATCGTCATTGTGCAGTCCATTACACCAATCAAGACATGGTACAAATGCCACATTTCTTTCCACTTATACAATTCTCTAACATCTAGAGCTATTAACAACGCCATTGTACCGAAAGTACTATTTCGGTATGTTTCATCTATGTACTGGTATCCTCCCTCTTCAGTGAGATTTATGAACTGTGCCAATTTCCTTTCTCTTTGTGTTTACTCCCACTCACCTGCCTACCCCTTCCCTCTGTTCTGTCTGTAAGTGCGCAACTTCCCCTCTTCCTCGGAACACTCAAATATGTGAAGCGAGTGGTAAACAAGGTCATTCATTCAGTCCATTATCGCCTGGAGGACGTCAGCTCGAGGAGAGCTGTGTTATTTTGCATTTGGTCCGGTAAGCCAGGGTAGGGTATCCGGGGGTATGGACCCTAACCCTTGGCTGGACTAGAAAGTATGCATGAGTGCTTGTGTGAGTAAAGATTGTCATTCTTGTTATTATTTCTTTTTCTTTAAAGTTTGTAATGATCAAGAATAATTATGTTTAAACATCTATTCATATTTCAACTTCAGACAAATATTGGAATATTAAATTCTATTTTAAGTAAACAAGAATGTTTAATTACTGCACTTTTTAGCTATGCTACTGCTGTCTTATATTTTTCCTGTCTACAAGCTTTCTCAAGGTTATATTAGCTCTCCTCTCCCTTCTAGCTTTCATGGTTGTAAATAATAAACTGATGTTTTTATTATTAATTTCATACATCTCAATGATGGATAAATCATATTTAAAGAGAAAAATTATATGCTCAGACCGGGACTTGAACCCGTATAATTCCCAAATATGTCTTCTTAATATAGGAGCCGCCATTTGCAAAGATAGAAGCAAAGGCTTCAAAGCATTTGGTGGGCGGGAATTACAACGTATATAGAGAAAGATTTGCATTTAGATCGGTACTTGCTCAGGTAGCTCAAATGGTAGAGCACTTGGACTAGAAAACCAAGGGTCCCGGGTTCAAGTCCCGGTCTGAGCGTATAATTTTTCTCTTTAAATATAATAAACTGATGTTTCTATTATTAATTTAACATTTCTCAAAGAAAGATAAATTATATTTGAAGAGAAAAATTTTCGCCTAGATCGCAACTCGCCTCGGTAGCTCAGTTGGTAGAGCATTTGGCCCGGCAAGCCAAAGGTCCCGGGTTCGAGCCTCGGTCTAGGCAAACATTTTTCTCTTCAAATATAATTTATCTTTCATTGAGAAATGTTAAATTAATAATAAAAACATCATTAGAAGCCTTAGTAGCTTTATAAAGTAATGTTAAATTCCCAATAAAATGTCTTCTTAACTAAGAAGCCGCCATTTGCAAAGATAGAAACAATGGTTTCAAAAGCATTTGGTGAGAGGGAATTACAACGTATATAAGAGAAAAATTTGCATCTAGATCGCAACTTGCCTCGGTAGCTCAGTTGGTAGAGCATTTGGCCCGGCAAGCCAAAGTTCCCGGGTTCGAGTCTCGGTCTAGGCGAAAATTTTTCTCTTCAAATATAATATACTGAGTTTAAATACAAATCATATAAATTACTACAGTGTGTTTAAGGAATTCTTGTTAATAATTAATATATGTTATTAAATCTATATAGGAAGGATGAATCAATCTTTGCCTCTGATGGGCCCGGGCAAAGATCAATAGATAGCATTGACATTTATGATCTGGACGCTACAATTAGCATAGCTAAATATATTAGTAGATTCTCTAGGCCAGTAAAGATCCAAATATGGTAACGGATTCTTCTGGATGCAGGAACTAGTAGAAGGGTCGGCCAGACCGTGCACCATCACCCACCTTCTATTTAAAGTATTTTTAACAACAATATTAATTACTTTCAAGCAGTAAAGCTGAATATTTTGATGTACAGAGTTGGAGATCTGGGATTTAATTCCTCGTATAGATGTTCATTTTTCTTTTCAAAAAATAAATTTGTCCAGGATTGAAACATGTTAAACTAATCTTAATATTAAAAAAAAGTAAATTAATGCACACAAACTATTTGTGTGAACTAGTTTGCCTCAAAGTGTTACTTCCCATAAGGATTTTTATTAAATATAGTATTTTTAAAATCTATGAAGAGTGTAATACTGACCATGTTAATAATGCACGCAAGTTGAAGCATGAAGAGGCTGGTTGTGTCAAAAGGATCCTCGTCCCCGGGCTGGAAGAAGTTGACAGGCCACACATCTATGTACTTAAAGCACGACGACCTGCAACAATAGTTATTTATATTGCAATGTGACATAACGATTTAAAATATATTTTTGTAACTTCAAATTATTTATTATAATTACTCTTTCGTAAGTCTTTTAGACCTTGTGGCACAAATGAGGAAGGAAAGAGGAGAATGGAAACTTCTTGTAGAAAAACCAGAAGGAAAACACCCAGTATTAGGCAATAACATTAACCATAATTTGAGTGAGATGAATTATACAAGGAATGAATGGAAAACATTAGCTCAGTACAGGGATGCAAAGAGAGCTTCTGCCCCATGGGCATGAAATGTGGCATGAATGATGAAGGAAGGAGGTGCATGGAAGCTTCTTGTAGGAAGGACAGGTCGATTGCACCAGTAGGTATGTCAAAAATGAAATGGGAGAATGCATCAGGTTATATTTGAAAAGAAAAATATACACCTAGACTGGGGTTTGAACCCAGGACCTTTGACTCTCTATGTCAATGCTCTATGCTACGAGCCATTGCTACGATTTTTGCAAATGGCCACCATGAGGGATCAGTAGAGTAAGGTAAAGGAAGGATTTCTGCTTGGATGGGAATGAAGCCTGGATTAGCTCAGTGGACAGAGCATTAGCACGGAAAGCTAAAGGTTCAGGGTTCGATTCCTGGTTCAGGCAAAAATTTTTCTCTTTACCATTGATTTATATTAATTTAATTGTGTTCATTAATTTACTTATTTCTATCATACGAGGGTGGATCAAATATAAACCGGAATTTGTATCTGGAGGCTCTGGTAGCAAACTGCAAAGGTTGCAGTTTGGAGGGGAAGTTCGTGGGGGTGTCTGGAGTAGGGATCTTGATGTGTCGCATTCCGAAGAGCGGCCGCTTGCTTCAGTACACCATGAGCGAGCAAGAGGTACACACGTCTGTTGCGCAACGCATTATTATTAAGTTTTTGGCGAAAGAAGGCACTAAACCTTCTGAAATTTTGAGAAGGCTCCATGCGCAGTTCGGGGAAGCAACCCTTTCGAAGACGCAGGTGTATGATTGGCGCAAAAAAATTTTAGCGGGCCGGGATTCAGTGGAAAATGAGCCCCACCAAAGACGGCAACGAACAAGCATCACTGCAGACAACATTCGTGCTGTACGGGACCTTATTGAGGAGGATCGGCGCGTAACAATTTCTGAAATTGCTTCACACGTTGGAATAAGCTTCGGAAGTGTTCAAGCCATCATCAGTGATGAACTCAAATTCCGAAAATTGTCTGCCAGGTGGGTTTCCTCGGCTCCTCAGCCAGGAACAAAAAAAAAAAAAAAATTGCGAAACATTGACGAAAATGCATTGGACACCTCTGGAACATCCTCCTTACAGTCCAGATTTGTCACCCTGTGACTACCATTTGTTTGGGCCACTGAAAGAAGACCTGGGAGGAAGGCAGTTTGGTGACAATGCAGCTGTAGAGGAGTTCGTGCGCAACTGGCTGACTACACGTCATCCCTCATTCTTCAAGGACAGCATCAAAAAGTTTCCAACTCGATGGCAAAAGTGTGTTGGAAATGCAGGAGACTATGTAGAAAAATGAGGTGGTGGTTTTGTATTTTTTTGTTAATTCAATAAAATTGTAAACAATAATTCCGGTTTATATTTGATTCATCCTCATAGTAACAGCTTTAGCTTCTTAATATTAATTTAATAAATAATGCTAAAGCTGTGTGGAGTCCCTTCATGTCTTCTTCAGGTAGAAGCAATTCATTGTGTATTTGTGAATGATGATTCATTGCATTTGAATGTGGGACCAATAGAGCAGGGTAAAGGAAGGATTTCTGCTTGGATGGGAATGAAGCCTGGATTAGCTCAGTGGACAGAGCGTTAACACGGAAAGCTAAAGGTTTGGGGTTCGATTCCCGGTTCAGGCAAAAAATTTTCTCTTTACCATTGATTTATAATAATTTAATTGTGTTCATTAATTTACTTATTTCTATCATAGTAATAGCTTTAGCTTCTCAATATTAAGTTAATTAATTTTATTTGTTAAATAATCCTAACAAATGCCACTCTTGACTTCCAAATCCTCTAGATAAATTAGAAATCACTCGTGGCATTACTTATGATAAATGTGGCCATCACGTAGGGCTGACATCTAGTGCTGATACTCTTAACATCACACCCTACAAGGGTCTGTAGTGGACTAAGTTACTCACTTTGATATCAGCCTCTTGTCGAGGTTGTGGAAGTGCCGACACAAGCAGATGTTCTTCCTCATCCTGAGCACATCTGCAATCATACCCACGTACTCCCTACTGTCCAACACCTTCTCACTGGTTGACGTACGCAGAGAGAACACACTGCGACCATCACTTGTACTTGCACCTCTCAATGCATCCAGGCTCTGCAGCGATCCATTCCTGCAAACATACACATCCTCCATACTAAATGATGTTAACAAATAGACCCAACAAAATTCATAAATATTTCTGTTTCAATAGAGGTAGACATTAATAGTGAGTGGAGAACATATTTTTAACGACTCACCTAATATAATTTCAAATTTATTTGATACCGGCAGTTTCAGACAATATCTTGTCCCTCTTATGGAAACCATGACTGAAGGGGGACAAGATATTGTCTGAAACCGCTGGTATCAAAGAAATTTGAAATTATATGAGGTGAGTCGTTAAAAATATGTTCTCCACTTACTATTAATGATATAACCTCATAATGTTTACTTTCCAATATTAATTTAAATATAGAGGTAGACATCCTAAACAGGAGCCAAAGGTGAAATATGTGGTCTCAAAGGAGTGTAACTTGCTGACAGTTACACTCCATCTAAAAACTCGAGAAATGCCATTTATTCCTACAAACTGCCATGCATGTACGTCCACGTCGTGACCCCTGGATAATGCAAAACAAGCAAAGACAAAAAAGCGAATTCCCGACGCTTAAATTGGGACCGTCAACTAGGGGAGAGAACTCCAACAGAAAACATGTCCCCTCTGCATTGTTGGCTGGTTGGGCATGGAGTTAACAACCCTATTCTGTAAAAATAAAATTGATCAGAAACCTGAAAGCAACTGCCAGACTGATAAGTTGGAAAAACGACCTAGCAAACGTCATAAGGTACATGATTTGTTTTTTAATAGAGCTGGAACTCTAACTTGGTTAGATAAGACTTAAGACAACTGAAGGTGAAAAGGGGGAGACAGAAAGCTAGTAATAAAGAAGAATGAGCAGTTGTTATGAAGGAGGCCAAGGATTCTTAGAGGACCATAGAGGATGAGAAAAATTTCTATCTAAATTGAGATGCATAGATTAGCTCAATGGTTTAGAGCACTGTTACGGAAAACCAGAGATCATGCCCTCAAATCCTAGTTCAAGCATACATTTTTCTCATAAAATATTAATTTGTCTTTCAATAAAGCAACAAATTAAAAATAAAAACATTGGAAATCCTACATAGGTTTCATTCAGAAGTTAAGTAAAGACAAGAGACAAAGAAGAATAAGAGAATTTGTCACAACTTTCATGTTGAATGCACTGAGTTGTTGAACAACATTGTTAAGTTCTTACTCATTAAAGAAGTCGTGTGGTACTTCCTCATCGTAGTATCCAAGCATAATGGTGTTGGGCTTCATGGCACCGAGTCCAGACATGCGGATCATTTGCTGCATACCTTCCCTAACAGAGTTCGCCACTGTCAGTTCCACGAATGCCTTCACCTGAAACACACAAATATTTTTATGTTATTATTTTTTTTAAGAATTAACATTATGAGGTATTATATTATTTGTAGTCTGATCATCTTACCTCAACATTAATATTGAGGTAAGATGATCAGCTTGTCAGCTAGTCTGGACAAGCTGACGATAAAACAGAATTGTTTTGAAACATGTCCAAGAACAAATCAACATTAATATTGAGGTAAGATGATCAGACTAAAAATAATATAATTAAAATAACCTCAAAATATCACTTCCTAAAATTAAATATTATGAGGTATTATTTATTTACGTAAAGTTTTATGACAAAACAACGGTCTTGAAAATACTGAGGATGGAACTGAAGAAGAAAGTTTTGAAACTGGTCTAAGAAGAAGAATATGAGATGACGTAATAAAATTTTACTTGAATTAAAATTTTCATGTTGTGAGTGAAATAAAAAATAAACAATAGAAAAATTAATGCTTGAACTAGGATCAAAATATTAAGCTTATCATTTAAAAGAATGCACAATTCTCATTAAAAATACTTCTAATACATGGTGTCTGATGGCTATCTGCCTTCGGACATAAGAGAATTGTATAAGAGGAAAGAAAATTTGACAGTTGTATTGGGTCTTGCATGGTGTAATGGATTGCACACTGACACGTTAGAGTCAGAGGTCTGGAGTTTGATTCCTGGTTCAAGCATTATTTTTTTTTCTAAAAAAAAACACAAATATTGTTGAACTTTTATAAGAAAAATCATTATGAGGTTTAATTTAATATTTAAATTAAAATTCTTTATACCTCACCTCATATCTCACCTCTCCTGAATGACATAATATCAATTGACAAGAAATTACTGAAGATGAAGCCACCTAAGCTTTGAAACCGGATAATTAGAAGACTGGATATGAGGTGAGGTATAAAGAATTTTAATTTAAAACAAATATTCTTACTCTCTCAACTGAAGATGGAATCAATCTCATTGTAGTTCACTGCTCTGATATGAGGTAGGTAAAGTGATATTACTACAAGCCTCAAGCGGCCCTTGGGTTAGTTGGAGATTAAAGCTACTACTTTCTTAAACAATCGCCAATCCAATAGAGAGGTTAAAGAGATGAATTTCTGTTTGGGTGGGAAGGAATGTCTGGATAGTTCAAGTGGTAAGAGTATTAGCATATGCAGCTGCAAGTCCAGGGTTTGATTCCTGGTTCAGGTATAATTTTTTTATATTATATTTTTTTTAAATTATTTTTCACTGAGAGTAATTAATATTCATAATAACAAAGAAATAAACGTTTTCTCAGTCAAAACATAAATTTATTAACTCGACGTTTCAATCTCCTTATGTGAGATCATTTTCAAGACATGGTTGTTTATAAATTTATTATACATATTATTTATTTACATAAATTTATAAATAACCATGTCTTGAAAATGATCTCACATAAGGAGATTCAAACGTCGACACAATAAATTTATGTTTTGACTGAGATAACGTTTATTTCTTTGCAATTATGAATAATTTTTTTTTCTTTAACATTAACTGTATTAGGTTAGCTATAAGAATTAAATGAATCATGATTTCTTCTTACCTCATACTTCTATGTTTTTTAAACACAGCACTACAGTATCGGCGACCCATTATCACCATCGTCAGGAAAACAGCTGACGATGGTGACAATGGGTCGCCAATACTGCAGTGCTGTGTTAAAAAAAACATAGAAGTATGAGGTAAGAAGAAATCACGATTCATTTAATTCTTATTAATTGAACCTCATAATGTAAAAATTCTCAAATTTAATAAATAGGTTAGCTATGTATAATAATTTCAAGTTACCTTCAGTGCATCCACCAGAGTGAGCCAGTGTCCATACTCGTCCAGCATTGGATCCACCTCCATGTCTGACAACTGCCCTACCTTGATGTGTCCCATCACATAGAGACCTCCCTTCTTCAAGTCGTTAACAAAGTGTATCAGAGGGCAGGATGAGCGGGGATTACGAACTAGAAGCAACATCTGGGGTCTCCAGAATTTGACGTGCTCCTTGCGAGAATCCAGCAGAAGCAAGTACTTCCGAACCTGAACACACAACATAACACTTTAAGTATACTTACTAACTCACTGGCACTATTGAACCCGTAGGTTCATGGCCATGCGGACATAAGCTCTCCATACATCCCTATCCTGAGCTCATTTTTTCCAATCATTCCCTGTATAATCTACTTCCCTCAAATCATAGTTAATATTATTCTCCCATTTCGTTCTTGGTCTACCAAGTGGGCGTTTTCTCTCTGGTTTTCCTACAACAAGCTTCCATGCATGTCTTTCTTTCCCCATTCATGCCACATGTTCTGCCCATCGCAGTCTACGAGACTTAACCGTTCTTATTATATCTGGCTTCCTATAAAGACCATGTAGTTCATTGTTAAGTAGTCTTCTCCATTCACTTGTCTGTTCATCTCCCTTTGGTCCAAACATTTTTCTAAGAACTTTACAACACTTTAACTATAGTGATTTAATTTTCAAGGTCATGTCACTGTACCTCCCACTACTCACATCAACTCTGTGAAGTTGTGCAAACATATTTGTATATTAAAACAACTCTGCAAGTGGACTGGTTTTTTTTTAGTTGTCGGCCCTGGATCAGTTAGAAAACAAACTTTTTGTTATATTTAAATTAATATTGGAAAGTAAACAATATGAGGTTATATCATTAATAGAGTGGAGAACATATTTTTAACGACTCACCTCACTGGTATCAAAGAAATTTGAAATTATATGAGGTGAGTCGTTAAAAATATGTTTTCAACTCACTATTAAGAACAAAGAGAGAATTGTGAATTTTGCAATTCCTGGGGAGAGCAACATAATAAACAAGCTGTTTGCACCATAAAAAGAGGTACCAGGAGTTGAGATCCAGGGCCAACAACTTAAAGATCATCAGTCTGTACCAACTGAAGATGGAGCAAAGATGTTTTGAAACATATCTTACAAGAAACAACGAAATATGAGGAAAGATGACGGCAAACCCAAATTATTTATTAACATTGTTTATTTTTTATTATTTCACTCACCTCATACTTCATAACTTCTTGCAGACCTAGGTTTCATCACAACTTTTGTGACATTCTCAATGCTGTGTCACGTTCACAACTGACGTCCAACGGCCTTCTATCCTGCAGACTGACCTCCGCGCCATCTGATGGCTGACCGACGAATTTCCTAATCAGTCCTCTCTCCTTATAACCGGGTATTTCAAAATTCATAGTTGTATTTTCATTCTTGCATATGTAAATTTTTTCCCAAATTGTGAGTTCCTTCGGTTTTTCCAATTGTTTATTAACATGTTTACTTTTTGACCTGTTTGTTTCTCTTCATCACGAAATGTTATTTATCTATGGCAAATATCTATTAATACATCTTATATGTTAATAAATACTTGCATGCCACTGGTAAAATCTCTCGTGTCAGAGATTTAAATCACATCCGCCGATGTGATCGGCTTTGCAAGTAGTTTAAGTATATTGTCTGGCAGGTAATGGACAGGAGCACCAGAGCCGATATAATCGGCTCACGGCACCTAAAGGGTTAAAAATATTACTTTCACCACTCCATGGTACAGTATTCATGTTAATACTGGATTGCAAGTGCAAATAATCTGTTCTTGCAAGAAGGCCCAAAAGTGAGAGTAGTTGGATGGGTGAAAGGGAGAAATAGAAATGCAGGGAAGGAAATGATTTACGAAGCCAGCAAAGAAATTAGAATTCAGTTTGCATATATTATGAAGGCACAGATTCCATGATCAGACAATACATACTGTGATGTTCTTCTTCTTCCTTCCAAGTATTAGGCCAAGGCCTGTGACAATCCTATAGAAAATTTTCCCTCCAGTGTTTCATAGGACGGCCCAGTGATCTTCGTCCTCTTGGTATATAATTATAAACAGCTTTGGGGATCCGATTTAAACTCATTCTTTCTACTGTAATGTTATATTTTTAATTAGCATGAAATATAAAGCTTTAGCACTTAAAAGTCCACCGTTGTGGTCTCGAGGTAACATGCTGCCTTTTCACGCAGTGGGCAAGGGTTCGATTCCTGGTCGGGACAGGCTCCTGGGTGAGGTTTTTTTTCCTCACATGTAAGACAAATGTCAGGAAGCTTAGGGCCCAACAGTCCCCGAAAATCATCCAACCATTATCATCACCATCCTTCACCGGTGTGGAAAGCAATGGGAAACTACCACACCTACAATTCCCTAGTAAAGCTACAAAGCATAGCTTGAAAATGCTATGACTGCAGTGAAAGACCTGCCCTTTGACAGAATTACTATGGATACTATGGATGAACCACTTAAAAGTAATGTACAAATTCTCAATAAAAATACTTTGAATAGAAGTCATCAGATGGCGTTGATCGTAGCGACAACTACTGGCCTTCTGATGAAAGATATATATGTAAGTGGAAAGATTTGTTGAAATTCACATCAGAGTTCAGATGGTGTAATTGGTATCATACTAACATACAAAGTTAAGAGATTCGGGATTCAAGTATCGGTCTCAGCATTAATTTTTCTTTCTAAAATAATATGTACTGTATTTCTGTGCCAAAAGTTTTCATGGATTCATTCCTGATCAAAGCATATTGTGATGGGATTAACTAAAGAATAAAGTTTTAATTTTCTTAGCAGAATATATTTATGATGAAATTAAATGTTTCTTACCTCTCCTCATATAAATCTTCTATATAGATCGCAATTTCGATACCATAACGGATTCATCTTCAGTACTTCTTTGGTGACTGATGTTATGTCGATCGGAAGAAACTCTTCTTCCTTCTGTTGGTGGACTGATGAACCTCTGGATCTGGTCCACCAACAGAGGGAAGAAGAAGAGTTTCTTCCAATCGACATAACATCAGTCACCAAAGAAGTACTGAAGATGAGTCCTTCATGGTCTCGAAATCGCGATCTACTTAGAAGATTTATATGAGGAGAGGTAAGAAACATTTAATTTCATCATAAATTAAACCTCATAGTGATTAATTCCATATAAAAGTTAAATAGAAAATATCTATGCTTGAGAATTATGTAAATAAAGAGGCACCTGGTGGAAGATGAGGGCCTGTGAGATGGAGCCCCAATGAGCTTCTCGTGATGGCGAGAACAAATGCAAAATTATCACAAGCACCAGGCACAGCACGATGGAGATGGATGCAAACACACTGTTGATAAGGAACATCATCACAAGCGTTCCCACCAGCCCGATGAACGCCGTGTGCCATGTGAAGTACTTGAAGGACGGTCTGCAAACACATATATTGTTTAATGTTTTTATTATTAATTTAACACTTCTCACTGAAGAGAAATAAAGAAGTTGCCATTTGTAAAGATAGAAGCAAAGGTTTCATAGCATTTGGTGTGCGGGAATTGTGAGGTGTTAAATTCTAACTCTATTAAAATAAACCTCATGGTATCACTTCTTATAAATATTAATGAAAACAACGTTTTTGTTTGGGAGCCCTTTTGGAGGGTTCAGTCTTGGATAAATGTCTCCCAATTATCTCAATCCCTTCCCTCCATTTCACATCAATTGTTTGTTTTATGTTACCTGAAATTAGGAGCAGATGCAAGCTCGAGACCGAGGCAGGCGAGGTTAGTAGCGAGGTATGACAGTAGGAACAGCACAGAGTTCACTTGTGCAATGGTGTTCAGAGATCCAATCAACAGAATCAGCTCTACCAACACCCACGAGGTGAACACAGCAGCTATCGGGTTGCCCTTCCATGTGCCCTTCACCACAAACTGCAGCATCATACCTGACAACACACACAGCACGTCTTGTAATAATACATTCATTTTGGGTTGGAAACAACTGTTTTGAAAAATAATTATAAATCAACCAACCTGAGTTTACACAATAAATAAGGTGGTCTATTTTCATCTTACCTCATAGATGTTGAGTTCTTTCGACATGTTTCAAAATAATTTTCTGTTTTATCTTCAGCTTGTCCAGATATATTATATTAAATTGTCCAGACTGTTGATTTTTACATTGTCGTCACTGGATGTCAACTCCTACTCCATTAAATTCAATTATTTTTAGTCTTATTTTAGGAATTCTCACTATGAGGTATATTCATTAAGGTAGAATTTTTAGTCTGTTCATCTTACTTCAATATTAATGTTGATTTGTTCTTGAACATGTTTCGATTATATCATAATCATCATCGTCAACTTGCCTAGACTGGTTGGATTTATGTTACATACCCTGGATGTCGATGTCAGCTCCATCCTGTGGTTGGCCAAAGAACCTCCAAACAAGGTCACATTCTGTCGGGATTTCAAAATTCATAACTCTGTTTCTGTTCTTCTGAATATAAATTTTTCCCCAAATAGTCAGCTCTTTTGTAGTTTCTAACTGTTTTAATAATTTAGTGTCTGAATTTATATTATGTTTTTCAGACCAAACATGAGCAGCAACTGCAGATTTTTCTATTTCTCCATTTTTAATATTTCTTGTGTGTTCTTTGGTTCTAATTTTTAGGTTTCTTTTTGTTTTTCCTATATATATATATATATATATATATATATATATATATATATATACACATCTTATCAGATCCCCAAAGCTGTTTATAATTATATACCAAGAGGACGAAGATCTCTGGGCTGTCCTATAAAATGCTGGAGGGAAAATTTTTTGTAGGATCGTAACAGGCCATGGCCTAATACTTGGAAGGAAAAAGATATATCTTTTCACAACCCATACATTCAATTTGATATATTCCTGATTTTTTATTTTTATCCTACTCCATCTTTTTGTGGTCCAAAGAACTTGAATATCAAATCTCTTTCCCTGGGAATTTCAAAATTCATGATTCTACCCTTGTTTTTCTGAATGTAGATCTTCTCCCAAATAGTATTTTTTTTAATACTTTGTTTTAATAATTTTGGTGATCACATCAATTTTATGTTTTTCTGACCGAATGTAGTAGCTACTATAGATTTTTCTAGTTCTCCTTTTTTTTTACATTTATTATGTGTTCTTTACTTCTAATGGTTAAATTTCTCTTTGTTTTCCCTATGTATATCTTATCACAATCAGCACACTTCATCTGGTATACTCCTGATTTTTTGCCATCTTCAGTCTTTTCATTTTTCTTGGATTTTATTAGTTTATTCAGGCTATAATAATTTTTTGGTGCTAATTTGATATTAAATTTTTGAAAAATCTTTTGCAATTTATTGTGTGCCCATGGATGACACACGAATTTCCTTATTTCTTTTCAATTGTTTTTTTCTATCTTAAGTGTGCTTTCTTTCTTAATACATCCAGAAAAACAAAATTAGAATTATGAATTCTGAAATTTCTGGAGAGAAAGATTTGATATGCCAGTTCTTTGGATTATAAAAAGATGGAATGGAGTCAACAAAGTAAAAATCATCAGTCTGGACAAGCTGAAGATAAAACTGTAAATTACCAAAAGAACCCAATGTCAATGTGGTAAGATGCAACAGACTCACCTTTTATTTTAAAATATAGACTCACCTTATTTATTAAGAAAAACCTCATAATATTATACATATATTTAATTTTAGGAAGTGATAGTTTGAGGTTATTTTAATTATATTATTTTTAGTCTGATCATCTTACCTCAATATTAATGTTGACTTGTTCTTGAACATGTTTCAAAACAGTTCTGTTTTATCATCAGCTTATCCAGTAAGATGATCAGACTAAAAATAATATAATTACTCATAATATTACTTCCTGTTGTAAATTTATAATTTAGTTTACATATTTACACAGGATTATTTTGAAAAGAAAAATTGATTTTAATTAAAATTACAGTGGGAGGAAACACTATGAGGTATTTACATTAATAAATGAGTTGGAGAAAATGTTTTAACATCTCACCTCATAAAGTTGCATGTCTTCACGATACCGGTTTCAAAAGTATAGTTGGAATTGAGTTGGAATTTGACTTAAGATGTAAGTAATACTATACTTTTGAAACCGGTATCGTGAAGACAAGCAACTCTGTGAGGTGAAATGTTAAAACATTTTCTCCAACTCATTTATTAAAAGAAAAATTGATGTCTGAACCGGAATTTGAATCTGAGGCTCTACCTTTATATTTCTCCATTTATAACATTTCTAAGGTGTTCTTTCAATCTTGTATTCAAGTTCCTTTTTGTTTTTCCTATGTAATTTTTTTTTACAATCTTTACAAACAACTGATTGCAGAAATAGAAAAGTCTACAATAGCTGCACATGCATGGTCAGAAAAAAAACACAGAATCAAAACAAAGGCCAAATTACTGAAACGGTTAGAGAAATCTACAGAACTCACAACTGGGGAGAAAATTTACATCCACAAGAATAAGGAGAAAATTGTGAATTTTGAAATTCCCAGTGAAAGAAAAAAAAAAAAAAAAGTTCATCGGTCAGGCAACAGAGAGAGCAGAAATCAACCTACAGGATGACAACTGCAAACACAACAGTTAGATTGCATCAACAATGTCGCATAGATGCGACAAAATTATAGTCTGCAGAATATAAAAAAATATGAGGTGAGTCAAAATAACTAACTCATAATAATTAGTATGTAAATATCCTGAATTTTCGCCTAGACCGGGACTCGAACCCGGGACCCTTGGCTTTCCGGGCCAAGTGCTCTACCAACTGAGCTACCGAGGCGAGTTACGATCTAGACGCAAATTTTTCTCTTATATACGTTGTAATTCTTTCATTGAGAAATGTTAAATTAATAATAAAAACATCATCCTGAATTTGTTTACCAATTTCTTTATAACTGTCTGAAGAGTACTTTCATTTATCAATTTTTGCTTCTTGAATCTTACTTTCTTAGTAATAATCTTTTCTTCAAAACCACTCCTTTGCTATCTTTAATATGTTCTTTTTTTTTTTCTCCACGAATTAAATGTTTCTCTGCTGTAAGGTACCCACAGTTTGGGAGAAAATTCACATCCACAAAAATAAAAGGAAAATTGTGAATTTTGAAATTCCCCAGGAAAAAGATTTAATTTAGGAGTTCATCAGTGAGCCAACATAGGGTGCAGGAAGTAGGCTACAAGATCACCAACTACCAATTCAACAGTTAGATGGAATTGAAGAATGAAACGTAGATGTATCGAAACTAGTCTTCAAGAAATCTATAATTATGAGGTGAGTTGTCAAATCTAAGTCAATTTATTAATTAAAACAAACCTCATGGTGATACTTCCTTTAAATATTAATGATAATAAACATTGTTCATATGTTGTGTACAACTTACCAAACACGTTGTCCTTTGCGAGTGCCTCCAGAACTCTGCTAGAACCAATCAAATTGCTCAGACTTGCACTGAACGTAGCCATGAGTACACCAATTGTTACAAATGGTGGCCAGACGTTGACGGGCATCATGAAGATAAAGTTGTTCTGCAGCAGTTCCCTTGAGCTGGTGGCGGATGTCAGGAAGGATACCACGACATAGCAGACAAATGTGAACGCCACTGCAGAGAGCGTGCCGCGTGGGATACTCCGTGCTGGCTGGCGCAACTCTCCTGCAGACATATACTGGGCTTCAATTTCATACAGACATTAAACCATCTAATACTGTGCTATATACATGTTGGCTACATCATCTTATGATAAGAACAGTTAATGGTTTATTGTGAAATTAAATGTTTCTTACCTCTCCTCATATAAATCTTCTAAGTAGATTGCGATTTCGAGACCATCATCTTCAGTATTTTTTTGGCGACTGATGTTATGTCAATTGGAAGAAACTCTTCTTCTTCCCGTTGTTGGTGGACCAATGAAACTCTGGATCAGGTCAACAGAGGGAAGAAGAAGAGTTTCTTCTGATCGACATAACATCAGTCGCCAAAAAAGTACTGAAGATGAGACCGTTATGGTCTCGAAATCGCGATCTACTTAGAAGATTTATATGAGGAGAGGTAAGAAACATTTAATTTCACCATAAATTAAACCTCATAGTGATTAATTCCTATAAAAGTTAAAAAAAGAACAGTTAAGTCTCGTTGACTGCGATATGCAGGAAATGTGACATGAATGAGGGGCATGGAAGCTCCGTGTAGAAAAACCAAGGCAAAGCGCCCAGTAGCCAAAAATGAGGAGGGACAAATAACATTAACCATTACTTGAGGGAAGTCGATTATACAGGGAATGATTGGAAAACATTAGTTCAGGATAGGGATGTATGGAGAGCTTATATCTGCACAATCATAAACCTATGGGTTCGAAAGGCAAAAGAATTAAAGAAAGAAAAAGGAAAGAAAGAGAAAGAAAGATAGAAGGAAAATTACAGAAGAAAAGAAAGAAAAATATAGAAAGAAAAAGAAAGAAGGAAAAAAAGAAAGAAAGAAAGGAGGAAAAAAAATAGAAGGAACAAGAAAGAAAGAAAGAAGGAAAAATTAAGAATGAAAAAAAGAAAGAAAAAGGGAAAAACAATCCTCCCCCCTCACTCCCGCCTTCCACCCTCCCGCCTGCCGCCCCCCACCGCCCTCCGGCCCCCTCCCTCCCTCCTTCCCCCCCTCACGAATTCTCCCCCCCTCCCTTACCTCTTCCCCCGCTTCCTCCCCGCCTTCCAGCCCTCCCTCCTTTCCCCTTCGCCTCCTTCCCCCCTCTCTCCGTTTCCCTCTCTCCTTCTCCTTCCCCCTCCCCCCCCCCTCCCTCCCTCCCCCCTCCCCCTTCCTTCCCCCCCCTCCCTCCCCCCGCCCTCCCTCTTGCCCCCTCACCTCCCTCCCCCCCCCCCCCCTCCCTCCCTCCCCGCCCGTCACCCCGCTCTCCACCCCCCCTCTCGCCCGCCCCCCTCGCTGCGCCCGCCCGCGCCCTCCCCCCCCCCCCCCCCTAGTACAATCGAGACCTCACCAGACATGTTGGCTCCTGCCATGATGCCGGTCACTCCGCTGAACAGCACTCCGAAGACACTTGCAAACGACACCATTTTACCACCAGAAGTATAATCAAACATGTACGACGACCCCCAGTTAGACTCGAGAGTCTCCACTTGAAAACCTGTGTAGTTAAGGAACGTTGTTGTGTTGGGCAGCAGGTGGTTTTCCTCTGGAATTGAAACCTGCAGACACAAAACTCATCATCTTACACATTATGACTAGACACAAGAACATTAAGAGTCGTATGCAAATACATTAGTCTCTACTCAAATTACTTCCAATCACTGGTGAGCTGAGATCGAATTAACGGCCGCCTTACCTGTCATGCATGAATGTTGACGTTTTCGTAGGTAACGAATTACCCAGAATTCTCAGCGATAAAACCACTTCCATTATTTTCATCTGCTATAGAGGAATGCATTTATGCTTGCATCCCGCAAATAATACCGTATACAAACACGTCTGCGACGTGCAATATTACGCCGATTCTCCTGTTCTTCCAGTTGAATTCTTTGGTAGACTCTATCAAATTCCTCTTCTCCGCGTATACCGAAAACATGATCGAAGTCTTCAAGGTCCGACATCTTGGATAAGTTTCAAACTACATCGGTTACCATCGGTTCCCTTCGGGATTTTCACATAAGTTTATATCTTGAGCTACGATCTTAAGGTACCTTGTCAGGTAGCTTACAATTATTACCGCGTGAATAGATTTCTGAGTAAGAAAAATGTGTTTAGATAAAACTTCATCAGCAGAGAACGCCTTTTACTGTCTAATGCATTCAAACATTCGACCCTTAATGTTACTTTATATTGTATTTTTAAATAACAATAATATTGACGATTTTTATTATTAATTTAACACTTCTCATAGAAGGATAAATTATATTTGAAGAGAAAAATTTTCGCCTAGACCGGGACTCGAACCCGGGACCCTTGGCTTTCCGGGCCAAGTGCTCTACCAACTGAGCTACCGAGGCGAGTTACGATCTAGACGCAAATTTTTCTCTTATGTATGTTGTAATTCCCTCGCGCCAAATGCTTGAAACCATAGCTTCTATCTTTGCAAATGGCGGCTTCTTAGTTAAGAAGACATTTATTGGGAATTTAACACTACTTTATAGCCAGTAGGGCTTCAATTGACGATTTTTATTATTAATTTAACACTTCTCATAGAAGGATAAATTATATTTGAAGAGAAAAATTTTCGCCTAGACCGGGACTCGAACCCGGGACCCTTGGCTTTCCGGGCCAAGTGCTCTACCAACTGAGCTACCGAGGCGAGTTACGATCTAGACGCAAATTTTTCTCTTATGTATGTTGTAATTCCCTCGCGCCAAATGCTTGAAACCATAGCTTCTATCTTTGCAAATGGCGGCTTCTTAGTTAAGAAGACATTTATTGGGAATTTAAACACTACTTTATAGCCAGTAGGGCTTCAATTGACGATTTTTATTATTAATTTAACACTTCTCATAGAAGGATAAATTATATTTGAAGAGAAAAATTTTCGCCTAGACCGGGACTCGAACCCGGGACCCTTGGCTTTCCGGGCCAAGTGCTCTACCAACTGAGCTACCGAGGCGAGTTACGATCTAGACGCAAATTTTTCTCTTATGTATGTTGTAATTCCCTCGCGCCAAATGCTTGAAACCATAGCTTCTATCTTTGCAAATGGCGGCTTCTTAGTTAAGAAGACATTTATTGGGAATTTAACACTACTTTATAGCCAGTAGGGCTAAAAAAAATTTTTCTCTTCAAATATAATTTATCCTTCTATGAGAAGTGTTAAATTAATAATAAAAATCGTCAATTGAAGCCCTACTGGCTATAAAGTAGTGTTAAATTCCCAATAAATGTCTTCTTAACTAAGAAGCCGCCATTTGCAAAGATAGAAGCTTGAAACCATAGCTTCTATCTTTGCAAATGGCGGCTTCTTAGTTAAGAAGACATTTATTGGGAATTTAACACTACTTTATAGCCAGTAGGGCTAAAAAAAATTTTTCTCTTCAAATATAATTTATCCTTCTATGAGAAGTGTTAAATTAATAATAAAAATCGTCAATTGAAGCCCTACTGGCTATAAAGTAGTGTTAAATTCCCAATAAATGTCTTCTTAACTAAGAAGCCGCCATTTGCAAAGATAGAAGCTATGGTTTCAAGCATTTGGCGCGAGGGAATTACAACATACATAAGAGAAAAATTTGCGTCTAGATCGTAACTCGCCTCGGTAGCTCAGTTGGTAGAGCACTTGGCCCGGAAAGCCAAGGGTCCCGGGTTCGAGTCCCGGTCTAGGCGAAAATTTTTCTCTTCAAATATAATTTATCCTTCTATGAGAAGTGTTAAATTAATAATAAAAATCGTCAATTGAAGCCCTACTGGCTATAAAGTAGTGTTAAATTCCCAATAAATGTCTTCTTAACTAAGAAGCCGCCATTTGCAAAGATAGAAGCTATGGTTTCAAGCATTTGGCGCGAGGGAATTACAACATACATAAGAGAAAAATTTGCGTCTAGATCGTAACTCGCCTCGGTAGCTCAGTTGGTAGAGCACTTGGCCCGGAAAGCCAAGGGTCCCGGGTTCGAGTCCCGGTCTAGGCGAAAATTTTTCTCTTCAAATATAATTTATCCTTCTATGAGAAGTGTTAAATTAATAATAAAAATCGTCAATTGAAGCCCTACTGGCTATAAAGTAGTGTTAAATTCCCAATAAATGTCTTCTTAACTAAGAAGCCGCCATTTGCAAAGATAGAAGCTATGGTTTCAAGCATTTGGCGCGAGGGAATTACAACATACATAAGAGAAAAATTTGCGTCTAGATCGTAACTCGCCTCGGTAGCTCAGTTGGTAGAGCACTTGGCCCGGAAAGCCAAGGGTCCCGGGTTCGAGTCCCGGTCTAGGCGAAAATTTTTCTCTTCAAATATAATTTATCCTTCTATGAGAAGTGTTAAATTAATAATAAAAATCGTCAATTGAAGCCCTACTGGCTATAAAGTAGTGTTAAATTCCCAATAAATGTCTTCTTAACTAAGAAGCCGCCATTTGCAAAGATAGAAGCTATGGTTTCAAGCATTTGGCGCGAGGGAATTACAACATACATAAGAGAAAAATTTGCGTCTAGATCGTAACTCGCCTCGGTAGCTCAGTTGGTAGAGCACTTGGCCCGGAAAGCCAAGGGTCCCGGGTTCGAGTCCCGGTCTAGGCGAAAATTTTTCTCTTCAAATATAATTTATCCTTCTATGAGAAGTGTTAAATTAATAATAAAAATCGTCAATTGAAGCCCTACTGGCTATAAAGTAGTGTTAAATTCCCAATAAATGTCTTCTTAACTAAGAAGCCGCCATTTGCAAAGATAGAAGCTATGGTTTCAAGCATTTGGCGCGAGGGAATTACAACATACATAAGAGAAAAATTTGCGTCTAGATCGTAACTCGCCTCGGTAGCTCAGTTGGTAGAGCACTTGGCCCGGAAAGCCAAGGGTCCCGGGTTCGAGTCCCGGTCTAGGCGAAAATTTTTCTCTTCAAATATAACAATAATATTATTATTAATAGTAATAATTAGGGCAAGGCAATTAATGATTTTGCATCTTTTTCTCATGAAGGTTGAAACATTGCTTGCATATATGAAAATGTATGACATTAAAAAAACAGATGAAATAAAAGCAATTCATTAGGGCATTTTTTTGCATTTTCTTAACTTTTCTAGGGATAGATCACTTTTTGGCAATTTTTAGGTCATTTAGCATTTTTACACTTTTCCGGAAGGCTGTGACATTATTTGTATTTGGTTTGAGATTTTTATTATAATTCAGTATTTTTCATTGTCAATACAATTTCTTGGAATTGAGTAGATGTTTTGCTAACTACTACCCATATTTTTCAATGTATGTGCATAATGAACTTGCCCACTTCTAGGAATTTTATTCAATTTCTTAGAGCTTATGCTAGCTTCTACCCCCATTTTGATTGTTAACTGCAGTTCAAAATTGCTGTAAAAGTGCACTGTGTAACTGAAATGGAGTTTCTGCAGTAAAAGGTACTGTAACATGTATTTTTTAAATACTTTTCTTTTAATATTTTGATGTTGAGTTAAATTTTACATAATTCAGTAATCAAGGGAGTACTTAATCTAATAAATAGTATTTTTATTGACTATTTAACTCATGCCCCAAATGGGAGTCAATGACCAATCACATTTCAATGATTTCTATTTTACAACCAATCAGAGTTGTGTTTCACCAAATATTTATCAGTGTTATAATTACCATATTAAAGAAAGCTCCTCCTTACAATATTGCGTTCCTTTGGCAATAAATAGTATGATCTGGTTGCAGTGATAAACAAAAGAAGCAGTAGAAGCGTACCTATCGTTTCTCATTTGTTTTCAAACATCGCCGTTTACATCAAATATATAACTATTTTAAAATAACTATAGTTAAATAATGATTTGTGAGTAAACAGCTTAATGTTATTCGTTAAATAGTCCTAACAAATGCCACTCTTGATTTCCAAATTCTCTAGATAAATTCACTCCTCACTTCGTGAGTCGTGAATTTATCGATAATTTGGAAATCACTCGTGGCATTACTTATGATAATTCTTAACTATTTATTCGTCATTTTTTTTTATTTTATTGGTCATTTTTTTGCATTTGTAGGTCATAAATGCATTTTTTACCAATTTATAGGTCATTAAATGCCTTACCCTAGTAATAATATAATAAAGTTGAAGAAATAAATAAGAACTATAACATGGTCTAGGTCATAGCTGTTATCTCTTGTCTAGTGTAACATTGATAAGGCTGTTCAAATGACCTGAGAAAACCTGTGTAATTACAACACACAATTATTGTAATAAAACCTAATATTTATCTTGTCTGCAGTATAATTATTTCAAATAGCTTCAATTATCTGTTAAACCACCGCTGTGGTCTCGACGTAGCGTGCTGCCTTGTCACGCAGCGGGCCCGGGTTCGATCCCCGGTCGGGGCAGTTTTTCTGGGTGAGGTTTCTATCGGGGTTTTTCCTCACCTGTAAGACAAATGTCAGGAAAAGAATAAGGCCCAAACGGTCCCCGAAATCATATGGCCATCATCCTTATCATTATCATCATCATCATCATCATCCACCGGTGTGGAAAGCAACGGGAAGCTACCACACCTACACAATTCCCTAGTAAAGCTGCAAGCATAGCATGAAAATGCTATGATTGCAGTGAAGGACCTGCCTTCGGGCAGAATTACTATGGATGGATCTGTTAAACATCTGCTGTCTCACACCCTAGCCAAGTTGTTTAAGGCATCATGCCTTGGTGCAGTGCTAAGAGATTTGCATGGTTTTAATCCCCATATGGGAGAAGAATTTTCTCATGGAATTTCAGCCAGTGTGGGACCGGTGCACACCCAGCATCACTAGGAATTTGAGAAGCTGCAATAAGTAGTGGCTCCAAGTTGAGAAAATCAGCTATAGTGGGTTGGGGACTAGATATGCCGACCACATGTTACCTGTATACAGATGGATGATCATTCTCTAACACAAGTAGGACCGTATGCAAATAAATTAGTCTCTGGTGAGTTTTCCATGAGCACATGCAAAGTTCAAATTAGTGAGTCACTGACTGGTCATGCATGAAAGTAGTTTTTTCGTAATATTGGCAAGAAATTACCCAGAATTCTCAGTGATAAAACCACGTCCATTATTTTCGTCTGCTAGAGGAACGCATTTACGCTTGCGTCCCACAAATAAAACCATATATGACGTCTCCATCGTGCGATATTACGCTGATTCTCCTGTTCTTCCAGTTGAATTCTTTGGTAGACTCTATCAAATTCCTCTTCTCCGCGTATACCGAAAACATGATTGAAGTCTTCAAGGTCTGATATCTTGGATAAAGCAGCATGGTAGCAGCAAGGTTTCAAAGTACATCGGTTACCATCGGGTTGCTCACGATTCGTTCTCTGCAAAGTCACCTCACCAGGTAGCTTAGGAATTTTGACAATTATTATCGCATGAACAGATTTTTGAGTACACAATAAGTCTTTGGATGCAACTTTCTCAGCAAAGAATGACTTTTATGGTCTAATGCGTTCATAGATACGACCTGTAGATATGAGGCCAGTAGCTAGCCAAGGGACTTCTAGGCCTGTCACGCCATGGGAAAAGAAAATTAAATATTCCTTTACATTTATATATAAATAACTAGCTAATACCCGACGTGCACTGCTACGCCTAAATAAGAGAATATTAATGTCCTTTTATGTTTAGTTGAATAAGTAGAAGGAAAATTAATTATGAATTTATACAGGGCAAGTCAAAATGTTGTGCAGGTTTTCAGAAATTTATTATGTGAAATGTAATGAACATATAATATCGTGAGACATATTGTATGAAAGGTAAACTCTCAAAGTTTAGTTGTCCACTTCTAAAGTTCCGCGTTCACCCGCAAGATGTCAACAGCAGAGCAGTAAAGGAAAATGGCGTTGACTGGGGATCAGAAGTCTTTCTGTGTGCTTGATTACCATGTAAACAACTCTGTGACTAGTGTTCAACGACATTTCCGTACCAGATACGATAAAGACCCGCCGGATGGGAGATCCATTCGTAAGTGGTACACACAATTTAGGGATTCAGGCTGTATCTGTAAACGAAAATCGACTGGCCGTCCGTCGACGAGTGAAGAGACAGTCGAATGCGTTCGCACATGCTTCGTGCGGAGTCCACAGAAATCCATCTACCGGGGAGCGACAGAACTTCAACTACCACAAAAAACTGTATGGCGGATTCTCCGGAAACGTTTACAGATGAAACCCTACCACTTGCAACTGGTTCAAGCCTTAAAACCCGCCGATTATGCTTTGCGAGCGTCCTTCTGTGTTGATTTTCTCGCATTAATGGAAGAGAATGAGTTCCATGAGAGGGTAGTTTACAGTGATGAAGCGACTTTCCACCTTTCAGGAAAAGTGAATAGACACAATGTAAGGATTTGGGGAACTGGTAACCCCCATGCAACTCTGGAACATCAACGCGATTCTCCGAAAGTGAATGTCTTTTGTACCATTTCCCATGCAAAGGTTTATGGGCCCTTTTTCTTTCATGAACGTACTGTGAACGGACATGTTTTCCTTGATATGCTACAACAATGGCTCCTTCCGCAGCTTGAAGCGGATAGTCCAGATTTCATTCTGCAGTTGGATGGTGCCCCTCCACATTACCATGGCAGTGTTCGAGACCATTTGAATACGGCTTTACCACAACGCTGGATAGGCCGTGCATCTCAGGGTGATCAACAACTCATTCATTGGCCACCTCGTTCACCAGATCTAACCCCGTGTGATTTCTTCATGTGGGGTCTTGTAAAGGATCATGTTTACATACCACCACTTCCAACAACACTGCATGAACTGCGTGCCCGCATCACAGCAGCCATTGCTGATATCGACCGCGGACTGCTACAGAAAGTTTGGCAGGAGATTGAATATCGGCTTGACATCTGTCGTGTAACAAAAGGCGCTCACATAGAACATCTGTGAATATTTAAAAAAAAACTTTGAGAGTTTACCTTTCATACAATATGTCTCACAATATTATATGTTCATTACATTTCACATAATAAATTTCTGAAAACCTGCACAACATTTTGACTTGCCCTGTATTTTTAGATACCCCATTCTGATTACCCGACACTGCCCGGAAATGTACTTATCCCGATCTTCTTGACATAAATGAGCTGAAATACGAAAATGAATATGTTTTATGTTTAGTTAAAAAGTAGAAGGAAAAATTTATATCTTAATTGTTTTTAGATACCCCTTGCTGTTTACCCGGCATTGCCCGGGATTCTACTCATCCCGATCTTCTTGGCATAAATGAGCTGAAAGACAAAAATTAATGTACTTCTTATGATTAGTTGAATAAGTAAAATGAAAAATAATTATAAATGTATATCGTAATTATTTTAAGATTCCTCGTGCTGATTACCCGGTGTTGCCCGGAAATCTACTTATCTCGATCTTCTTGGCATAAATAAGCTAAGAGACAAAAATTCGTTATTGTGAGTTATCAGTAAAAGAATACCTGCCATGTGCTGCTATGCTTGCACAGGAATCTACATACTTGTCTCGATCTTCTTGGCATCAATGAAAGACAAAAATGGTTATTGTAAGTTATCTGTAAGAGATAAACATATGCTGTCGTGGACTTTTTTGAAGAGCTTTTTGAGACATTCAATTCTGTGTACATTAATTTTCTGTATTTGTTATGGTTTAGGCAGCGTAAGCCATTTAAGCGTCCAAAGAGCAACTTTTTTCGCGTTTTCAACTACAATGGGCAATTTTTAAGGGTGTAGGAGTTGAGTATCACAACTCTCTTATAGCCTATGTTCATCCCAGGAATCTCCTGAACATTTTGCAAAAAGCCCATCACAATCTGATCTACGGTATGGTCGTGCATAAAGTACAAACAAACAAAACATTCATTTTTATATATTAGATAATAATAGTATCAATAGTACAAATAATAACAATAATAATAATAATAATAAAAATTTTAGGTCAAGTCGTAGCTGAAGCATATAGACTCAAAAGTAAAAAGGAAATAAAATTATATACAGACATTCATGATGATTTTTTATTCATCATCACCATCCGTGCAAGTATTAGGCCGTGTGGCCTGTTACGGTCTCAAAGAGGAATTTTCCATCCAGCACTTTTTTGGACGTCCCAGCGATCTTTTGCCTTGGAGTCAGTAACGAAGCATAGCTTTTGGAATTCTATAACATGGCATTCACTGAAGATGGACTTTGCAGTTGTTCTGGTAGTTTTTTATATGGTGGAGAATGGATTCTACATCCAACTCTTCCAGAATTTCCTCATTTCTTTCATGGTCCCACTTTATATAGCCTGCTGTACGGAGCATAAATTGCATCTCATTTGATGCTATCTGGGGCATTCAATCTCTTCTTCATATTGTCCATGCTTCACTACCATATCTTAATACTGGTCTTGCAAGAACCTTATAAAATAATAGAAAAAATATAATAACGTTGGTGAAATAAATAAGAACTATAAACTATTATATGGTTGTACCTCTAAGTATACCTACTGGTTTTGCTATAGTTTTCCATACATTTCTTTCATTCACATTTTTGCCACATGTCCTGTTGTTACTAGATGTAAATAAATTGAGTGGTAGATTACCTCCATGAACGGCTGCACACAGAAGCTGATGATGACGGACAACAGGCATAAGCAGACAATTGCCAACACTGCAACACTCGTATAGGCAAACATGCCGGCTCCAATGAGGCACACAATCAGACTGAGTACATTGAGCAAGCTGCAGTACAGGAACCTCCACCACTGCCCGTCCGGCAGCCCCGCAGCACCCTCCCCCACCAGATACCCTGCATATATTACATCCAATTACTATTCTAATTTTACTAAAACCTAGTATCGAATGCACTTATTTAGCAACAAAATTAGACCATTCAGGCAATAACACAGTGGAAATTAAAAATAGAATCAGACAAACAATAAGTGTATATTTAAATTAATATCGGGAAGTAAACATTATGAGGTTATATCATTAATAGTGAGTGTAGAATATATTTTTAACGACTCACCTCATATGATTTCAAATTTCTTTGATACCGGCGGTTTCAGACAATATCTTGTCCCTCTTCAGTCATGGCTTCCACTGATGAAATTCTGTGGTTGTTGATTTCTCTAAGGACAATTTGGGAAATGATATTCATTCAGAAGAATAAATATCGATCTATGAATTTCGATATTCCGGTGGATAAAAATTTAATTACAAAGTTTATAATTCCAACGAAAGATGGCAGCACAAGAGGTGATGTCCCTAGAGAAATTAACAACCACAGAATTTCATCAGTGGAAGCCATGGCTGAAGAGGGACAAGATATTGTCTGAAACCGCCGGTATCAAAGAAATTTGAAATCATACGAGGTGAGTCGTTAAAAATATATTCTCCACTCACTATTTATAAACAATAAGTGCTTTAAACTCTATTTGGTGGAGCAAAAATATTACAAAAAATACAGAATTAAAAATATATCAAATCATATTTCAGAGCGTTTTAACATATAGTGCTGAAGTTTGGCAAATTCCTATCAGGGAAATGAAAAGAATTTGGAAGAAGAAACGTTGGAAGACCTAATGCTAGGTGCACAGATGGAGTTTTGGAAGATGTGTAAAGACTTAAAATTCGAAATTGGTGGACAGTCACCAGGAATAGAAAGGTCTGGAGGAGAATGCTTAAAAAGGCTATGACTCGAGCCGGGTTGTTATGCCAAATATGATGATAATATAAACAGTGGACATAAAAATTTTAAATTGATAAATTAATACAACATTCACCATTAATGTTACATATTTTACATTTTCCTGAACACGTTATTGCAGTTATATTTTGATATTTAATCAAGGATTACTTTCTGTGTGCTAAGCACTGGAGATAGGGAATATGTGATGTGGTCAAAGTCATGTTGGTTTTGTTTACTTCCTTATTCATTTCCTGCAGTTGGTATAGTGATTTGTCCAACACATGATGAGAAATTAAACTAGGATAAAGGAAGAAAGCAACTATTTCTAAGCTCTAAGTAATGCCTTTCAATATAAACTAATTTCTGCTCAGTTTGCTAACATGAGACTTGAATTGAAATCAGAGACAAGATACAACTCCAGAAATTCCACAGTTTCACATTTTCCACAAATCATAGCATTAGCAACTCTCACCTGATGGTCCAAAGTTCTCGATGATGCCTTCAGTACATCCTGTGATGTACAGAGCGCTGCTGACAATGTTAGCCAGGAAGAAGAGCGTGCCAATCGAACCTCCAAATTCCGGTCCAAGTGTTCGGCTGATCATGACTCAAACTTGTTAAGGAAATATGGCATAGAATTGCGTACACAATTTGGGGTTATTTTTTAAAGCAAATTTACATATGAAACATGAAAAGTTCTGAATATGGGTAAATATAAAACAGATAAAGGTGGATAATCTTAAAATCATGTACATCTTGCCCTTTGGAGCCTCCAGGGCTCATCTGCAAGAGAAAAATGGACTCTATATTTAGTTACTGTAATTATAAACTTATTTAATATTTGAAGGAAGGAATACCATGAGGTTTCTTTTAATTATTACGACTCATAATAACTAATTATATTATTTTAGTCTGGTCATCTTACCTCAACATTAATGTTGATTTGTTCTTGAACATGTTCAAAACAATTATGTTTTATCGTCAGCTTGTCCAGACAAGGCTACTCTCTTAAGGTAGCCAAATGCCTCCTCATATAATTAGTGACGCGCATGATTAACGAGATTCCCTCTGTCCCTATCTTTTTTTACGAACCAGCGAGCTAGGGGCCAAGACTCAACAGATCGCAGCATGGCAACTGCTCTACCGAGGACAACACCCCGCCCGTACCAAAGTCGTCTACAGACAATTCAGAGTCCTGACTTCGAACCGAACGAGAGCTTGTCCAAGAACAAATCAACACTAATATTGAGGTAAGATGATCAGACTAAAATAATATAATTAAAATAACCTCAAAATATCACTTCCTAAAATTAAATATTCATAATAACTAAACTTATAATTAGGGCTATCATTTTTATAGCCTAAAAACCACCAAAATATGCATAAAAATAAATGCAGTTATAACCTAAAATTTACAGAAATATGCACTGTAACATAAAAAAAAATATTGACGGTAGGCAATGAAAACCTCGTAACTCCATCAGTTATTAAAACTACATAACTCCAGTAGCCAACACAGAAATATGTGATGCATAACCTGTTGAGAGCACGGACTACAAATTTATTAATAACTTGACTTGTATTCTGTAGTAAAATACGTGGAAACTATTGCTTATCAACTTTCGTAACTATTTAAAGCAGTTATTTGTTTCTCCTGTAAAATTTACCAAAATGGAGTTACGAGGTTTTCATTGGCCACCATCGACATGACCTAATAATATTATAATTATGTAATAATTTCAGTTGTAAAATCAAGTAGTAAATCAGTTTATAACAATGAACTATTCTATTGACTTAGGCTTTCACGGCCGGAGTTACTATGATGATCCTGTAGAAGATTTCCAGGCTGTTGGCCGTGATCTTGAGGCTTGTAGTTATCCAACGTTTCGCCAGACGGACGCAGTCTCTGGCGAAACGCCGGGGAACAACAAGCCTCAAGACCACGGCCAAGAGCCTGGAAATCTTCTACAAGATCATAATAATTAACTATTTATTTAAGAAAAAAATGAAAATGAGAAACAAACTAAAGTTTAGAACTTGATTCATAGTTAAATATGGGAAATAACATTATGAGGCTCTTATTCATGAAGTATGAGTCATTTTTTATATCTTACCTCATAGTTTATGTTTTCTTAAACACAGGAAGTATGAGGTAAGATATAAAAAATTACTCATTCTTGATATTACAATTTTATATTGTAGCAAGCTTTTTATTTTATTGAATTTTTCAGTAGCTTTCTGCTTGTCATGAGACAATACATAAATTATTTAATTAAATGAAAATAAAACTTACAGTTTTATGTGACTTTCATATTTATTAAAATATAGATAAGTAGCAGCTGTTTCGGTACTTTGTACTTCAGACATGATTATTTAATTAAATAAATTATGGATTTTCATCAAATAAATGCCAAATTCAATTGATTACTCGATACATAAATATTTGTCTCAGGTATGTACGTAAGGGAAAAGTTTATTTTATTTTATTAAAATTATCAGTAGCTTCCTTCTTGTCGCGAGACAATACATAAATATTTGCTGAGGTATATATGTAAGGGGTCCCGCGCCGTAGCCGAGCAGTTAAGGTAGGAAGCCTTGGCGCAGAGCTACGGGACTTGCGCTGGTTCGAGTCTCCATGGGGGAAGAAATTTTCTCATGGTATTTCGGCCAGTATGGGACCGGTGCCCACCCAGCATCGTGAGGCAATTGGGTAGCTACAATAAGTAGCGGCTCCAGGTTGAGGAACCAGCTATAACGGCTGGGGGACTCGACATGCTAACTACATGTCACCCCTACACTGGCTGTTGATCATCTACCTCTGTGATTGACACATGTGGATGTGCAGGGCCAGCAGCTGGCTGGTAAAAGGGCAACCGCTGAAAAGTGGAGAGACCCTCAATCGGAATATATGTAAGGGTAAAGTCCATAGTGTGAATTAAAACAAAATATGAGAGGAAGATAGGTTTTACAAGAAACAAAATCCTGAGAAATTCAACAACTCAAATGAACACACAAAAAATACATTGTACGATAAAAGTTCTTTACTTCTTAAAAGAGTGAAAATATGACTAATATGACAATAAATTGCTATAATAAGCTCTGTCACATACAAATGGCCAAATATGCATAAGTATGACTTTACAAAGTACTTTAATTCAATTAGATTTTGTATAAACAATACAATACTTACACTTATACGAATGTGTCTAAATGGCACAAAGAGTAGGGTGCGTGTAGGCAAACAGTTTTCAGACACTTTTGAAATCCAGAATGGGTTGAAGCAAGGAGATGCACTATCTCCTCTACTATTTAATTTTGTACTAGAGCATGCCATTAAATCTCTAGAGAATGAGGAAGGCTTACAACTCAATGGTATTAATAATCTGTTAGTTTATGCTGATGATGTAGTACTATTGGCCGATAGCAAGGAGATACTAAGGGCCAACACGCATACACTAGTGAGTAACACTAAGAAATTAGGACTGGAAGTAAATATCAATAAAACTAAATATATGGTCACACGTAGAAATTCATTAAATAATGGAAATGGACAGCTAATGACAAATGAGGGAAATTTTAAGGAAGTGGCTGAATTCAAATACCTAGGAACAATAATCACAAATAGGAACGAGATGCACAAAGAAATTAAACATAGGCTCAATTCTGGAAATGTGTGCTATTATGCATTGCAGAGACTCTTGATGTCCCAACTCCTTTCAAAATACGTTAAACTGAAAATATATGAAACTATTATTCTACCAGTTGTATTATATGGATGCGAAACATGGACTCTTACTTTAAGGCAGGAAAGGAGATTACAAGTATTTGAGAATAAAGTTCTTAGGAAAATTTTTGGACCAAAGAGAGATGAACAGACAGGTGAATGGAGAAGACTTCATAACAATGAACTACATGGTCTTTATAGGAAGCCAGATATATTAAAAACAGTTAAGTCTCGTAGACTGCGATGGGCAGGACATGTGACACGTATGGGGAATAAAAGACTTGCATGGAAGCTTCTTGTAGGAAAGCCAGAGAGAAAACGCCCAGTTGGTAGACCAAGAATGATGTGGGAGAATAACATTAACTATGATTTGAGGGAAGTAGATTATACAGGGAATGATTGGAAAACATTAGCTCAGGATAGGGATGTATGGAGAGCTTATGTCCGTGCGGCCATGAACCTATGGGTTTGATAGTACCAGTGAGTAAGTAAGTATAAACAATACAAAGAAAACTAAAGTGATGGCCTTTTGTGGGAAATACTCTATATCTAGCAAAACTGTTTTGGATGATGAAATTCTAGAACGAGTAAATAAATTTAATTATTTGTGTTATAATTTAACATTTCAAGATGAAGCTGATATATCAAAGAAAATCACAAATTTTATAAAAACAACGGGGAAAATTAACAGCATAATGAAACCATCTTTAGTACAGAAGAACATAAGATTGAGGCTTTATAAGGTTCTCGCAAGACCAGTATTAAGATATGGTAGTGAAGCATGGACAATACGAAGAAGAGATGAAAGCTGAATAACAGCAAATGAGATGTGATTTATGCGCCATACAGCAGCTACACAAAGTTGGCCCATAAAAGAAATGAGGAAATTATGGAAGAGTTGGATGTAGAACCCATTCTTCACCATATACAAAACTATCAGAACAACTGGAAAGCCCATCTTCAATGAATGCCGTCGCATAGAATTCCAAAAGCCATACTTCGCTACTGCCCCAAGGCAAAACATAGCTAGGACGCCCAAAAATGCACTGGATGGAAAATTCCTCTTTGAGACCGTAACAGGCCACACAGCACAATACTTGAATGGATGATGATGATAGCTTTTGTATAAAAAGCATTTATGTACATTTAAGATAAATATCACTCTTATCAAAATATATTTGCTAATCCTAGCCATACTTATAATTAAAGGAAATTTAAAAATGTCCAATTACTTTAATAAAATTAGTATAAAATTATAGAATATTCACCTGAAAGGTCCGTCTCCTCAACTTAATTATCATTTAACTGTAGCGCTTTCGGGACTTGTCCCATCATCGGCAGGATTTCACTGAACAGTGTAACACCAGTTTTGAATCCTGCCGATGATGGGACAAGTCCCGAAAGCGCTACAGTTAAATGATAATTAAGTTGAGGAGACGGACCTTTCAGGTGAATATTCTATAATTTTATACTAATTTTGAATAAACCTCAACGGAACACATCATGAATCTTATAAAAGTTGATTACTTTAATAAAGTTACCATGAAATACACTATGAAATATACTAATCAGTATGGCTAGGATTTTAATGACTATTTAACTCATGCCCCAAATGGGAGTCAATGACCAATCACGTTTCAATGATTTCTGTTTTACAACCAATCAGAGTCGTGTTTCACGAAATATTTATCAGTGTTAGGATTATCATATATTAAACAAAGCTCCTCCTTTTTAATATTCTGAACAGGTCTGACCGTTATTTTGCAGTGACTGAGCCTATAACAAATACGGCTACCAGATTGTATATAATAGTGCTTACATGTCAACATTTGTAGCAATTGATTATACCACCAAAAAAAGAAACCACTGTTTGCACTTTCTTAAATGTATTTTTTCCCAGGTAATAATCGAGAAAAATATAATTGTCATATTTACATCATACGACATCAAAAATGAATTAATATACAGATTGATGTGTTTCATTTTTTCTCCACTAGAGAGCATTCTTACAATATTGCGTTCCTTTGGCAATAAATAGTATGATCTGGTTGCAGTGATAAACAAAAGAAGCAGTAGAAGCGTACCTATCGTTTCTCATTTGTTTTCAAACATCACCGTTTACATTAAATATATAAATATTTTAAAATAACTATAGTTAAATAATGATTTGTGAGTAAACAGCTTAATTTTATTCGTTAAATAGTCCTAACAAATGCCACTCTTGATTTCCAAATTCTCTAGATAAATTCACTCCTCACTTCGTGAGTCGTGAATTTATCGATAATTTGGAAATCACTCGTGGCATTACTTATGATAATCATATCTATTAATTAAATAAAAATAAAACGTAGTTTTTTAGTTAGATCTTTTGGAGGCTGTAGAAATTAATAAATTTAAAAGTAGTAAAAAACTTTTTTTATATATTAAATTTGGGAATTTTTAACATTATGAGGTTCAATTAATAATAATTAAATGAATCGTGATTTTTTCTTACCTCATACATCTATGTTTCTTTAAACACAGCACTGCAGTATCGGCAACACTTTGTCATCATCGTCAGCTGTTTTCACGACTGTCAATTTTTTCTCCTTTTTGCCGGTAATTATCTAGACTGCCATCTGGTGTTCTTTTGAAGGAATTCCTCTTCAAACTGCCATCTGGTGTTATTTTGAATGAATCATTTCCTAAACTGCTATCTGTTGTATTTTTGAAGAACTTTGTAATCAAGCTTGGTTCTTCCGGAATCTCAAAGTTCATAGTTCTAGTATGGTTTTTTTGAATATATATTTCTTCCCAAACTGTTAAATTGGATTACAAAGTTCTTCAAAAATACAACAGATAGCAGTTTAGGAAATGATTCATTCAAAATAACACCAGATGGCAGTTTGAAGAGGAATTCCTTCAAAAGAACACCAGATGGCAGTCTAGATAATTACCGGCAAAAAGGAGAAAAAATTGACAGTCGTGAAAACAGCTGACGATGACGACAAAGTGTCGCCGATACTGCAGTGCTGTGTTTAAAGAAACATAGATGTATGAGGTAAGAAAAAATCACGATTCATTTAATTATTAGTAAAAAACTGTTAAATTCTCAACTTGATTTGAATGAATCCCCTTTGTTAAATTTAAAAATTTAAATAAATATTGTTGTATTGTTGCTTAGATCAGTTGGAACACAATTCATAATTTGTTAACATGTCTGAAGAAGGTACAGTGTACCGAAACAGCTGTCACTGAATTATATAATAAATATGAAAATCAAATAAAACTATGTTTTATTTTTATTTAATTAATAAATATGGATTTTCATCAAGTAAACACCAACTCAATTGATTATATAATCATATCTCCTTTGGTAGGAGTGATATGTTTGTTAAATATACATAAATGCTTTTTATACAAAAACTAATTGAATTAAAGTACTTTATTAAGTCATATTTATACACATTTGGCCATTTATATGTGACAGAGCTTGTTATAGCAATTTATTGGTTATATTTGTCACATTTTCACTCTTTTAAGGAATAAAGAACTTTTATCTTACAATTCCTTTCTTCCCTGTTCATTTGAGTTATTGAATTTCTCAGGATTTTCTTTCTTGTAAAACCTATCCTTCCCTCCTATTTAGTTTCAATTCACAATATGGATTATATTATTTTTAGTCTGTTATTAATATTGAGGTAAGATGTCCACACTAAAAATAATATAATTAAAATAACCTCAAAATATAACTTCCTAAAATTAGTTATTAATCACAATATGGACTTTACTCTCACATACATACCTGAACAAATATTTATGTATTGTATCATGATAAGCAGGAAGCCAATGATAATTTTAATAAAATCAAAATCATGATAGAATATCAAATTCCAAACTTTAGTTTGTTTCTTATTTGCATTTTATTCTTAAATAAATAGTTAATTGTCATAAACTAATTTACTACTTGATTTTAAAACTAAAATTATTACATAATTGTAATATTATTAGGACATTTTTTTTATGTTACAAGCATATTTCTGTAAATTATAGGTAACTCACTCACACTCACTCACTCACTGGCACTATCGAACCCATAGGTTCATGGCCGCACGGACATAAGCTCTCCATACATCCCTATCCTGAGCTAATGCTAATAGGTCGTAACAGCATATATTTTTTTTGCATATTTCAATTATTTTTAGGCTACAAAAATCCTAACCCTACTAGTTATCATTGTCACTATAAGGTATTGCTCTGTCCTACAATATCAGTATTATCTTTTTTTTATATAGAAAAAAAGACACTTTTTCTAGCTATTTAACTCATATTTCACAATTTCGGAGATATCTCTCTTTATATTGAAATTAATGTTGGGAAGTAAACATTATGAGGTATTAATCATTTAAAATTCATCGATGAATTTTAAATAGAGTAAAACTTGTTTAATCTGGAACGTGAATAATGTGGACATCTGTCCAATGTGAACAAATGTATTGGTCCCGGCGAAATAATAGTAATTTTACGTGTATTTATTTTGCAAAAAACGGAATCTGTCCAACGTGGAAATGGAAGGATATTTTTACATAATTCATGAAAAAAAGTTTATAAAGCGCAAAGACAGAGAAATAAATTAGTTTCCAAAAATCAATAAGGAATGATTCCTGACGCCGGGTAAAATATAGATTCTACCTGTAGGCCTATCTGAAATTTTATTTCGGCCTCACTGTGCACCCGTAATGCAAAATACAGACATCAGCCTTACAAATAACCACTCCCCTGTAAAATCTTACATTAGTTTAAGTTCTGAGACCGATGTTTCACAAGTAGTGTTCTGAATTTATGAAATAAAGATGGCTAAAACGTATGTATCATTGTCATTAAACAAAAAGTGAAAGTGACTGAAGACAAATCTCCAAATTCAAACTCCAGCTGTTGCTAAATCCCTAGTGAATAACGATTTCAAGGCATCTTCGGTTTGGCTGGACAGTTTTAAAAGACGACACAATGTAGTGCAAAATGAAATTTGCTGAGTATCAAAGGATGTGGACGAAAGTGTAGTTAGTGAATGGAAACCGAAACTCCATACTTTACTTTCAGAATATGCACCTGAGAGACATTTTTAACGCTGACGAAACAGGACTGTTTTTTCGCGCGTTACTGCCGAAGTCTCTCATACAAACCATACTTAACTTTTCAAAGGCAACAGAACTACAATTAATCCAAGGTTCATAAAAAAAAAACATATATGGTACTCTATAATCTAAGATTTTAAATAAATTTTAGTTTTTTTATAATGCAGAATTTTGTCTAATGTGAAAAAAAAAAATTGGTCCCGTGAGATTTTGATTTGAGCAAGTTTTACTGTATCTCTCTTTACCCATCCATCTCAGATTTGTGCTACAATCCCCCAAAAAAGTTACCATGGGTAATGCCATTTTTGTCAATGTGATCAAAATATAACAGGCATTTATTTGAACTTTTATAGGAGAAAATCACTATGAGGTTTAATTTAAGATTAAATTAAAATGCTTCTTACCTCACCTCATATCCAGTCGTCTAATTTTACTGCAGTTTCGAAACCTTGGCAGCTTCATCTACTCAGTAGTTATTCTGATCGACATAACATCAGTCGACGAGATATTACTGAAGATGAAGCTGCCAAGGCTTTGAAACTGCAGTATAATTAGAAGACTGGATATGAGGTGAGGTAAGAAGTATTTTAATTTAATCTTAGGCATTTATTTGTCATCATTTTTCAATTTTAATTGAAATAGAAAGGATACAGTAGGCACCTCCACCTTCGACGGCTCCATTTGTAGACACGGCACATATGGATGCTACAGTGAACAGTAAGATGCCGTAAGCTATCACAAACTGCAGCAGAGTCACTCCAAGTCCTGCATTCCCCACGATGAAGCCTGCACAACATTCAAACTATTATATTCTACAATATTCATTTATGCAGATTCTTGTCACCATAACAATTCTTCATAATCTATTTTTTTATTTAATACACTTATGATCTTCTTGGTAATAAAATTGTAAAATATACAGTCAATATACTCAATTCACCAATTAATAATTAGAAGAGTCAACATGTTTCAACAGTGAAGCTGTCATTTTCGAGACTAAATATTGAATACTGCGCTTAACGGAAACATGAGCCGAACAATGGACTCAACTTTAGAATACTTCAACCTACGATTTTCCATACCACATTCTACTCTGCCAGGTAAAATAAAGCTATTATTATTATTATAATACTGTTGCTCTATGTACTTTATCCATCTTTACTAACATTTTGTACTACTTTAAACATTTTGCAACAATATTTATAACTTTTTTTACAATTATTAAATATTTATCAATGTACGCAAATTTATTTTCTCAATGTTGTTGGCTGCATGTGTGAATGCATAAAGAAACTTCCTCTAGATGCTGGAGGGATAATTGTGAAATTGATAGGAATTTATTGCAAAGGTTGGTCATATCGAATTAGCACATGTCCATTTCTTATAATCATGTTTAGGAATTTATTGCAAAGGTTGATCATATGAAATTAACACATGTCCACCATCTGGCGGAGGTTTCTTTAAGCATTCATGCATGCATGCTACAATCCTATAGAACTTCATTGGTTGAAATAATTTAAACTTTTCCCAAGTAATACTTTCAAGAGATTTTAGGGCTGAGGTTCACTGTTTGTCTCACACGATTTTCCATACAATATCCTTACGCTACTGTTGCACTATAAGTTGGTAACACCGACTTGAGAGCCATCTACCAGAAGCTACATTAACCATTACAGCAACTCCCACAAGGACACTGTGATTCTGTAGAACTTAGAAGAATTCATGTGAGAGAAGCAGTACACTATCTGATTTTTAGACTGATATTAATGGTTAAAAAAAAGTAAAATAGCCTAAGTCAGATTAAAGAAAAATAATAAAAACTAAGTAATGACATGTTTTCTCACTGTTATTAATATCGGAAAAACTGCACTTAAACTAGCGTGAAATATTTTCAAAGTCCTATAGAACAACAGTGCACATGCGCCAGAGTTTATAGAGCCAGCGATAACCCACAATCAAACCACATCGATTATCATCCTCGATTACTATCCATCTCTATGAAATTTGAATGGCCAATATTTGCAATAAATCCCGAAATCCACGTTAAAAATATATTAATAATATTAAATTACCAAACGTTTATTAAAAATGGGTGTACATTTACTTATCACTCACTAACGCTGATCCAACCAGCGATAGAAAAATCATAGACTAAGTAATATACTCTGTGGAGAAAATGGCAGTTAGGATCACAGTGTTTTTATATTGTAATTTGCATATTTAAATAAATACTTCAAAATTGCCTAATAATATTATAAAAATTGTTTGAAAAAGTTCAAAATATTAAATAATGTTAATAAATACAGAAGAAGAGCTATAGTTTACAATAATATAACTGAAAAATCAAGCGCTAGTAGAAGTGCAGTTGAGCCTTAATATCTATTCTTGGAGGAGACTTGCAACAGCTAGTCACCCATTTTTAATCAACTACATAAACTAAATAATGAACACTTACCAACTCGAAGAAACAGCAAAGCACTGAACATAGAAAGTGCTACAGGACAGAAGACTCCTGCGAAGGTTCCCAGAGTTCTTCCTGGTTCCACTTCATTTGCTCCAAATTCAACATAACCTACATCACCTAAAGTACGGTCAGAACGAGAACCAAAACCAAAAACATTCGATAAACCATTAAAAAATCTTCTTTTTTGATATAAGAGGTGCTTTTTCGTTCATTGCTGTAACGACGACCGGTGTACCTCCAGAATTGTCTGCCACCACTGATATGGGGCCCTCGTTCATTGATCCTACCTCAGGTGCTAACATTTTGAATTTATCACAATCTACGATCTGGAAATGTTCTTTCTCAAGTAAAACGATAAGGTTTGTACGTGGGTGTTAAACGTCAAGAAAACCGTAACCAGAAAGTCATTTTAAAAAACTAATGTCTTACCGCTGAATGTAAATGAAACTATATTGAAATCAGTCCATTAATCACTGAAAAGTTTCATGTTAACTATACACTAATTACTTTTTTTTATTTAACTATGAATCATATATACAACGCAACGCTTAACTTCCGATTCCACTATATTTATATATAACTTTCTAGGTCACGTGACCAAATTCGTCACAAACTGTATTAATTAATATTTTATTAATTTACACTGTTATTGTAAATTCAAAAACATTAAATATAAATAATGCCATCAGAGTATAAAACTGATTGTCAATGAACTCGAACATGTCTCAGCACTCGAACAGTCGATTACACCAAGATATCTAAGATTGAAAGCGGAAAAGAAAGGGTTACTTCGACCTAATCATGTATCTAGCTTGCTACTTTGAATTTAATTGAAAACTAACTTTTAAGGAATTATAATTCTCAATTATACATGAAATTAATGTTAATACATGAAATAGATTTACAATTTTTCTTTAATTATCTTATGTCCGATTATATAACATTCTGGGCTAGTTTGCACATCTTTCTTTTGAAATGTTACAGCAGCATAGTCAGCTGTTTAAGATGACGTCATATACCATAGAGAACATATCGTTCATTTGCTGCAACAACGTCATAACTCAAAAATCACGATATTTTAGTTAATATCACAAGAGTCTTGGAATGACAATATTTCAGACTTCAAATGCTTCTCCTGAAAAATCGTGATTTTTTAGTTATGACGTTGTTGCAGCAAATGTGCGATGTCATATGAGTGGGAGTACTTTTTGGCGTGGGTGGGCTGATGGGAGTTTCTATAGTTATATTTTATAAAATTTACGTTTTTACAAAATAAATAATCAAATAACTATGATATTATGTTTGTATCTGTCTAAATTAGGGTTTTTAATTTGTTTACTGACAAAAGGCATTTTTCTATGGAATATAAAAAGATCTAAATTTATTCTGTATAAACTAGAGACAGGATTTTGACCGTGCTCTATGATTTTGATCTCCGTTTGATCTTTTTCTACTATAACATGTACTATAACCACAAAGCTTGCAGTCAACTAACACTAGCTTACTGCTGTTGCAGTGTAGTAAATTAAAGAAATTATTTCCGAAGGCAATAATTACTATGCCTCAATCTCTCCAATATAAAACAACATACTTTTTTCTCTTAACTAATATCATAGATCAAAAGAAAAGTGCCGATTGTCTAGAAAAAGTGGGAGCCTTAACCTCCTACTACCCCAAGGGCCTCCGGGCCTGTTGTGGGATCACTTTACTTTACATTGTTAATTCCCTAGCATCAAATGCTACGAACCTTTGGTCGATCACACAAATGGTGATTCATTGTGATCAGTAGTATCAAATTCAATACCTTCAGAGCTTCAAGTTCATGTTTTTTTTTTTTTCATTTCCAACTGCAGTCTCTAGATGGCAGCTTCAATTAAAGGGCAAAGCTTGGTTGAGACCTAAGGTATCACATAAAGTAAAGTGATCCCACAACAGGCCTCAGGAGGCCCTTGGGGTAGTAGGGGGTTAAGGCTCCCACATTTTCTAGACAATCGGCACTTTATGTCAGCCGGGTTGTCAGCCCTGCGTGACGGCCGCCTTTACCCCCAGAACAAGCGTCTGGTACTCATTTCCGTTAGAGGCTGAGTCGACCCCAGGGCCATAGTGCTGCCAGAGGGTTTGGGTCAGTTTAAAAATCCTGACCCCAACGGGACTTGAACCCTCGACCCTCCGGCTTGTAGCTCAGTGCCTTAACCACTACGCTATGGCGTGCCCCAAGGTATCATATATATCCTTCATAAAACCTCCTTACATGCCCCCACCCCTAAAAAAATTTTTTTTTTTTTCCCTTGAAAATTTGTTATTTTGTCTCCTATGCAATTTAATACAGGAATCTGGTGCACAACCTAGCGATTAAAGATTTTAATTGTAATATCAATTTAACTGCAACATTTTCAATCTCGGTGCCAGGAGAGGTGGTGGTATACAATTTTTAATCACTAGATTGTGCATCAGATTCCTGCATTAAATTGCAAACCTCCTTGCAGTGCATGTGTTCAAAAGGCATGTGGTGCTGTTGATATCGTCCATCAGATAGAGGTATTAAAGCCTGACACACCCCCTTGGTGCTTTACTACAGGAGTAGACTACGTGCCAACTTCTCCCTTCTCTTCATCACCTGCCTCACACAACACACTTTACACTACACTCATCCTACACTCCTCTTTGTACACAATACAACAATACATCATCTATATTTGAAGAGAAAAATATGTACTGAGACTAGGGTTTGAACCCAGGACCTTTCTATGTGAATGCTCTACCAACTGAGCTATCTGAGAAACTCAAATCTAAACACAAATTTGTCTCTTATATTCATTGTTAATTCCCAAGCACCAAATGCTATGAAACCATTGCTTCAATCTTGCAAATGGCAGCTTCTTTATTTTTCGTGTTGAGACTTGAAAGTAGTTTTGAAGTTCCTTGCGACAGGTTACTGGCCCGACGCTAAGTAGTCCAGTGGTAGGGCTGCTACCTTTTAGTCTCTGGACAGAAATTAGGATACTGCATTTACTCTGTACCCGATGGAACGGTTATACCGCCGTGACTCGGTCCTCAGAGCCTCGTTTGTGAAAACGGGTTGTATCACGAGAAGGTGAGGATGAGAATTGGGTAGGAGAGGTTATACACACGTCACTACCCCTTACAACCCTACTTTATTAACCCATTCAACTCGTATGACGTGACGTCCACGTGTGCTCTAGTGAGGCCCAGTCTTCGAATGACGTGACATTCACGTCAAGTGCACGAGCTCACATATTTTGTAATAACTTCCAAACTACCCCATAGATGTCTAATGTGTTAGCTTTGCTAGGTTCCTGAGAGAAAGCAAGTTGGACGACCCGCTTTTTTTGTAAGAATTCGTGAAATTAGAAGCTGTCTGTTTGTTGGAAATATGTAGAAGAAATTTGTAGTGCTAAGTCTTTGAAATGGCTAAGAGGGTGTGTGGTGATGATCGTGACGGGATTCTGAGTTTATTAGAGTTTTGTCCTCGAAACATTAGACAGAGCACCGACAGGAAAACTGAGGAGGGTAAAAGGGCAAAGACCTAGGGAAGAGAAATAAAAAAAACCAAGACTCTGCCTGAAGTACCAGTATGCAAGGCGTTGACTTGCAAAACCAGATCACTGCCCTTTTTTCTATAATGCATTGCACTGTAAAAGGATACAGAAAATTATTTTTCTATTTGCTGGGCATATTTATGTTTAACTCTTTTGTGGTCTACAATAATTTCGTAGATAGCAAGACAGCATATTCGACCTTCAGAATAGCTGTCACCAAGCAGTTATTGGAGACAATTCAGCTGCCATCCTACAATGTGACAGCCCCCCCCCCATCATCAAGTACAACCCCTGTCAGTTTACAGGCAAGGAACTGGGCTATCTTTCCATTGTAAATCCCCAACACAGACAATAAAAAGAAACCCTACAAACGTGTGTTCAAAACTGAACAAAAGAAGTGATAGTACATTTCAGTGCAAAAAGTGTGAAGTTGCACTTCATGTCCCGGAATGTTTCGAGATTTACCACACCAAAATATGACTTTAGGCAAGTACAATTATTCAGAAGCCTTCACTCAAATTTCTAAAGAAAAATATTTATTAAATTCCATTCTATGAGCATTTTTGTGTTTGCATGTAAAGAGCATGTCTTGTGTGGCCATTTAAATCTGAGTGGAGGGGAAAGTTAGTAGGCATTTAAATAAGAGTCCATTGGGTTAAGAAGAATTTTTTTTAATTGGGAATTTTATATTAAATTATAAAGCCAGTTTGACCTCTTTCAATGTTTTTAATATTCATTTCATACATCTCAATTATGGATAAATCATAGTTGAAGAGAAAAATATACGTTCGGACCAGGGTTTGATCCCAGGACCTTTCTATGTGAATGTTCTATCAACTGAGCTATCTGAGAAACTTCAATCTAAATGCAAATTTTTCTCTTGTATATACTGTTAATTCCTAAGCACCAAATGCTACGAAACCATTGCTTCGATCTTGCAAATGGCAGCTTTTTATCAACAAGACCTCATTTTTTTATAACAGTATAGTAATTCTGCCCGAGGGCAGGTCCTTCACTGCAATCATAGCATTTTCATGCTATGCTTGCAGCTTTACTACGGAATTTTAGGTGTGGTAGCTTCCCGTTGCTTTCCACACTGGTGAAGGATGATGATGATGATGATAATGATAAGGGTGATGATGGCCAAATGATTTTGGGGACCATTTGGGCCTTAAAGTTTTCCTGACATTTGTCTTACAGGTGAGGAAAAACCCCGATAAAAACCTCACCCAGAAAAACTGCCCTGACTGGGGATCGAACCCGGGCCCGCTGCGTGACAAGGCAGCACGCTACCTCGAGACCACAGCAGTGGACTCAACAGTGTATATAAGAGTATAATTTGCATTTAGATTGGAGTTCTCAGACAGCTGAGTTGGTAGAGCATTCACATAGAAAGGTCCTGGGTTCAAACCCCAGTCTGAGCATATATTTCTCTCTTCAAATATAATTTATCCATCATTGAGATGTATGAAATGAATTTTTTTTTCAATTCCATCTGTTTGTAATTCGACATTTCAGGTATTCTCTCCTGGCATTGGCATATTATAACCCACTCCTGAGGTTGGAGTGCCTGGAAGACGGGGTTATGCTGCCCCAATGATATGATGGGTGATGACGATGGGTAATGATGCGCCAGGAGAGGCCTTAAACCTAAACTTAATCTAATGAGGTGAATATGATATTGATGATGATGATGGCCAGATGATGTTCGGAGACTGTTTGGACCTTAAAGTTTCCTGACATTTGTCTTACAGGTGAGGAAAAACCTCAACCAATAAACTTGTCCCGAGCGGGGATCGAACCTGGGTCTGCTGCGTGACAAGGCGCACACTCCTTGAGACCACAGCGGTGGACTGAAATGAATAATAAAAATATCAAATACATAATACTTAAAGTGGTGTATCCAAGTGGCAAGTAAATTAAAAATATACCATATAAACGTCTGCTATCTGCCCAGCGCATAATCTGAAGCATGTAAAGTGCAATGGATGGCATTAGAACACACACACACACACATATAAACACAACAGTATTTTTACCACATCTTGTATTTGCAACTTTGTTCCTCTAGAAAATATGATATGAATATCATATTTGGAAGGTTGTGGGTGCATATATGAGAGGAGAAGGCTAGGCTATTAGCTATGGTTTTTTTATGAGTCATGAGGGATGGATTTTGATTAATGAACTTAATTTCATCATTAAACACAAATTCTTTAAAAATTATAATCAGTTAATTCTACAAAATACATTACTATACATTATAACAGAAACAGTCTTTTGTTGTATGCACATGATATGATCTCAGAAACAGATTTAAATAACAATGAAGAAAAGATAATTTGATAGAAGCCACGTGTAAACAGTTATGATCAGATTCTCTGATGTTTATGTGTTCTCTATGTTTTCAATAACATACTTAATATAGGCTTTCTATTTTACAGCAGTTTGCCCTTAATTTCTGCTTTCCAGAGATGTCCTTCTTGCATATCCCGCTTCATCATGGCATCATATATTCCCTCATACCATGTTCTTCTGCTTCTCCCCTTCTTCCTTCTGCCTAGTACCATTTAGGCCACTGTTCATCCGACATTCGTTGTACATGTCCATACCACTGTAAAGCTCTCTTTGTTATCCTATCGATAACAGTTTTTTGTGCATCCATTCTTGTCTGATATATGTATCTCTAATATGTTGTAGCCTGGATATTCTCATACTTCTCTGTAATCCATCCATTTCTGTTGCCAAGACTCTTTTCTGCATCCTTTCATTTATTGTTCAGCTTTCTGATCCACTTTCTATTTTAAAATACAACAGGAAGTAACATTAAGAGGTTTGTTTAATAATTAAAACATTTTTTCTGTTCATTCTTACCTCTTATAGTTGTTTTGTCGAACATATGTTTCAAGGCTTCTTAGCCCCATCGTCAGTGATTACAGGCTGAATTTTCTCATGTTGTCGGCCCTGATTCTTGATTCCTGCTCTCTCTGCCTCTGTTCCAATGATTTACTCATTCTTGATTCCTGCTCTCTCTGCCTCTGGTTCAATGAATTTACTCATTCTTGATTCCTGCTCTCTCTGCCTCTGGTCCAATGAATTTACTCATTCTTGATTCCTGCTCTCTCTGCCTCTGGTCCAATGAATTTAGTCATTCTTGATTCCTGCTCTCTCTGCCTCTGTTCCAATGATTTACTCATTCTTGATTCCTGCAGGAAGAAGAAGACCAGGACGTCCACTCAAAAGACTTCTGGATGGTGTTTCTCTTGAGGCCGAAACAGGTCAACAAATGGCCTAAATTCGTGAATGTACTATGATGATGATGATGATGATTCCTGCTCTCTCTGCCTCTGGTCCAATGAAATTACTCATTCTTAATTCCTACTCTCTCTGCCTCTGGTCCAATGAATTTACTCATTCTTGATTCCTGCTCTCTCTGCCTCTAGTCCAATGAATTTACTCATTCTTGATTCCTGCTCTCTCTGCCTCTGGTCCAATGAATTTACTCATTCTTGATTCCTGCTCTCTCTGTCTCTGGTCCAATGAATTTACTCATTCTTGATTCCTGCTCTCTCTGCCTCTGGTCCAATGAATTTACTCATTCTTGATTCCTGCTCTCTCTGCCTCTGGTCCAATGAATTTACTCATTCTTGATTCCTACTCTCTCTGCCTCTGGTCCAATGAATTTACTCATTCTTTATTCCTGCTCTCTCTGCCTCTGGTCCAACGAATTTACTCATGGCCATGTACAGAGAATAGAAGAAGAAAGATGGCCAAAAAATATATACCAACGGTCACCCCCTGGAAGAAATAAACATGGCAGACCAAGATGAAAATTTAAAAGTTTTGTCAGAATTATAATGGATTATAGGAATTTGGAAGAAGGAGATTGGAATGGTAGTAATAAATGGAAACTGAAGACAGCAAACCTGTAAGTGGGGGAAAGCTGAAGAAGAAGGTTATGTTCCGGAAGAAGAAATCCCAATTACTATCATCCTATACTTTTTTACTACAGTGCAGAGACGCTGGATATATACCCAAATTCCTACAACAACGGAGGACTTTTAGATCTAAAAAAGCCCATCGCATATACGACCGTACAGAACGTGCTCTACTCAGAGAACGCATCCAACAAACACGGAAGGAGTTAGCAACCAACGATGCAGAACTCTTTACACTTCACATAACAATCAGTAACAGCATTCCTTACCATGATTGGAACAAGATCGACAGCATTACATACAACTCAAGTGAAGCAACCATGTTAAAGTCTACTAGAACGCAGATGAAGAAATTCGACTTTCTAAAAATGCAATCGCGACCCTTACAGCAATCAGTCGGTCTACAACATACCGTAACAAACCTGTCATCACGCACGCTGTCAACTGAAGAAACATCTGTACTATCAAAAGGAGGCAACTACGCCATCACACCCACATCAATACCTGTAGAGGATATTATCTCTAACATCGAGGCAAGCATCAAGAATCTCCCCTTGCAAACAACTGATGAAATTCGTTATGAAGCTGCAAGAATACTCCGTCGCGCCCAAATTTTCCGGAAGGTTATGTTCATTTTTATATTGTTCAAACACAATGTGAATGTGGCTTCTATCTAATTACCAAACAAAAACTGAAGAGTGAGGAATGAAGAGGACACAAACTGTCACAATGTTTATGTTAGTAAAACAAACAGCTGATATCAGAAGAGGTGACGGGCACTGCAGTTTGTGAGGAGTAGAAGACAAGAGATGGCTCAGACGTGACGGGCATGTTGTATTGTTCTGGTACTGCTGACTTCTGTAAACACAAACAACAGTAATCAGAATTACAGTCGGAAGTAACACTATGAGGAAATTTACAATTTATAAATTGAATCGGTTAAATGTATTATCATCTCACATCATAAAGTTCCATGTCATCAAAGCTACTGATGATGGAGATATAGCTCCGAAACTGCAGTCTAGAAGAAAAAGGATATGTGGTGAGGTATTAAAAATATTAATTTAATTTTTAAATTATCAAAATATTTGTTCAGGAAAATGTAAAATGTATACCGACTGAGTATGAGATGAGATGAGATGAGATGGCTCAGTCGGTAGAGCATTGGCCTAGAAAGTCAAAGGTCCTGGGTTCAGGTCCCGATCTAAGAGTATAATTTTTCTCCTCAAATATTATTACAAGGATGTTTGAGATTGGTAAATTTTACTTAGAGGCCTCTTTGTTCAGGCTTGAGAATTTTTTACTAGCCTGAAAATCTTCATACTTGGGACCACAGCTTAAAGTCTCTCCCAGAGGACTTGATCCTTGGATTTTTACATGCTAAAGAATCCATCGACCACAGCTGGGTTTGAACCCATGGCTGATGGAACCAGAGGCAAGGAGCATAACCACTAGTCATGAGATATAATAAAAGATCATTATCATCATTCATGCAAGTATTAGGCCGTGTGGCCTGTTACGGTCTCAAAGAGGAATTTCCATCCAGCGCTTTTTTGGACGTCCCAGCGATCTTTTGCCTTAGGGGCAGTAGCGAAGTATGGCTTTTGGAATTCTATGAGACGGCATTTGTTGAAGATGGACTTTCCAGTTGTTTTGGTAGTTTTGTATATGGTGAAGAATGGGTTCTACATCCAACTCTTCCATAATTTCCTCATTTTTTTATGGTCCCACTTTGTGTAGCCTGCTATCCGGCGCATAAATCACATCTCATTTGCTGTTATTAGGCTTTCATCTCTTCTTTGTATTGTCCATGCTTCACTACCATATCTTAATACTTATAATGAAACATAATTAATTAATTTCTAACATTTTATTATTAGAACAAATCCTCATCCTGAAACTTTCTAATACAAATAGAAAAGTTAAAAGACAATAAAATTTTGTACCTGTTGTGGCAGTCGTCCTCAGGAAAATTTTATTGTTTTTTAAATATTTAACAATAAGCTCAATAGAACAAAGTGTTTTTTTAAAAGAACAAATAGACTCACAATTTTTTTCTGATTTGCGAGACAGAATGTGCACAAGGAAGAGCGCTGCATACCGAGCAGTTGGTGGTCCTGGGGATGTGACGCCGGCCTTAAACATGGCTGTTCCACTGGACCTGCCAACATAAACTGTTAGTCAACTTGTGTGTATGGAACTTGTTGATGCACATAAACTCATGCAGGAAACTGTACCTGCTAGCAGTTGTGTGCCGAGATGTGAGATGTAGCTGGAAGCTAGACGCAGTGTTTCAATTTTGGAAAGTTTTCTGTCAGCTGGTTCGGTTGGTATGAGTGTACGCAGCATTGTGAAGGCAGAATTCACACTGAAAACACAATAGTTTAAAATCAGCTAAAACAAGTTACAAAATTCACAAATTAAAAACAACTGCAATACGGAACTAAGCAAATACTTCAGCAAGTCAAATGTATGTTCTGTTATTCCTGTTTTTTTAAATATTGTTACATGTCGTGTAAACGGCGTTTGAATTGCGCGGGTGAGTCGCCCCTAGTGAGTTAGTGACCCGCAGAGCCGCTTGAATCGTCTGGAATGTGTTGCCAGACCTTTCTACCAGCGTCCACTTCCCCTTGGAGAAAGATCGGAAGCCAGCGGTTTCTGGGCTTCGAAGTTGCTCCAAGTTATTACTAGAGCTTTCCTCCCCGCTTATATAGAAGGCCGGCCAGTCAGTTTTTGCGATAGTATCATGCTGGACGGCGAGGAGTTGAATTGGAAGCTAGACTGCGAGGAAGTATTGTGTCTGCAACTGTGTTAGAAGTGTTTATCTGATTAACGTTATAAAAATAATAGTTGCGAAAGAAAATCGTATTTGAAGATTTAGTTATAATTGTGGAGGAGGAAATAAAGTGAAAAGGAGAATTTTATATAACAACTGTGTGTTTATTTAAGTCGAAATAAGTGAAAGGAAAACCCCGTGTCATCAGCTACAATATTTATCTTTCATTAAATTATATGTATCTACTTTCGTTTTGCGCAAACAAAAATGGTGGCTAGAAAAAAGTAAAGTGAAACCAATACAGGCCTTAGGAGGCCTTTGGGGTAGCAGGAGGTTAAGCCTCAAACTTTTCTAGACAATCAGCACTTGATTTCAGCAGTGTTGTCAACCCTGCGTGACGGCCTCCTTTAACCCAGAACAGGCGTCCTGTACTCATTTTCGTTAGAGGCTGAGTCGACGCCAGGGCCATGGTGCCGCCAGGAGGTTTGAGTCAGTTTAAAAATTCTGGCTCCAGCGGGACACGAACCCTCGATCTTCCGGCTTGTAGCGTATTGATTTAAGCGCTACGCTAAGGTGTAACCCTCACTCCTAATTGTCAGATCTCATTGATTTTTTTTAGAATATTTTTCTCGTTTTATTTCAATACCGTATAACGAGTTTTGTTGCGAACATCGAAAATTGCGGCCGCTAGAGCGATTTTTAAATTTTCATTTCAAGCTAGCCTCCTCTCCTAATGGTGCGATTTTGTTGGTTAAAAACTCACCTTACTTTTCTCAATTGGTTGCTGTATGTCGAGTTTGGTTCCGAAAAAAAATTTCAGCAGTTAGAGGAATAACATGTATGTGCGTGTGTGTGTGTGTATATATATATATATATATATATATATATATACAGGGCAAGTCAAAATGTTGTGCAGGTTTTCAGAAATTTATTATGTGAAATGTAATGAACATATAATATTGTGAGACATATTGTATGAAAGGTAAACTCTCAAAATTTTTTTTTAAATATTCACAGATGTTCTATGTGAGCGCCTTTTGTTACACGACAGATGTCAAGCCGATATTCAATCTCCTGCCAAACTTTCTGTAGCAGTCCGCGGTCGATATCAGCAATGGCTGCTGTGATGCGGGCACGCAGTTCATGCAGTGTTGTTGGAAGTGGTGGTACGTAAACATGATCCTTTACAAGACCCCACATGAAGAAATCACACGGGGTTAGATCTGGTCAACGAGGTGGCCAATGAATGAGTTGTTGATCACCCTGAGATGCACAGCCTATCCAGCGTTGTGGTAAAGCCGTATTCAAATGGTCTCGAACACTGCCATGGTAATGTGGAGGGGCACCATCCAACTGCAGAATGAAATCTGGACTATCCGCTTCAAGCTGCGGAAGGAGCCATTGTTGTAGCATATCAAGGAAAACATGTCCGTTCACAGTACGTTCATGAAAGAAAAAGGACCCATAAACCTTTGCATGGGAAGTGGCACAAAAGACATTCACTTTCGGAGAATCGCGTTGATGTTCCAGAGTTGCATGGGGGTTACCAGTTCCCCAAATCCTTACACTGTGTCTATTCACTTTTCCTGAAAGGTGGAAAGTCGCTTCATCACTGTAAACTACCCTCTCATGGAACTCATTCTCTTCCATTAATGCGAGAAAATCAACACAGAAGGACGCTCGCAAAGCATAATCGGCGGGTTTTAAGGCTTGAACCAGTTGCAAGTGGTAGGGTTTCATCTGTAAACGTTTCCGGAGAATCCGCCATACAGTTTTTTGTGGTAGTTGAAGTTCTGTCGCTCCCCGGTAGGTGGATTTCTGTGGACTCCGCACGAAGCATGTGCGAACGCGTTCGACTGTCTCTTCACTCGTCGACGGACGGCCAGTCGATTTTCGTTTACAGATACAGCCTGAATCCCTAAATTGTGTGTACCACTTACGAATGGAACTCCCATCCGGCGGGTCTTTATCGTATCTGGTACGGAAATGTCGTTGAACACTAGTCACAGAGTTGTTTACATGGTAATCAAGCACACAGAAAGACTTCTGATCCCCAGTCAACGCCATTTTCCTTTACTGCTCTGCTGTTGACATCTTGCGGGTGAACGCGGAACTTTAGAAGTGGACAACTAAACTTTGAGAGTTTACCTTTCATACAATATGTCTCACGATATTATATGTTCATTACATTTCACATAATAAATTTCTGAAAACCTGCACAACATTTTGACTTGCCCTGTATATATATATAGTAATTCTGCCCAAGGGCAGGTTTTAACTACAATCATAGCATTTTCATGCTACGCTTTGCAGCTTTACTAGGGAATTATAGGTGTGAGCTTCACGTTGCTTTCCACACTCTGAAGGATAATGATGGCCGGATGATTTTCGGGGACTGTTCGACCCTAAGCTTCCTGACATTTGTCTTACAAGTGAGGAAAACCCCCGAAAAAACCACCCTGGAGCCTGTCCAGGCCGGGAATCGAACCCGGGCCCGCTGCATGTTACTGTGGTGGACTATAGATATGGTGTGACAGGGCTAGAAGACCCCTTGGCTTACCAATCCATTCGGCTGCTGATCTCACAACCTCACGTGTAGAAGATCTTCCATCCAGTATAGGAGCGACATGTGGTCACCCAGCAGTTGAATCTTTCTTTATCAACCCGGGGGAGCTACCCACGTAGCTACCTAAATTCCTCGCGATGCTGGGTTGGTACCAGTCCCTACTGACCGACATTCCATCAGAAATTCCTGTCGTCCGTGGATACACGAACCAGTGCATGTTCCGTTGCTCTGAACCAAGGCATGATGCTTTAGATAGTTCGGCTACGGCGTGGTTCTACATATATATGATCATTTTCGGCATCTAGTAAGTGAAATCGATGGAGATTTGTGATTTTAAAAAGCTATTCCATGAGAACAACAATATCTAGTATCGTTCAGAAATCACTATCTCCAGAATACACTTACGTGCTAATTTCAGATTTTACAGAATTTCGAAGGTACAAAGTTGTTATTGTTCTTACGAAAACATTTTTATTATATATATACTAGAAGTCCCGGCCACGCGTTGCTGTGGCTAAGGTATACGGTACGTTAAAAATTTAAATTAAGTTGCTGTCTTTCAGCCAGATTACTTAAAACTAATACTTACACACGAAATTAATAATATTGAAAATAAAATAAACACTGAACACACTTAAATTATGAAATAATCAATATTTGTAATTCAATTGAAATTCGCGGTTGCAACAAAAAGCACAGCCACGTGGATCTCTCTTTGTTAAATAATAAACCAATTACCTTACTAAATTACCTTACTCCGCCATCTGTTAGAATCGTATGGAACTCACAGATAATTACACCGCCATCTGTTAGAATCGTATGGAACTCACAGATAATTATAACTCTTTTGTTAAATAATTAACAAATAATTTGCAATAAAAAAATAATGCGACTATAAATTTAGTTATAAACTACCCTAAGTCTCAAGTTGGATCAAACTGCACCCAGTGTGCAAAATTTTATTAAAATCGGTTCAGTAGTTTAGGATTCCATCGCGGACAAACAACGTGATACGAAATTTTTATATATTAAGATATATATCGATCCTTCTTAGTACACACCGAAAAAATTTATTCTGGAAATGCATGCTATTACGCATTACAGGGACTCTTATCGTCCCAAATTCTCTCAAAAAACGTTAAACTGAAAATATCCATCCATCCATAGCAATTCTGCCCGAGGGCAGGTCTTTCACTGCAATCATAGCATTTTCATGCTATGCTTTGCAACTTTACTAGGGTATTATAGGTGTGGTAGCTTCCCGTTGCTTTCCACACCGGTGAAAGATGATGATAATGATAAGGATGATGATAGCCTGATGATTTTTGGGGACCGTTGGACCCTAAGCTTCCTGACATTTGTCTTACAGGTGAGGAAAACCCCCAAGAAAAGCCACACCTAGGAGCCTGTCCCGACCCGGGCCCGTTGCGTGATAAGGCAGCACGCTACCTCGAGACTACAGAGGTGGACTGCTGAAAATATATAAAACTGTTATTCTCCCAGTTATATTATATGGACGTCAAATAAGGACTCTTACTTTAAGGGAGGAGAAAAGATTACATATATACGGAAGTTCTTAGAAAAATGTTTGGACCAAAGAGAGATGAATCAGACAGTTGAATGGAGAAGACTACATAACAGTAAGATACATGCTTTTTATGGGAAACCAGATATAATAAGATCAGTTAAGTTTCATAGATTGCAATGGGCAGGATATCTGGTACAAATGGAGAATGAAAGGGGAGCACGGAAACTCTTTGTGGGAAAACCAGAGGGAAAAGTGTCCAGTAGATAGGCGAATAATGGGCTGAGAGAATAACATAAAGATCACGTAACTCACTCTTGCGTAGTCTCCCAGTTACATTATATGGATGCGAAGCATGGAATCTTACTTTCAGAGAGGAGAATATATTATCTGAATCTGAGAATAAAGTTGTTAGGAACAATTGAAATGAACAGACAGGCTCATGAAACACTGAGCTAGATGACCTTGATCTTTATGGGAAACCAGATATAATAACACCACTTAGTCTTGTAGATTGAGATGGGTAGGAGATATGGTATGATTGTGAATTGAAAAGGGGCACGGAGACTCCTAGGAAAACCAGAGGGAAAGCGACCTGCAAATAGCATAAGAATGAGATAGGAGAACAACACTAAGAATGATTTGAGAAAGGTAAATTATCTTCTTCTTGTAAGCCCGTGTTTCCCTTAACAGAGATTTTGGCGCTCTCCCCCTGTAGGGAATAATTTGAACCATATTAATTTAGTTACACTTGTTTTCGTATAGATGTCCTTTGAGTGGTCCGTGGTGTCAGCGTTCCGCCTCATACTGACATCTAGGAAACCAAGGTAGTACTAGGACGGGAAATCTGTAAACTTTGCTTAGAGGCCTTTCATTCAGGCTTAAGGATCTTTTACGAGCGGTACCCACGGCTTAAAGTCCCTCCCGGAGGACTTGCTCCTTGGATTTTTCCGTCCTAAAAAATCCATCGACCCCGGCCAGGTTTGAACCCGCGACTCTCGGGACCAGAGGTAAGGAGCATAACTACTAGTCCACCGCGGCCGATAAGATAAATTATACAGGGAATAAATAGAAAATATTAGTTTAGCATAGAGATGTATGGTCAGCTTTTATCCGCGGTCATGAAGCTAGAATGTTTCTTTGTTTTATTTTAGACTATAGTTCTCTCATTCATTGTCTGTCGGCTTCTTTTCTATGTTTTATCCTTGTAACATTTTTTTGTCACTTATGAACCGTGAATCCAATGATTCATCTATGTAGTATATCATTGTGAGCATTTTTAAATAAGCATTATTTATTATTATTGTCATAAACATCGACATACATTTTTTTTTGTCGCTTCAATAAATCCTGGAAGACGTTTCTAGTCCCCCGATGTTATTTTTTTAAATAATTACTGATTTTTATCGAAAGACATGCACAGCTGTGAGACATCTGTGGGCGATGACGAAATTTGTGATTAGAAAACCAGACGGCAGCACTGACTCAATGTTTACATATCCGGGTCCACAAAATATATGATTCCAAATTAACAATATTGTTTAATTGGGTATCAGATTCCGCGAATTCATAATTTAAAGGTTTTTTATATGGTGTTATGCATGGAATTTTGACAACTATCTGGGTAATGGACTCAAAATTAGTCAGCATAAACCAACAGCTTATTAATCCTTTGAGTTGTGTCCTCTTTATTCTTTGAACAACAGAGAAATTTGTGCATCTCTTTGTTTTGCGCCATTGTGAATTTCAATAGTACCTGAAAACTGTTTCCTTACCCGCACTCTTTGTGTCATTTAGATACATTCGAATAAGAATTTTAGGACACACAGGAAAAATAAATTATCCGACCCAAGGATGGACCCAGAACCTCTCACATGCAAATTACTTGCTTTAATTTACAAAATTATTTACATAAATTTATTTGCACAAAAAAATTGTTTTCATTAATTTTTTATGGCCACTTGTAATTTTTTTATCTATTTGTTCCACTCATTGAATTGGCTTTGCTTTGCTCTATAGTCTGTCTAAATCTATGACATTAATTAATGAGATTAATTCAACTGTGTACTCCAAGTCTTACTTTATCGAATATCCATTTACCATAATTCTTAATCATGTTATTCTTAAATAACTGTCTTTCTGTTTCTAGTTTTGTACATTCAAACAATAGATGATCTACGGTTTGTTCTGAGTTTGCGCATGTACACAAGGGACTGTCTTTTATTTTAAAACGATAGTAATAACGGTTTATTTTTCCGTGCCCTCTTAGGAAGGTAGTTTTTTTCAGTTTTTTTTTACTTACTTACTTACTCACTGGCACTATCGAACCCGTAGGTTTATGGCCGCACGGACATAGGCTCTCCATACATCCCTATCCTGAGCTAATGCTTTCCAATCATTCCCTGTATAATCTATTCCGATTGAGGGTCTTTCCACTTTTCAGCGGTTGCCCTTTTACCAGCCGGCTGCTGGCCCTTCACATCCACATGTGTCAATCACAGAGGTAGATGATCAACAGCCAGTGTAGGGGTGACATGTGGTTAGCATGTCGAGTCCCCCAGCCGTTATAGCTGATTCCTCAACCTGGAGCCGCTACTTATTGTAGCTACCCAATTGCCTCACGATGCTGGGTGGCACCGGTCCCATACTGGCCGAAATACCATGAGAAAATTTCTTCCCCCATGGAGACTCGAACCAGCGCAAGTCCCGTAGCTCTGAGCCAAGGCTTTCTACCTTAACCGCTCGGCTACGGCGCGGGACCCTGTATAATCTACTTCCCTCAGATCATAGTTAATGTTATTCTCCCACCTCATTCTTGGTCTACCAACTGGGCGTTTTCCCTCTGGCTTTCCTACAAGAAGCTTCCATGCAAGTCTTTCATTTCCCATACGGGCCACATGTCCTGACAATCACAGTCTACGAAACTTAACCTAATCTAACCTCACATAACCTCATTTAACCTAAACTAACTTCACCTAACCTCACTTAACATAACATAACATAACCTAACCTGACCCCTAGTAGCCTCCAAAGGCCATAACCGAATCCCAAGTGGCCCCCGAGGGCCTAACCTAACTCGAAGTGGCCCCCCGAGGACATAACATAAGCAAAAGTCGTCTCGATGGCCTAACCTAACACCAAGTAGCCCCCGAGGGCCTAACCTAACCCAAGTGGCCCCGAGGGCCTAACCAAACTCAAGTGGCCTCCAAGAGTCTAACCTAACCCAAATTAGCCCCAGAGGATCTAAGGTAACCCAAAGTGGCCCCCGAGGGCCTAACATAACCGAAAGTGGTCCCGAAGGCCTAACCTAACTTCAAGTGGCCCCAAGGGTCTAACCCTAACCCAAGGAGGCCCCGAGAGCCTAATCTTACCACAAATGGCCCCCGAGGGCCTAGCCTAACCAAAAGTGGCCCCGAGGGCCTAGCCTAACACAAAGTGGCTCCTGAGGGCCTAGCCTAACACAAAGTGGCCCGCGAGGACCTAATATAACCCAAAGTTATCCCGAAGGCCTAACCTAACCAAGTGGCCCCAGAGGGCCTAACCTAGCCCAAAGTGGCCCCAGAGAATCTAGACTAACCCAAAGTGGCCCCTGAATGCCTAACTTCACCTTAAGTGACCTCGAAGGCCTAACCTAACACCAAGTGGCCGCCGAGGGCCTAAACCTCACAAGTTGTCCCCGAGGGCCTACCCTAACACAAAATGGCCTCCGAGGTCATAACATAACCGAAACTGGTCCCGAAGGCCTAACCTAATACCAAGTGGCCTCCAAGGGCCTAACCTAACCCAAGTGGCCCCCGAGGGCCTAACCTAAACCAAACTGGCCCTCGAGAGCCTAACAAAATCCAAAGAGGTCTCAAAGGCCTAACCTAACGCCAAGTGGCCGCCGAGGGCCTACACCTATCACAAGTGGTCCCCAAGGGCGAAACCTAACACAAAATGGCCCCGAGATCATAACATAACCAAAAATTGTCCCGAAGGCCTAACTTAATACCAAGTGGCCTCCAAGGACCTAACCTAACCCAAGTGGCCCCCGAGGGCCTAATCTAAACCAAAGTGGCCCTCGAGAGCCTAACATAATCCAAAGAGGTCCCAAAGGCCTGACCTAACAATCAGTGGCTAAAGAGGGCTTAACCTAACCCAAATGGCCTCCGAGGGCCTAACTTAAACTAAAGTGGCCCCCGAGGGTCTAACCTAAACCAAAGTGGCCCCGAGGGCGAAACCTAACACAAAATGTTCGACGAGGGCCTAACCTAACCCAATGTGGCCCGAACGAAACCTAACCTAACTTAAACTTACCAAACCTAAACAAAAATCACTTATTCTAACCTAACCTCACTTAACGTAACCTAAACTAACCTCACATACCCTGACTTACCTAACCAAACCTTATATAATCTCACTTAACCTAACCTCACTAACCTAACCGAACGTAACCTCACTTAACCTAACATAACCTCACTTAACCTAAACTAACACCTAAACTCATTTAACCTACCATAACCTAATCACAAGTGGCCCCGAGAGGCTAATCTAAACTCAAAGTGGCCCCCGAGAGGCTAACCTAAACTCAAAGTGGCCCCCGAGAGGCTAACCTAAACTCAAAGTGGCCCCCGAGGTCCTAACATAACCCAAAGTCGTCCCGATTGCCTAATCAAACACCAAGTAATCCCCGAGGGTCTAACCTAACCCTAGTAGCTCCCGAGGGCCTAACCAAACTCAAGTGGCCCCCGAGGCTATAACCTAACCCAAAGTGGGCCCAGAGGGTCTAAGGTAACCCAAAGTGGCCCCTGACGGCTTAACCTCAACTCAAGTGACCCCTAAGGACTAACCTAACACCAAAGTGGCCCCCGAGGTCCTAATCTATCACAAGTGGCCCCCGACGGCGTAACATAACACCAAGTGGCTCCCGAGGGCCTAACCTAACACAAAGTGGCCCCCAAGGGCCTAACCTAACCCAAGTGGCCCCCGAGGGCCCAACCTTACCCTAAGTGACCCCCGAAGTCTAACCTAACACCAAGTGGCTTCCGATGGCTTAACCTAAATCAAGTGGCCCCCGAGGGCCTAACATAACCAAAAGTGGCCCTCGAGGACCTAACATTACCAAAAGAGGTCCCGAAGGCCTAACCTTACACCCAAATGGCCCCAGAGGGACTAACCTAAACCAATGTGACCCGAACAAAACCTAACCTAACCTAACCTCATCTAACATAAACAAAAATCACTTAATGTTGATTGGAGAACATGTTTTTTAATAACTCAGCTCATACAATTTCAAATTTATTTGAGACCACTGGTTTGGAATGAATTTTTCATTCATCTTCAGTCATGACTACAATTGTTAAATTCTCTGTTGATTTCTCCATGGTTACCTCTAGTGCTGCCATCTTTGGTTGGGTTTATGAATTTAATTTTTTTTTCTACAGGAATATCGAAGTTCATTGATAGATATTCTTTTCAATGAATATCTTCTCCCGAACTGTTAGCTCTAACGGTTTATCCAATTGTTTCAAAAGTTTTGCATCTCTAATAATTTTATGATGCTCTAATAAACTATGTGCAGAAATGGCTGATTTTTCAATTTCACAATTATTAATATTTCTAAAATGTTCTTTAGTACGTGTTTCCAAATTCCTTTTCGTTTTCCCTATGTATACTTTGCTGCAATCATTACAATTTATTTGATAAATTCCAGATTTTTTACTGTCTGGCATAACTTCGTAAGCAATAGTTAACGTAACTCAAGAGAAAAATCTCTAACTTAACCGGGACTTGAACCCAAATACTTCAGCTTTACGCACTGGTGCCCTACCAAATAACACAAGTTCAAATTTCTTATCATTCCTCTGAGGTTTGTAGACTACCCATGTTTAAAATGTGTGCACATATGTGTGTGTTTTCTAATGCCACCCACTGCACTCTACATGCTTCGGGGTTTCGCACTGGGCGGATAGACGGCGTTAATGTGGTCTATTGTTCAATTCATACGCCACTTCGGCAGACCACTTTACTTGGATGAAAGTATTCTTGTTTTGTGTAGAGTCTACAGAGAGGAGTGTAGAATGGGTGTATGTTTATGTTTGTGTAGTGTAAACTGTGTCGTATGAGGCGTGACGATGAAGAGAAGGGAGAAGGTGAAACCCGGTGTCGGCACGAACTCTACTGCTATCGAAAAGCTGCAATATATATATTGTTCAATGTCACCACATTGTCGTTTTCGACATCCTGGTATTCTCTCCTGGCATGACGCTATTGCAACTCACTTCTGAGGTTGAGGCGCCTAGAAGGCGGAGTTACGCTTCCTCGATCATTTATACACGATAGGTGATGTTGCTGATGCGCCAAGAGAGACCTTAATCCCAAACTTAATGTATTCGTTAATGATGATAGTGATAGCCAGATTATGTTCGGGAACCGTATGGGACTTACTACAAAGTTTCCTGAAATTCGTCTTACAGGTGAGGAAAAACCCCGGGAGGAAAAAAAAACATTACCCAGCAAACTTGTCCTGACCGGGATTCAAACCTGGGCCCGCTGCGTGACAAAGCAGGACACTACCTTCAGACAACAGCGGTGGACAGATTTGTAATATTGTTACTATTATTTCCACAGCGCAATTATCATTTTTATCTGTAATTTAATTATCTTTGTTGGAAACTCGGTATCTGTTCCAAGTAGTCTACTTCTTTTCTCTTCCCCTTAAAAATGACAGGGGCGTGGGGGGGGGACAGTCCCTGACAGAACCGGAAATTCTACAAGTGTTAACACATTTCTAGCCTCACTTCCCGTCACAACTCTAACCTCGTATTGTCAAATTTAGAAAAATCGAAAAAAAAAAAAACTTTTTTATTTTATTATTATTTGTTGGTCCACTGCTGTGGTCTCGAGGTAGCGTGCTGCCGTGTCACGCAGCGGGCCCGGGTTCGATCCCCGGTCGGGGCAGTTTTTCTGGGTGAGGTTTTTATCGGGGTTTTTCCTCACCTATAAGACAAATGTCAGGAAAACTTTAAGGCCCAAACGGCCCCCGAAATCATATGGCCATCATCATCATTATCATCACCATCATCCTTCACCGGTGTGGAAAGCAACGGGAAGCTACCACACCTACACAATTCCCTAGTAAAGCTGCAAGCATAGCATGAAAATGCTGATTGCAGTGAAGGACCTGCCTTCGGGCAGAATTACTATGGATGGATTATTTCTAGAGGGAAGCACGCAGTAGCATAATTGGTTAAGGCAATATGGTACAAACCGGAAGGTCGAGGGTTCGAGTCCCGGTGGGTTTTTTAAACCGACCCGAACCTTCTGGTGCCATCATGGCTCAGAGGTCAACTCAGCCTCTAATTGAAATGAGTACCAGATGCTTGTTCTGGAAGTAAAGGCGGCCGTTACGCAGGGCTTACATATCGGCTGACAAAGTGCCGATTGTCTAGAAAAAGTCTTCTTCTTCTTCTTCTTCACGGTTTAGGCTTCTTTACTAGCCTGTTCCGGATCCAAATTGCTCCTCTTTCCATCTTTTCTTTGGTCTTCCCAAACTTCTTCTTCTACGTGGTGAATAGCTGTAGTATGCTGCTTTTGGTATTCTATTCTCAGTCATCCTTGCCAAGTGTTCTTTCCAGTTTGTTCTGTATTTTTGTATTGTTGTGTTTAATTTCTGTACTTTTAGTTGTTGTCTTATTTCTGTGTTATGTTTTTTGTCTGTTCTTTGGTATCCTGCTATTGGTCTGAGGAATCTCATTTCAGCAGCTTGTATTCTGGCTGATTGTTGTGTTGTCTAGAAACAGTGGGAACCTTAACCCCGTACTACTATAAGGGCCTCCTAAGGCCTATAGTGGAATCACTTTACCTTTTTATAGGGACTATAATATATAAGGGACCACCGCCTTGTCACGCAGCGGGCCCGGGTTCGATTCCCGGTCGGGACAAGGTTCCTGGGTAAGGTTTTTCCTCACCTGTAAGACAAATACCAGGAAGCTTTGACGCCCAAACGGTCCCCGAACATCATCTGGCCATCATCATCAACCCACGGTCTAGAAAGCAACGGGAAGCTAAAAAAAAAAAAAAGAGTAAGGGTATCAGACTACCGACCTCAGGAGGCCCTAGGGGTAGTAGGAGGTTAAGGCTCCCACTTTTCTGGACAATCGGCACTTGATGTCAGCTGGGTTGTCAGCCCTGCGTGACGGCCATCTTTACCCCCAGAACAAGTGTCTGGTACTCATTTAAATTAGAGGCTGAGTTGACCTCAAGGCCATAGTGCCGCCACAAGGTTTAGGTCAGTTTAAAAATCCTGACCCCACCGGAACTCGAACCCTCGACCTTCCGGCTAGTAATGCAGTGCCTTAACCACTACGCTACGGCGTGCCCCAACCACACCTATAATTCTCTAGTAAAGTTGCAAAGCATAGCATACAAATACTGTGATTGCAGTGAAGGACCTGCCCTAGGGCAGAATACTATTAAATAGAATATAATAGAGGATGGCAAAAAGCTGTTAGTTTGTGCTGATGATGTAGTATTATTAGGTGAGATACTAGGGGGCAACACGCACACTCTATTCAGTAACACTAAGAAATTGGGGCTGTAAGTAAACATCAATAAAAATATATGTTCACGGAGAGAAATATATCAGCTCATACAATGGAAATGGACAGTTGATGACAAAATGAAGGAAATCTTGAAGTGGCTGAATTCAAATACATAGGAACTATATTTATAATTATGACCAGCCTCATGGGCTAGTGGTCAGCGTTCCTGACTACTGTTCATGTAGTCCCGGGTTCGATTCCCGATCAGACCATAAGAATTTTTCCTTAAAGGGAATTGTTCCTGTGGTTGCCCATGATCTGGAATTTAGGTTAAGAACTCTTCTGGCGCTTCATTGTCATTTATCAGCCATCATATCATCCGCCTTCCAGGTGCCCCAACCTAAGAAATGGATTACAATTCAGCCAATGGCAGGGGAGAAAGCCGGAAATGGCATAAAAGACAAGCTGGTGGCATTAGATAAAAATATATAATTATAGTGAACTAGATGGTCTTTATAGGAAGCCAGATATAATAAGAACAGTTAAGTCTCGTAGACTGCGAAGGGCAGGTCATGTGACACGAATGGGGAATGAAAAACGTGCATGGAAGCTTCTTGTAGGAAAACCTGAGGGAAAACGCCAGTTGGTAGACCAAGAATGAGGTGGGAGAATAACATTAACTATGATTTGAGGGAAGTAGATTATACAGGGAATGATTGGAAAACATTAGCTCAGGAAAGGGATATATGGAGAGCTTATGTCCGCGCGGCCATGAACCTACGGGTTTGATAGTGCCAGTGAGCGAATTAGTTTGGTAAGGATAGCTTATGTGTGCTCGGCCTTGAATCTCCGAGTTTGACAGTTAGTTAATGGATTAATACCAAGCAGTTCTCTGATTTTTGTAATTGTAATTCTATGTTGTCTGGTGTGGAGCAGCGGTGGGTATGTATAACAACTAATCTGTGGTAGCACGCTCCTGGGCAGTCCAGTTCCTGACGCTGTGTTTTGGGGTGGTCACGCCTCCTCTCTACACCGTCCAGGCAGACCACCAACGCCGCCAAAGAGCTTGTGATCAAGTGACTTAACCTCACGCCGACATCCACAAAGTAGCTTCCAAGGAGCCAGATGCAGCACACTGGACGAGGCTATGTCACTGTCATTTAGTAGTATCGTAGTAGTTGTGGAAGAAAGAAACCACAGCAAATGAAGACGGTCGATTTGATTTCCAGAAAAAAATCGTCTTATGTTTATCTATTTAAATTATGGTTGATACATCTCACACACAGCTTGGGATTAATCAATAGTAGTAGTAGTAGTAGTAGAGTAATAATAATAATAATAATAATAATAATAATAATAATAATAATAATAGATAGATAATCGGTTGATTAATGTCTTTGACATCGTCCGATTTCTAATAGCCAATATTGTCGGTCCATCCAATCTCCTGGTTGTAGATGATTCTCCTTCATGTATGAACATATTCCCTGACTCCAGGAGGTTTTAGGTCTTCCTCTGCCTCGTCTTCCCTCAGGTTTCCATTCCAAAACAGATTTTGGTAGCCGATCCTCTTCCATTCGCTGGACATGTCCGTACCATCTTAATTGCTGAGTTTTAATATAATCTAAAATAGTGTCTTCAATCTTCATTTTCTCCCTTATAACTGAGTTTCTAATTTTTTCTCTTCTTCAAATTCTTGCTGCCCTTCGTATAAAATCCATTTCCGTTGCCAAAAGGTACTTATTTGTTTTTGTTGTTAATGACCAAAGTTCTGCTCCATAAGTAATGATGCTTTTAACAATTAATAATAATAATAATTTATATACAGAATTTGAATGTTTACAAATCTTTCTGTGCCTAGTTTTATTTTTCTTCTCCACTCGTCTCTATCCATCCACTCCATGTCCTCCAGTCCTCTTGTTCTCATTTCTTGCATCCACGAATTTCAAGATCAATAATAATAATAATAATAAATCTCCAACACTTTTGATCGCAAGGTATTTCTAAAAACAGTAGTTGTCATTTCGACATTTCTGTGTTCTCTCCTGGCATTGGCGTAACTGTAATCTACTTCTGAAGGCGGGGTTACGTTGCCCTGATTCTATGATGGTGATTATGTTGATGATAGTGGTGCGCTCTTCATACATCCATATCCTGAGCTGTTTTTCAATCATCCCCTGTATAATCTACTTCCCTCAAATCATGGATAATGTTATTCTCCTACCTCATCCTTGGCCTACAAACTGGGCGTTTCCCTCTGATTTTCATACCAGATGCTTCCATGCACGTGCCACATGCCCTGCCCACCGCAGCCTAGACACTTGTTCTTCTCATATCTGGCTTCCTATACATATCAAGTAGCTCACTATTATATATTTTTCTCCATTCACCTGTCTGTTAATTTCTTTCTTGGCACAAAAAAAAATCCTAAGAACTTTATTCTCAAATACTCGTAATCTTCTTTCCTCCCTTAAAGTAAGAGACCATGTTTCGCATCCATATAACAGTTTCATATATTTTCAGTTTAACGTTTTTTGAGAGGAGTTGGGACGACAAGAGTCTCTGTAATGCATAATATCACGCATTTCCAGAATTAAGAGTGTGTTTAATTTGTGCATCTCATTCCTATTTGTGATTATTGTTCCTCCAAACTCCAAGCCTACTACCGGCTGCTGGTCTCACGTCCAGAGGTAGACAAACATAAGCCAGTGTAAGGGTGACATGTCGGGTCCCCCAGCCGTTATAGCTGGTCTCCTCAATCTGGAATCGCTACTTATTGTAGCTACCCAAATGCCTCACGATGCCGGGTGGGCACCAAACTGATAAAATTTCTTCCCCCATGGGGACTCGAACCAGCGCAAGTCTCGTAGCTCTGCACCAAGGTATCTTGCCTCAACCACCAGGCTATGGCGCGGGACAACTATTGTTCCTAGATACTTGAAATCAACCACTTCTTCAAAATTACCTTAATTTGTTATCCATATCCATTATATAACGCATATCTGTGTGAAAATATACTTAGTTTTATTGACGTTTACATCCAGTCCCAATTTCTTAGTGTTATTCAATAGTGTGTGTGTTGCCCCCTTGGTGCTTACTGGGGGGAAGAATAGGCTACGTGTTATCAACAGTTTTATAATCCCTTGATTAATCAACCCTTCTACTCTTACTATTATGAGGAAAACTGGACACACTAAGGCCATCTATCCTCCACATTCACAACCTATAGCATGACAGGTGCAGTGAGTGTGCATTAATAGACACACACTAGCCGCCACTGTTTGATAATAGTGTATAATTTGTTTTAAATGCAATGATTGCTCACCTGTGAGTTCTGTCCCGCTCACGGGCGTTCGCATGGTTCCGAGGTTTTACAGGGACCTCCATTGTAGCGCTCACTTGCACATCTGCCGCGGGTTTGTCTCTCGCTCGCTCAACGCACCAATTCCTTTGACTCCAAATAAGGCCGCGAGAGGAGCTTCTATCGCTAAGAATACGACATCTAGCGAATTCATTTGAAAATAACTTTTAATATGACACGCTGGTCATTACAAAAAAACGTAAAATTCTGGGAGAATAGTGTATTTTCCATTAAGAGAAGAAAATAAATTTCAACGTCAAATCACGAGTTGGGAACAATCTACTGCCATTTTCTCAGTGTGTTCTCCTTTCGGAAGTCGATTCCAAATATGTTCCATTCACCTACTGTATTTCATCCCTTAATTCACTGGCACCATGACTGAAAGGGAGAAGATATTGTCCGAAACCGCCGGTATCAAAGAAATTATATGAGGTGAGTCGTTAAAAATATGTTCTCATTAATGATATAACCTCATAATGTTTACTTCCCAATATTAACTTAAATATACATACATAGTAATTCTGCCCGAGGGCAGGTCTTTCACTGCAATCATAGCATTTTCATGCTATGCTTTGCAGCTTTACTAGGAAATTGTAGGTGTGGTAGCTTCCTGTTGCTTTCCACACCGGTGAGGGATGATGATGAAGAAGAAGAGATGATAATGGTGATAGCCATATGATTTTGGGGACCATCCTGACATTTGTCTTACAGGTGAGGAAAAACCCCGATAAAAACCTCACCCAGAAAAACTGCCCCGACCGGGGATCGAACCCAATTTAAATATAATGAATATATCATTTAGCTTATATTTTTAATGTGTTACCCAGATCCCATATTTTTGACCATGCACCCCATTCCCCCCTAAATTCTCAGATTTGAGACATCACTGAGAAGAATACTTTTTGTTTTATCTGGGTAGGACATTTATTCCTGTGAAGGCAATATCATTAAAGACATTCAAGCGCCTTAAAATAAAAAAGATCCACTGTGGTCTTACAAGAGAACTGACAACCATTGCATGCTGTAACCTACCTTAAAATTTCTCCCAGAGAAGCGTGGTGATGCACCAAAGTCATATCTAAAAAAAAAAAAAACATCTGCCACTTTTAACTGCAAGGCACAGAAATCAAAGCCAGAATTCTGCAATGGCAACCAAATGTGCAAAATAAATGGATGTACATGCTTGGGCAGAGCAGAGTGAGGCTGATGCGGTGCAGGTTGTGAGGGTTATCCAATCCACCAAGTCAGGAATTGTATTACTTTCCTGTAGTTTAAATGAGAGATTTGGCACTGGATTTTAGATCACCTCAGCTGTCATTAAATAGATAAGATACTTTCTACCTACATAAGATTGGTGACTATACCTCAAAGATGGGCTTAAAAATGCTGACAATTTTTTCTTCTAGATGTTTTTTTATTGTAGACTTAGATTGTTTTACGTACTGCAGAACTGACATGTTACCTGACTTCATCTGAGTTTGAAAGCAAACCACTCAGTATTTTATGAATTAATTCACTATCACTGTCAAACCAGATGTCCATGGCTCTGCAGACATATACCCTCCATACATCTCTACCTAAGCTAATGTTTTATAAACATTCCCTGTTGTTTTTATTATTCATTTCATACATCTCAATGATGGATAAATCATACTTGAAGAGACAAATTATACGCTCAGACTGGGACTCGAACCCAGAACCTTTCGCTTTCTAGGCAAATGCTCTACCTATTGAGCCATCTGGGTGAGTTCCAATCTAAATACAAATTTTTTCTTATACATGTTGTCAATTCCCGTGCACCAAATGCTACGATGCAGTGCAGATAACAGGTTGTGCAGGTTATCCAATCCACCAAGTCAGGAGTTGTATTACTTCCCTGTAGTTTAAATGAGAGATTTGGCACTGAATTTTATGCTTTGCTTCTATCGCCATTTGCAAAGATAGAAACAAAGGTTTCATAGCATTTGGTGCAAGGGAATTGACAACGTACATAAGACAAAAATTTTCGTTTAGATTGGAACTCACCCAGATGGCTGTTGGTAGAGCATTGGCCTACAAAGCCAAAGGTCCTGGGTTCAAGTCCCAGTCTGATCATATAATTTTTCTCTTCAAATATGATTCCCTGTTGTATTCACCTCTCTCAAGTCATTGTCTAATCATTCTTGGACTATCTTCTTGCCACTTCTCCTCTCATTTTCCTACAAAATTTTCTATGCCTCTCTTCATTCTCCATTCATGGCACATGTCCTGCCAATTGCAGTCTATGAGATTTAACTCTTCTTACTGTATCTCGTTTCTCATAAAGGATCACGTAGCTCACTGTTACATAGTTTTCTCCAATAACTGTCTATTCACCTCTATTTTGTCCAAACATTTTTCTCAAATACTTGTAATTTTTTCTCCTCCCTTAAAGTATAAGTTAGTGTTTCAAATCTATATACAGCAAACTCTGCATGTATTATCCGGTTTGCAGATTATCCGGGCATGACTCTTTTTACGATATTTTTTTTTTAAAATGAAGACAACACTGTATTGTATTTAGTATTGTTATGAAAATATTCTTTATTTTTAAACGTGCTGCTGCGAACTGCGCTTAGAAACTAGCACAATAATACTTCACTCACAACCTCCTGCCCTGATGCATTTAATGGTACCAACCAAGATTCTGAGAATACAATACAATTTCTGTTGTGAGAGTCTCTGAAAGCGATGTCCTTAGAGAAATCAACAACTAGAGAATTTCATCAGTGGAAGCCATGACTTAAGAGGGACAAGATATTGTCTGAAACTGCCGGTATCAAAGAAATTTGAAATTATATGAGGCGAGTCGTTAAAAATATGTTCTCCACTCACTAGTAATGATATAACCTCATAGTGTTTACTTCCCAATATTAATTTAAATATCACTGAAAGTTTGTTGTTACAGATTGAAACCACGGATATGCTGTGGCAGTGGGTTTATCGCTGGTAATAAGTGTGGATATCGGTGGTTACTAGTGCAGTTGTCAGTGGTTAAGACGGCCATTTTGAATAACTGTTGTAACCAGAGTCATGATGACAGGAAATAGTCCCACTTTTCTTTTCATATTTATGAGTAAAATAAATTAATGATAATTACGACTCGCACGTAAATACATTTAATATAACATTTTATGAATATTTGTTGCATTTAAGTTGTGTTAAAGTGGGTAAATACATTTCTGATCAACTTCCATGGCACCGAAAAACATAAATGGATTATCCGCGTTTTTCAAATTTCCATGCATATCTCAGTCCCAATTAACATGGATAATTGGGAGCTTGCTGTAACATAAAAGAATAACTATTTTATATATTTTTAGTTTACTGTTTTGTGAAAGAAGTTGGGATGTATAACAAGATGCGGTTTCCAAAAAGAGCCCTTGTATATTATATTGTATTGTTCCTATGTAATCTTATAAAACTAAACTCCAAGGCTGCTGTCCTCACATCCACACGTTAACCTTAGAGGAGGAAAATCATCTGCCAATCAGCTGTGACATGTGTTCAGTTTGTCAAGAACCCCAGCTGTTGTAGCTATTTTTCTCAACCTGGAATTACTACTTATTCTATCTACCCAAATTCCTCAAGGTGGTGGGTGGGCACCAGTCCCATACACTCCATGATACAATTCTAAAAGGGCCTTGGCCTACCAGCTGGTTGTTGGTCCTATATCCACATGTGTTAATCACAGAGGAGGATGATCAATAGGGTTATAACTTTTGTCAAATAAAAATATTTTCTGTGCAATGAATGGGTGAACTTTTGCTTAAAACCACTGAAAAAGACCTTCATTTCACTAAGCTTTAAGAAAAGGTCACCCTCAAATTAATATTAAATATTGATATATTAATCTGTCCACCGCTGTGGTCTCGAGGTAGCGTGCTGCCTTGTCACGCAGCAGGCCCGGGTTCGACCCCTGGTCGGGGCAGTTTTTCTCTGGGTGAGGTTTTTCCTCATCTGTAAGACAAATGTCAGGAAAACTTTAAGGCCCAAACGGTCCCCGAAATCATATGGCCATCATCACAATCATTATCATCATCATCATTCACTGGTGTGGAAAGCAACCACACCTACAATTCCCTAGTAAAGCTGCAAGCATAGCATGAAAATGCTATGATTGCAGTGAAGGACCTGCCCTCTGGCAGAATTACTATGGATGGATATAAATATATATGGGGTGACCTTTTGTTGAAGCTCAGTGAAATCTCTCTATCTATCTTCGGATTTTTACAGCTGCTGCCGTCTTCCCGTGCCAAACCTCCAAAGCCTACGGTTAACTTCGGTCTCCCTCTCTTCCTCCTCCAGTTCGGATGCCATTGATATATTTGCTTTGGCCACGCTCATCTTCCATTCTTAAGAGCTCAGTGAAATTATGGCCTTTTCCATTGGTTTTAAGTGAAAGTTCATCCATTCATTGCACAGGAAATATTTTATTTCACAAAAGTTCAAAAAGTTATAACCCTAATGATTATACACCAATATTGGGGTGAGATGTCAGGCCTAGAAGGGTCTTGTATTACCAGTCAGCTGGTGGTTTTATATAACATCTGCTATCACACAAGCAACGATCATCTGCCAGTATAGGGTTTTTCAATCTGGAGCACCTACTCATTGCAGCTATCCAAATACTACGAGAAAATGTCTTCTCCTATGGGACTCAAAACAACGCATGTTCCACTGTCTTCATAAATCCATTGACCTCAGCCAGATTTTGAACATGTAAACCTTAGAACTAGAGATGAACATCCCATCTTACTGTTGGCCAATAGAAAGAATGCAAGTGGAAGGATGTACATGAAACATCCAGTACGGTACTAACTAACCCTACATCAGTCATCAAGCGAGCATGTACAGTGTGATTCAGAAATATGGCTATACGTTTAATCACATTTTGTGACGAAAATATTATTATTAAAGGAAATATGATGTTATCATTGGAAAGGGAATCCTTCAAATTACAACAATAGAACATAACAAAAGCCAACACTAAGCAAGTCACTTTATTGCTTCAAACTGTTCACTGTTTAAATCCAAGCATAATTGGCAACGGTTTGGAAAGTCATTCATTGCGTTATGCTACAAGTTTAGAGGAATAGTTCTAATTTCTTCCTCAATCACTAATTTCAGCATGTCGACGTCTTGAGGTTTCCGGGCATAAACCTTCTCCTTCAAATAACCCCACAACCAATAGTCGCATGAAGCTTGGCAGGTTGATTTTTGTGGGCTAGCGCCGAATGCCTCCACAATTCTGTTCGTTGTTTCTGCATCCGTGCTAATGCGAGGCCTTCCATGAGGTTCGATTTTCTGCCTCCTTCCCGTTTCCAACAGTCATTTTCTCCACTGCCCCACAGTCGACGGCTGCAATGCTACGTTAAACTCACGTCTTGCAGCCTCACGATCATTAGCATACGTTATTGCCCATGCAGTCATTGTAATTTGCTGTTGCATATTCAAAGCCATTTTGACTAATGATGCAAGTTCTACACTGTTTTGTTTTATTCCATTGTTGTAATTTGAATAATTGCCTTTCCAACGGTAATTTCATACTTCCTGTAATGGTAATATTTTCATTATACAACGTGATCAAACGTATAGCCATATTTATGATTCACCCCATAAGTTGCAAGTCGTAATACACTCGAAGCCACAGCTAAAATGGGTCATTACAGAGTAGCCTCTCATCCATCAGCTGCATTCTTTTTGTTGGCCAACAATACATGAATTGACTACATAATTACTAGAGTCCGGATTTTTATGTAATATTAATCTCCAAATATGTAGTAAAAATAGTCAAAATATGTAATATTGCATTTTTATTATAAAGAATCAAAATTTATGTTTTAATAAAAAACTGTGTTATTTATTTGTCCAAGCTTTGTTTTTTTATGACGACATATTTTTCACTTAAAATTCACTAATTACAAGAATGTTAAGGTTAGTATATTTGAGGCGTTGCGGATACGAAGGGCGAACTCAACATTGTGACCCAATATTGAGTTTGCCCTTCGTATCCACAATGCCCCATTTATACTACCAACGATAAAGTAACAAACCATCCAGGAGCATATTCATGTAAAAAGATATAATGAATGTATTTTAAAATCATTAGAAAGTAACATTATGAGGTTTAATTTGGTATTTGTATTATTTAACATTCTTACCTCATATAATTGTTTTGTTGGACATGTTTCAAAGTTGTTGATCCATCGTCAGCAGGCACACAAAAAATTCCAAAAAATGTTCGGGAAATTAAACATCATATTTAAATTAATATTGGGAAGTAAACATAATGAGGTTATATCATTAATAGTGAGTGGAGAACATATTTTTAACGACTCACCTCATGTAATTTCAAATTTCTTTGATACCGGCAGTTTCAGACAAGATATCAAAGAAATTTGAAATTATATGAGGTGAGTCATTAAAAATATGTTCTCCACTCACTATTAATTAAACATCAGTTTAGCACCAAAGAATGATTATAGCCTAAAAAAACTTATGAAAACCAACAAAAATGAAAAAAAAATTGAAGATAAAAAATCAGGAATACATCAAATAAAATGTGCAGATTGTGATAAAGTATACATAGGGAAAACAAAGAGAAATTTAAACATTACAACTAAAGAACACATAAGAAATGTAAAAAAAGGAGAAATAGAAAAATATGCAGTAGCAGCTCATGTTTGGACAGAAAAACGCAAAACAGATCTAAATACAAAATTATTAAAACAGTTAGAAAATACCAATGAACTCACGATATGGGAAAAAATTTATATACAGAAGAACAAGGAGAAAATTTATGAACTTTGAAATTCCCGGAGAAAGGAGACTCATTACCAAGTTCTTTGGAACACAGATCCAGGGCTGACAACTTGAAGAAAAGAAGAAATCAGTTTGTGAAACTGCTGACGATAGAGCAACAGCTTTGAAACATATGTCCGACAAAACAATTATATGAGGTAAGAATGTTAAAAAATACAAACTCAAGTATAATGAATGTATAGTGAGTGGAGAACATATTTTTATCGACTCACCTCATATGATTTCAAATTTCTTTGATACCGACGGTTTCAGACAATATCATGTCCCTCTTCAGTCATGGCTTCCACTGATGAAATTCAGTGATTGTTGATTTCTCTAATGACATCACCTCTTGTGCTGCCATCTTTTGTTGGGATTATAAAATTTAATTACAAAGTTTATAATCCCAACGAAAGATGTCAGCACAAGAGGTGATGTCATTAGAGAAATCAACAATCACATAATTTCATCATCAGTGGAAGCCATGACTGAAGAGGGAGATATTGTCTGAAATCATTGGTATCAAAGAAATTTGAAATCATATGAGGTGAGTCGATAAAAATATGTTCCCCACTCACTATTAATGATATAACCTCATAATGTTTCCTTCCCAATATTAATTTAAGTATAATGAATGTATTTTAAACATAGGTCCTCAACCTAAATTAAGTTATAATAGGCTCTAATATTAATAAAAAAATATTAGAACAGAGCGGAATATATAACCTTACAGTTATTTTCATATAAATTTACTGAATGAAGATTTGTATTTTTTTAATTGCGGGATATTCCATATCCATATAAAACTAAAAATGGTTTGCATTGTGTTTCAATAAGAGGTAGATTTTGTCAGCAGGATTGACTAGAAAAAGTATAGTGATTCAGTGATATGACTATGATCTGTCAATCACACGAGCCTCCTAACAGAGTTCACAACAAATCATACACAAATTTTACCTGTTTTTTCTAGCACTGTACACAAATATTTTGTGAACTTACATTTGAATACCATTTTATGTAAAAAAAATGTAATATTCTAATACATAGTTTCTATACTATTTTTATTTTACATTACACCATTGAGGTTATATTTTTTATTATAAAACGTACACACCTTTCAAAAAGCTTCACAAAAGTATGATATATGGAATAATAAAGAAAATTGAGGAAGACGAAGTAGAAAAATATAAAAATAAAAAAGGTATATACATTTTATAATAAGAAATATGTAGTAATGAGCATAATATATATAAAAATATGTAACATCAAACTTGATTTATGTCAATCGTCAACATTTTCAGTTATTACGAAAGAACATGTCCAGGAAAAAATATGTAATTACATATGAATCCGGACTCTCACAAATGTTTACTAAAATAATTAACGAGGATTGGGTCCATATTTTATAACATGCCACTTTTTTACATTGTTTTTTTTTCTGGATTCTAAAAAGCAAATTATAGCTATAAAAATCAGAGCCCTAATGAAGATTGTCACTGCATCAGATGGCTGTGGCAAATAAAGAAGGGAAAAGAAATTTGATACACATCAACCAGGTAATAAACATAAAGAAAACCAACATGGGAGAGAGATGAATGGAAATAAATGTGAAGGGCTTCAACAGGATATGATCCAGCCAATCAGAAGACACGTTCTCGCTCCTGGTCCTGATGTACTACAAAATGGAGAAAGGAATCAATTTCTTGTGAGGGAATCAAGGAAACAAACCAATCATTTCTCAACTGTTTTATGTTGTCAAGAAATTCTTTAGAAACTGAAAATTGTTCCAATATTACAGAAACTAAATCATTACTTTTTATCTATCACAGAACAAATCCACCTTCAACAGTTGGCAGCACTGTTCCTAGCTCATAGAATTAATTTAACATATCTCAGAGAGTTAATTATATATTTAAGTTATTTTATAACTGGATATTTTAAATTAATTCCATGTCACTGTTAACAAATTTATAAAAAATACTTTAGAATTAAAAAAGAGGAAATATACCTAGAGGAAGACCAAGATCCAGATGAATGGAGTAACTCAAGAGGAGTGTTGAAAGGATTACTCGAAGTGCTAACAATTAAAATAAGCGAGCGAGAGAGAAGGGTACATCAACAGTCTTCAACATTGCAAAAATAAATAAATATTATAATTGTTGACAACTCTATTAACAACTTCATGATTAATGTTGCCTGTATTCATGTACTTGTCTCCAGGGATGAGATGAGATGAACCTCATACTGAAAATAAGAATTAAATGAATCGTGAATTCTTCTTACCTCATACTTCTATGTTTTTTTTAAACACAGCACTGCAGTATCAGCGACCATCGTCACCATCCTCAGCTGTTTTCACGACTGTCAATTTTTCCTTTTGCCAGTAATTATCCAAACTGCCATCTGGTGTTCTTTTGAAGGAATCATTTTCTAAACTGCCATCTGTTGTATTTTTGAAGAACTTTGTAATCAAGCTCGGATCGTCTGGAATCTCAAAGTTCATGGTTCTAGTATGGTTTTTTTTGAATATATATCTTTTCCCAAACTGTTAAATCCAAAGGTTTGGATAGATGTTTCAAAAGTTTTGCTTCTTTTTCAATTCTATGATGCTGTAATAAACTATGTGCTGCTATAGCTGATTTTTCAATTTCCCCATTATTTATGTTTCTGAAGTGTTCTTTTTTACAAGTTTCCAAGTTCCTTTTTGAAAGTCTGTGATATTAAAGGACTGTTGCTCAATTACAGGGGCAGATAAAATAAAATAAAATAGCTAACATGAGCACGGAGAAGATTTTGACAAAGGTAAACAAGATGAACCCTAACAAAATGGTGTCCTCGTTCCGATTCATCCACATGAGGGAACTGTCAACCATTGCATCCTGAATCCTACCTTGAAATTTCTACCAAAGAAGTGTTGTGATGTACCAAGACCGTGTCTAAAAAAATCTGCCGCTTTTAACTGTATCTCTCCATTTGTTCTGTACAGTATTACCCTTGTTTTACACTTTTCAAGGGACCATGGGAAAAATGGTGTAAAATAGGGAAAGTGTAAATTGAGGGAATGGAGATGACCTCAAAAATGTTGACCCCCCCCCATACTCTGCATCCATTTCTGAACATGAAAAAAAAAAACGCAGATGGGGATAATATACTACAGTATTACCCCTTTTTTACACTTTACAGAGGGAAAGTGGTGTAAAATTGGGGAAAGTGTAAATTATGGAAAACGAGGAGGAGCTAAAAGCCATGACTGAAGAGGGACAAGATATTGCCTGAAACCGCCGGTATCAAAGAAATTTGAAATTATATCAGGTGAGTCGTTAAAAATATGTTCTCCACTCACTATTAATTAGAGCTAAAAAATGTTTATCCTCACATTCAGCAACCATTCTAGAACATGCAAAAAAGCAATGACTGGGATAATATACAATATTGGCTAAATAATGTAATGTTTCTTTTAATTTAAAATAAAATTCTTTACATCTCACCTCATATCCTGTCTTTTATTTATTTAGAAGACAAAATATCAGGTGAGGTGTAAAGAATTTTATTTTAAATTAAACTTCATAGTGATATTCCTATAATAGTTCAATGTAATGAGTGTTTCGAACTGCTGTAAACATAAAATTACTTTATTTCTTTCACTTTCAACATTTAAAAAATAAACAACAAGGAGAGGTTCAGCAAGCAGCCTATGAATCTTTATTGAGAGATTTAAAAAAAAATTCTTTTGCCATAGAAGTACACGGGTTGGATTTCAGAAATGTTTTTCTGAGCCAACTTAATTGACTCCAACATGCTCTGCTCTTTATCGATTGTACAAAAGCCAGCTTTGTTGGCTCATTAAACTTGCTTGGCTCCTTATTGATTGTAAAGCAGCCAGCTTCGTTGGCTCAATGAACTTGCTCTGCTGTATATCGATTGCACAAAAGCGTGATAATCAATCAAATAAATCGAATATCTTCAATCTTGAACGCTGAAGATCGACGTGATGTGACGTAAATTGTGGAAAACAAAATTTCAGAAACATAAAAGCAGGGTTTTTAAAACATTGTGAATATAGAGAAACTGAAGGGACCTTTAAAAACGTTGTAAAAGGCGGGAATGTAAAAGCGGGATAATACTGTATTTAAATTAATATTGGGAATTAAACGTTATGAGGTTATATCATTAATAGTGAGTGGAGAATATATTTTTAACAACTCACCTCATATAATTTCAAATTTGAAATTATGAGATGAGTCGTTAAAAAAATATGTTTTCCACTCACTATTAATAATACTGTATTTTTAACTAAATGTGTGTATATGGGGATAGATGGCTTAATGTGGTCTAATGTCAATTTACGCACTACTTCGGCAGACCACTTTACGTAGATTATGTATTTTTGTATTGTGTACAGCGAGAAGTGTAGGATGAATGTATGTTAATGTTTCTTGAGTGTAAAGTGTGTTGTGTAAGAGACGATGATGAAACTTGTGCCTACTCGTTTTGAAAAACATCAAGCAGGTTGCTAGGCTTAACACCCCCATCCAACGGACAAATTGCTATCAACACTACCACATGCCTTGTCAATATATGTATTGTGGAAAGGTTTGCAATTTAATGCAGGAATCTGGTGCCCAATGCAGTAATTAAAAATTGTACACCACCACCTCTCCTGGCACAGAGATTGAAAATTTTACAATTAAAATCTTCATGTACAAAAAAACACCAGATTACGTTTATATAACACTTTGGCTAGACCAGTGTTGACCTATGGTAGTGAAGCATGGACACTAAAAAGACAATATGAAAGCAGAATAAACGGCTTGCAAAATGAGATTCATGCACAGAACAGCGGGTTACACCAGATGGGATCGGAAAAGAAATACCGATATCTTAAAAGAATTGAAGACTATGCCAATTTTGGAATATATTAAACAGTACCAACTAAATTAGAAACACCATCTAGAAAGAATGAGTTCAAATCGGATCCCCAAAGCTGTTTATAATTATATATCATCTAGAAAGAATGAGTTCAAATTGGATCCCCAAAGTGGTTTATAATTATATACCAAGAGGATGAAGATCACTGGGCCGTCCTATGAAACGCTGGAGGGAAAATTTTCTATAGGATCGTAACAGGCCTTGGCCTAATACTTGGAAGGAAGAAGAAGAAGAATCCTGGGCCCACTACTCAGGAAGGAGGAATGCTACCACCTGAGCCAGTATGACTGACGTATTTTTGAATTATAGATGTAACTGATTCAATATTTAATTCTTCTCTAATATCTATGTTCCTTTTGTGCTGTAGTAATTTATAACCTGATAAAAATCAAATAAATCTTATTTCTGATGATTCATCTTAACTGATCTGATGCTAAGGTCCAGGATTCACTCCTATATAATAGCAAAGGCAATGCAATTACTTTATAAAGTTTTAATAATGTTTGTTTTTTTACATTGCATTTTAATGTTCTTTGTACACACAGCTCCACAAAACTGTGTATTAATTTAAGAAAGAAAAATTAATTAAATTTGAAGAGAAAAATTTTCGCCTAGACCGGGACTTGAACCCGGGACCCTTGGCTTTCCGGGCCAAGAAAAATTAATGTTTGAATTGAGACTTGAACCCTGGATCACTGATTCTACATGTCAGTATGATACCAGTTACATCATCCGAGCCACGATAAAAATATCAATATTTCTTTTCTCTTATATAATTCTCGTTCATTTGAAGGCCGACCAATAAGCACACTGACCTCTGCTATTCAGAAGTATTTTTATTAAGAATTAATACATTACCTTTGATGCTCTCTATTAATTCTATAATTTTTTGGTCTGATAAAGATCATGAAATTATAGAATTAATTTATTGCAATTATAATTTTCTCTGTAATTTTGGTATCACTCAATTAAGGAGATTTAAACATTGTTATATCGACTAATACAGAAATGTTCCATGTCCACTGCTCTTCAAGGTCAAGGAAACATCAGAACAACACAAACATTTTTATACAGAAATGAAGAAGGAAGGATATGGGGAGAACTCAAGGTTTAGTCGATGCCCTATGGTAGAACAGTGCTGCCAACTGAGTCAACCCAAAAAAAAAAAGAAGGAAAGATGTGCACGGAAGACTACGCTTACAACATTGATAGAGGAATACAGGTGTTATGAACACAGAGTGCACATCCCATGTACCCGTGTGTCTTTGCTACCAAATGTCACAAAATATCTCTATCTTCTTTTTCAAACTTACATTTAAGATTATATAATAATTATAATAATTATATTAATAATTTTGCTTTTTTTTCTGTACTAAAAAATTGTACTAAATCATATTTATCTACTGCAACACACAAATTACAAAAGTAAACACTGCTCTCCTGGACACACCTGCAACACACAAAACAACTTAAACATTTTCTTTAAGGAAATATTGCACCTTGGAAAGAAAACAGGTACAAGTGTAAAAAGTTCAGTTTCGAGTTATTCACAATTGAAGTTTTAAAAAAAGTATAGAAAATTTAATTTTTAATATGGACACAATTTTATCTTGTCTCCATTTTCTTGCACATGACTTGTGGCCATAAAGAAATAAATTTGTAAATAAGAATCAAATTAATCATGAATTCTTATTACCTAATACATCTATGTTTTTTAACACAGATCTGCAAATCGGGAAACACCATTCCCACACATGTGCACAACAGCTGACGATGGGTATGATGTTTCCCAATACTGCAGTTCTGTGTTAAAAAACAGATGTATGAGGTAAGAAGAATTCACGATTCATTTGATTCTTATTAAGAAAACCTCATAATGTAAAAATTCCTAACTCTATTATATGAAATGAATTTGTAACCATTTTTTTTAAATAAATAGTAGTCTTAACTCAATTTATAACATTTTTAGGCCCTCTGGTTTCCAAGGTGGGATGTATTGCTCATGCCACAATATCAGTTAATATTTATCTATAGTTAAATACGGGAAATAACATTATGAAGTTCTTAATTCGTAAATTAATGAGTCATTTTTTACATCTTTCCTCATATTTTATGTTTCTTTAAACACGGGAACTAGTTTTCAAGAGAATATCACTCATCTCAAAGTTTATCAAATCAACACCAGATGGCAACGTTATAGATGGAGATTCCAACAAAAATACGGTAGTCATAATGTCGGTTAAAAATGAAATGAATGTGTCCTTTTGAAAACTGCAATTCCCGTGTTTATCTTTCTTTAACGAACCTGAAAATCTTCAGACTCAGGACCCATGGCTTAAAGTTCGTCCTGGAGGATCCGTTTCTTGGATTTTTCCTTCTTAAAAATTCTTTGAAGCCAGCCGGGTTTGAACCTGCGACCCTTGGGACTAGAGGCAAGAAACAACTGTGGCTGATAAAACAATATTTACTCATGTGAATATGCTCACCAGGTGGCAGTCTACGGTCGTGAGCCTCTGGCAGCCTCCTCCAGAGCTCGAACCTTCATCTCACGCTCACGTTGTTGTCGGATGTACTCTTCGTGCTGCGCCACAATGGTTGGATGAGCAGGGTGAGGGAACCGCTCACGCTCCAACAACATCTGGCGCTGCAACTGCTCCTGCGCCGCTGCATGTGCAGACAACTGCAAGCACACATATTTATGTTTCAATCTACTTGTATTTTTCTCAAAGCTTGTTTATGTCATGTAATATGCATCTTTAGGAACTGATATTGCAATAGACCGTAGCCGAGCAGTTAAGGTAGGAAGCCTTGACGCAGAGCTACGGGACTTGCGCTGGTTCGAGTCTCCATGGGGGAAGAAATTTTCTCGTGGTATTTCGGCCAGTATGGGACCGGTGCCCACCCAGCATCGTGAGGCAATTGGGTAGCTACAATAAGTAGCAGCTCCAGGTTGAGGAACCAGCTATAACGGCTGGGGGACTCGACATGCTAACCACATGTCACCCCTACACTGGCTGTTGATCATCTACCTCTGTGATTGACACATGTGGATGTGAAGGGCCAGCAGCCGGCTGGTAAAAGGGCAACCGCTGAAAAGTGGAAAGACCCTCAATCGGATATTGCAATAGACTTGAAACCAACAAATCTCAGTAGACATGGATTAATTCAGATATGATTGGCAACAATGTCTGATTAGTGTGGACAAATAGATAATGAATATATTATTTTTGGTCTGGACATCTTACCTCAATATTAATGTTGATCAACATTAATATTGAGGTAAGATGTCCAGACCAAAAATAATATAATTAAAATAACCTCAAAATATAACTTCCTAAAATTAAATATTAGATAATGAATACATACTGATGTACAATGCAACCAATTGATTCAACATCTCAGAAGCTCACTGAAGCCCACATGAAAATAATTCTCAGTAATATGAAATTAAATCTCAACTCAGAGCTCGCAGTAGGTGGGGGGAAAAAAAAGTATGTATATACCTTATACGCACCTCATAGGACTTGGTTATTCCCATAGCAGGAGTTTCTAGCCCAAGCTAATTTTGTTAAGCTTAATTTCCCTACATCTTAGAAAAATTTTTGGGCCAAAAAGAGATGAACAGACAGGCAAACAGAGAAACTACATAATAGTAAGCTACATGGTATATATAGGAAGCCAGATATAATAAGAACAGTTAAGTCTCGTAGACGATGGGCAGGACATGTGGCATGAATAGGGAAAGAGGTGAATGGAAGCTTCTTGTAGGAAAACTAGAGGGAAAACGCCCAGTTGGTAGACCTAGAATGAGGTGGGAAAATAGCATTATCCATGATTTGAGGAAAGTACTATACAGGAGATGAATGGAATGATCGGAAAATATTAGCTCATGATAAGGATGTATGGAGAGCTTATGTCCACATGGCTATGAACCTACAAGTTCGAAAGAGCCAATGAGTTAGTTAATTTCCCTACATTTGTCAGAGATTGACATTTGGTCCACACATCGCCTCAATGAGGCACCTAGTAAGCAAATAAGATATTTTTTAAATCAAATGACAGTGGGAAGTAACACTATGAGGTAATTTACAAACTATAAATTCAGCTGGACAAAATTTTTTCATCTCAACTCATAAAGCTTCCAGCAAGCAAAATTCAATCTCAAAGTTCATTAAATTGACACCAGATGGCAGTTCGGAAAATGATTGTAATGGCAACATTTCAACAGTCGGAGTTTTGATGGAGGCGAAGGCCTTTGAAACCGGTGTCGTGATGAAAACATGCAGCTTTATGAGGTGAGACGAAATAACATTTATTTGACTCGATTTATACAAAGTAAGATATTGGATGAGAAAGGCCTGTTAAATTTTGTTCAGAGGCACTAATTTAGGCTTGAGGTTCTTTTACAAGCCCAAAAATCTTTTTTCAGACTCAGGATCCATGGCTTAGGGTTGTATCTATGAATGCATTAGACCATAAAAGTCGTTCTCTGCTGATAAAGTTGCATCCAAAGACGTTTTTGCATACTTAAAAATCTGTTCATGCGATAATAATTGTCGAAATTCCTAAGCTACCTGGCGAGGTGACTTTGCAGACAATGAATTGTGAGCAACCCGATGGTAACCGATGTACTTTGAAACCTTGCTGCTTTATCCAAGATGTCGGACCTTGAAGACTTCGACCATGTTTTCGGTAAAATCCACATTCAGAAAAACAAAGGAAAACTTATGAACTTTGAAATTCCTGCAAATCCTGACCTGATCCAGTGGTTCATCGGTCCACCAACAGAGGGAAGAAGAAGAGTTTCTTCCAAGCGACAAAACATCAATCGCCAAGAAAGTACTGAAGATGAGACAGTAATGGTCTCGAAATCGCGATCTACTTAAAAGATTTATATGAGGAGAGGTAAGAAACATTTAATTTCACCATAAATTAAACCTCATAGTGATTAATTCCTATAAAAGTTAAATCTAAAGAAACTGTTACAATCTGAATGAAATATTGGTATTATTTAGCTATATCTCATCATGTGGCTGATGTCATGTGACAGTTCTTGAGATCCTTGTTCCTGCTAATCATGAATGTTATACCTGATGTGCCAGTTGGTCTGCATATGCAGGACCACGCAGAATGTCCGATGGGTGATGCAAGCCAAGAGCAGCTTCTCTGGGAGGCAACAAACTAGGGCGCGGGTAGCCAGATGTGGCCGAGGCAGGCAGTGGGAAGCCTGCAGAGCCAGATGCAGCCTCCTGCTGTGCCTGAGCCTGTTGTGCCTGCTGACTGGGATGCAGATGTAGGTGTGTGTGTGAGTGTGCGTGAGTATGCGCATGTGTGTGCGCGTGGTACTCTGGAGATATCCCGGCCATCTGCAGCCGCACCATCGGATCTGTGGCCAGTGCTAGCCTTTCAGCCGCCTCCAGCTGGGCTGCAGCTACTGAACCAGGATGTGGATGGGCATGAGGCCCGGGAGGACCCACTGGAGGAGGGCCGTGAGGACCGCCAGGTCCTGTGGGAATCCCTGCAAACAATCAAAACTCACATGCTTCAAATGAAACAAACCTAAAACTAATTAAAACATTTTGTCTGTTCATTCTTACCTCTTAGAGTTGTGTTTGTCGAACATATGTTTCAGAGCTTCTTAGCCCCATCGTCAGCAATTACAGACTTTCTCATGTTGTCGGCCCTGATTCTTGATTCCTGTTCTCTTTGCCTCTGGTCCAATGAATTTACCTATGAGGTTCCTTTCTGCGGGAATTTCAAAGTTCATAATTCTTTCCTTGTTCTTCTGTATATAGATTTCTTCCCATGTGGTGAGTTCATTTTTGTTTTCTAACTGTTTTAATAATTTTGATAAAACACAAAATTATTAAAACAGTTAGAAAACAAAAATGATCTCACGATATGGGAAAAAATCTATATACAGAAGAACAAGGAAAGAATTATGAACTTTGAAATTCCCGCAGAATTCATTGGACCAGAGGCAAAGAGAGCAGGAATCAAGAATCAGCAATTAAATTATTTTCAGTCTGATCATCTTACCTCAATATTAATGTTGATTTGTTCTTGGACATGTTTCAAAACAATTCTGTTTTATCGTCAGCTTGTCCTATCTACATAACTTAATGAAAATAATTTAATTAAAATAAGCTCAAAATATCACTTCCTAAAATTAAATATCAAGAATCAGGGCCGACAACATGAGAAAATTCAGTCTGTAATCGCCGACAATGGGGCTAAGAAGCTCTGAAACATATGTTCGACAAAAACAACTCTAAGAGGTAAGAATTAACAGATAAAATGTTTTAATTATTAAACAAACCTCTTAATTAAATTAATATTGAGAAGCTAAAGCTATTACTATAATAGAAATAAGTAAATTAATGAACACCATTAAATTATTGTAAATCAATGGTAAAGAGAAATATTTTTGCCTGAACCAGGAATCGAACCCCGAACCTCCGTGCAGTAGAATAAGGTAAAGGAAGGATTTCTGCTTGGATGGGAATGAAGCCTGGATTAACTCAGTGGACGGAGCATTAGCACGGAAAGCCAAAGGTTTGGGGTTCGATTCCCAGTTCAGGCAAAAATTGTTCTATTTAAATTAATATTGGGAAGTAAACATTATGAGGTTGTATCATTAATAGTGAGCGGAGAACATATTTTTAACGACTCACCTCATATAATTTAAAATTTCTTTGATACCGGCAGTTTCAGACAATATCTTGTCCCTCTTCAGTCATGATACCGCCAGTATCAAAGAAATTATATGAGGTGAGTCGTTAAAAATATGTTCTCCACTCACTATTAAAAAAAATTTCTCTTTACCATTGATTTACAAACCTCTTAATGTTATTTTAAAATAAACCTAAAACTACTGAATGTGGATTATGTAGTAACTATGTATATAATAAACATTCAGTGCTGTAGCAGACCTGTTTAAGGCATCATGACTTGGTGCAGAGCTAGGGAATTTGCTGTGCTTTGAGTCTCCATGATCAAAGTATTTTCTCATGGCATTTCAGTCACTATGGGACCGGTGCCCACTCACTATCATGAGGAATTTGGATACCTACAATAAGTACATAGTCTGCTGTGCTGGCTCAGATGGTAACATGCCTTCTGACTAGCTGGACCGGGTTCGATACCCAGCCGGGTTTTAAAATTTTAATTGTTAAATTACTTTAATCTATATCTGAAGAAAAAATTATATATTCTGGATTATGAATCCAGGATTTTTAACCGCTTATTAAGTTATGTAGATAGGAAATAACACTATGAGGTTTTTTAATATTGTTTATTTTTTATTATTTCACTCACCTCATACTTCATAATTCATAGCAGACCCAGGGTTTCTTCACATCTTTTGTGACATTCTCAATGCTGTGTCACGTTCACAACTGACGTCCAATGGACTGCAGGATAGAAGGCCGTTGGACGTCAGTTGTGAACGTGACACAGCATTGAGAATGTCACAAAAGATGTGAAGAAACCCTAGGTCTGCTATGAATTATGAAGTATGAGGTGAGTGAAATAATAAAAAATAAACAATTTTTAACCCCTGTCTGAGCTTATAATTTTTCTTTTTAGATATAATTTGTCCTTCAGTGAGAAATATTAAATTAATAATAAAAATATACTTTAATTTAAATGCAAAATTTTCAGGGTAAGGAGAGGTAGTGAGTGGTGTGTAATTTTTAATCGCTAGATTGAGCACCAGATTCCTGCATTAAATTCCAAACCTCTCCACAGTACATATGTTGAGAAAGCATGTAGTACTGTTGACAGCAATTCGTCTGTCGGATGGGGACATTAAGCTGGTAGTTTTCAATAGGAATAGGCTACACACTGGCACCTTCTCTTCATCATCCCCCATACAAGAAACTTTACACTATAGAAATATAAACATATATTCGTCCCACAATCCTCTTTGTACACAATATAAGAATACATCATCTACATAAAGTGGTGCGTAAAAAATTGAAAAAAAAAAAGACCACATGAACTCCACCTATCTGCCCAGCATAGAACTGTAAGCATGTAAAAAATGCAGTGGGTAGCATTAGAACACACACTTGTTCCAGATTGAGAAAATCAGTTGTAACATCAGAGGTACCTGACATGCCAGCCCCTATGCTAGCTGATTGCCCACCTCTGTGATTAATTAAACATGTGGATGTGAAGCCAACATTCTGCTGGTAGATCAAGGGTCTTCTAAGCACATTGTGCCATCGGGTTAGTATTTCTCTACAGACGTCAGTGAGTGACAAGTGGCTATCCCATTGATAAGTTTATAATCTGTTGTCATGCCAAGGGAAAGCTGAAGATAAAACAGAGAATTGTTTTGAAACATGTCCAAGAACAAATCAACATTAATATTGAGGTAAGATGTCCAGACCAAAAATAATATAATATGTAAGAGTATCTTTTCTCTATTAGTCATTCAAAATATCTCTGCAGGTGGAAGAATTACGAAGCTCTGTTTGTTGCTACACGTGATGTCATATAAGGCAGTGTACACTCTCAGCGTCCCCACGTCCCATTCTCCTCTGCACTCATAGATAGCAGTGTTACGTGTTCTATTCCTGCATAAACACGACTGCAGTGCCCTCCGTCTACAACTGCACTTACTCCTTAAATGGGTAATAACAACAACAATAATAATAATATCATTATTATTGTATTGTCATTGGTCCTTTACAAGTATACAAAGTTTCAAGTCAATCCAATGTTTTTAAGTGGGTGAAAATCATGTTGAAAGATTCCATTACATAGACAGATACAGGTCAAACTAATATAAAGCATGTAAAAAGAGTGTACTGACCAAGTCTCTCGAGGCGTTCTCTCTCCAGCTGACTTAGAGCTGCCTGACCAGGTCCTGCCGGTGCAGGGTAAAGTCCAAACTGATGGAGAGCAGCAGCTCCCTGGGGTGGACCACCTGGTCCCAGCGTCGAATACCTGAAACATTTTTTTTTATTTAATGTATGTAGGAAATAACACTATGAGGTTTCTTTTAATATTTAACGAGTTTAAGCTATTAAATACTGCCTGTTTATGTGCAATGTGGTTAAAACCTATTGCTTTAATATAATTATCATTATGTGTTTCTTTCCTGTAAATTCCAAATTGTATTTTCATTTTACCTTCATTCCTGATCAATTTAAGGTCTAAAATGTTATTTCTTGGTAATTTTTCACTTCCATAATAAATTTAATTGTTTTATTATGAATATTCAAAAGTTTAAGGGCATCTTCTAATTTTTTTCTTTGACTATTGCTATGATATCATCCAGATATCTACTCCAATAACCAACTCGTTAATAATTGAAATTCATCAGAGAACATTTTTTTAAAACAACTCACCTCATAGAATTCATGTTTTTCATGATACCGCGGTTTCAAACACAATCCTGTTCATCCTGAGCCATAAATCCGACTACTAATATTATTAATAATTACCTGAAACACGTTTAACATTGCAATTCTGTTGCTTAGTGCCCCTTACACTCACCTCCTGTGTAGTTCCAGCCAATGAGGATCCAGCGGGTTTGGCATGCGAGGTCCTGCACTTGCTGCGTTCTTCATCAGCTCGTCCTTGAGTCGGTCACTCAACTCACGTTCACGCAGCTCTCGTATCTCTCGCTCGCGCTTCTCACGCTCCAGGTGTTCCAACTCCAGTCTGCAAAATTATTCTGCTTACTAACAATGAAAAAATTCAAGGTACAAGTCCTCCGGGAGGGACTTTAAGCCATGGGTCCCAAGTCTGAAGATTTTCAGGCTCGTAAAAGATTTATTTAACTTTCACAGGGAAAGAACACTAAGAGGTTTAATTTAAGAATTAAATTAATGTTTTTATTACTTCACCTCATAATCCCTTTTCTTCTATACTGCAGTTTCGGAGCTTATTTCCATTATCAGTAGCCTCTGGTCGACCGGTGTTGTGTTGTTTCTTGGCGGTTTTCTTCTTACTTCTATTGGTGGACCGATGAACCTCTGGATCAAGTCAAAATTTGTGGGAGTTTCGAAATTCATGAGTTTATCTTTCTTGTTTTTTTGGATGTGGATTTTTTTCCCAGACTGCGAGTTCTTTTTGTTTATCTGTGTACTTCTGTATCAAACACACAGATAAACAAAAAGAACTCACAGTCTGGGAAAAAATCCACATCCAAAAAAAAAAAAAAACAAGAAAGATGAACTCATGAATTTCGAAACTCCCGCAAATTTTGACCTGATCCGGAGGTTCATCGGTCTACCGATAGAAGTAAGAAGAAAACCACCAAGAAACGACATAACATCGGTCGACCAGAAGCTACTGATGATGGAGATAAGCTCCAAAACTGCAGTATAGAAGAAAAAGGATATGAGGTGAGGTAATAAAAACATTAATTTAATTCTTTGTAAAAGATTGTTAAGCCTCAACAAAGAGGCCTCTAAGAAAAAAATTCACCAATCTCAAACATTCTAGTAATGCAATGAATGAATGAGTCACTTCTTATCTTAACTCATAGTTTCTTTTTTTATAAGAATCAAATTACATTAATTAAATTAATTAATTAATTTTTTTAAACATGGGAACTGCAGTTTTCATGAGGGCATTCCTCTAATTTTTAACCAATATTATGACTACCAGATTTTCATTGGAATCTTCATCTATAAAGTTGCCATCTGGTGTTGATTTGATGAACTTTGAGATCAGGTCCTGTTCATCGGGAATTTCAATATTCATTGATCAAAATTTGTTCTTCTGAATATATATCTTTTTATACATCAAATTAGATGTAAAGATTGCAATAAAGTATACATAGGAAAAACAAAAGGGAATTGGACAATCGCACAAAGGAACATTTTAGAAACATTAAAAATGGTGAAATTGCAGCACATAGTTTGTTGGAGAGTCATAAAATTGAAAAAAGAGGTCAAACTTCTAAAACATTTGGAAAAACCTTTAGAATTGACAGTTTGGGAGAAGAACAAATTTAGATCCATGAATTTTGAAATTCCCAATGAACAGGACCTGATCTCAAAGTTCATCAAATCAACAGCAGATGTCAATGTTATAGATGAAGTTCCAATGGAAATGTCCGGTAGTCATAAAATTGGTTGAAAATGAAAGGGATGTCCTCTTGAAAACTGCAGTCACCATGTTAAAAAAAAGTAAGATAAGAAGTGATTCATTCATTATTAGCTCCTCATTTCCTGCAATTTACACTTTCCCCTAACTCACACCATCTTTCCTCTCTTTCCTTGAAGAGTGTAGAAGAGGGGTAATACTGTACGTTGTACAATTACATTAAGATACAATCAAATAAACAGATTGGAAATACGCACCTTTCCCTTGCACTGGGTCCATACATGCTATTGAGCTGGTAATGTAGCATGGGGTCTATGCACTGCGGAGGAAGCCCCAGACCAGCTGAGCGGGGCAGAGTTCCTGGAGAAAACCCAGCATGTGGACGCGCATACTCACTGTAACAATAATACACACTTGCAATTAACATACTGTGCAGAAAATTTTGTACATCGGCCAGGATTTAAACCCAATACCTCCAATTTTAAATGCTAGTGCTCCATTATTGAGCTACTTAGGCACACCTACAGAAAAAGATGAAATCTACAAGTTCCTCAAATAGTTATGATTAGTGAGAGGATTATTAGGTTCTAAAAGTTAAGACTGCAACATATCATAGCGACAAAATTAATTTAACAAGTCTTTATATCCAATCAACTGAATTTTTTTAATAATAATATAACTTGCAAAAATATTTCTCAATAATTTTTGTGTGGGATCTAGTAATATTACACATATTACTTTTAAATTAAAAATAAATAATGTTCTATTTACACTGTTTCTTTTTAATTAAATATTATATAAAATAATATTAGACAAAGTGGATTATCACAATAGAATGGAAGAACTTTTAAAAGGAATATGAAAAAAAAAACAATGTTTTTATTCGTAAATTAATGAGTCATTTTTTTACATCTTACCTCATATTTTATGTTTCTTTAAACACGGGAACTAGTTTTCAAGAAAAAGATCTCTTTCATTTTCAACCAACATCATGACTACCAGATTTTCGTTGGAATCTTCATCAATAACGTTGCCATCTGGTGTTGATATGATGAACTTTGAGATGAGGTCATGTTCATCAGCAATCTCAAAATTCATGGATCTAAATTTGTTCTTCTGAATGTATATTTTCTCCCAAACTGTCAATTCCAAAAGTTTTAAAAGTTGGGCCTCTTTTTCTATTTTATGATTCTCCAATAAACTATGTGCTGCAATAGCTGATTTTTCAATTTTACCATTTTTAATATTTCTAAAATGTTCCTTAGTGCGAGTGTCCAAATTCCTTTTTGTTTTTCCTATGTATACTTTATTGCAGTCCTTACAATTAATTTGATATATTCCAGATTTTTTTTTTGCTATCTGGGGTGTTCAATTTCTTATTAGTTATTAATAGATTACCAAGGCTAAATTTATTTATCAGTGCCAATGTAACATTGAATTTCTTGAAAATTTGTTGGTTGAAAATGAGAGAGATCCTTCTCTTGAAAACTAGTTCCCATGTTTTAAGAAACATAAAACATAAGGTAAGACGTAAAAAAATATGACTCACTAATTTACGAATTAAGAACCTCATAATGTTATTTCCCATATTTAACTACGAATGTTTTTTATTATTAATCTAATACTTCTCACTGAAGGATGGATTATATTTGAAGAGAGAAATTATATTCTCGGACCGGGGTTTGAACCCCGGGACTTTGGCTTTCTAGGCCAGTGCTCTACTGCTGAACTGTCTGGGCACTCCAATCTGAACACAATTTTTTTCTCTTATACATTGTTAATTCCTCAGGAATTCAAATATTAATTAAATTAATATTGGGAAGTAAACATTATGAGGTTATATCATTAATAGTGAGTGGAGAACATATTTTTATCGACTCACCTCATACATGACTGAAGAAGGACATGATATTGTCTGAAACCGTCGGTATCAAAGAAGTTTGAAAATGTATGAGGTGAGTCGATTAAAATATGTTCTCCAATCACTATTAATTCAAATATTATTTGTAAATAATTTAGATGAGAATGGGAATGAAAGATGTGCAGGCGAAAGAATTATTTATGAGATGATGCATAAAGTTTCCAATCCACATTTGCATTCTATTAATATATAAGTCCATAGTGTCACTTCCCAACAATTTTAATAAAGTGCTATGAATGTTATATTAAATTAATGTTGATGAATTTTATTTGCTATGATTGTGATCAGAAACACAACTAACCTGAGTTGTCGCAGAGCTGGTGTATCAGGATATCCTTGCCTCGGTGTGAAGCGGTCGTAAGGAGATGTTATTGTCTCTATAGGACCCCTCGACGGTGGCTTGGGGCCCTCAGGTTTCTCAGGAGTAGCAATTTTACGCTGTAACACAACATGTTGTTAGTAAAACAATCATTTGTTCACTCAAAGCTTCTGCTTGACAAGTTGGATAGTTACTCACTGCTTGTGCCTGAGCCGCAGCCTTCTCTCGGTCTTCTCTCTCTTTCTCTGCCTGTTTGCGTAGGCGCTCTTCTCGCTTACGAGCCAATTTCGAGTCTGGCACAGGTTTGAAGGTCAGATCTGTCCGAGTGCAAGAATTGAAATCTCCTCGGTTCCAGTGCCGCAAGAATCTGCAACAGATTGTACATTTATTAATATCTCAAACAACAACTAATATTAATTTATTAATTGACGAATTAACTATATGGCTTATGAAGGCATAGTTTCAATGCTACATTAACCAAGGCCATCCACAAAGCCAATTAGATCCAGTTAATTTTTGTGCATAATCAATTCAAATAGAATTAAGTACAGGAAAGTATGAAAATGTTTAATGGCCATGACGATTTAGTTCACGGCCCAAATGGGAGTCAATGACTAATCACATTTCAATGAATTTTGTTTTACAACCAATCACAGTCATGTTTCACCCCGATAATTATTGAACTTTGATTACCAACATAAAGAAAGCTCTTCCTTTTTAATATTCTGAACAGGTCAGATCATTATTTTGCAGTGACTGATATGTTTAATATAGCAAATAATGAACAGATTCCTTCGACCTACACATTTGATAATTGTGTGTTCAATAATTGTGTTTTTAAATACTGATTTTACTAAGTTGTTTCCGAAAAAAAAATAATAACCTATAATGCTGGTTATAATGGGGCACGCCGTAGCGTAGTGGTTAAGGCACTGAGCTACAAGCCGGAGGGTCAAGGGTTCAAGTCCCGTTGGGGTCAGGATTTTTAAACTGACCCAAACCCTCTGGCGGCACTATGGCCCTGGGGTCGACTCAGCCTCTAACGGAAATGAGTACCAGACGCTTGTTCTGGGGGTAAAGGCGGCCGTCACGCAGGGCTGACAACCCGGCTGACATAAAGTGCCGATTGTCTAAGAAATGTGGGAGCCTTAACCTCCTACTACCCCAAGGGGCCTCCTGAGGCCTGTCGTGGGATCACCTTACTTTTTTTTTGGTTATAATATACAGTTTGATGTGTTTCATTTTTTCTCCACTAAGGTGCATCCTTACAATATTGCGATGATATTTGGCAATAAATAATATGAACAAGTTGTAGTGATGAACAAATGAAACATAACCAAACATTTCTCATTTGTTTTCAAACATCACCGTTTACATTAAATATATAAATATTTTAAAATAACTATATTTAGATAATGATTTGTGAGTAAACAGCTTAATTTTATTTGCTAAATAGTCCTAAGAAATGTCGCTCTTGATTTCCAAATCCTCTAGATAAATTGGAAATCACTTATGATAACAAGAAGAAAGTAAACATGTTAGTGTCAATATTTATACACAAACTGTACTGAATATAATAACAACTAATCTTTATCAAGTAACTAACTAACTATTAAGGTAGAATATACCTCATAGTGAGAATTCCTAAAATAAGTAACTAACTAACTGACTGACTGGCACTTGAGTTATTTTCCAATCATCCCCTGCATAATATTTTCTTTCATGTACTCTAAATCTTCATAATCTTCTGCCATCAGTAACTGATCATCAGCAAATAGCAACAAAAAATAGTATCTTCTTTTACCTTTATTCCCATATGTGAACACTTGTTTTTCCATTTATATATTAAATTTGGGAATTTTTAACATTATGAGGTTCAATTAATAATAATTAAATGAATCGTGATTTTTTCTTACCTCATACATCTATGTTTTTTAAACACAGCACTGCAGTATCGGCGACGCTTTGTCGTCATCGTCAGCTGTTTTCACGACTGTCAATTTTTCTCCTTTTTGCCGGTAATTATCCAGACTGCCATCTGGTGTTCTTTTGAAGGAATTCCTCTTCAAAACTGCCATCTGGTGTTATTTTGAATGAATCATTTCCTAAACTGCTATTTGTTTTACTTTTGAAGAACTTTGTAATCAAGCTTGGTTCTTCTGGAAGAACACCAGATGGCAGTTTGATGAGGAATTCCTTCAAAAGAACATCAGATGACAGTCTGGATAATTACCGGCAAAAAGGAGAAGAAATTGACAGTCGTGAAAACAGCTGACGATGACGACAACGTGTCGCCGATACTGCAGTGCTGTGTTTGGAGATAGATTCATCATATAACTTTTTTATTATATTTGAAGAGAAAAATTTTCGCCTAGACCGAGACTCGAACCCGGGACCTTTGGCTTGCCGGGCCAAATGCTCTACCAACTGAGCTACCGAGGCAAGTTGCGATATAGATGCAAATTTTTCTCTTATTTACGTTGTAATTCCCTCTCACCAAATACTTTTGAAACCATTGTTTCTATTGACGATTTTATTATTAATTTAACCCTTCTCATTGAAGGATAAATTATATTTGAAGAGAAAAATTTATCATTGTTTCTATCTTTGCAAATGGCGGGTTCTTAGTTAAGAAGACATATATTGGGAATTTAACATTACTTTATAAAGCTAGTAAGGCTTCTAATGATGTTTTTATTATTGATTTAACATTTCTCAATGAAAGATAAATTATATTTGAAGAGAAAAATTTTTTTTTTCGCCTAGACCGAGACTCGAACCCGGTGAGAGGGAATTACAACGTGTATAAGAGAAAAATTTGCGTCTATATCGCAACTCACCTTGGTAGCTCAGTTGGTAGTAGAGCATTTGGCCCGGCAAGCCAAAGGTCCCGGGTTCGAGTCTCGGTCCAGGCGAAAATTTTTCTATTTGAAGAGAAAAATTTTCGCCTAGACCGGGACTCGAACCCGGGACCCTTGGCTTTCCGGGCCAAGTGCTCTACCAACTGAGCTACCGAGGCGAGTTACGATCTAGACGCAAATTTTTCTCTTATGTACGTTGTAATTCCCTCGTGCCAAATGCTTGAAACCATAGCAAATTTTTCTCTTCAAATATAATTTATCTTTCATTGAGAAATGTTAAATTAATAATAAAAACTTTTTTATTGCCCGGATAATGTTTTTTTTACTATGTTGTTGTTATCAAATGTTGGGCCTTGGCAATTTCATTTTGTATTACTGTACATAAAACTTCCCCATAATTTAATCAGAGGCACATTGTCGTAAGTTTTCTCTAAATCAATAAATAGTAGGAGGGAGTAAGACAGGGACGTGGACTTTCACCGGTGCTTTTCATATATATGAATGAATTAATAAACGAATGGAGGAAAACACGAGGATATATACTAATCAATAGGAACCTCAAACTCAATGCTATTCCTTTTGCAGACGATTTAGCTCTTCTGGCACTTTCCGAAAATTATTTGCAACGATCAATTTATAATTTACAAAAAACAGCTGCCAAATTTAATATGGAAATATCAATTAACAAAACTAAAATTATGGCATTTCATGGGAAGGACCCCATACAAAGTAAAATCTGTCTCCAGAATAAAATTTTAGAGAGATCTAATCAATTTAAATATCTCGGATATTACCTCTCTATCTGGGATGAAAAGGATGTCCCTGAAAAAATATTACTAGTTATAATAAAAGTTTGGGAATTATTAATCAAGTTATGAAACCATCCCTTGTACAAAAAACACCAGATTATGGAATGCAGGCTTTCACGGCCGGTAATCATGGTATTGAAAGATTCCGGGCTATGTGGCCGTGGTCTATAACTGGTGTTTCTTCCAGACGTTTCTCCCTCAACTGCAGAGGGCATCTTCAGTGGCGATCGCTTCCAGCTGTTGTTTCCCTGTCGTAGACTCGACTGCGAATGAACAGCAGAAAGCTGGACGCTCTTATTTATACTAGTGCTGACATGGCGTGAGTCGCAGCTGATTGGCTCGACATCATCATACTGGCTTCTGATTGGTTCGGAACTCTCTCCTTGTTATTGGTAGGTTTTGACTGTCTATTGTCTAATGTGTGATACCAGGCTTTGGCTAGTTTTATTCCTTCATCTTTTCTATTGAAATTGTCCTTTTGTTTATAAATGTTTATGGCCTCCCTATATTTCCCAAGGCCATAGACAGTCAAAACCTACCAATAACAAGGAGAGGGTTCCGAACCAATCAGAAGCCAGTATGATGACGTCGAGCCAATCAGCTGCGACTCACGCGATGTCAGCACTAGTATAAATAAGAGCGTCCAGCTTTCTGCTGTTCATTCGCAGTCGAGTCTACGACAGGGAAACAACAGCTGGAAGCGATCGCCACTGAAGATGCCGTCCGCAGTTGAGGGAGAAATGTCTGGAAGAAACGCCAGTTATAGACCACGGCCACATAGCCTGGAATCTTTTAATACCAACACCAGATTACGTTTATATAACACTTTGGCTAGACCAGTGTAGACCTACGGTAGTGAAGCATGGACACTAAAAAGACAACATAAAAGCAGAATAATGGCCTGTGAAATGAGATTCATGTGCAGAACAGCGGGTTGCTCCAGATGGGATCAGAAAAGGAACACCGATATCTTAAAAGAATTGTAGACTATGCCAATTTTGGAATATATTAAACAATACCAACTAATATTTGAAGAGAAAAATTTTCGCCTAGACCGGGACTCGAACCCGGTAGAGCACTTGGCCCGGAAAGCCAAGGGTCCCGGGTTCGAGTCCCGGTCTAGGCGAAAATTTTTCTCTTCAAATATAATTTATCCTTCTATGAGAAGTGTTAAATTAATAATAAAAATCGTCAATACCAACTAAATTGGAAACACAATCTAGAAAGAATGAGTTCAAATCGGATCCCCAAAGCTGTTTATAATTATATACCACGAGGACGAAGATCACTGGGCCATCCTATGAAACGCTGGAGGGAAAATTTTCTATAGGATTGTAACAGGCCTTGGCCTAATACTTGGAAGGAAGAAGAAGAATAAATAGTAGGTAAATTGATTGTTGAAAGGTGGATTTTTTCTCAATTATTTGCAATTTGCATTAAACTAAATATCTGGCCAATGGTATATCTTATTACTGTACGTATTACATTTTTATACAGGTAACAGATAACATGCGAGTGTCTCTGATGCACTAACAATAACAGCTGCTGATGTACTGGGTGGCTTATAACACACGTGTACTCACATAGCGCTCTGACTTCTATGACACTCCGTGTCCTCGATCTTGGGTTCCGGGCTTGGTCCCCTGGGGATGTGATTAGGACTGGGCACCTCCTCCTCTTCAGGCTGAGGAATGCTGCCCATCTGAGGATCATTAGCATCTCCACCCATCGGCTCCGTCTTCACTTCCTCAGGCAAGTGTCGGGACGAGTGGTGATGTCCACCTGCACACAGTAACACAAATATAAGCAATGAAACCTCAAATTAAAAAAAAAAATCAGCAAATTTAACATTAAATTAGCACTGAAAAATGATTACTGTTTGAATAAATTAATTAAAACCAACAAAAATGAAAAGACTGATGACGGCAATAAATCAGGGATTTATCAAATTGATTGTAAAGATTATGAAAAAAATATACATAGGAAAAACAAAAAAAGAACTTAAATACAAGATTAAAAAAACACCTTAGAAATGTTAAAAATGGAGAAATAGAAAAGTCTGTAATAGCTGCACATGCATGGTCAGATAAACACAGAATCAAAACAAAGGCCAAATTACTGAAACAGTTAGATAAATCTAAGGAACTCACAATTTGGGAGAAAAATTACATCCACTAGAATAAGGAGAAAACTATGAATTTTGAAATTTATTTGAAAAAAAAAATTGATTTTCTGACTGATGAACTTCCAAAAAAAAAATATTTTTTTTCAAATAAATTAAAAATTCATAGTTTTCTCCTTATTCTTGTGGGTGTAAATTTTCTCCCAAATTGTGAGTTCCTTAGATTTATTTAACTATTTCAGTAATTTGGCCTTTGTTTTGATTCTGTGTTTTTCTGACCATGCATGTGCAGCTATTACAGACTTTTCTATTTCTCCATTTTTAACATTTCTAAGGTGTTCTTTTAATCTTGTATTCAAGATCTCTTTGTTTTTCCTATGTATATTTTTTCGCAATCTTTACAATCAATTTGTTAAATCCCTGATTTATTGCCATCATCAAATCTTTTCATTCTTGTTGGTTTTAATTTATTCAAGCTGGCCAAAGGTCCTGGGTATAAACCCCAGTCTGAGCATATATTTTTCTACATGAATGAGTCATTTTAACATCCGCCATTTGCAAAGATAGAAGCTATGGTTTCAAGCATTTGGCGCGAGGGAATTACAACGTACATAAGAGAAAAATTTGCGTCTAGATCGTAACTCGCCTCGGTAGCTCAGTTGGTAGAGCACTTGGCCCGGAAAGCCAAGGGTCCCGGGTTCGAGTCCCGGTCTAGGCGAAAATTTTTCTCTTCAAATATATCTTACCTCATATTTCATGTTTTATCAAACATAAGAACCTCATTATGTGTTTCCCAATTTTAACTTTGAATATATTTTTCTCTTCAAATACAAATTTTACACTGCTAATACATAACAGGTAGAACTTTTATAAAACAGTCCCCTGAACAGAGCTGTTTCAGTATCAACATTAAGTTTGAAGGGATATTAAGTTATGTAGGTAGGAAATAACACTATGAGGTTTATTTTAATTTTGTTGAGTTGTTTCTTGACTCATCTCATACTTCTTAACTCCCTCGCAGATCTAGATTTCGCCACTGTATTTGTGACATTCTCAGTGCTGTTCATGTTCACAACTCACGTGACAAAATCTAGATCTGCGAGGGAGTTAAGACGTATGAGGCGAGTCAAGAAACAACTCAACAAAATTGAAGGGATATGTGTTACTGCAATACACTACAAGCTGGATGATCAATTCCCTGATCTATACCCTCTGATAGCACCATGGCACTAGGATCCACCCAGCCTCTAATGGAAATGAGTACCAGATGCAGGTTCTGGGGTGAAGCTGACTGTCATGTAGGGTTCATATCTCGTGCCGATTGTCTAGAAAGGAGGAATGGAAGCGTTAACTTCCTACTACCCGAAGGGATTCTCAAGGCCTGTATGGGATCACTTTACTTTACATTTTTTTATTAAGACTGTACCTGGAGGAGGCCCGGGAGGCTGCAGCTGTAGCGGTGAATGTGATGCAGGGTGTATCATCCCAGGGGGCAGACTGCCTGCAGAGTGTGGCTGAGACTGCTGCTGCTGTTGCTGCTGCTGTTGCATATTCGCTGCTGCTTGTGCATGAGCCCTGCAACAACAATACACTCCTTCACTATCTCAAAGTTGGAATCTGAAATATATCTCTTATCTCATATCTTGTTCTCCCACCTCAAACATACATTCTCAACTAGGATCAGTTGGAAATGAGGGTGTTGTATGGTTAACATCGCAAAAAATTTTCAATTAAATTTCTTATGCCACTGATGCACTAAACACTTTTAAACACGTTTAAAACATTTTGCAACACTTTTAAACACGTTTAAAACATTTTGCAACACTTTTAAACACGTTTTAAACATTTTGCAACACTTTTAAACACGTTTTAAACATTTTGCAACACTTTTAAACACGTTTTAAACATTTTGCAACACTTTTAAACACGTTTAAAACATTTTGCAACACTTTTAAACACGTTTAAAACATTTTGCAACACTTTTAAACACGTTTTAAACATTTTGCAACACTTTTAAACACGTTTAAAACATTTTGCAACACTTTTTAAACACGTTTTAAACATTTTGCAACACTTTTAAACACGTTTAAAACATTTTGCAAACACTTTTAAACACGTTTTAAACATTTTGCAACACTTTTAAACACGTTTTAAACATTTTGCAACACTTTTAAACACGTTTAAAACATTTTGCAATACTTTTAAACACGTTTTAAACATTTTGCAACACTTTTAAACACGTTTTAAACATTTTGCAACACTTTTAAACACGTTTAAAACATTTTGCAACACTTTTAAACACGTTTAAAACATTTTGCAACACTTTTAAACACGTTTTAAACATTTTGCAACACTTTTAAACACGTTTAAAACATTTTGCAACACTTTTAAACACGTTTTAAACATTTTGCAACACTTTTAAACACGTTTTAAACATTTTGCAACACTTTTAAACACGTTTAAAACATTTTGCAACACTTTTAAACACGTTTAAAACATTTTGCAACACTTTTAAACACGTTTTAAACATTTTCAAATGTTGCAACGATCTTTTTTTTATATTTATATATTTACTTAAAACATGATCATCCTACATTCTTCCTTGCTACTTTCTGCTATTTTCCCTCCTCTTCCTATGTTGTTCCAACGTTGCCACCATCAACAACCCAAAATACTCCAGATGTTGCCAACATCATTTCCACGTTCCCTGGATTTCACCTACGTTAGAGTAATTGATTTAGGTTTGTTAGCTTTTAGGTTCCTTGCTTTTTAAATGTGATTCCACGTTCCCTGGATTTCACCTATGTTAGAGTAATTGATTTGTGTTACAGTAATTGATTTAGGTTTGGTTAGCTTTTAGATTTCTTGCTTTTTAAATGTGATTTGATACGTAAAATAAATTACCTCTTCATATCTGTTATTCTATGAAAAATTCGAAATATCGGACGGTTACCACGTAAAATCATATTTCCACTAGTTCATTTTTAGACAAGTTCTGGGAATTTTGTGTCAATGTAGGTTATACTGATTTCACATACATATACCGCCAACTGCAGGAGGTTCCATTTATCTACCTGGGATTACATGGAGCATTAGCGCATGCGCACTGCGATTCTATAGAACTTAGAAGAATTTTATTGCGACACTAAGTGTAGCATATCCGGAAATGATAAAAAATTAATGCTTGAAATAGGACTCGAGTCCTGTGAGTTAATATGTAGTCCATTACACCATTCAATCCACCTCCTTTTCAAAATAAAATTGTTCAGTATTGGAAAAACTTAAAATTTAAATATAACATCGAAATATTGAGCTTTATTGCTTAGAAAAATTCTCATTAAAAATACTTCTTGAATAAAAACCGTCAGATGGCGATGGTGATACTGGTTATCTGCCTTTGGATGATAAAGAGAATAATTGTATATGAGAAAAGAAAAATTGATGGTTGCATCATTGGCTTGAATGGTGTAATGGACTGCATATTAGCATATAGAGCTAGATGTCTAGGATTTGAGTACCAGTACAAGCATTCTTTTTCTTTTCAAAATAAAAGTGTCCAGTATTGGAAAGTAATAACATTTAAATAAAATAATGAGATTTTGATGATTTTATTTTTCATTTCATACATCTCAACGATGGATAAATCATATTTGAAGAGAGAAATTATATGCTCAGACTGGGGCTTGAACCCAGGACCTTTGGATTTTTAGGCCAGTACTCTACAGACTGAGCTACCTGAACAAGTTCCAAACTAAAATTTATAGTGTGATGTAAAATTCCCAAATAAATGTCTTCTTAATAGAGACTCGCCATTTGCAAGATTGAAGCAAAGGTTTCATAGCATTTGGTGCGCGGGTATTAACAGCGTATATAAGAGAAAAATTTGTGTTTAGATTGGAACTTGCTCAGGTAGCTCAGTCGGTAGAATATTGTCCTAGAAAGCCAAGGGTCCTGGGTTCAAGCCCCAGTCTGAGCATATAATTTTTCTCTTCAAATATAAAAAAAATAATGAGGTATTTAAATTTTGGTAGAATTTTTTTATCACTCACCACATATTGTTCTTCTTTTTGACTATAAACTAGTTTCAGAGCATAGTTTCTGTTCCATCCTCAGTATCATCACGACCGTTGTTCTGTCATCCTTCAAGAGTGATAAAAAATTCTACCTAAATGAATATACCTCACAGTGTAAATTTCTAAAATAAGTATTTAAATTTGTTAATAATAATTAAATGAATCAGATTTTACACTTCACCTCATATTTCTGTCTAATGCCAGTCAACAATGAAAGAAATTTGCTTTCGAAACTGGTCCTCAATTTTACAGAAATATGAGATGAGGTATAAAAATCTGATAAATTTAATTATTATTAAATAAATTAAGTTATGTAGGTAGGAAATAACACTATGAGGTTTAAGTTATGCGGGTAGGAAATAACACTATGAGGTTTATTATTTTGTTGAGTTGTTTCTTGACTCACCTCATACTTCTTAACTCCCTCGCAGATCCAGATTTCGTCACAAATACAGTGACGTAATCTGGACCTACGAGGGAGTTAAGAAGTATGAGGTGAGTCAAGGAAACAACTCAACAAAACTATGAGGTTTATTTTAATTTACGTTAATACAGCATTGAGAATATCACAAATGCAGTGAAGAAACTCGAGTCTGCGATGGAGTTAAGAAGTATGAGGTGAGTCAAAAACTCAACATAAATGATTAAATAAAAGCTCCTAGTTGTACTTGCTAATTATATCAATTAATTCTTAGACATAAAACATCCTATAGTAAGTGGAAAAATGTTAATGCTGCTGGTTTTACTGACCTCAAGGCCTCGAGAGAGGAGCCAGGCACAGCAGAAGGTGGTAGTCCCAGGCCCATGGGATGATGTCCCATCGGTGGCGCCAGACCAGGCTGCACCATGAGGCTGGGATGATGATGCGAAGGTGGATTTGAACTCGATGGCTGCTTCGTATGGTGCGAGTGACTCTGATGATGTTGATGACTTGAACTTGTGTGATGACTTCTATTCGACGATGACTGTGAGGCAGGAGCTAGTGCCAGCGGTACGTTCAGTGCCGGCGGCATGATCATGGGATTGGAGGGTGACAGACGATCACCGGATGCAGTCTGGTGGTGATGCTGATGGTGATGTGTATGTGCATGGTGATGCGAATGGTGGTGATTGCCCGATGGCATTGAGATGGAAGTCGACGTTGTGGATGACAGCGTGGCCGACACATGACAAGAAGGACTCGAAGCTCGTGTTACTTTGCCACTCGTGTTGATCTTATGCTGCACGGACGCAGAGCTCGATGATGTCGAGGAATGGGAGATGGTTAGCGAGTGGTTTAGAGGCGGCTGATGGCTCGACTGCTTCTCTGTTGTCATCTGATGATGAACAGAAGAATGATGAGACGAGTGGTGGTGATGGGTCGTCGTCAGTTCCTGTGTTGTGTGGTGATGCCGCTCTGAACTTGCTACAGTTGGATTCCCATCAGATTCTGATGTGGCTGATATTTCTCGTCGAGTTGTGACAGACGACGAATGGGATGAGTGATGGGAGGTGTGCAGGGATGTAGTTGTGCTCTCGACAGAAGCAGTCGATGATCTTGTTTCCGACTTTGCTTGCTCGTGAGTAGTTCTATGACTGGATGATGTAGGAGGTGTAGCTAGGGAGGGAGCAGGCGGAGTGGAGTGATGAGGTGGAGGCACTGGGTGTGGCTGAGGCATGGGAGGCGCATATGAGTATGGGAAAGCTGCATAACCATAAGGAGCATAGGGATGTGGGTGATAGGGATGGTGAATAGCAGCTGCATGGACTGCAGCAGCTGTGAACAGCGAATGGTGAATCAGAGGATGGTGTGGATGATGAGGATGTAAGGCAGGATGAGCCCCAGGGGGACCAATGAATGGAGATGCATGGGGATGTGGCGTGGGATGAGGGTGTGGAGTCGGATGGGGATGACCTGGGGAAGCTCGACTAATTGGAGATGACTGTTGTGCTGGGGTGCATCACGGGTTGCGGTATCGAGGTTGGTCCACTGGGCAGTGAAGTTGGGGTCAGTCGTGCCGTTGTGGGTGAATGGGGAGATCAAGTTGGCAGCACTGTGTGATACCGGTGGCTGCGATGTTGGTGGTGGAACTGAAGGCGGAGTCGATGATATTCGAGACAGGGGTGGTGTGCTTGAACTCACAACAGTTGAATTACTAGATGGATTGTGTATTTCTACAGGAGGGTTTGTTGGTGTTAATTTAGGAGGGGGCGACTTTGGGGTGCTCATGCTTCCAGGACCAGGTAAATAGTTTTCTGGCTCCTTCTTTATGTTATCAATTGAAGGACCCAGGAAGTTGGTGGCTGAGTTTCCAGAGGGAGGTCGTGGGATCTCGATACCTGCAGAGTGGTTAGCTGGGGGAGGTACATTGTTGCTATTGCTCGGGAGTGACCCACTTGAACCGGAGTAGCCAGGGATCTTCACTTCTTTCAGCGACTGGAGTGGGTCTGAAGGAGGCATCACCTGGTCAGGTGGGGCAATGATTTCTTGTTTAATTTTGAGGTTCTGGGGCTCGTTCTGTTGTGTTGGGGGCATGATCGTCATGCTCTTCTGGTGGTGATGATATGGTGAGCCTGGCATATAGCTGTATGGGCCTGGTGCTTGGTGCTGAAGCATTAAGGGCTGGGATACAGGAGGGATCTGGATTGGCTGAATAGGTTTTGTATCGCGGTCCCTGTCATCTTCCGAGTAACTCCCACCAGACATCTGTGACAGTGATTTCTCAATCACCATGCTGCCATTTGGAAGTTGCTGCATGTCCATTGGTTGTGGTCGTATTTCTGATGAAGACTGCGGAGCAGTACGCATGTCACCCAGAGGTCTGTTCACCTCCGTCTGTCCTGAGGGATGACCTCCCTGAGGAGGACGCACAATGTGACCTGGTACTTGTAGCAGAGGTGGGGATGCTCTTCCACCGTGGTGCGGTAGTGACATCTGCATCATTGGCACCTGAAGCACATTTATTACATTATTGTAGCACATGAGCTACAGGCTGTGAACAGCATTGAGAATGTCACAAATACAGTGACGAAATCTATATCTGCGAGGGAGTTAAGAAGTATGAGGTGAGTAAAGAAACAACTCAACAAAATTAAAATAAACCTCATAGTGTTATTTCCTACCTACATTAAAACATATGCAACACAGAAATGATGAATTCTTGCTATATTTGCATTCCATGTAAGCAGAGGATCAATATTGTAATTGATCAAAAATTTATCAGAGCAAACTGTAAGAAATGATGTAGTTTTTTTAAGGTATTCTCAGAAGTAGGGTACTTCCCTTTTAAACTCGGCAATTCAATTTGTAAATGTACAACAAAATTTTAACTTTAACTAATGTAAAAACAAATATGTATTTACACAGAAACCCCAGTTTTGTAATATTACCTGTATGGGAGGTGATGGGAGTTCGAGGGGGCTCTGCTGCTGCTCTCGTAGGACTCCCGGCTCCAGCTTGATGTTCTGACTGTGTTGCATCATGTTGACGACAGGTGCAGGCGACATCTCGTCCTTGAGAATCATCCCGCTTGGCATCTGCACGTTGGACAACTCGTCATTGCTACTCTCCATTTCCTCCTTCACCATCACCTTCATCATCTCCTCGCTCGGCTTCATCTCTCGTTTAATCTCGTCCACCTTCCCAGTCATCTCTCCATTCAACTTATCAACGTCCTCCTGCAGTGCTGTAAACGGACTGAACTTTGAGTCTGAAGACATGCTATCCTCGCACACTTTCTTCGTCAACCCATTCTCCTCCAAGTTACTCAGGTTTGGTATTGGAACTTTGATTCCAACCATAGGAACAGATGTGGGAATGCAGGGAGCACCATTACCATTGTTTATCGACTTGAAATTAGTGGGACCCATGTTGTTAATGATAACGACAGGAGTAGGTGGCTGGGAGGGAGGTGTGCAGATGTTTGGAATTGTGGGCTCCACTTTCTCAGGAGTCATGGGTTCAGGAGGTGGAGTCTCGAATGACGGTTGCAGCGAGCCAGACAGAGGCATAGTGGGTACGATGGGAGATGCGTCTGAGCTCGCTGAATTAGGGGTTGGCACTGATGTGTTGTTGGGAGTTACAGTTTCTGTCTCTGGCTCGTTATTTTCAGCTTCGTCCACCACGGAGCCACTGTCTGTCGTCAAACTCTCAGCTGGACTGTCAGCTCGGTCATTGCGTTTCCTCTTGAACAGTGAGATTTCTTTTTCCTCCTCATTCTCAATCTCCACCTGACTCCTCTTCCTCCCCTTTGTCGGAGTTTCTGGCTTCGACAGCTGTAAAACACAACAAATTTAAAACTTAACCACATTCAATAAACAGGGATAACGCCCTTGCATGGTTAGTTAAGGGAATATGCTACTATAAAATATACCTTCTTAGGTAAGATCTGTCGTCCTCAACTTATAAAATGTGTATTCAACACCACATTAGGACCAGCACCATCAACCATCATATCAGATAATGTAGCGAAGAAGGACCTGCTGAAGATGGAATGGATGTTCTGAAAGGCCTACAGGCATAAAGAATACATATTTTATAAGTTGAGGACGACAGATCTTACCTAAGAAGGTATATTTTACCTTATTTTATTTTATGACTCTCCACCTCAACGGTTTTAACAATGAATTTTATTAGTATTGATATGCTACTAGCTGCAAAGTTAGAGGTTCATGTTTCCTTGGGCCAGGATTTTTAAACCCCATAGCCCTGGGGTTGACTCATGCTCTAATGAAAATGAGTAGCAGACATTTGTTCTGGAGGTAAAGTTGACGGAATTGTCTATAAAGTTAACCACATACTACCTCAAGCGCATCCTAAGGCCTCTAGTGGATAAATTTTGCCTTTACATTCAATAAACACAATAATTTTTTTTTATTGCTCCAGTTTGTCCTTTTGAACATTTCTGATATTTCTCACCTGGCATTGGTGTAATTGCAACCCGCTTCTGAGGTTGGGGCGTCTGGAAGGCAGGGTTACATTGTCCCGATAATATGATGAATGATGATGATTGCGATGGTCTGTGATGCGACTTTTTTAAATTCCTTCATAAAGTTGTAAAGTTTTTTTTCTTCAAAATAATAGTTCCTCATTTTTGTTAGTTTACTAAGGTCTAAAATCAATTTCTATTGTCAGTTTGATGTTGAACTTGACAAATATTTACTTAAATATATTGTGTGTCAAAGGATGATATGTAAATGTCTTATATTTTCTATTTTTTAATTTTAAGAACAGTTTGATCAATTTTTGCTTTCTGAACCTATTTATTATTTTTGTGCATAATGTTTTCTTCCAATACATTCTCTATTGATTATTTTTATTGTCAGTTTACATACCTTCTTCTTATTCTTGTCACTGGGAGACGAAGCGTTGCTTGCAGGAGATTTACACGACTTCTTATCCACTTCATTCTCTGGAGTGTCTGTTCCACTGCCTCGCTTCGGTCTATTTCTTGCATTCTAAAATGACATTTAAGCTATGATTTACCATAGTTAAATATGGGAAATAATAAATTTGGGAATTTTAACATTATGATTCTTATGGAAAATAACATTATGAGGTTCATAATTCAATGAATGAATGAGTCAAAGTTATGGTACGATTCTGATGGTTTATGGAACATAGAACTCTCAAGATATAATTATGAATGTGGTTATTGTTTATTTTTTTTATTTCACTCACCTCATACTTCATAACTCCTCGCAAACCCAGGATTTCTTCACATCATTTGTGACATTCTCAATGCTGTGTCACGTTCACAACTGACGTCCAACGGCCTTCTATCCTGCAGACTGACCTCCGCGCCATCTGATGGCTGACCGACGAACTTCCAAATCAGTCCTTTCTTCTTATAACCAGGTATTTCAAAATTCATAATTGTATTTTCATTCTTGCATATGTAAATTTTTTCCCAAATTGTTTTTCCAATTGTTTGAGTAATTTTGTTTTGGTTTCTATTCTATGTTTTTGTGACCAGGCATGTGCAGCTATTGCAGATTTTTCAGTTTCTCCATTTTTAACATTTCTGAGGTGTTCCTTTAATCTTGTATTTAGATTCCTTTTTGTTTTTCCTATGTATATGTTTTCACAATCTTTACAATTAATTTGATAAATTCCCAATTTTTTAGTCTTCAATATTTTCATTTTTGTTGGTTTTTATTAAATTACTTAAGCTGTAATAATTTTTCGGTGCTAATTAAATGTTGAATTTGTTGAAAGACAAAAAGGAATCTAAATACAAGATTAAAGGAACACCTCAGAAATGTTAAAAATGGAGAAACCAAAAAATCTGCAATAGCTGCACATGCCTGGTCAGAAAAACATAGAATAGAAACCAAAACAAAATTACTTAAACAATTGGAAAAACCGAAGGAACTCACAATTTGGGAAAAAATTTACATATGCAAGAATGAAAATACAAATATGAATTTTGAAATACCAGGTTATAAGGAGAGAGGACTGATTTGGAAGTTTATCGGTCAGCCATCAGATGGCGCGGAGGTCAGTCTGCAGGATAGAAGGCTGTTGGACGTCAGTTATAAACATGACACAGCATTGAGAATGTCACAAATGATGTGACGAAACCCTGGGTTTGCGAGGAGTTATGAAGTATGAGGTGAGTGAAATAAAAAATAAACAATATTAAAAAACCTCATAGTGTTACTTCCTATCTACATAACTTAATGTATGTGGTTAGTTACCTGCTCTTTGGCTCTGGTTCTAGTCCTCATCCTGCCTGGCGAGTCGTCTGGTGATTCTGTCTGCACAGGTCGGAACAAATACGGTGCATCACCTCGAGCATTGTTACCACCAGCTGTCACATTTGTCGTGTTGGTAACGGGAGGCAATTCTCCATATTTCTTACAATATGCACGACAGTCTGAACACAGTAGGGTCCTGCGATCTTTTCCTGATGGCTGCCAGTCTCGTGAATCTAACAAACCAAAAGCAACAACACACATTCACTAAGCTAATTAACTCACTCCACAATCATTAACTTTTGGCCTTTGTCATCTATAGGTTAAGTTCGTGCCTTTAGTCCTGAGAGTTGTGGGTTCAAACCCGGCAGAGACGATGGAAAAATCCAAACAAGTCCTCCAGGAAGGATTTTAGGCTACATGTCCCTAGTCTGAAGATTTTCAGGCTCATAAAAAATCTCAAGCTTAAAGTTGAGCCTGTCAGCAAAATTTAATCAGCCTTTCCTATTCAAGTAATATCTTAGTTCATTAATAGTGAGTGGAGAATATATTTTTAAACTCACTTCATATAATTTCAAATTACTTTGATACAGGCGGTTTCAGACAATATCTTGTCCCTCTTCATGACCGCATAATGTTTACTTCGCAATATTAATTTAAATATATCTTAGTTCATGTTTTTATTTTAAATTTAACATTTCTCACTGAATTACAAAATTATATCAGAAGAGAAAAAAAATTATCAACATTTTTAACATTCATTATCATCACAATTGAGGTTATGTAATAAAATGTTTTAAATAATAACATAGTACCTTTTTTTTATCCGTCTTCCTCAATTATAATTGATTTTTATTTTAAAAAAACTTTGTTAAATCATTAAGGGTCGAATCTATGAACACATTAGACCGTAAAAGGCATTCTCTGCTGAGAAAGTTGCATCCTAATACAATTTTGCTTACTCAGAAATCTGTTCATGCGATAATAATTGTTGAAATTCGTAAGCTACCTGACGAGGTAACTTAAGAGAGAAACGAATTGTGAGAATCCCGAAGGGAACCGATGTAGTTTCAAACCTTGCTGCTTTATCCAAGATGTCGGACCTTGAAGACTTCGATCATGTTTTCAGTATACGAGAAGAGGAATTTGATAGAGTCTACCAAAGAATTCAACTGGAAGAACAGGAGAATCGGTGTAATATTGCGCGAAGCAGACATCGTTGTATACGGTATTATTTACGGGACGCAAGCGTAAATGCATTCCTCTAGCAGACGAAAATAACGGAAGTGGTTTTATCGCTGAGAATTCTGGGTAATTTCTTGCCAATAGTACGAAAACGACGACTTTCATGCATGACCAGTTAGTGGGTAGCTAATTCGATCTTTGCACTTGCTCACGGTGAGTCAGCTCACCACTGATTGGAAGTAATTTGAGTAGAGACTAATGTATTTGCATGCAGCCCTAAATCACGAAGGCCTTTCAAAAAAAGTTTCATCTTAGGCATGCTATTTTCTGTCCAGCCTAAGAAAGACACTTCAAGAAAATAAATGGGCAGGTAATCCACGAAGCACATGACTGCTGCAGTTAGTGCGATTCGTTCAAGACCAAAGCACAGTTCAGCGGAAGCCAAAAAACAGATCATGTACTTGATTAATATAATTACGTATTTAAAGCTATTTATGTTAACTATAGTTGATAAGAATACAGTATATACCTACACATTTCTTCAAAGATCGGAGACTAACTAAAAATTTGCATTTGTTTGAAACTGAACGATTCTTGAGAAGAAGTTGAATGTCAGTTACAAATATGGCGGCTGTTGGGTAGTTTATGTTAACTTAACTTGGTTAATTATATTATTTTTGGTCTGGACATCTTACCTCAATATTAATGTTGATTTGTTCTTGGACATGTTTCAAAACAATTCTGTTTCAAAATTTATATCAGAAGAACAGAAACAGAGTTATATTTGATATTCCGATGGAGGGTGACCTTGTTTGGAGGTTCTTTGGCCAACCACAGGATGGAGCTGACATCGACATTCAGGTGGTGCAACATAATGCAACATAAATAAAACCAGTCTGGGAAAGCTGACGATAAAACAGAATTGTTTTGAAACATGTCCAAGAACAAATCAACATTAATATTGAGGTAAGATGTCCAGACCAAAAATAATATAATTAAAATAACCTCAAAATGTAACTTCCTAAAATTAAATATTAACTTGGTTATTTTAATTTAAATGTTTGATGTGAATGAATTTGTTTAATATTAACAATTATAATTTATGTATTCACGTAGACTTTCATGCCCGGAGTTGCTATGATGATCTTGAAGATTTTCGGGCTGTAGGCCGTGGTCGTGAGGCTTGTAGTTCCCCGGGACTGTGTCTGGCTTGAGACAACCATTGAGGATGCCAGACGCAGTTTCTGGTGAAATGTCGGGGAACTACAAGCCTCACGACCATGGCCTAAACCCGAAAATCTTCAAGATCATCATAATTATAATTTAATTAGTTTATGACATACCATTGAAAATTTTAATACAACCTGCAACATTAAAAATTAAAACGATTGTTGTGCATTAATTTATCGGTTTGTAACAAACAGCTGACAGAGTTCACCTGCACTCTTACATGTGCTGCACGGAGTAATACATTCGGAAGTTAAATGTCAAAGTGTGCTTCTTACATTGGACAGAGAATAATTGGTTTATTTTAAAATACAATAGGAAGTAACATAAGGGCCACATGCAAATACATTAGTCTCTACTCAAATTACTTCCAATCACTGGTGAGCTGACTCACCGTGAGCAAGTGCAAAGATCGAATTAGCTACCCACTAACTGGTCATGCATGAAAGTCATCGTTTTCATAATATTGGCAAGAAATTACCCAGAATTCTCAGCGATAAAACCACTTCCGTTATTTTCGTCTGCTAGAGGAATGCATTTATGCTTACGCCCCGCAAATAATACCGTATACGATGTCTGCGTCGCGCAATATTACGCCGATTCTCCTGTTCTTCCAGTTGAATTCTTTGGTAGACTCTCTCAAATTCCTCTTCTCCGCGTATACCGAAAACAAGATCGAAGTCTTCAAGATCCGACATCTTGGATAAAGCAGCAAGGTTTCAAAGTACATCGGTTACCATCGGGATTCTCACGATTCATTTCTCTCCTAATTCACCTCGGTAGGTAGCTTAGGAATTTCAACAATTATTATCGCATGAACAGATTTCTGAGTATGCAAAAACGTATTTGGATACAACTTTCTCAGCAGAGAACGCCTTTTACGGTCTAATGCATTCATAGATTTGAGCCTTAGAGGTTTAATTTATGTTGATTTATTTACCTACATAACTTAATTAAGAGGTTTGTTTAATAATTAAGACATTTTGTCTCTATATTCTTACTTCTTATGGTTGTTTTCGTAGAACATATGTTTCAAGGCTGCTGAGCACCATCATCAATGATTACAGACTGAATTTTCTCATGTTGTCGGCCCTGATTCTTGATTCCTACTCTCTCTGCCTCTCGTCCAATGAATTTACTAATGAGGTTCCTTTCTCCGGGAATTTCAAAATTCATAAATCTTTCCTAGTTCTTCTGTATGTACATTTTTCTCATATGGTGAGTTCATTTTTGTTTTTTAACTGTTTTAATAATTTGGTGTTTACATCTATTTTGGTCAGAAAAACACAAAATAGATGTAAACACCAAATTTATTAAATTAATATTGAGAAGCTAAAGCTATTACTATGATAGAAATAAGTAAATTAATGAACACAATTAAATTTTTCTCTTTACCATTGATTTAAAACACCAAATTATTAAAACAGAAAACAAAAATGAATTCACCATATGGGAAAAAATATGCAAATATTAACTTTTCCGTAGGGGTTTCTGTTCTAACATGTGAATAGGTCTAATTCAACTATGCTGAATTTAAATATCAACTCAGTTTCCCAGTATCACATACCAATTTTTCACAATCTGAGAAATAGTAAAAATACATTTTCTTACTCTCGGTTCTATTAAATATTAACTGTGACTTAATATTATCCAGAACACACTTAATAAAAAATTTAATTTGACGACTGGATAATTTTTATAAACTTTCTTTTTATATTTTATTCATATCTTGTCTTGTATAATCTATATTTGCAATACTTTACAACCTGTGACGCGACTTTTTTAATTCCTTCATAAACTCTTGTCAAATTTTATTCTTAAGGTTCCATTTTTCAAATTATTTCCCACCATTTACAATGATTTTTACATTATCTCTAACATTTATTTCAATTAATATTTAATTTTAGGAAGTTATATTTTGAGGTTATTTTAATTATATTATTTTTGGTCTGGACATCTTACCTCAATATTAATGTTGATTTGTTCTTGAACATGTTTCAAAACAATTCTGAAGAAGAAGATTTCAAACATGAGAAAAAACAATAATCAAAGTAGCAAGAGAAAATGGGTTTGATGAAAAAATGGTACATAAAAGGATAGAAAAGTATAAAAAACAAAAAATGATAAACAGAAGTAATCTTGAAAAAGAAGAACCACCTATGAAAAAATATAGGAAATTCACATATCACCCCTGGGTACATAATAAATTTCAAAATATATTTGAGAAGTTTAATATTAAATTAGCACCAAAAAATAACTACAGTTTAAATAAACTAATAAAAACCAACAAAAATGAAAAAACTGATAAAAATAAAAAGTCAGGAATATATCAAATTGAATGCATGGGTTGTGAAAAGATATATATAGGGAAAACAAAAAGAAACCTAAAAATCAGAACCAAAGAACACATAAGAAATATTAAAAATGGAGAAATTGAAAAATCTGCAGTTGCTGCTCATGTTTGGTCTGAAAAAAATAATATCAATTCAGACACTAAATTATTAAAACAGTTAGAAAATACAAACGAGCTGACTATTTGGGAAAAAATTTATATTCAGAAGAACAGAAACAGAGTTATGAATTTTGATATTCCGATGGAGGGTGACCTTGTTTGGAGGTTCTTTGGCCAACCACAGGATGGAGCTGACATCGACATCCAGGTGGTGCAACATAATGCAACATAAATAAAACCAGTCTGGGAAAGCTGAAGATAAAACAGAATTGTTTTGAAACATGTTCAAGAACAAATCAACATTAATATTGAGGTAAGATGTCCAGACCAAAAATAATATAATTTATTTCAATATATTTTTTCATGATATTGAACACATGAAGACATGTCAGTCATAATCATTTTCACGAATATTTTGTGTTCCAGTGCAGCCAACATAGAGTCTCTACTAATTAATATACATTAAATATGGGAAGAGTACAACAATTTATATTTGAAAAGAAAAATATACGCCTAGACTGGGGTTTGAACCCAGGACCTTTGACTTTCTATGTCAATGTTCTTCCATCTGAGCCACCTAGGCCTCCAATCTAAACGCGTATTTTTCTCTTACAACTAGTTAATTCCCTAACCCCAAATGCTACGAGCCGTTGCTACGATTTTTGCAAATGGCGGCTTCTTTGTTAAGAAGACTTTTTATTGGGAATTTAAACATTACTTATAAAGCCAGTAGTGCTTCTTTCAATGTTAATATTATTCATTTTTAAACACCTTAATGATGGACAAATTATATTTGAAAAGAAAAATATACACCTAGATGGGGTTTGAATAATATTAACATTGAAAGAAGCACTACTGGCTTTATAAGTAATTAAGTTATGTAGATAGGAAATAACACTATGAGGTTCTTTAATATTGTTTATTTTTTATCATTTCACTCACCTCATACTTCATAATTTATAGCAGACCCAGGGTTTCTTCATGTAATTCGTGACATTGTCAATGCTGCGTCATGTTCACAACTGACGTCCAACGGCCTTCTATCCTGCAGACTGACCTCCGCGCCATCTGGTGGCCGACCGAAGAATTTCCAAATCAGGCCTCTTTCTTTATAACCGGGTATTTCAAAATTCATAGTTGTATTTTCATTCTTGCATATGTAAATTTTTTCCCAAATTGTGAGTTCCTTCGGTTTTTCCAATTGTTTAAGTAATTTTGTTTTGGTTTCTATTCTATGTTTTTCTGACCAGGCATGTGCAGCTATTGCAGATTTTTCGGTTTCTCCATTTTTAACATTTCTGAGGTGTTCTTTTAATCTTGTATTTAGATTCCTTTTTGTTTTTCCTATGTATATCTTTTCACAATCTTTACAATTAATTTGATAAATTCCCGATTTTTTGCAGTCTTCAATTTTTTCATTTTTGTTGGTTTTTATTAAATTACCTAAGCTGTAATCATTTTTCGGTGCTAATTTAATGTTGAATTTGTTGAAAATTTTTGAAACTTGTCAAATACGAAAGGATGGTATGTGAACTTCTTGAATTTTTTGCCTATATTTTTATCTGTCTGAAGAGTACTTTCATTGATGACTTTTTGTTCTTTGAATTTATTTATTTTCTTGTGTATCATTTTCTTGTGAAAACCATTATCCTTAGCAATTTGTATGATGTGTTCTTTCTCTTTATTGTAATTTCTTTGCTCATGGGGACATTCACAAGTCTGTGTGTTAAACTATTAAATACTGCCTGTTTGTGTGAAAAATGGTTAAATCCAGTAGCTTTTATATAATTGTCGATGTGAGTTTCTTTTCTGTAGATTCCAAATTCTATTTCTTTTTCTCTTCTTTCCTAATCAATTTAAGGTCTAAAAATGGTATTTCATGATTATTTTCTATTTCCATTGTAAATTTGATTGTTTTATTTTGAATATTTAACAGTTTAATGGCATCTTCTAATTGTTTCTCTTTTACTATTGCTATGATATCATCTACGTATCTTCTCCAAAATTTAAACATCAAAGGATGTGCTTTAGTTACATGACATTCAAAATTCCCCATAAACATGTCTGCTAAGAATGGTGATAATGGATTTCCCATTGCGAGTCCTGATTTTTGTCTAAAGTATTTTCCTCTAAAGGTGAAGAACATTTGATTTAAGCATAATTTTGTTAGTTTTATGTATTCTTTAACGCTATCATCATCTAATTTGTTTTCTTTCAACCATTTTTCTAAAATTTTCAAAGTTGTGTCAGTCGGTATGTTTGTGAATAATGAAGTAACATCAAATGAGACCAATCTTTCTGAAGGTTCTATTTCTACATTTTCTAATTTCTCAACTAATTGGTAAGAATAGACGTAGAACTGTACTTTTTACATCTAAGATTAAACAACAATTTAGGACAAATAATTTGGGATAACCTAGAAAAAAACTTCTACAACCAATTGAACCTCAAAATGAAGAAAAAATTTGATGTACAAAAGAAAAAGATAATTAATTTAAAACCTGATTTAAAAAAATTGAAGAAAAATATAAGTACAAAAAGTATAACCACTACATTAGGAAGGGATAAAGAAATTGAGAATAATGTAATTAACCTATCATCTGAAAACTTTACAAAAGAAGAAATATCTATTTTGGACAAGGGATTGAAAACATGCATTAGTTACTCTAACAATTTAGAAGATTACATAGCTGATATTGAAATTGCTATAGATGACATGAATTTTGAAGAACAAACAATAATCAGAAAAGAATGTGGGGAAGTTATTGAAAAAATTAAAAACACAAAAATAAAAAACATATGCAAAACAAATATGAAGAAAATAAGAAACATTAATAATAAAAATGTTGTTTTTTTCAAAGTCAGACAAAGGGAATAATTTGGTAATTTTGGATAAAGACGATTATAATGATAGGATGGAGAATTTATTAAAGGGGGAAGAATATGAAGAAATTAAAACAAATCCTCTCGCAAAAACAATTAAAGAAGTTGAAACCAACCTAAAATCAATTAAAAAAATTATGACACAAAAGGAAAAGTTTAAATTAAAAATACCAAATCCCAGAAACCCCAACATTCATGGTCTTCCTAAAATCCACAAAGACGGAAAGAAAATGAGACCTATCATCAACAATATCAATTCACCGACATATAACATATCCAAATGGCTTAACAATAAATTTAAAGGTATGGAAAAATTTGAAAATTTAGCAGTAGAAAATTCTTACCAATTAGTTGAGAAATTAGAAAATGTAGAAATAGAACCTTCAGAAAGATTGGTCTCATTTGATGTTACTTCATTATTCACAAACATACCGACTGACACAACTTTGAAAATTTTAGAAAAATGGTTGAAAGAAAACAAATTAGATGATGATAGCGTTAAAGAATACATAAAACTAACAAAATTATGCTTAAATCAAATGTTCTTCACCTTTAGAGGAAAATACTTTAGACAAAAATCAGGACTCGCAATGGGAAATCCATTATCACCATTCTTAGCAGACATGTTTATGGGGAATTTTGAATGTCATGTAACTAAAGCACATCCTTTGATGTTTAAATTTTGGAGAAGATACGTAGATGATATCATAGCAATAGTAAAAGAGAAACAATTAGAAGATGCCATTAAACTGTTAAATATTCAAAATAAAACAATCAAATTTACAATGGAAATAGAAAATAATCATGAAATACCATTTTTAGACCTTAAATTGATTAGGAAAGAAGAGAAAAAGAAAATAGAATTTGGAATCTACAGAAAAGAAACTCACATCGACAATTATATAAAAGCTACTGGATTTAACCATTTTTCACACAAACAGGCAGTATTTAATAGTTTAACACACAGACTTGTGAATGTCCCCATGAGCAAAGAAAATTACAATAAAGAGAAAGAACACATCATACAAATTGCTAAGGATAATGGTTTTCACAAGAAAATGATACACAAGAAAATAAATAAATTCAAAGAACAAAAAGTCATCAATGAAAGTACTCTTCAGACAGATAAAAATATAGGCAAAAAATTCAAGAAGTTCACATACCATCCTTTCGTATTTGACAAGTTTCAAAAAATTTTCAACAAATTCAACATTAAATTAGCACCGAAAAATGATTACAGCTTAGGTAATTTAATAAAAACCAACAAAAATGAAAAAATTGAAGACTGCAAAAAATCGGGAATTTATCAAATTAATTGTAAAGATTGTGAAAAGATATACATAGGAAAAACAAAAAGGAATCTAAATACAAGATTAAAAGAACACCTCAGAAATGTTAAAAATGGAGAAACCGAAAAATCTGCAATAGCTGCACATGCCTGGTCAGAAAAACATAGAATAGAAACCAAAACAAAATTACTTAAACAATTGGAAAAAACCGAAGGAACTCACAATTTGGGAAAAAATTTACATATGCAAGAATGAAAATACAACTATGAATTTTGAAATACCCGGTTATAAAGAAAGAGGCCTGATTTGGAAATTCTTCGGTCGGCCACCAGATGGCGCGGAGGTCAGTCTGCAGGATAGAAGGCCGTTGGACGTCAGTTGTGAACATGACGCAGCATTGACAATGTCACGAATTACGTGAAGAAACCCTGGGTCTGCTATAAATTATGAAGTATGAGGTGAGTGAAATGATAAAAAATAAACAATATTAAAGAACCTCATAGTGTTATTTCCTATCTACATAACTTAATAAAGTTGGCTATCAAGTCATAGGAAAACAAGAATAACGTAAACAACTGGAACAAGATGGCGGCTTCAAATATACAACATTTCAACGAACATTTTTCGGAAAATAAGATAGAAATTAAAAGATATTTGAAATTAAAAGAACTTAGAAATAAAAGAGCTGCAGATATCAAATTCATTAATAAATGTTTAGAAAAATAATATCACTCCAAAATTTGTCCGGAAAATGGTTAAAAACAACAATAACCAACACCAAAAAAGTTTAGAAAAGAAAACTCTCAATTTGGAAAAAGTCAAACATTACACAACTATAAGTAAAATAGATGTAGAACTGTACTTTTTACATCTAAGATTAAACAACAATTTAGGACAAATAATTTGGGATAACCTAGAAAAAAACTTCTACAACCAATTGAACCTCAAAATGAAGAAAAAAATTTGATGTACAAAAGAAAAAGATAATTAATTTAAAACCTGATTTAAAAAAATTGAAGAAAAATATAAGTACAAAAAGTATAACCACTACATTAGGAAGGGATAAAGAAATTGAGAATAATGTAATTAACCTATCATCTGAAAACTTTACAAAAGAAGAAATATCTATTTTGGACAAGGGATTGAAAACATGCATTAGTTACTCTAACAATTTAGAAGATTACATAGCTGATATTGAAATTGCTATAGATGACATGAATTTTGAAGAACAAACAATAATCAGAAAAGAATGTGGGGAAGTTATTGAAAAAATTAAAAACACAAAAATAAAAAACATATGCAAAACAAATATGAAGAAAATAAGAAACATTAATAATAAAAATGTTGTTTTTTCAAAGTCAGACAAAGGGAATAATTTGGTAATTTTGGATAAAGACGATTATAATGATAGGATGGAGAATTTATTAAAGGGGGAAGAATATGAAGAAATTAAAACAAATCCTCTCGCAAAAAAACAATTAAAGAAGTTGAAACCAACCTAAAATCAATTAAAAAAATTATGACACAAAAGGAAAAGTTTAAATTAAAAATACCAAATCCCAGAAACCCCAACATTCATGGTCTTCCTAAAATCCACAAAGACGGAAAGAAAATGAGACCTATCATCAACAATATCAAATTCACCGACATATAACATATCCAAATGGCTTAACAATAAATTTAAAGGTATGGAAAAATTTGAAAATTTAGCAGTAGAAAATTCTTACCAATTAGTTGAGAAATTAGAAAATGTAGAAATAGAACCTTCAGAAAGATTGGTCTCATTTGATGTTACTTCATTATTCACAAACATACCGACTGACACAACTTTGAAAATTTTAGAAAAATGGTTGAAAGAAAACAAATTAGATGATGATAGCGTTAAAGAATACATAAAACTAACAAAATTATGCTTAAATCAAATGTTCTTCACCTTTAGAGGAAAATACTTTAGACAAAAATCAGGACTCGCAATGGGAAATCCATTATCACCATTCTTAGCAGACATGTTTATGGGGAATTTTGAATGTCATGTAACTAAAGCACATCCTTTGATGTTTAAATTTTGGAGAAGATACGTAGATGATATCATAGCAATAGTAAAAGAGAAACAATTAGAAGATGCCATTAAACTGTTAAATATTCAAAATAAAACAATCAAATTTACAATGGAAATAGAAAATAATCATGAAATACCATTTTTAGACCTTAAATTGATTAGGAAAGAAGAGAAAAAGAAAATAGAATTTGGAATCTACAGAAAAGAAACTCACATCGACAATTATATAAAAGCTACTGGATTTAACCATTTTTCACACAAACAGGCAGTATTTAATAGTTTAACACACAGACTTGTGAATGTCCCATGAGCAAAGAAAATTACAATAAAGAGAAAGAACACATCATACAAATTGCTAAGGATAATGGTTTTCACAAGAAAATGATACACAAGAAAATAAATAAATTCAAAGAACAAAAAGTCATCAATGAAAGTACTCTTCAGACAGATAAAAATATAGGCAAAAAATTCAAGAAGTTCACATACCATCCTTTCGTATTTGACAAGTTTCAAAAAATTTTCAACAAATTCAACATTAAATTAGCACCGAAAAATGATTACAGCTTAGGTAATTTAATAAAAACCAACAAAAATGAAAAAATTGAAGACTGCAAAAAATCGGGAATTTATCAAATTAATTGTAAAGATTGTGAAAAGATATACATAGGAAAAACAAAAAGGAATCTAAATACAAGATTAAAAGAACACCTCAGAAATGTTAAAAATGGAGAAACCGAAAAATCTGCAATAGCTGCACATGCCTGGTCAGAAAAACATAGAATAGAAACCAAAACAAAATTACTTAAACAATTGGAAAAACCGAAGGAACTCACAATTTGGGAAAAAATTTACATATGCAAGAATGAAAATACAACTATGAATTTTGAAATACCCGGTTATAAAGAAAGAGGCCTGATTTGGAAATTCTTCGGTCGGCCACCAGATGGCGCGGAGGTCAGTCTGCAGGATAGAAGGCCGTTGGACGTCAGTTGTGAACATGACGCAGCATTGACAATGTCACGAATTACGTGAAGAAACCCTGGGTCTGCTATAAATTATGAAGTATGAGGTGAGTGAAATGATAAAAAATAAACAATTTTATAAGTAATGTTTAAATTCCCAATAAAAAGTCTTCTTAATAAAGAAGCCGCCATTTGCAAAAATCGTAGCAACGGCTCGTAGCATTTGGGGTTAGGGAATTAACTAGTTGTAAGAGAAAAATACGTGTTTAGATTGGAGGCCTAGGTGGCTCAGATGGAAGAGCATTGACATAGAAAGTCAAAGGTCCTGGGTTCAAACCCCAGTCTAGGCGTATATTTTTCTTTTCAAATATAATTTGTCCATCATTAAGGTGTTTAAAAACGAATAATATTAACATTTAAAGAGTACAACAATTTTGTTAGGTTACCTTTCAGATTGGTCTTTCACAGGTTAGAATACTTAAATTGCATTAGGTTAGCTTTTAGGATCATTAAATGTTGTGTATATGTTGGCTGCATCCTGTGATTCCATAGTGTAAACTGCTTTGTGTTTGTTGGTGCATGCGCATGGTTACATGTTGCAAAGTATTTCCAAAATTTAAAATAAATTCTATTCACTTCACCTTATATCCTGTCTTCTAATTGGACCGGTTTCAAAACCTAGACGATGACACTGCCTATGTTTTGAAACAGGTCTAATTAGAAGACAGGATATGAGGTGAAGTGAATAAAATTTATATTTTACAGTATTTGTTTACTCATGTTAACAATGTTCAGAGACTTACTTGTTGTGAAACAGTGGTGACATCTATATGCATGGTCCCTAGAGTCGGAATCATCCTCCGAGTTGTCTTCTTCACTGGCAGAACTGCCGTCACCTGAAAAACAAGTGGTGCGCTCTGTAAGTGAGCACGAGAGGCAGAAAGAATAGACACAAAGTAGCTACACACCTGGCTCTGAGGAAAGTACGAGCTCATGCTTGGCTACAAGAAGCACACTAAGTATGTACACATTATTTCATAACTAAACTTACATAGAATATTATGTTACTTCAAGAGAGGAGAAAACACTACAAGTATTAGGCAAGTAATGTCAGTTTTAAATCTAATTTTCTACGATCCATATTTGGTTCGTCTTCCGGGCTTATAGGTCGTGGTCTGGTTGTCTTCTTACTCAACGTTTCGTCTACTGCTGCAGTAGACCTCATCAGGAGATACTGCATGCTCTCTGTGAACTCCTGATGAGGTCTACCGCAGCAGTAGACGAAACATCGAGCAAGAAGACAACCAGACCACGGCCTATAAGCCCGGAAGACGAACCAAATATGGATCAAGACGCCGGCCGTGAAAGCCTACAACTAATTTTCTATGTCTTGTGGAATTTGAAGTCGTAATGCAAGTCAATGTGGACCTTTTCTTAACAACTGCAATGAGATCATTAAATTTTTACGGTCACAACCCTTTAAACCCAACTTGACCCCATACTGCATGACAAAAATTTAGAACTGAACTGCTACCACACCCACCATATAGTCCTGATCTTGCACCTTCAGCTTAAGCATTTGTTTCAATCCATGGTCAATTTCGAGATCATAGAACTGTCCATTCCCTATCCCTACTCTATAAAATACTTCACACATCATCGCCTAATTATTTATCACGCCGCTTCATCAGACTATCCGACACACATAATCTTGACACTCAATCCCATCAGCACATTGTACTTTATATCCCTCCTCATCACACTGTGTATTATTCATTATCTTTTACGGTCTCAATTACCAAAACATGGAATTCCCTTCCGCCCTATGTCAGAGACTGTCAAACTATAACATCCTTCATAAACAAACTAAAGAATTATTTAATAACAGACTAAGTTATACACCTCACTGATAGTATTCTTTTAACAATTAATAAATTTAATTATTTATGAAAATAATATTAAGAATAACAAATATTTTTATTTGTTTTGTTTTAAATATTGTATAATCGTAAAATTAGTTTTCTATATCTCATTATTTTCCTTTGTTTTTTATATACACTAGACAGGGACAATTTAATATGTCTTGCTTGAATACATTTTATTATTAGTTTTAGTCTTAATTTTAACTAACATTAACTGGTTGCATTATAGATCATAATATAATAGATATTATCTTTTTGATCAAATTTTTACTTAGTATTTAATATTAGAGTTAATTAAGATTGTGATGTAATATACGTTTGTCCTGGTGAGTGGAAGAGAAGGCCACAAGGCCTTAATCCACCAGGCTAAATAAATCTAATCTAATCTAATTTCTGGCATGAAATATTAAAAACATTGCAGCTGTAAAAGTGGGTATCAATAAATTCTTTGCATAAAAAACTAGAAACTGGTACCGTTGCAGGGTAATAAACCCCGCTGAAAGATGGCTCAAGACAATAGAATGTGATCATATCTACTTTGAAGAGTAGTTTAATTATTTGACAGAAAAAAATTCCAAATAAAATTTTGTTTAAAAACAACATTACTTATGAAAAAATATCTATATTTGAGAATAAATTGCTTAGGAAAACTTTTGGACCAAACAGAGGGGAATAAACAGGTGAATGGAGCACTCCCTTAATAACCATGGGGTCATGGTGTAGCATAGTTGGCAACGGCAATATGCTACAAGCTGGTAGGTTGAGGGTTCAAGTCTCGGTGGATCAGGAATTTCTGAACTGGTGTAAACCTTCTAGTGGCACCATGACCCTGGGGGTTGACCCAGCTTTTAAAGGAAATCAGTACCTGGCATTGGTTCTTGGAATAAAGGTGGTCATCAAACAGGGCTGCCAACTCAACTGACATGTGTCAATTATCTAAAAAGGTACGAGCCCTTAACCTCCTCAGTATATGCTATTAAAACAAATCAAAGAAAGTATTGTCCAAAATCAGTGAAATCCGACCATTAGAATTGGTGGTATACCTGAAACCCAAAATTAAAAATTAACTCTAGTAACTGCCATAATTGGTTCACCGCCAAGTATACCTTACAATTTAATTATCCCTTAAATTGGCAATGTGTCCTATAAGATATATTAGTTTAATTTATTTAATATATTTAAACTCATTGACTAGTGGTCAACATTACAGTCCTGGACTACTGGTCAGCATTTCTAAATTCCCGGTCAGATTATAGGAATTTTTTCTGTGGTTGCCCATGGTCTGGAATTTAGGTTAAGAACTCTCCTGGCGCTTCATTAACATTTATCACCCATCATATCATCAGGGTAACATAACTCTGCCTTCCACAAATGGATTACAATTCCACGAAGCCAGAAATGTCATAAAAGACAACATGGTGGCATTCGTAAAAAAAAAAAACTGCAAAAATGAATCTGTAAATTTATTTAAATTGGTGTCAATCATCATCATCATCATCCAGGGATTAAGCCTGCTGGCTCACACTGGTTTCATGAAAGCTAGAAATGTTAAAATTATTCAGACCATCTACTGCGTGGGCGTCCAACATTGCTCCTTCCATGCGGTTTATAATTTAGCAATCCATCCATCCATCCATAGTAATTCTGCCCAAAGGCAGGACCTTCACTGCAATCACAGCATTTTCATGCTATGTTTGCAGCTTTACTAGGGAATTGTAGGTGTGGTAGCTTCCCGTTGCTTTCCACACCGGTGAAGGATGATATGATGATGATGGCCATATGATTTCGGGGACCGTTTGGGCCGTTGGCGTGAAGTTTTCCTGACATTTGTCTTACAGGTGAGGAAAAACCCCGAGAAAAATCACCCAGAAAAACTGGACACGACCAGGGATCGATCCCGGGCCCCGCTGCGTGACAGGCCAGCACGCTACCGCGAGAACCCCACAGCAGTGGACAATTTAGCAACAATTTTGGAAATCTGTATTACGGGTAGTCTATCAATATGTTCTTTCAAGTCGTTCCTAATAGTTAATTATTCGGACGTCGGTTGTCAAGTTTGAAAATATTCAGTTCCTTGCTTATATCTTCATTCCTTTTCTTATCCAGCAGAGTATATCCTGCTATATTTCTTAAATTGGTGTCATTATACAATGATATTCAATAGATAATAACTTATGCTTATGCATGGTTTGTTTTCACTGCAACCAAACACTTTTAAATAAACCGGCATCAGAAATTGAGTTTCTCAAATTTAATAAAATAAATATGGGACCATAAATTTGAATTGCTGAGGAATTTGGTTAATTTACACAGTTTATGCTCGATGGACTTTATCTCATTATATATATATAGCCATGGAATGTTTTTCATGTTTCCTGTACAATTAGCTTTTCACTATTTGAATCAACATTTCACATATGTGACTTATCAGTTTGTTAATTAAATATTGACAGTCCATATCTTTCTATTGTTTCACATGTTTATTTTGTTCAATATTGATTTTGAATTTCATCAAACAAAGTTTATATGTTTATCTATTACAGTGCTATCACTATGAAAGAAAAACATGAGGAGTTATAAAATTATAAAACCGGACCGGCCTTACGGAGTTTCACCCGGCACGCAGTGCTGTCTCTTCCTCCCGCAATACACCCTGCCTGCCACCCGTCCTTGAACTGTTTCATACCTTATAGAAAATGCTGGAAATGTTGTCCTCCCACAGTTAAACAGGCATTATACCGAGTAAACACATTTAGATTGACACGCTGTAGTTCGGGCACTGTCAAGTTTCTGATTTCATTTCTTATGTTGTTCTTCAGTTCTTCCAATGTGTGCGGATTTGTTTTGTACACTTTGTCTTTCAGGCTACCCCACAAATAAAAAATCACACACTGTTAGATCTGGGGAGCGAGGGGGGCATACACCAGCACTAATCACTCTATCTTCAAACACTTCCCTAATTTTTCTTTGGTGAGAACCGTACGCCTTCGCGTGTGTTTCTTATTTTGTACTGAACCAGTGGTCTCAAATTTAGTCACAAGATCGTGGATTGTCGATCTGGAAGGAGGTAATTGTCCAGGGAAGTTCCGAATAAATTCCTCACGAACGCGACGAGCTGATTCATATTTATAATAACATTTACACACATAAATGCGCTGCTCTAATGTCAGCTGACGTCTCATCTTGTCGAACGATAGTAAACTGACTAGTTCAAGGACGAGCGGCTGGCAGAGTGAAATGCAGACCAGAAGAGAGCGCTGCCTGACGGGTGAAACCCTGTGAGGCCGGTCCCGGGTTTATATTGGAAGCCCGGTATATACCATCCTGCATGTTTAATATATCAACACATTTCTCTGAAGATCATGGATTCCTTATATAAAAAAAAAAACTCAACCAACATTCAACAATTTAGAAAGTTTGTTGGGTACATTTCTGTTTCTCCAAGCGCAACAGGCCTAGAAGGTCCTTGGCGTACCAGCCGACCTCACGTCCACATGTATTAAATCACAGAGGTAGACAATACTAAGCCAATGTAGGGGTTACATGTGGTCAGCTTGTCGGCACCCCCAGCTGTTATAGCGGGTCTACTCAACCTGGAGTCGCTACTTATTGTAGCTACCCAAATGCCTCATGAAGCTGGGTGAGCACCAGTCCCATACTGGCCGAAATTCCATGAAAAATTTCTTCCCCCATGGGGACTCGAACCAGTGCAAGTCCCGTAGCTCTGCACCAAGGATTTCATACCTTAACCACTGGCTACGGCACAGGACACATTTCTGTATAAAACCACCAGCATTTTATTTTACAAATGTAAACTATAGGTAAAAAAGTAAAAACACACTACAAAGAAAATAAGGCTGGAAAACATTACAAATACCAGAAAATATCTAAGAAGCTCTTCTATGGTCAAGTCTGCCACCTCCACATGGACAAACAACATTTTACTCTGTAGAACGTTTGCCAAACAATTTGTCCGTTTGTAGCAACATCATGTCTTCAATCAGCAACATGCTCCATCAGCTGACTGCGGACAATTTATTTGGCTATACTTCTATCAACTTACACAATACTACTGAGACACCCCAACAGAAATCTAATTTCAATGAGCATTAGCCAACCAACAATAATACATTTGTGATTAGGCATTCTGGATCCCATTTTAACAAAGTTGGAAAAGCAACACATGTTTATGGGCCCCAGAATTCCCTACATCGCTAATGTTAAAATACAGCTTATAAAATGCATATTTTGTAAAAATCCACTCACAGTGGGAATACAAAAATTTTGCTGGTTATGTACAAACGCTTTCTAAAAATATATAGAATTGTGATTCTACATTATAACAGAAAGATGTCCCCTCGAAAGTTTTAGCCGAATTTGAATGAGACGTTCATTCCAAAATTTATAATCAGATATGTCAGATCTGAAACGTTTATGTATCATTAACATAATCCCAGCTCGTGCTCTTACTTCTGAGGGTACGCCTGAATAAAACTGAAATTAATTTTGGGTTTCTTTTGTCCCTTTTACTTTTTTTCTTTGTTTCAGAAATAGCACCGGTATGTATTCCTTTTTTTGCCAAAATATCATCTAGTTGTTCTTCGGTCACTTGGTCGACCTATGAAAAGATGGCACGAAAACGGCTTTTTCCGGCCGTAACAGTTCTTCTAGGACTAATACCTGGCAGGATGATGATAATGATGATTCTACATTATATGGAAGTGAAATACTTTAAGAGTGGAGAAAGATTACTAGTATTTGAGAATAAAGATCTTAGAAACATTTTTAGACCACAGAAAGATGAACATACAGGCAAATGGAGAACATTTCATAATAGTGAACTACATGGTCTTTATGGAAAACCAATCCTTAAGTCTTAGACTGTGAAAGGCAGAACATGTGGTATGAATTCTATAAAAGTCATATCACCAATGCTTATTATATTATAAAACTGAACTGTTTTGAAACATGTTCAAGAACAAATCAACATTAATATTGAGGTAAGATGATCAGACTAAAAATAATATAATTAAAATAACCTCAAAATATCACTTCCTAAAATTAAATACCAATGCTTATCCCTGGATTTTTAAATGTTGATATTTTCTCTGTGATAAATTCTAAATATATTGAAGATGTATTAAAATTACTCTATCTTCAAGATGAATCTGTAAAATTTACTATTGAATTAGAAAAGAATAACCAAATCCATTTTTGGACCTGTACATAATAAGGAATGAACAACAAAGGATCAAATTCAATATGTACAGAAGGATATAGACAATTATATAAAGCCTTCAGGTTTCAATCATTTTGCGCATAAACATACAGTTTTCAACAGTTTGATATACAGATTATTAAATGTTCCATTAAATGAAGAAGATTTTAAGAAAGAATACAATCACATTTTTAACATAGCTAATTTAAATGGCTTTGGAAAAGAAATAATTAAAAGTAAATTAAAGAAATTCAGATAACAGTGTCAATATCTTAGAACTAGAAGCTGTATTTTAACATAAGTGATTTATGTCATTTGAGAAAAAAATTAGGGAAGTTTATTGCACAAATGTTGCTCGTACTTTCCTCTGTTACTACTGATGTACACTGACTCCAACTTACCATGCTCCTTGGGGTTGGGTGAAGGTCGCGAAGATCCAACGGCTGCAAAACAAGAACAAACCACATCCAAACGGGCACTCAGGGGTAGAAACTTCCCGACTCATGCACAATTTGCCACACCATGCCTCTGCTATGTCTAGTTACTTACCGGCTGGCGAACTGGCATCTGCCTCCTTGGTCTGACCACCTCTCGTGTTGCGGGTGTTACGTATTCTACGCAGCGACTGCTGTCTCCTGTTGCGGCGATGTGGACGGTTGTTGTTTGCTCCTGGAGTCTTCTTCCACAAATAATAGAATTCCACCAGTTCCGGCTACAAATAGATCACATCAGCTACCAACCTCAAAAAACTAAACACTAATAAAAATGTTAATATTATTCGTTTTTAAACATTTTAATGGTGGACAAATTATATTTGAAAAGAAAAATATATGCTTAGACTGGGGTTTGAACCCAGGACCTTTGACTTTCTATGTCAATGCTCTTCCATCTGAGCTACCTAGGCCTCCAATCTAAATGCATATTTTTCTCTTATACACTATGTATAAGAGTGTATAAGAGAAAAATACGTGTTTAGATTGGAGGCCTAGGTAGCTGAGATGGAAGAGCATTGACATAGAAAGTCAAAAGGTCCTGGGTTCAAACCCCAGTCTAGGCATATAATTTTCTTTTCAAATATAACTAATAAAAATATATCTAATTCTGAGCAATTGGTAATACCATTTGTTCCTTTGAACCACAATACAGGGCGATTCAAAAATCACAATCCATTATATTTGAAGAGAAAAATTATATGTTCAGATTGGGGTTTGAACCCAGGACATTTGGCTTTCTCTTATACATTGTTAATTCCCGATCGCCGAATGCTATGAGCATTTGCTTGATCACGCAAATGGCAGCTTCTTGTTTAAGAAGACATTTATTAGGAATTTAAACACTACTTTATAAAGTCAATAGGGCTTCTTTTGATGTTTTTATTATTCATTTAACATTTCTCACCGAAGGATAAATTCTATTTGAAAAGAAAAATTATATGCTTAGACTGGGGTTTGAACCCAGGACCTTTGGCTTTCTAGGCCAATGCTCTATTGTAGAGCCAACTGCTTCCAGTTGGAGCGTTGACAATGTTGCACAGAAGCAACGAAACATAGGTCTGCATAAAAAATCAAGAAATATGAGGCGAGTCAAAATATCAAACTCAAATGTAATTAAAAGAAACCTCCTAGTGCTATTTCCTACACATATTAAATAAGCATATTTTTCTCTTCAAAGAAAATTTGTCTTTGGTAAGAAGTGATAAATTTAATATCTAAGATCAAAAACAAACAAATATTAAAAGTTTTGATATGTTATTAAGTTGTTAACATTAAGAATTAAATTAATGTTTTTATTACCTCACCTCATATCCTTTTTCCTCTATTCTGCAGTTTCGGAGCTTATCTCCATCATCAGTAGCCTCTGGTCGACCGGTGTTATGTCGTTTCTTGGCAGTTTCCTTCTTACTTCTATCGGTGGACCGATGAACCTCTGGATCAGGTCAAAATTTGCGGGAGTTTCAAAACTCATGAATCCAGAGGTTCATCGGTCCACCGATAGAAGTAAGAAGGAAACCGCCAAGAAACGACATAACACCGGTCAACCAGAGGCTACTGACGATGGAGATAAGCTCCAAAACTGCAGCATGGAAGTAAAAGGATATGAGGTGAGGTAATAAAAACATTAATTTCCGATTTGATTGAGGGTCTTTCCACTTTTCAGCGGTTGCCCTTTTACCAGCCGGCTGCTGGCCCTTCACATCCACACGTGGCAATCACAGAGGTAGATAATCAACAGCCAGTGTAGGGGTGACATGTAGTTAGCATGACGAGTCCCCCAGCCGTTATAGCTGGTTCCTCAACCTGGAGCCACTAATTATTGTAGCTACCCAATTGCCTCACGATGCTGGGTGGGCACCGGTCCCATACTGGCCGAAATACCATGAGAAAATTTCTTCCCCCATGGAGACTCGAACCAGCACAAGTCCCGTAGCTCTGCGCCAAGGCTTCCTACCTTAACCGCTAAGCTACGGCGCGGGACATTAATTTAATTCTTAAATTAAATTAAATCTCATAGTATTCTTTCCCTGTGGAAGTTAAATATATTGTTAACATTACTTTCATAAAATGCTAAACATTAATTTTCTTATGGCTATAAAATAAAAAAAAAATATATATATTTTATTAATGCCACAGATTCGACATTTGTGGTATTCTCTCCTGCAATGGCGTATTTGTAACCCACTTCTGAGATTGGAGTGCCTGCAAGGCGGTGCTTCCCCAATAATATATGGAAGTGATGATGATGTGCCAGGAGAGGCCTTAATCCTAAACTTAATCTAAGTAATGCAAGTATGATAATGATGATGATGGCGAGATGGTGATTGAGGACTGTCTGGGTCTTAAAAGTTTCCTGACATTTGTCTTACAAGCGAGGAAAAATCTCAGAAAAACCTTACCAAAGAAACTCAGGCTCACTGCATGACATGGCAGCATGCTACCTCAATACTATAGTGGTGGACATTTCTAAAATCTACTCTCTCTAATAAACAGGTAAATCTGTTATATAAAACATCAATGTGTTAAAGAACATAAGATATGAGATAAGAATATTCAATATTGAGTTTTATTAATGAAAACCTCATAATGTAAAATTCCCAATATCTTAATGTATAAAAATTTTGTGTCACGTTGTTTGTCCACAATGGAATCCTAAACTACGGAACCAATTTTAATAAAATTTTGCACACTGTGTGCTGTTTGATCCAACTTGAGACTTAGGGTCGTATGCAAATACATTAGTCTCAAATTACTTCCAATCACTGGTGAGCTGAGATCGAATTAACGGCGCCTTACCGGTCATGCATGAATGTTGACGTTTTCGTAATATTGGCAACGAATTACCCAGAATTCTCAGCGATAAAACCACTTCCGTTATTTTCGTCTGCTATAGAGGAATGCATTTATGCTTGCATCCCGCAAATAATACCGTATACAAACACGTCTGTGACGCGCAATGTTACCCCAATTCTCCTGTTCTTCCAGTTGAATTCTTTGGTAGACTCTATCAAATTCCTCTTCTCCGCGTATACCGAAAACATGATCGAAGTCTTCAAGGTCGGACATCTTGGATAAGTTTCAAACTACGTCGGTTACCATCGGTTCCCTTCGGGATTTTCACATAAGTTTATATCTTGAGCTACGATCTTAAGATACCTTGTCAGGTAGCTTACAATTATTACCGCGTGAATAGATTTCTGAGTAAGAAAATGGTGTTTGGATAAAACTTTATCAGCAGAGAACGCCTTTTACTGTCTAATGCGTTCAAACATTCGACCCTTAGGGTAGTTTTTAACTAAATTTATAGTCGCATTAATTTTTATTGCAAATTATTTATTTATTATTTAACAAAGAGTTTTAATTATCTGTGAGTTCCATACGATTCTAACAGATGGCGGTGTAATTATCTGTGAGTTCCATACGATTCTATCAGATGGTGGTGTAAGGTAATTGGTTTATTATTTAACAAAGAGAGATCCAGATGGCTGTGCTTTTTGTTGCAACCGCAAATTTCAATTGAATTACAAATATTGATTATTTCATAATTTAAGTGTGCTCAGTGTTTATTTTATTTTCAATATTACTAATTTCATGTGTAAGTATTAGTTTTAAGTAATCTGGCTGAAAGACAGCAACTTAATTAAAATTTTTAACGTATACCTTAGCCACAGCAACGCGTGGCTGGGACTTCTAGTTAATATATGAAATCTATTATGTGCTATCTTTAATGAGTGGAGAACATATTTTTAACGACTCACCTCATATAATTTCAAATTTCTTTGATACTGACGGTTTCAGACAACATCTTCCCAACATTACTTTAAATATATGTACTATCTTGTTTATATGATGTGTAAATGAACTTACTGTATCTTTATGAGGGAGAAGGTCCTTCCTGATTCTGAAGAAATTCTTGCCAAACTGCCGCAGTCCTTTCACAAAACGTTTCTGCAAACACAAGAGAATGTGAGAGAAAGACAACACTACCTATCAGACACAACATGTCACATCACATCATACTCACTGTTTCCTCTTCTGTCCACTTCTTGTCAATCCCTTTCGGCACCGGACACTTCACTAGAGCCTGCAGCGCCTTGCCAGGGTCGTACCCCGAATCATGCAGCTGTCAAATTAACATATCATCATCAAGCCAGTAATAACAATAATTTTGTATTGTATTGTAAGCCTATGTTTTCCCTTTACAGAGATTTAGGCGCTCTCCCCCTACAGGGAAGAATTTGAACCATACTAATTTAGTTACACTTGTTTTCATATAGATGTCATTTTGAGTGGTACGTGGTCAGCGTTCCGCCTCATACTGACATCTAGGAAACCAAGGTAATACTAGGACGGATAAATTCGGTAAATTTTGCTTAGAGGCCTTTTGATTCGGGCTTAAGGATCTTTTACGAGCCTGAAAATCTTCAGACTCGGGACCCACGGCTTAAAGTCCCTCCCGGAGGATTGCTCCTCGGATTTTTCTGTCCTAAAAAAATCCATCGACCCCGGCAGGGTTTGAACCTGCGACCCTTGCGACCAGTGGCAAGGAGCATACCACTAGTCCACCGCAGCCGATAATAATAATAATAATAAAAATACTAATGAAATTGTGATGAAAAATGGTTATTAAATGCTAAAATATTATATTTGAAGAGAAAAATTATACGCTCATACTGGGGTTTGAACCCAGGACCTTTGTCTTTCTAGGCCAATGCTCTACCACTGAGCTACCTGAGAAACTCCAATCTAAACACAAATATTTCTCTTATACACTGTTAATTCCCAATCGCCGAATGCTATGAGCATTTGCTTGACCACACAAATGGCAGCTTCTTGTTTAAGAAGACATTTATTGGGAATTTAAACACTACTTTATAAAGCCAAAAGGACTTCTTTTGATGTTTTTATTATTAATTTAACACTTCTCACTGAAGGATAAATTATATTTGAAGAGAGAAATTATACGCTCAGATTGGGGTTTGAACGCAAGATCTTTGGCTTTCTAGGCCAATGCTCTACCACTGAGCTACCTGAGAAACTAAAATATTATTCATGAGAATTTCAAAATAAGACATTCTTGAAGAACTTAAAAATTACCTTACTTTCCACCATTCTATAGCAAAAGACAGTATTTCAAGACGATGAAATGTACAAAATGGTCTAACTGAATTTTATTTTATCTTAGGTCTATAATTGAGTTGGATAAAATGTTTTTAGATCTCACTTCATAAAATTCCATATTTTCACAATACCGGTTGCAAAGGCCTTTGCCTTCATCTTCAGTCAAAACTCAAATATTTTATGTTCTATTATATTATATGAGTCCACCGCTGTTGTCTCGAGGTAGCGTGCTGCCTTGTCACACAGCGGGCCCGGGTTTGATCCCCGGTCGGGGCAGTTTTTCTGGGTGAGGTTTTTTATCGGGGGTTTTCCTCACCTGTAAGACAAATGTCAGGAAAACTTTAAGGCCCAAATGGTCCCCGAAATCATATGACCATCATCATCATCATCATCATTATCATCACCATCATCATCCTTCACCGGGTGTGGAAAGCAACGGGAAGCTACCACACCTACAATTCCCTAGTAAAGTTGTAAGTATAGCATGAAAATGCTATGATTGCAGTGAAGGACCTGCCTTCGGGCAGAATTACTATGGATGGATATTATATGAACAAGGCATTCCATTTAACTGCCTGCCTATGGTCCCGAGGGTTTGGATTCAAACTCGGCCGGAGTAGATTTTTTTAGAACGGAAAAATCCAAGGAGAATGTCATCTGGGAGAGTCTTTAATCCATGGGTCCTGAGTCTGAAGATTTTGAGGCTCATAAAAGATCCTCAAGTCAGAATAAAAAAGCCTCCATGCATAATTTACGAACCTGAACGTCCTAGTAATATTTTTAATAGTGAGTGGGGAACATATTTTTAACGACTCACCTCATATAATTTCAAATTTCTTTGATAACGGCGGTTTTAGACAATATCTTGTCTTCAGTCATGGTTGAAGAGGGACAAGATATTGTCTGAAACCGCCGGTATAAAAAATTTGAAATTATATGAGGTGAGTCGTTAAAAACGTTCTCCACTCGCTATTAATGATATAACCTCATAATATTTAATTTTAGAAAGTGATATTTTGAGGTTATTTTAATTATATTATCTTTAGTCTGGACATCTTACCTCAATATTAATGTTGAGGTTATTTTAATTATATTATTTTTAGTCTGGACATCTTACCTCAATATTAATGTTGAGGTAAGATGTCCAGACTAAAAATAATATAATTAAAATAACCTCAAAATATAACTTCCTAAAATTAAATATTAATTACAACTTCTTAAGTTACAAGGAAGAAAACTTTAATATTGAGGTAAGATGTCCAGACTAAAAATAATATAACCTCATAATGTTAACTTCACAATATTAATTTAAATAGTCCTAGTAATACTTTAGTTGCCCACTAGATGTCTCATTAAATTGGTGTGTTGACCACATACCATTCATGACATCTATGAGCAAATAAGGTAACCAAATTAACTTGGTCTAGTGGCTCCTGACAAAGGAGAGGCTATCGCTCAACATTGGGCTATGCCATTATAGATAGATTTAACAGCCAGTCTCTGTCTAGAAAATAGTATTGCTCTTATGGAGCAATTCTTGCTAGTAAACATGTCCTTTTATGCAAGATTGATTTATCGGTTAATTTATTTAAAATAATAGGTTAATTAGTTTCACCTATAACTTCCAAATGTCAATGCTGTTCTTAGTAGTAGTCCTGGTCACTCCACCGGAAAGCATAGGGCCTCAATAAAAGCTCGTCAACGAACTCTGTTGTTTGTGAATGCCTTTTAATTTCATTCCAACTCATCCCTTCCTGTTCAGCTTCATCCCTGATGGTATTACTCCATGTTGCCCTAGATCTTCCTCTTCGCCTTCTCAATCCTTGGGGGTTTCAATCAAATTTTGTGATGTTATCATTCTCTTTCCTTAACTAGACCAACCCATTTCCATTTTCTAAATTTGATTACTTTACAAATTTCATTTTGATCATTCTTCTCCAACGTTATTTGTTATAATCTCTGGCCACCATATAACCAAGATATTTCTCAGGCAACGATTTACAAAGATTTGCAATTTCTTTCCAATTTGTTTAGTAGGCTTCCAAGTTTCACAGCCACATAATAAAATTGAATTCACATTCAAATTAAGAAACCTAGGTCTGCATAAAAATCAAGAAATATGAGGTGAGTCAAAAACAACTGAAATTTAATTAAATAATATTTAATTTAGGAAGTTATATTTTGAGGTTATTTTAATTATATTATTTTTAGTCTGAACATCTTACCTCAATATTAATGTTGATTTGTTCTTGAACATGTTTCAAAACAATTCTGTTTTATCGTCAGTCTGGAAAAACCGGTGGAGTCAGGATTTTTAAACTGACCCAAACCTTCTAGTAGCACTATAACCCTGGGGTCGACTCAGCCTCTAATTGAAATGAGTACCAGACCCTTGTTCTGGGGTAAAGGTGGCCGTCATGCAGGGCCGACATCAAGCGCCGATTGTCCAGAAAAAGTGGGAGCCTTAACCTCCTACTACCCCAAGGGCCTCCTGAGGCCTGTAAGTGGAATCACTTTACCTTTTAAACTTATGTTGCCACTGTAATTAAGGGGACTGGGTACTCTGAGATGACCAAAAATGACATTTTTAGATTTTGGTATTAAAAAAATTCTCTAGAGTTTCTAGTTTCTATGTGTCACATTCAGTACCAGGCACTGAGCAGGGCATTTAAACCCACAGGCCAGCCATTTAAATACCCCAGCTACCCTTTTCGTGGCACTTCAGAAAATGGACCATAATTCACAAACTATTAGTCCTAGAAAATTCAAATTTTGTACAAACCTAAGGGAGATATCCTAGTAGGATTTGATGGTGAAATAACTTGGGTGATTGACATCCCATAGCATCAACATATCAATTTCAGGAAGTGGAAGTTGATCTTCACTTTCACTTTGTGAATCTTCTAATTCACGAATCAGTTCGTCACCTGAATCATTATTATACAAAATATTCACTAATTCTTCTTCAGTGAAACATTTTTTCTTTCTCCATGGTTTCACTCACGCACAAACAACAGCACGATAATGAGAAACAAATACAACTGCATTGGAGCCTGGAGACAAGTTCGGGTGAACGAATTCCATGTGTTGTTTGTTTAAAAAATAAAAGGGGATTCATCAAGGTTAAACATGTCAAACGGGAATAGAAAACATACATTTACATGCCATCTATGATCTCCAAGACATACTAAGTCAACACAATATTTAGGTGCCGAATATAAATGCGGTTTGTTTGCGCCCACTCTAAAGCGAGTTAACTGACCGACGGCCGCATACATGATAGTCTCCTTAAACGCCTTAACTGGTTTACGCTACTGAATGTATTAAGAATATATATACATTTATAGTTTTATGTTTCGTTTTAAGCATTTAAAATTGGGTTTTGTGTTAAATCAGCAGGCCTACCACAACCCCATTTTTATTTTTCCTGAACTTCCTCGTCTTTTCTTTCTCGCTTTCTATAAACGATAATATATTGAGATAAGTTTTTTTTAACGATAATGATTCCGTTGGCTACAACTGTAGCAATCTATCGAATCATTAATCTTCCATCCTAACATGGTGGAAGTTTGAAGAAGGAGAAAAGTTGTAGCATGAAAAAGAAATTGTTTTATTGAAAAAGTAAGTTTTCTTTCTAAGTTAACAGTTTTTTTATTCAAAATGCCTAGGGCTTATAAAAGAAGTACATTTCATGGAAATTAGTACCCCAAAAAAAAAAAAGAAAGAAAAAAATAAAACAGAAAAGAGAAACCACTCAACCCATCTAAAAACAAACAAACCAACGTGGACCTGCACAAGAGTGTAAAGTTGAGAGTTCTTCAGAGAAGAAACTTTCTCATAAACAAGAGAGTGATGTAAATATTGTGAATAGTTTAGATAATAGTGGTATACATATTAGTGATAGTGATGTAAATAGTGATAATGATGTTATTGTTAGTCCAGATTTATTGTCCAGCTTTGTGAACAGAAACACAGTATGTAAATATTGCAAATCAGAAGGGTCTCTGCATATATCTGAAAATATTAGTGGTAAATCAGGATTTTAATATCAATAGTATGAAAGCTAAAGTTAATAATTTTGTATTTTAAAATTCTATTCATATTTAAATATAACTTAAATAAAGAAAAACATCTAAATAATTCATTGTTGTTCATTGTTGAATAAAAATATCTCAGTAACAATTAAAGAAATTGTATTGTATTATATAACAGCCCTCCATGGTATCTTTACCTTGTCGTGGTGGAGTGGCTTGTGTGCTTAAATGATCCTGAGAGCTATGCCGGCGGTAGCATTGCTGCCGATAGGGTTACCCATGCCGGACTGGTCGAAGGTGATAAGCCAGACGAAATAAGTACCTTGGTCGAAAGAGTGACGATCTTTCACCGTAAAAATACAACCGTCAAGAAATGCGGACATGGGTTCTACTGGGGTAAAATTTTCCGGAGGTCAAATAGTCCCCCATTCGGTTCTCCGGGCGGGGACTACTTCAGGGAACCCATGCCAAAGGCTCAAACACAGGGACATGTTCCTAGGAACATGGAATGTTAGGACTTTATACAATAGCGGGGCACTAGAGATATTAACGCGGGAATTGGATAAATCGCCCTTGGATATAGTCGCTTTACAGGAAGTTAGGTGGCCAGGAGAAGGTAGTCAGGAATCAGGAAGCTTTGCATTATACTATGGGGGTGCAGAAAGACCTGCATTTGGAACGGGTTTTTTAGTCAGAAGGAGGATCCTATCCGCTATCCGAGATATTAAGTTTGTTAGTGATAGGATATCATACATAATTCTAAAGGGTAAACGACATGATTTTATAATTGTAAATGTACATGCCCCCACAGAAGATAAAGATGACAAGATCAAGGACAAGTTCTATGAAGAATTAGAATGCTTATTTGATAGCCTTTCACGATATCATATGAAAATTGTCTTAGGAGATTTTAATGCAAAAGAGGGGCGGGAAGATATATTCAAACCAACAATAGGCAAATTCAGTCTTCATGAAGATAGTAACGACAACGGGGTTAGATTAGTCACATTTGCCACATCAAAGAATCTCATTGTTAAGAGCACAACATTTCAGCATAAGGATATTCATAAATACACCTGGACGTCCCCAGATGGAGAAACTCGGAACCAGATAGATCATGTATTAGTGGATAAACGCTGGCACAGTAGCATCATTGATGTTAGATCAGTTAGAGGGACAGACTGCAATTCAGATCATCATCTGGTCAGGGTGAAAATCAGACAACGGCTATCGCTTATGAGAGGAACAAACGCTAAAGATGATTCTGTAAAATATGAATAAAAATTATGTTTTTTTTTTTTTTTTTTATATTATTAATTTAACATTTCTCAATGAAAGATAAATTAAATTTGAAGAGAAAAATTTTCGCCTAGACCGGGACTCGAACCCGGGACCCTTGGCTTTCCGGGCCAAGTGCTCTACCAACTGAGCTACCGAGGCGAGTTACGATCTAGACGCAAATTTTTCTCTTATATACGTTGTAATTCCCTATCGCCAAATGCTTTTGAAACCATTGTTTCTATCTTTGCAAATGGCGGCTTCTTAGTTAAGAAGACATTTATTGGAAATTTAACATTACTTTAAAAGCCAGTAAGGCCTCTAATGATGTTTTTTTTATTATTAATTTAACATTTCTCAATGAAAGATAAATTAAATTTGAAGAGAAAAATTTTTTTTCGCCTAGACCGGGACTCGAACCCGGGACCCTTGGCTTTCCGGGCCAAGTGCTCTACCAACTGAGCTACCGAGGCGAGTTACGATCTAGACGCAAATTTTTCTCTTATATACGTTGTAATTCCCTATCGCCAAATGCTTTTGAAACCATTGTTTCTATCTTTGCAAATGGCGGCTTCTTAGTTAAGAAGACATTTATTGGAAATTTAACATTACTTTAAAAGCCAGTAAGGCCTCTAATGATGTTTTTTTTTTATTATTAATTTAACATTTCTCAATGAAAGATAAATTAAATTTGAAGAGAAAAATTTTCGCCTAGACCGGGACTCGAACCCGGGACCCTTGGCTTTCCGGGCCAAGTGCTCTACCAACTGAGCTACCGAGGCGAGTTACGATCTAGACGCAAATTTTTCTCTTATATACGTTGTAATTCCCTATCGCCAAATGCTTTTGAAAACCATTGTTTCTATCTTTGCAAATGGCGGCTTCTTAGTTAAGAAGACATTTATTGGAAATTTAACATTACTTTAAAAGCCAGTAAGGCCTCTAATGATGTTTTTTTTTATTATTAATTTAACATTTCTCAATGAAAGATAAATTAAATTTGAAGAGAAAAATTTTCGCCTAGACCGGGACTCGAACCCGGGACCCTTGGCTTTCCGGGCCAAGTGCTCTACCAACTGAGCTACCGAGGCGAGTTACGATCTAGACGCAAATTTTTCTCTTATATACGTTGTAATTCCCTATCGCCAAATGCTTTTGAAACCATTGTTTCTATCTTTGCAAATGGCGGCTTCTTAGTTAAGAAGACATTTATTGGAAATTTAACATTACTTTAAAAGCCAGTAAGGCCTCTAATGATGTTTTTTTTTTTTTATTTTTTTTTTATTATTAATTTAACATTTCTCAATGAAAGATAAATTAAATTTGAAGAGAAAAATTTTCGCCTAGACCGGGACTCGAACCCGGGACCCTTGGCTTTCCGGGCCAAGTGCTCTACCAACTGAGCTACCGAGGCGAGTTACGATCTAGACGCAAATTTTTCTCTTATATACGTTGTAATTCCCTATCGCCAAATTTCTCTTCAAATTTAATTTATCTTTCATTGAGAAATGTTAAATTAATAATAAAAAAAAAACATCATTAGAGGCCTTACTGGCTTTTAAAGTAATGTTAAATTTCCAATAAATGTCTTCTTAACTAAGAAGCCGCCATTTGCAAAGATAGAAACAATGGTTTCAAAAGCATTTGGCGATAGGGAATTACAACGTATATAAGAGAAAAATTTGCGTCTAGATCGTAACTTGCCTCGGTAGCTCAGTTGGTAGAGCAATTGGCCCGGAAAGCCAAGGGTCCCGGGTTCGAGTCCCGGTCTAGGCAAAAAAAAATGTTTCTCTTCAAATTTAATTTATCTTTCATTGAGAAATGTTAAATTAATAATAAAAAAAAAACATCATTAGAGGCCTTACTGGCTTTTAAAGTAATGTTAAATTTCCAATAAATGTCTTCTTAACTAAGAAGCCGCCATTTGCAAAGATAGAAACAATGGTTTCAAAAGCATTTGGCGATAGGGAATTACAACGTATATAAGAGAAAAATTTGCGTCTAGATCGTAACTCGTCTCGGTAGCTCAGTTGGTAGAGCACTTGGCCCGGAAAGCCAAGGGTCCCGGGTTCGAGTCCCGGTCTAGGCGAAAATTTTTCTCTTCAAATTTAATTTATCTTTCATTGAGAAATGTTAAATTAATAATAAAAAAAAACATCATTAGAGGCCTTACTGGCTTTTAAAGTAATGTTAAATTTCCAATAAATGTCTTCTTAACTAAGAAGCCGCCATTTGCAAAGATAGAAACAATGGTTTCAAAAGCATTTGGCGATAGGGAATTACAACGTATATAAGAGAAAAATTTGCGTCTAGATCGTAACTCGCCTCGGTAGCTCAGTTGGTAGAGCACTTGGCCCGGAAAGCCAAGGGTCCCGGGTTCGAGTCCCGGTCTAGGCGAAAAAAAATTTTTCTCTTCAAATTTAATTTATCTTTCATTGAGAAATGTTAAATTAATAATAAAAAAAAAACATCATTAGAGGCCTTACTGGCTTTTAAAGTAATGTTAAATTTCCAATAAATGTCTTCTTAACTAAGAAGCCGCCATTTGCAAAGATAGAAACAATGGTTTCAAAAGCATTTGGCGATAGGGAATTACAACGTATATAAGAGAAAAATTTGCGTCTAGATCGTAACTCGCCTCGGTAGCTCAGTTGGTAGAGCACTTGGCCCGGAAAGCCAAGGGTCCCGGGTTCGAGTCCCGGTCTAGGCGAAAATTTTTCTCCTCAAATTTAATGAATTAAAAAACTTGAAAAATGATTAAATGCGGCAAGAATACCAAATCAAAATTGCTAATAGATTTGAAATACTGGAATCTTCAGATGACAATGTGGCAAACGAAGAAGAAACTGATATAAATAAAGAATGGGAGGCTATGAGAGATACTATTAAATTGTCAGCATCAGAAAGCATTGGTTGTTTAAAAAAGAGGCAAAACAAGAAATGGTTTGATGAGGAATGTGCCGACATTGTAAAGAAAAGAAAGCTAGCAAAAATGAAATGGTTACACGAGCCAAATGAAGTAAATTTAGAGCAATTGGGTAGTGTTAGACGGGAAACCACCAAGTTACTAAAGAGTAAAAAGAGGGAATATTTGAGAGAGAGAGATTAATGATCTTGAAATGAATGCAAAAAATAGGAACATTAGAGAATTATATCAGGGAATTAGTATAGAGAAGAAAGGGTTTCAGGCTAGAAAAACATAATTCGGAATGAAAATGGGGATATGATTGCAGATTCCAAGAGTATATTAAATAGATGGAAAAGTTATTTTAATCAGCTATTAAATGTACATACAGAACAGGACATTGAGGAGGATAAGTTACAGACAGCAGAAATGCTAGTCTCAGAGCCAAGTGCATTAGAGGTTGAAATGGCAATTGAAAAATTGAAGATGTATAAAGCATCAGGTTCAGATGAGATCCCAGCAGAACTGATGAAATCAGGGGGAGAAAAATTGATGGACAAGATACGTTGTTTGCTTAGTATGATTTGGGAAAAAGAAGCTCTTCCAGATGAATGGAAGGAATCAATTATCGTACCAATTTATAAGAAAGGAGATAAAACTGATTGCAACAACTATAGGGGCATCTCATTACTTTCAACTTCGTACAAAATTCTAACAAATATATTAGTAAGCAGACTTACTCCCTATATTGATGACATTCTAGGAGATCATCAATGTGCATTTAGAAGAAACAGGTCTACAACAGATCAGATTTTTAGTATAAGACAGATTTTAGAAAAGAAATGGGAATATAATGGTACTGTACATCAACTATACGTAGACTTCCAAAAAGCATATGATTCAATTAAGAGGGAGAAGTTATATAGTATCCTGCTGGAGTTCGGAATTCCTAAAAAGTTAGTTAGACTTATACGAATGTGTCTAAATGGCTCAACGAGTAGGGTGCGTGTAGGCAAACAGTTTTCAGACACTTTTGAAATCCAGTATGGGTTTGAAGCAAGGAGATACACTATCTCCTCTACTATTTAATTTTGTACTAGAGCATGCCATTAAATCTTTAGAGAATGAGGAAGGCTTACAACTGAATGGTATTAATAAGCTGTTAGTTTATGCTGATGATGTAGTACTACTGGCCGATAGCGAGGAGATACTAAAGGCCAACACGCACACACTATTGAGTAACACTAAGAAATTAGGACTGGAAGTAAATATCAGTAAAACTAAATATATGGTCACACGTAGAAATACATTATATAATGGAAATGGACAGCTAATGACAAATGAGGGAAATTTTGAGGAATTGGCTGAATTCAAATACCTAGGAACAATAATCACAAATAGGAATGAGATGCACAAAGAAATTAAACATAGGCTCAATTCTGGAAATGCATGCTATTATGCATTGCAGAGACTTTTGATGTCCCAACTCCTTTCAAAAAACGTTAAGCTGAAAATATATAAAAACTATTATTCTACCAGTTATATTATATGGGTGCGAAACATGGACTCTTACTTTAAGGGAGGAAAGGAGATTACGAGTATTTGAGAATAAAGTTCTTAGGAAAATTTTTGGACCAAAGAGAGATGAACAGACAGGTGAATGGAGAAGACTACATAACAATGAACTACACGGTCTTTATAGGAAGCCAGATATAATAAGAACAGTTAAGTCCCGTAGACTGCGATGGGCAGGACATGTTGCGCGTATGGGGAATGAAAGACGTGCATGGAAACTTCTTGTAGGAAAGCCAGAAGGAAAACGCCCAGTTGGTAGACGAAGAATGAGGTGGGAGAACAACATTAACTATGATTTGAGGGAAGTAGATTATACAGGGAATGATTGGAAATCATTAGCTCAGGATAGGGATATATGGAGAGCTTATGTCCGTGCGGCCATGAACCTACGGGTTCGATAGTGCCAGTGAGTAAGTAAGTAAGAGTAAGTATTATATAACAGTCTTTCTAAAGAATGCTTTTAAAATTGTTTTAAGTCATTGTTGTCAGAATTATAAAGCTTTCTGTTATAACTGTAATAAGAACACCTGCTTAACTTCATATTTTTAAATGAAAGTAAACTAAACTCTGATTGGAAGTTAAAACAATTAACTTTTTGATTTAACAAATCAAATTTAAACCTGGTATTTAATGGACTATTAACCAATAGACTTTAAAACTTAACATCATGTGATGTAATAATGTTCTTTAAAATTATAAAAGAATTACACTGGTCATTCTGCATACAATTTTCAACAAACACTGAAGCAAGAAGAGTTCTCAAGGTAATATGTAATACAAGAGTAATTGATTCCAGACAAGAAAAGAATATATCTTAATTGACGGTGAAGAATAATACCACCTACATTTACTTAATCTGCTGGGAACTTTACAAAGTGAATAAATGTGAAATTATTTCTACAAGAAACATTTTTTATGATTGTGAAGTGTTTTCCTATCCTGTGTACCAACTTCCGACCCTAAGAATAGAATCCAGCTCTACTGAAAATTAAACCCAACCTGAACCAGTAATTCTTTTTGAGACACCAATCCTTCAAAATGTTACTACAACATCGGGCATCAAAACATCGCCACAACATGGGAAAAGAATTACTTCTTCAGAAGAGGGCGCTGTTCAGAATTGGTAATAAAATGCACAAACTGTGATACAAGCAACACAACAAGAACTTCAGAATGCACCAGACACAAATATTATGATTTGAATGTAAGGCTTGTGTATGGTCTTTGTTGCATTGGAAAAGGGAAAAAAGGTGGAGACTTGTGTGGTATGTTGAACCTCCACCTTCAAAATTCAGTGATTCTACTACATTTCTTTCAAGTATTTAACTTTTATAGGAATTAATCACTATGAGGTTTAATTTATGGTGAAATTAAATGTTTCTTACCTCTCCTCATATAAATTTACTAAGTTGATCGCAATTTCGAGACCATAACCTCATCATCAGAACTTTGTTGGTGACTGGTGTTATGTCGATCGGAAAAAAACTCTTCTTCAGAGGGAAGAAGAAGAGTTTCTTCCGATCGACATAACACCAGTCGCCAACAAAGTTCTGATGATGAGACAGTTACAGTCTCGAAATCGCGATCAACTTAGAAAATTTATATGAGGAGAGGTAAGAAACATTTAATTTCACCATTCTTTCAAGTAATCTGAAAGCTGTACCCAATGGCTCTATGATAAGTGCTGCTATGGAAGTAAAAGATAAAAATGAAGGTAATGGAGATATTACTGTAGTTGTTGGAACATGGCAGCGAAGGGGACGCTTATCACACCATGGTGTTGTTGCTGCAACTTCCATTACAACAGGTAATTCATGTGATAATGGGTTTATACCAGAATGACCTGGAGAAAATGAGAACAGCAGTGTGGGCTATGTTCTATCATAAAGTTTCTACCGATCTGGATCCTCAACACCAACTCTGCCCCAAGGGACCTTATTTATGCTGCGGCTACCAGAAGGCTGCAGCACTTGGGCAAGTGTATCATCACAAGAATTCCCTTTCCCGTGCAGTGATGGATGCCATAAAGCCCATATTCAGGGAGCTCACGAGCCCAGAGCTTCTCAAAAAATGTTTACAGGGGCACACTCAGAACCAAAATGAGAGTTTTAATAGCTGCATATGGTAGCATGTGCCTGAAACTGTGTTTTTTGAACATGACATCATATTAATAGTGAGTGGAGAACATATTTTTATCGACTCACCTCATACATTTTCAAATTTCTTTGATACAGACGGTTTCAGGCAATATCATGTCCCTCTTCAGTCATGGCTTACCACTGATGAAATTCCGTGATTGTTGATTTCTTTAGTGACATCACCTCTTGTACTGCCAACTTTCGTTGGGATTATAAACTTTGTAATTAAATTTTTATCCACCGGAATATCGAAATTCATAGACCGATATTTATTCTTCTGAATGAATATCATTTCCCAAATTGTCAATTCCAACGGTTTATCCTATTGACATTTTTAGATTTTGGCATTAAAAAAATTCTCTTGAGTTTCTAGTTTAAGAATATATATTATATATTTATAGTGTTATGTTCATTTATTATATTTATAATCCCAACGAAAGATGGCAGCACAAGAGATGATGTCACTAAAGAAATCAACAATCACGGAATTTCATCAATGGAAGCCATGACTGAAGAGGGACATGATATTGTCTGAAACCGTCGGTATCAAAGAAATTTGAAAATGTATGAGGTGAGTCGATAAAAAATATGTTCTCCACTCACTATTAATAATATAACCTCATAATGTTTACTTCCCAATATTAATTTAAATATGACATCATATGTGTGGGTGCGTACAATGCTGCGTTGACTTTCAACAATGGGGTTGCATGTACACTGTTGGTTTTCAAAGAAATGGGGCTCAAACCAGGGTCAAATACAGAGAAGGCATTACGTCACATCGATAGCAATTGGCTTTATCATGCACATAGAGCAACCCAAGCATCAACTAAGGAAGCCAGGACAAAGAGGAGACAAGGAAGGATGCAGAAAGAGTCCACAAATGAGGAGCCACAAGACTATGACCCTGGAATGTATTGATATAAGTCAGTATGTAGGAGTTTTTTTTTTTTGACATCTGTTTTCTCAACTTTACATTTTTGCATATTTATGCACCTGTTCCTCAGAAACTGTTAGAGATAGAAAGCTGAAATTTTGCACACTCCTATTTCATGTAATAATGAAGCTTTACTACCACTTTCAGGAAGTTCCATTCAAAACTACAGATTTTAGAGTAAAAAATACATTAAAAAATTACAAGATTTTCAGAACAATAATTTTCATAATTAAAAAAAAATATTTCTGGTTAACTATTACAGATATCCTAATGATTCTGGTAATCTGAGTAGCTAATTATACTTTGAATGTGCATACAAAATTCTGATTTTATACTGCAAGTAGTTTCTTAGGAAAAGGTACCTAAAGTCACCTAAGTTTTAAACAAATTTTGAATGAAAATTTTCTGTATAAAATCTTTTTTTAAAAATCAAGTATTAGGGCTAGAATCATAAACTAAAAACTATAATAATCCGAGAGATGTTGTGTTTACAGTGTAAAAGTTAGAAGTAATTCTGATTAAACCTTACTGAGATAGAGCACACTTATTTTATAGTTGTATAATATCCATACGCTCAGACTACCCTGTCCCCTTAAGCTAGAAGGAGACGATTCATCTCTGTCACTCAGTCTGCAGTACCAAGCGACAACATAAGAGCAATACTATTTTCTAGACATGTAAAACCCTATAGTAATGACACTAACAAGAGCAAATAACAATAACATTAATAATAATAATAATAATAATAATAGTAATAATAACAATGGTCAATGGCACATTACCACATCAAGTGCATTGATCGTCGTGTCATCTCTGCTGGCTGCCACACAGCCGTCATCAGGGGAACCCCCGTCACACATCCCAGCAAATGCAGCCATTGAACGAGCAGCTCGCAGGTACATCAGAAGGTCTCCATCCAGTGTCATGGCAGGAACCCATCGCAAGCTTCCCGCTCCTTGTCCAAGTCAGGGTCCGGCGGCAACTCAGATGCATCTCCCACACTCGGCCGATACTCCGGCAACCGTGCCTGCACCCATTCATTACATCAGACATACGTCACACCCCCCCTAAACATGTCCTAATGTAAGTAACTCAACTCACCTGATGTGAAGGCCCCACACGTATCTCTCCTTGCGTGGACGCCATCGCTCATCGGTTATCTGTAACATTTAAACACAAAATTTATGTGAGAAATATGACCAACAACATTATCATATACCGTATTTTACAGACTATAAGATGCACCTTAATTTTTAAGCAGTTATTTTTTAAATAACATTTTTAGCATTTTTATTATTAGATTGCAAAGCCAGACTAACAAAAAAATTCTTAGTTTACAAAACCGTTCTGATCTTTAGAATCCCCAAAAATCATTATCTGAACTTTGTCATCGTTTTCCTCTTCATATATAAGATGGTCGACAGTGGTGGACTAGTGGTTATGCTCCTTGCCTCTGGTCCCGAGGGTCGCGGGTTCAACCCGGCCGCGGTTGATGGGTTTTTTAGGACGGAAAAATCCAAGGAGCAAGTCCTCCAGGAGGGACTTTAAGCCGTGGGTCCCGAGTCTGAAGATTTTCAGGCTCGTAAAAAATCCTTAAGCCTGAATGAAAAGGCCTCTAAGCAAAATTTACTGAATTTTCCCATCCTAATACTACCTTGGTTTCCTAGATGCCAGAATGAGGCGGTGCGCTGACCACGGACCACTCAAAATAACATCTATACGAAAACAAGTGTAACTAAATTAGCATGTTTCAAATTCTTCCCTGTAGGGGGAGAGCGCCTAAATCTCTGTAAAGGGAAAAACATGGGCTTACAATACAATACAATATAAGATGGTCTTCACTGCCATCGAGAGTGAAAGATTTAACAATAGTGTCTTCTCTCACTCTAGACCACAACTGTTTTATCCACTGACACACTTGTTTGATTGTATGTCGTTTTAAAGCTCCCTTCGGCGTGAATTCAAGTTGAGATTCAACCATCATCCATTTGTTCAAGTTCACTGGCATTGTAGACTGCAATGATGTATCATAGGCTAAACAGTGTTCTGGGTTTGTGATGGCGGGGCGGGAGGGAGACAATGTTAGCAAGCTTGTGAATCCCCACAACTCATCCGTGCACTGCTGCTGCCAGTCGAATGCAATGTTGGCAGATAGAGATAATTCCTGCGGCATCGAACATATGGCCATTTTTAAGACTGGCAGGAATTTTAAAACAAACATTGGACATTTTTATATTAATTTTGAGTATAAGATGCACCTGAATTTTGCAGGCAATTTTTTAAAGAAAAAAAGAGAGATGTATAGTCAGTAAAATATGGTACCAATTACAAACTAAGTTAATTAAATAAAAATAAAACTTGGTTTTATTTGATTTTCATATTTATTAAGATATAATTCAGTGACAGCTGTTTTGGTACAGTGTACCGAAACAGCTGTCACTGAGTTATATCTTAATAAATATGAAAATCAAACAAAACCAAGTTTTATTTTTATTTAATTAATACATATGGATTTTCATCAAGTAAACACCAACTCAATTATGTTTTTATTATTGATTTAACATTTCTCACTGAAAGATAAATTATATTTGAAGAGAAAAATTTTCGCCTAGACCGAGACACGGACCCGGGACCTTTGGCTTGCCGGGCCAAATGCTCTACCAACTGAGCTACCGAGGCGAGTTGCGAACTAGATGCAAATTTTTCTCTTATATATGTTGTAATTCCCTCTAGCCAAATGCTTTTGAAACCATTGCTTCTATCTTTGCAAATGGCGGCTTCTTAGTTAAGAAGACATTTATTGGGAATTTAACATTACTTTATAAAGCTAGTACGGCTTCTAATGATGTTTTTATTATTGATTTAACATTTCTCACTGAAAGATAAATTATATTTGAAGAGAAAAATTTTCGCCTCGGTAGCTCAGTTGGTAGAGCATTTAGCCCAGCAAGCCAAAGGTCCCTGGTTCGTGTCTCGGTCTAGGCGAAAAAAATTTTCTCTTCAAATATAACCAACTCAATTGATTACAAACTAAGTTCCAATTGTACTGTAAACAAACTTTCATAAGGTATTACTTCGCTACTATTGGGAACTGTCATGCTACTTTTACCAGCCATAAGACTAAATTGTGTACAGAACTGTCATTTATAGAAACATTATTCTTGGGCAACATTGCAATTTACAGGAAATAAGACTGAATACAAAGTAAGATGGTACCAATAATTATAAACTTCCATCATTTCTTAATTATTTGTGACAAAAAAAATTATATATGGACCTAATTAATCAGACATTTACGTTTTTTTACATAATGTCGAGATAACCAATTATTTACAATTTCATTACAAGCAGAATTTATGCTCCATACTGACTAACTCACTGGCCATATCAAACCTGTAGGTTCATGGCCACATGGCATAAGCTCTCCATATATCCCTATCCTGAGCCAATGTTTTCCAATCATCCTCAGTATAATCTACTTCCCTCAAATCATAGTTAATGTTATTCTCCCACCTCATTCTTGGTCTACCAACTGGGCGTTTTCCGCTGGTTTTCCTACAAAAAGCTTCCATGCACATCTTTCATTCCCCATTCATGCCACATGTCCTGCCATCGCAGTCTACGAGACTTAACATTCTCGTTATATCTGGCTTCCTATAAGATCATGTAATTCACTGTTATGCAGCCTTCTCCATTCATCTGTCTGTTCATCTCTCTTTGGTCCAAAAATTTTCCTAAGAACTTTATTCTCAAAAAATCATAATCTCCTTTCCTCCCTTAAAGTAAGAGTTGATGTTTCGCAACCATATAATATAACTGGTAGAATCCAAGGGTGATTTATCTAATTCACAGGTTAATACCTCTAGCGCCCCGCTATTGTATAAAGTCCTAATAATCCATGTTCCTAGCAAAATGTCCCTATGTTTGAGCCTTTGGCATGGGTTCCCTGAAGTAGTTCCCACCCGGAGAACTGAACGGGGGACTATCTGACCTCCTGAAAATTTTACCCCAGTTGAATTCATGTCCGCATTTCTTGACGGTTGTATTTTTACAGTGAAAGATCATCACTCTTGCAACCAAGATACTTTTTGCGTCTGGCTTATCACCTTCGACCACTCTGGCATGGGTAACCATATCGGCAGCAATGCTACCGCCGGCATACCTCTCGGGATCATTTAAGCAAGCAAGCAATTCCACCACGACAAGGTAAAGATACCATACTGACTCTCTGTAAATTCTGTTGTTTTCATCACATGCTCAGAGACTTATGTAGGACATTTTTCAATGAACTCTTTAAACACATTCAAAATAATTTGTTTCTCTCAGCTTTATGCTTTTTTTAATGTCGTATAATTCTACAAAGGCAGCCATTTTAACAAGAAAAATTCCAACATATTCTCCACTATGCATGCATAAGAATAAAACAATGCTCATTAATCTATTTAAATTATAATTATATATTTTAAGATTCTCCCATATAACTTATATATCCACCGCTGTGGCTCGAGGTAGCGTGCTGCCTTTTCACGCAGCGGGCCTGGGTTCGATCCCCGGTTGGGGCAGTTTTTCTGGGTGAGGTTTTTATTGGGGTTTTTCCTCATCTGTAAGACAAATGCCAGGAAAACTTTGAGGCCCAAACGGTCCCCGAAATCATATGGCCATCATCACCATCATCATCCTTCACTGGTGTGGAAAGCAACGGGAAGCTACCACACCTACAATTCCCTAGTAAAGCTGCAAGCATAGCATGAGAATGCTATGATTGCAGTGAAGGACCTGCCTTCAGGCAGAATTACTATGGATAGATATATAGACATGTGCTAGATAATATATATTTTTATTTCCTTTATTTTGAGTGTTAGTGAATTACATTTTCTTATAAACTCAAAGGTAAATTTGTTATTAGATCAATGAAAATACAGTCACACATGATTTGTTTACATCACAAATGGAACTTAGCTTGGATTAGCATAGTGGGTTGAGTGGTAAATGCTATTAGAGAAGTACTCCTGCAACCAACCAAAAAATTGGGTTTCAAAATGAATAAAGATAAAATGAGAATTCATTCAAGTAACCAAAAACCTATAAACACTAACAGAAAACAGCTGAGGATGGTGACGATGGTTGCTGATACTGCAATGTTGTGTTTAAAAAAACATAGAAGTATGAGGTATGAAGAAATCACAATTCATTTAATTCTTACTAATAACAGAAAATGGAATTTTGATACAGTTCAGGAATTTAAACATTTGGGTACAATAATAACAAAATATATGACCAACCTTCGAAATAAATTCCCAAAAGTGTATTAGAAATGGATATACACTAACTTCTCCCTTCCTAACCTAACTTACTTACTTACTCACTGGCACTATCGAACCTGTAGGTTCATGGCCACATAGACATAAGCTCTCCATACATCCCTATCCTGAGCTAATGCTTTCCAACCATTCCCTGTATAATCTACTTCTCTCAAATCATAGTTAATGTTATTCTCCCACCTCATTCTTGGTCTACCAACTGGGCGTTTTCCCTCTGGCTTTCCTACAAGAAGCTTCCATGCAACTCTTTCATTCCACATATGTGCCACATGCCCTGCCCAGCACAGTCTACGAGACTTTGAGCCTTTGGCATGGGTTTCCTGAAGTAGTCCCCGCCCAGAGAACCGAATGTTCCTAACCTAACAAAATTAATTACATGCATATTATTTACTGAAATGTACACTAACCTAACAAAAAATGTGCAATTGAGTTGTTGTTGGTGGCAACATTGGAAGAGAAAGGAAAATAGCTAGTGAGTTTCACAACATTGTCTAAAAATTTTGTAATATTACCATGTTTCTCGTAAATAAACAAAAAAAACTACAAGCCCAATAGTAATTAAACAATTAGCATTAGAAACAGTCAACATTAGATATCCAGAACAAATGTGGCTCCATGTCTATACAGATGGGTCGCTAATGAATAGAGAAGCAGCAGCAGGAATAACGTGTAAACTCTTCTCATTTTACATCTCTATTGGGAAATATACAACACATTATGAAGGTGAACTACAAGCAATACTTACAGCCCTACAACAATTGTTTCTTTATATCAATTCCTTCCAAAATGCTGTAATACTTTCTGACTCTAGCTCAGCCATAATGGCTCTAACACACAACCAGACCATCCAAGACCATAGAATAATAGAAGCCAGAAATTGCATCAGGATGTTGACAAATCTAAACAGAAATGTTGTTCTACTATGGATTCCAGCACATTGTGGCATGGAAGGTAATGAGAAGGCTGATATGCTTGCACTCATCCAATAGAGTAAGATCAATTACCTATCTTACAAATCAATACAACTCTACACCAAAATGAAAATAAAATCTCATATAGCCAAACAAAAAATCCAATGTGAAACCAAGATATGGAAGACATTACTAGAACCAGATACAATACCAAACAGCCCCAGATCAATTGCAGTTGCATCATTTCGTCTTGAAACTGGTCATGATTGCTTGGCAGCACATCTACATAGAATTAAGCTACTAGACTCTCCACACTGCATAGTATGCAAGGACACAAATACGATAATGAACAAGGATCACTTGATGTTCTGCGCTGATCTTCAGAAAATAGTTGGAACACCATTCCAAATTGCTGAATATTATTGGGAAGCCCGCAAGCGAATGATGACAAATCAAGAGCTTCACAACATTTGAATACTACTACTACTGTTTCTCGTAAATAAATAAATACCTAAAAATTGTAAAAGAATGTTATAAGTTTCATTGAAAAACGTTAAAAATATTACAAAATGTTGGTAAAGACAGAAGAAGTATGTAGAGTAACAGTATTACAAAAAATACTGGAAAATGAAGGAAAAGGTAATGTACTGTTGAGCCAAAATTATCTCATGGAATTTCAGCCAGTATGGTACTGGTGTCCATCCAGCATCGTGAGGAATTTGAGTAGATACATTAAGTAGCAGCTGGGGGACCCGACATGTTGGCCACATGTCACCCCTAAATGGCAGGTGATTGTCTACCTCTTAGATCAACACATGTGAATGTGGGGCCAGCAGACAGCTGGGATATGCTACACTTCGGGTCGCACGAAAAATTTTCTAAGTTCTATAGAATCGCAGTGTGCATGTGCTAGTGCTCCAATTATCCCAGGTAGATAAATGCAACCTCCAGCAGTTGGCGGTATATGTATGAGAAATCAGTATGACCAACATTGACACAAAATGAACTAGTGGAAATATGATTTTACGTGGTAACCGTCCGATATTTTGAATTTTTCATAGAATAACAGATATGAAGAGGTAATTTATTTTACGTATCAAATCACATTTAAAAAGCAAGGAACCTAAAAGCTGACCAAACCTAAATCAATTACTGTAACACAAATCAATTACTCTAACGTAGGTGAAATCCAGGGAACGTGGAATCACATTTAAAAAGCAAGGAACCTAAAAGCTAACCAAACCTAAATCAATTACTGTAACACAAATCAATTACTCTAACATAGGTGAAATCCAGGGAACGTGGAAATGGTTGGCAACATCTGGAGTATTTTGGGTTGATGGTGGCAACGCTGGAACAACATAGGAAGAGGAGAGAAAATAGCCGTAAGCAATGTAGCACGACCATGTTTTACATAAATATATAAATATAAAAAAAAGATTGTTGCAACATTGGAAGATATTTAAAATGTGTTTAAAAGTGTTGCAAAATGTTTTAAACGTGTTTAAAAGTGTTTAGTGCATCAGTGGAATAAGATATTAAATTGAAAAATGTTTGCGATCTGAAGTGTACAACAGCCGAGAGCTGGTATGCCAAGGACCTTGTTAGCCTGTTGCACCATGGAGTTTGAGTTTTTGTTTTGGTAACCTATTAGAAACTTTGGCTGAAGTCTCCATTAAGTGCAGTGTGAATTTTTCTAAGTCCCAGGCAAACACCATGCACATGAGCCAACAGGGTTTTATTTTCAAATTATTTCTCACCATTCACAATAAATTTTACATTTTTTCTAACAATTATTTTAATATATGTTTCTACGATATTTAACTACATATGTAACATATTGATTTTAATGAATATTTTATACAACAAGAACACACGTTCCAGTGCAGCCAACATAGAGCATGTATTAAAAAAATTCAGAACTTACAATTTATTTTTGGGCATCACATTCTTTCACAGGTTAGAGTGCTTAACCCTCTGCATGCCGCTGGTAAAATCTCTTGTGTCAGAGATTTAAATCACACTGGCTTTGCAAGTAGTTTTAGCCGTATATTGTCTGGCAGATAATGGACAGAAGCACAAAAGTCGATCTAATCGGCTCATGACACCTAAAGGGTTAATTTGCATTAGGTTAGCTTTTAGGTTGTTCTTTCATAGGTTACAATACTTAAATTACATTAGGTTAGCTTTTAGGTTCGTTAAATATCGTGTATATGTTGGCTGCATTGCATGATTCCGTAGTGTAAACCGCTTTGCATCTGTTGGCGCATGTGTGTGGTGTCTGCCTGGGACTTAGCAAAATCTCTCACTGTGTTTAACGGAAACTTTATCCAAAACTTTTTTTGAAATATTCTCATAGAATTTTGGTCAGTTCATGGTGAATTTGGGTAGCTAAGTAGCTGGAAACCAACTATTAACACTGAGATACCCGATATGTTGATCACATGTTACTTTCCCTCCCACATTCTATATTGGCTGAATCATTGTCCACCTCTGTGACTGGCACATGAGAATGAGAGACCAGCAAACCAGCTAGTAGGTCAAGTTTCTTAGAGTTTTATGTCATTTTTATATGGTTTACATTGAAATTAATCATTAAAGAACAAGAAACAACTACCCAGGACAGCAGAATGTATAAATACGACCATGTAACCAATCAAAATTTTACATTATTTCAAAGAAAACGAAAACTATAAAAATTATAACATGAACAGAGTAATTATTTTTAATTGCACTATATTAAAGAATTAATTACATATAAAGTAACATTCAGATAAACTAATCAATTCAAGGTTAAGAAAGTATTTACTAAATTGAACCTATGACCTTGTTTAAATATTGATATCACTTTAAAAAAACCTGTTACATGACCTTGGTCATAAGATACTGGACTATCACTCTGCAACTTCCTGACTGCACAGGATGTACAAACATCTTATCTTTCCACTCTTTATCACTTACCACCATTTCCTTAACACAGCATGCTTTTTTCTTACGGAAATGAACTACTTTTTTTTCTTTTGCCCCTCCCTGAGTTTACTTCACGTTCATATTCTTTTATACATGAGATTGCCAAACACATTCCTTACATCTATATATTTTGCATGGTTTACATTTAATTCAGTGTTATCACCTCAAGAATTCTTCAATAATAAAATTCAACTCAGAACTTGGACTTGTTCTGAATTTATAATTAACTTGCTTGAATACGTGCACACTCTTTGTTTATAAACATCACAATTTGACCTTCTGCAGGCCATCTTGTCATTTTTAGAATCTATTTGATTTCATATAAAGATAAAGGGATGTAATACATTCAAAATATTTTAAAATAAGTTTTTTATTCAATTTAATTACAGATTTACAATAATTTAAAAGGTTAATGATCCACAGTTTATACGTCAAAAGAAAACAATTCTTCATTGGGGCTCGCGATACTTCGACTTTGTTCATAGGGCGACGTGGCTGAAATGGGCAATATGTACATTTCCAACGCAAACACTCATTAGTAATTAAAAGTTCATTACATAAACGTATTCGATAACTCATGTCACTTACCTATGAACCATCAGTAGCGCTACCGACTCCCACCCATTAAACACCAATCACACTTTTTTATGAAGTAATGACATACCTATTTAGGGCACTAATGTATTTTCTCACTTCACACATCATACAACATATATTTCTAGTACGTTAAACTGTAATAAATAATGCAGCCATTCGGACGAAGTAATTATTTTCCGAAAGAGGCAGATTTTTCCTTTTAAAATAAATTAAAGCGTCACTTATGGCCTTCAATTCCCGTATTCACACAATCGATTCTTCCCAACTACTCCATTATCCCAAAACCGCGTTCTAATAATCGCCATTTTATGTTGATCTCTGTGCGGCTTGCGGTTTTATAAAAGCGCTTTCAACACACACTTTCGAGCGGAACGTTTCAAAGCTAAGCCGATCCTAAACATGGCCTCCACGTTTAGTGGCAATTTATTTATTCTTTTTATTCTAGAAAATGTATTGTTATAAATATGACGCAACTTAAGTCTAAATGAGCGATTTTCGTCGTTTTGGTCATAAAAATGTAGGATATTATAACCTGAATAAGGTTTATCATGTACAAAGAACAATGAAGCTCAGCTAGTAAATGAAATTCACCCTTGTTTATAAGCGTAAAAAAAAGCATTCAAGCGATCATGTTTACAATCCGCTGCTGCAACCAGTTCGTCCCTGATTTCCCCCACCAATATGAGTGCATCACTGAACTGATCAATAGGTTTTTATTGCACTGCGGATGAGGAGTTTAACAAATTACGACACACTCTTTACACAGTAATCCCAATAATGACCTCACTCCACTCCCCTCCCCACCCTAACCTATCCTATCAAAAATTCTGTGATCACACAATAATTGCATTTTGTCACTTTTAGATTTAGAATAAATGAAAATTGCAATCCCTTAAAAAACAGCAAAGTGCAAAAATATTAGTTTTTCCTCACCCATGCATTTCTTAAAAGAGGGGGGTGTCCTCCAACAATGAGTTTAAAAAAATGTCCAATAAAACATGAGTACTGCTAGTAATTTATAAGTAATAAAAAAAAGTGGATTGCTGTAGTTTAATTTTATAAGCGTATATTACATGGAAGTATTTCTGGAGCTGAAATCAGACACCACAAGAATGTATGAGTGCCCTTTCCTAGAGCATACAGTATGCACATCTTGCAGACATTAATCAACTCATGACAAGCCTGCATTCTACAATTAATTAACTCTGTTATTCCTATGTCCACTGCTGTGGCCTTGAGGTCATGCAGCAGGCCTGGGTTCAATTCCTGGTCATGACAGGCTTCTGGGTGGTTTTTCTCACCTGTAAAACAAATGTCAGGAAGCTAAGAGCCCAACGGTCCCCAAAAATCATCTGGGCATCACAATCATCCTTATTATCCTACACAGGTGTGGAAAGCAACGGGAAGCTACTGCACCTATAAATCCCTAGTAAATCTGCAAAGCATTGCATGAAAATTTTATGATTGCAGTGAAAGACCTGCCCTCGGACAGAATTACTATGGTTGGATGCCTATAATTAAAAAAAAAAAGCTCAACATTTTCCATGTGGCAAAAATAATAAGCAACAAAATGGAACAAGTTTATATATATTGGTTGGTTGGTATCTAATGTTGAGCACTTGATAATGAAATCATTGGCTGCGGAAAGGCTACTGTCCTCCCATCAAAGGCTTAAAGGAACCGACCTGGACAGTAACCTAGTGTCCAATCCCTCACCTTCTTGTGGTGCAGCTGTTAGTAATCATGCTTATGCATGATGAACGAAAGGGAAGGGCTACTCACCAATAAGCACTGGTCAGCTTGGTGAGTTTTTCTTTTTTGATCGAATTGGTATTACTTCTTCTCCCCATACCAATTCCCTCTTTCAACTTTTCTATCCAGTCTCCCTTGACTGACCTCTTGTTTCTTTCGACCCTGATGGTATTAGAGTATTCAAGGCCTAGGTGTTCATTTCTCCTTCCATCCTATACCTACTTTCTCTCTATGGGTGACGTAACCACCACATGTGGTGCCTACTACTAAACGGTTACAACTAGTTTATTGTATTCCAATACAAACATGAAGCCTTGGAAAAAGAAATACAAATCCGGAGTTTACATATGTAAGAATGGTGTATAAATATGCCATGAAGTCGATCACAGCACAGGATTTATATCTAATTGGAAGGAAATTATTTGGTTAGAAAATAATGTATTTGTTATTTACTATTCAAAGCTCACGATAGAAATAGTCAACAAATTTCTGTCATAAGCCTCTTGAGAATTTTTGATTTATAAAAATATGAGACCCATGGCTTTACTTCTCTTCCAAAAAAAAATTAACAAACTGAAAAATTCCATCAATCCTTGCAAAATTTAAGCCACAAACCTTGATTCCAGAGAATAGAGCAACTATTTTTACACCTTCACATAGAGACAATAAAATGATATACGAGGGTGATTTGGAAAGTAAGTTACAGCCTCATTCTCCACGCAAATGAGTGGCAGTCGCATAATCATCTTTGTTCCAGGGCCAGTATGCTTTAGACTGTATAATAGTGTGGTTACATTCGGCCTTTTCTCTCATTAAAACAGATGTTAAAATGCCTGCAACAATTTAAGTTCCCACCAAGTGTGAGGTACATGGAGTAATACGGTTTCAGTGAAAACAATTGACAGCAGCAGCAATTCATTGTGAGATTACTGCAGTGTTGGGGACATTATGAGTGTTTGATGTTGGGGGGGTCGTGAATTTCGTGATGGATGCACTAATGTCCACTATGAAGAATGATGTGATTGCCAGTCTATTGTAAATGATGCATGATATGGTCAGATATAAATGCAGTTTTACAATTTATGAAGTCTCAGAGAAATGTCTGCAAGTCAGTTGGATTGTTCTGTACAAATCCCAAAAAAAAAAAAAACATCAGGATAGGAACAGCAAACCCTCTTGAAATGGTTCTGGTGGGAGGTATTTGATCATCCACCACATACTCCTGATTTGGCTCTGAGTGACTTCCTCTTTTTCCCAAACATGAAGAAATGGCTTGGTTTGCAGAGGTTTATGCAGAACGGATTTCAAAGCTTGTGAAGTGTTATGACAAATGTTTTAATGTAAATTGAAATTATGTTGAAAAAAATTGAAATGTGTCCTTTTTGCTGATATGTAAGAAATGTTCCCACAATAGAGCATTTTCTGAAGAAAAAAATACTGAACTTATTTTCCGGATCATCCTCATACTTCTGGAGACTTGTTTGTGGTAGAATATAAACCAGTAAAAAAAATTTGAAAATTCAAATAGCCAATTTAAAATTATTGCAGGAAGGAAGAACAAATACACAACACAAATTTTAACATTATTTTACACGTTCTTAAGAATTAAATTAATATTTTTAATACCTCACCTCATATCCATTAATCTTCTAGACTGCAGTTTCGGATCTATATATCCATCTTCAGTAGCCTCTCGTTGGCCGGTGTTATGTAATTTCTTGAAGGTTTTCTTCTTCCTTCTATCGGTGGACCGATGAACCACCGATCAAATCAAAATTTGCAGGAGTTTTGAAATTCACGAGTTTTTCTTTGTTTTTTTTTAATGTGGATTTTTTCCAAACTGTGAATTCTTTCAGTTTATCTGTGTGTTTGATTTGGCTGGCTTTTGTGTCAATTAAAAGAGGCATGGGCCGCTACTGCTGACTTGTCCACTTCACAGAGGAGAACATAAAATTCAAAAAATTCACTTACCATCCATTAAAACACCGTAAATTCCAGAAAATTTTTAAAAAGTTTAACATAAGATTGACTCTAAAGAATGAACACAACCTAAATAAGATAATTAAAACCAACAAAAATGAAAAAAATTGAAGAAGAAAACAAATCAGGAATATATCAGATCAAATGCAAGGATTGTGACAAAATCTATATACGAAAAACAAAAAGGAATTTAAAATCAAGAGTGAAAGAACATCTTAGAAATGTCAAAAGGGGTGAAGTGGACAAGTCAGCTGTAGCAGCCCATGCTTGGTCTGAAAAACATTTAATTGACACAAAAACGAGCCTAATCAAACCACAGATAAACTAAAAGAACTCACAGTTTGGGAAAAAATCCACATCCAAAAAAACAAGATAGAAAAACTCGTGAATTTCGAAACTCCCACAAATTTTGATTAGAACCAGATGTTCATCACTCCACCGATAGACGTAAGAAGAAAACTGCTATGAAAGCCGATGAGAGGCTACTAAAGATGGAGATATAGTTAATAGTGAGTGGAGAACATATTTTTAACGACTCGCCTTATATAATTTCAAATTTCTTTGATACCGGCGGTTTCAGACAATATCTTGTCCCTCTTCAGTCATGGCTTCGTTCTCCACTCGCTATTAATGATATAACCTCATCATGATTACTTCCCAATATTAATTTAAATATGGAGATGAAGCTCTGAAGCTGCAGCCTAGAAGATTCAAAGATATGAGGTGAGGTATTAAAAATATTAAATTAATAATCAATTGAGTTGGTGTTTACTTGAGATAATCCATATTTATTAATTAAATAAAAATAAAACGTAGTTTTATTTGATTTTCATATTTATTATATAATTCAGTGACAGTTGTTTCAGTACACTGCACCTTTGTTTGTTAACATGTCTGAAGAAGGTACAGTGTACCGAAACAGCTGTTACTGAATAATATAATAAATATGAAAATCAAATAAAACTACGTTTTATTTTTATTTAATTAATATTAAATTAATTCTTAAATTAAACCTGTGTTTTTTTTTTTTTTTTTTCCCCTCTGAAAGTTAAATTACATGTTCTTGTTCAATTTTTGTTGCTAAATTCAGAAATGACCTTCAAAATGAAGGATTGATTTCTAATCATTATGAGTTACTTATATTGACTCATCTCATATTTTTAAAAATATTTTACAGACTATAGTTTCGTCGCATCTATGCGACATTGTCGATGCATTCTAACTATTGTTTGCAGTTGTCATCCTGTAGGTTGATTTCTACTCCCTCCGTTGGCTGACCGATGAACTTCCAAATAAATTTTTTTTCTTTTCCCCCGGGAATTTCAAAATTCATAGTTTTTTCCTTATTCTTGTGGATGTAAATTTTCTCCCAAATTATGAGTTCCTTAGATTTATCTAACTGTTTCAGTAATTTGGCCTTAGTTTCAATTCTGTTTTTCTGATCATGCATGTGCAGCTATTGCATACTTTTCTATTTCTCCATTTTTAACATTTCTAACGTACACCACCAAAACATCTGGAAAGGAATGGGAAAATCTACAAGCTTATGACCTTACTACATTACAAAGAAAATCTGCAGTAGCAACATTCAGACTGGTAACGGGACACGACTGCCTGAATAAACACCTACACAGACTTGGCATAACAGATTCACCTAAATGCCCTTTTTGCAATTTAAATGAAGATATGGAAAGAAACCATCTCCTCCACTGTCCAGCTTTTGTAGAAGAGACCAGCCTTTCTGCTAAATATTGGAGCGCAAGAGAGCGAAATTTCATTATCAAGTGCTCGACATTAGATACCAACCAACCAACATTTCTAACGTGTTCTTTCAATATTGTATTCAAGTTCCTTTTTGTTTTTCCTATGTATATTTTTTCACAATCTTTACAATCAATTTGATAAATCCCTGATTTGTTTCCATTATCAATCTTTTCATTTTTGTTGGTTTTAATTAATTTATTCAAACTGTAGAAAAGGATATTGTACAAGAGATTGGAGGAATCCAACTAAGATGGTATGGACATATAATGAAAAGAAGGAACACAGAAAAAAACAAAGAAGTATTAAAATGGATATTCCCATGAAAAGGAAAACGTGGTACCAAAGCCAACGTGGATAAAGGGAATTCAAGACAACATGAAGAAGATAAATATGACAGAAGCAGACATGCAAGACCTGGAAGTGTGGAAGAAAAAATTGTATATTTTGGTTGAGGATACCTGTATAAATAACAAGCAATCCTGAATAAAAAAAACTGTAATCATTTAATGTTAAGTTTGCTGGAATTTCTTTTGAAATTTATTAAATACTAAAGAATGGCAAGTAAATTTCCTAAATTTTTTACCAATTTCTTTATCTGTCTGAAGAGTACTTTCATTTATCACTTTTTGTTTTTTCAGGGGTCCTCATCTAGGGAATATGTGGATGGCGACCACAAGGTGCCCAAGCTGAGCAAAACATTTCTTCCACTTACTTGTGTTTTGCACTCTTTTAACTTTACTATCTAACCTCTCTTGGTTAACTCTTGTTTTTTTCGACCCCGACGCTATTAGGGCATCCGAGGGCTAGGGAGTCTTTCCTTTCTTCCATTTCTTCTTTCCTTTATTTTCTTTTCTTCTCCAGAAAAGCCTGACCAGAGGCTATAAGATGGCAGCCCCATCACTGGTCTTGCCTTCCTTTGGCCAGCAACCAATCGAAGGGACTATTATTATGCTTTCAAGTCTTATACGAGAATTTTCCCGGAAGGATCAAAACGCTGGAGGGAAAATTTTCTATAGGATCGTAACAGGCCTTGGCCTAATACTTGGAAGGAAGAAGAAGAATTTATTTACTTTCTTATTAATCATCTTTTCCTCAAAACCATTTTCTTTTGCTATTTTTAATGTGTTTTTTCTCTGTATTAAAATTTTCTCTGCTCATGGAAACGTTCACAAGTCTGTATGTTTAAACGATTAAATACTGCCTGTTTATGTGCAAACCTGTTCCTTTAATATAATTATCAATGTGTGTTTTTTTTCCCCTGTAAATTGCAAATTCTATTTTCCTTTTTTCTTCATTTCTCTTCAATTTAAGGTCTAAAAATGGTATTTCTTGGTTATTTTCAACTTCCAAAGTACATTTTTTATGAATATTTAAAAGTTTGACGATTTTTATTATTAATTTAACACTTCTCATAGAAGGATAAATTATATTTGAAGAGAAAAATTTTCGCCTAGACTGGGACTCGAACCCGGGACCCTTGGCTTTCCGGGCCAAGTGCTCTACCAACTGAGCTAAGATAGACTTGCAAAGATAGAAGCTATGGTTTCAAGCATTTGGCACGAGGGAATTACAACGTACATAAGAGAAAAATTTGCGTCTAGATCGTAACTCGCCTCGGTAGCTCAGTTGGTAGAGCACTTGGCCCGGAAAGCCAAGGGTCCCGGGTTCGAGTCCCGGTCTAGGCGAAAATTTTTCTCTTCAAATATAATTTAAAAGTTTAATTGCATCTTCCAAATAATTCATGGTTTCGGACAAACCAAATTTGATTACAAAGTTCTTCAAATCAACATCAGATGGCAGTTTAGAAACTGACCCCATAATGCAGAATTGACAGTCATGACAACAGCTGAGGATGGGAATGATGATTCCTGATACCGTGGATCTGTGTTAAATAACATAGATGTATGAGGTAAGAAGAATTCACAATTCATTTGATTTTTATTAAAAAACCTCATAATGTAAAAATTACCAACTTTATTATATGAATGCCACAGCACAGGACACACAAAAGTTTACAACGTATTAATTCTAGGTCTCATGTTTGTAGGAACTTTATTTCTTGATGTTTTTATTATTAATAACACTTCTTACTGAAGGATAAATTATATTAGAAGAGAAAAATTATATGCTCGAACTGGGGTTTGAACCCAGGACTTTTGATTTTCTAGGCCAATGGTGCCACTTAGGTAGCTCAGTGGTAGAGCATTGGCCTAGAAAGCCAAAGGTCCTGGGTTCAAACCCCAGTCTGAGCATATAATTTTTCTCTTCAAATATACTTTATTTCTCGTTTCTTCGCATACCTACTTTCTGTAAATCTTCTACTCACATCTGTGGAGATTTGAACTGTCTGATTTTTGTAAGTCCTAAGCTTTGACTGGAACTTTGGCTAATGTTTGTGAAATGATGCACTATGCATGTTAGAATGGACCAGAAGTACAACCATAGGTTGTAAACTAAATCAAATGTTATCGATTACGTGACTGATTATTAGAGATCCGTGAAATTCACGAGTTGCAGAATGCTCTAATTTTGTCATTTTTTTGTACCATTTAACTCTACTTCCCATAACCTCAAAAAAAAAATTATGAATCGCAAAATCCTATGATACTGCAAAATAACACCAACATTTAAAATTTTCAATGAATTCCGGAGATTTTTTTGTTCTATTCGCAAAATTTTCATAATGAAATTTTAAACACTGTTTCTGGATTCCATCTTTTTTTAACTGCCATATCTCCTTACTCCATGCACTCTTGCAAAGGGAAATGGTTGTAACACAGTTCACAACACAGAGGTAATATTTTCTATCCTCTTCATGCTCAAATATGTCTCTCCATAGATTTTAAGTTCTATGGCCAATATGAATTCCAAGAAATACAAATTATATTAATGTGCAAGATAAGTTTTCCCCCCCCCCTAAATTTTTTCAGACATAATTATCAATTTAGTGACGATACAAATTTTATGCATTTTAGTGTATTAAAATTGATATCAATTGTACAAGCTAAAAGTTGACCTTAAACTACTGGATATATTATTCTTATTGGGTTTAATATACTAAAGTAGGATTAAGAAGACTCATGTTTATATATATTTTTGGAATAACACCCGCCAAATTCCCAATAACATTGAAATCTTGAAATTTTAAAATGAATTTTCCCTAAAAATAAAACCACTTTCATGGATCTCAACTGATATGTATGCTGTACCAACATATTTTTTCTTGGATTACAACATTTAATGACATTCATTAATACATCCTACATCTTATATTTAAATTAATAATGGGAAGTAAACATTATAAGGTTATATCATTAATAGTGAGTGGAGAACATATTTTTAACGACTCACCTCATATAATTTCAAATTTCTTTGAAACCGCCGGTATCAAAGAAATTTGAAATTATATGAGGTGAGTCGTTAAAAATATGTTCTCCACTCACTATTAACATCCTACAATGTTAATTTTTATATCAGTTAATAGCGTTTTTTTTAATATTACAACAAATAGTCATCAATATTACATGATTAACATGGCTGCAAAATGAGTGTGTAGATATACAGATGAAGACAAAAATAATAATTTGTTTTTATAAAAATTATGATAGTGCATCATTTCCCTGGAACTTACTTGTGAACACACTGTTTGAATATTATAAAATCTATTTAACATTAAAACATTACATTATATAAATAGCCGACAATATATCATCTGACAGATCTGGATATCGGAGATAAAATTTGAACTCAAAGATGTTGATGCGTATGTACAATGGTTACAACCAGGGGTGCCACGCAGGGTCCATTCGGCACAAGTTGTCATGACTGTTGGCTGCTGTCACCAGGGTGCTCACCTACACACACACAAACACATTAATTCCTAAATCGCTGGAAATCAATACACACACTATTTTTTCAGATAAATTAATATATAATTATAACATTTCATTGAACTATTATATGAAAAATCACCAGGAGGTTTAATTTAAGATTTAAATCAACATTCTGTATACATCACCTCATATCCAGTCTTCTAAATAAACTGGTGGGACGTAAAGAATTTTAATTTAAATCTTAATAAAAATTTTATACCTGTAAGATTCAGTCTTCTCAATGCTTTTTTTCTTTCCAAATGCCCCAGGTTGTAATTTCAACATTTCTGGCATTGCATACTTGTAACCCACTTCTGAGGTTGGGGCACCTGGAAGGCAGGATTACGCTGCCCCGATGATATGAAAGTTGATGGTGATGGTAAACATGCGCCAAGAGAGGCCTTAAACTAAACTTAACCTAATTAGGCAAATATGATAACAATGGACAGATGGTGTTCGGGGACCATTTGGATCTTAAAGTTTTCTGACATTTATCTTACAAGTGAGGAAAAAAAACACTGAAAAGACCTCACCCAGGAAACTTGTCCAGACCGGGGATTGAACCCGGGCCTGCTGTGTGACAAGACAGCATGCTACCTCGAGACCACAGCAGTGGACTCTTCTTCTCAATACGGTATGTTGAAACTTTTTAAAATACTATAAGCCTTTTAGAATTGATTTCATTTTCAGCATATGGTGGTCTGAGTAGCCTACCTTGTGCTGAATACTTAAATGGTTCTGAAAGGCCTACAGCATTAAAAAAATTAACAAGTGAAGAGACTGAACCTTATCAGGAATTTAATTTTATAATTTATATTGTAACACAATAATGGAGTGTCATATATTTTATTAATATTTAATTATTATACTTTAAATTTGAGGCATTCAGAACCATAAGGGCCTAAAGCAAAACTTGGTCAATACTCAGATTCTAGAATTTAAAATTTATATAAATTAATTGGATATTATTTTTATATCTCACATCACAAAACTCTGATTTCTATTAGATCGGTTTCAAAAGGCATGGTGAAATTGAAAAATCTACTATTACAGCTCATAGTTTGTTAGAGAATCACAAAATTAGAAAACAAACTAAATTTTTGAAACATTTAGAAAAGCCTATGGAATTGACAGATTGGGCAAGTATACATTCGGAAGAACAAATATAGATCTATGATTTAAATTTAAATATTTTATACTTCACCTTATATCCAATCTTCTAATTATACCGGTTTCAAAGCTAAGGCAGCTTCATCTTCAGTAATTTCTTGTTGACTGAGTTATGTCGAGAAGCAATTTTCCTGATTGACATAACATCAGTCGACAAGAAATTACTGAAGATGAAGCTCCTAAGCTTTGAAACCGGTATAATTATAAGACTGGATATGAGGTGAGGTGTAAAACATTTTAATTTGACTTAAATTAAACCTCATTATGATTTTTTCATATAAACGTTCAATAGATCCATAAATTTTGAAGTAAATGCTTATTTTTATTTGTGATTTTTTATTGATATTTAACTTTAGTCGCATTTTTCTAGGTTCAGTTGTCTTGTGGCTTGGTTCCTTTTTGCAGAATGCAATCCAAATAGAGTGCAAGTCAGATGATCGGAGGACGATGTCTTACAAGACATGAAGATAGAAAATTGGATTACCTGTGTTTGTGTGAAAGTGTTGGAAACAAATTGTCGAGAAGACCAAAGTGTAATATATGGGGAGATATCACAAGTTATTGACTATGTGTAAGAAAAAACTGAATGAAGGTTCACATTCATATAAGAGGTGATAAGTATGAAGGAAGACTTAATGAATATATTACTCTACAAAATTGCAAAGAAAAGAAAAGAAATACAAGAAAATTACATACCATCCTGACATGCATAGAAAATTTTAAAAATTATTTGACAAATACAATATTTATATTTAAATTAATATTGGGAAGTAAACATTATGAGGGACTAGATATTGTCTGAAACCGCTGGTATCAAAGAAATTTGAAATTATATGAGGTGAGTCATTAAAAATATGTTCTCCACTCACTAAATTTTGACACCAATAAATAAATTTAGTCTGGGTAATCTTCTAAATACTAATAAAAAAAGTCAATGTCTCAGACAGTAAGAAATCTTGAATTTATCAAATAAGTGGTAAAGATTGCAATAAAGTGTATATAGGAAAAGCTAAAAGGAATTTGGAAGCTCATACCAAAGAACATTTTAGAAATATTAAAAATTGTGAAATTGAAAATCCTGCAATTGCTGCACATAGTTTATTAGGACATCATAAAACTGGAAAAGAAGCAAAACTTTTAAAACAAGTGGACAAACCTTTAAAATTGAAAGTTTGGGAGAAGATATACATTCAGAAAAATTAATATAGATCGCTGAATTTTGATATTCCTAACGAACAAAATTTGATTTCGTGGTTCATAAATTCAATCATAGATGGATGCACTGAAGATAGTGACAATAAAAGAGTTGACGGCCGAAGAGTTTCATCAGTCGGAATTGTGGCTGAAGATGGACGTGATTACACTTGAAACAGCAGTTTCGTGAAAAAACACTAAATTTATGAGGTGAGTTGTCAAAAAAAATGTTTTCTGATGAATTTCAATGAAGGAATATGCTAGTACAAACAGGCAGCATTGGCAAAATGTGTGCAGCTGAAAAGAGCACGGCTTACAATTGCACAGTGTTTTTCTGCAGAATAAGAAAATTCTTAAAAAGCTTTTTCAGAATTGTTGTTTTCTTAAATTTTAGTTTTATTTATATTTGGGTAAATGTGTTGGTTGAGGAACTGAGTGCCTCATATGTAGATATTATGAAGTAGAACACAAGAGGTGTACAGCACCTGTACCTTGCTCTCCGTGCCATCAAAGTTGGAGAGTGTGTTGAGTCGTGCCATGATGGCCGTGACGGCTCTTGTTACCATGTTGATCAGCAGTTCACCTTCCATGTCAGCAGGAGCAGAGTTTAGCAATTCCTGCTGACAGTCATCCTGTTTCTGTAACAAAACAACTTTCAAATAAACAAATGACTCACTAGACCAGGCCTGTTAAAACATAATAATAAGTATGGTGTGTTTAATTCTTACCTCATATCATTGGTTCTGTTAGACATATGTTTCAAGATTGATGATAGTAAAAAGTCAGGAATATATCCAATAAAATATGCAGAATATAAGATATATATAGGGAAAACAAAGAGAAATTTAACCATTAAAACCAAAGAACACATAAGAAATGTAAAAAAGGGGGAAGTAGAAAAATCTGCAGTAGCTGCTCATGTTTGGTCAGAAAAACACAAAATTATTAAAACAGTTAGAAAATACAAATGAACTCATCATCATGTGGGGAAAAAATCTACATACAGAAGAACAAGGAGAGAATTATGAATTTTGAAATTCCCAGAGAAAGGAATCTAATTAGCAAATTCATTGGACCACAGAAAGAAAGAGCAGGAGTCGAGATCCAGGGCTGACAACTTGAAAAATATCACTTACACTAGCTGAGGATGGGATTAACATGCCTTGAAACATATGTCCAACAGAAACAACCATAAGAATTAAATGAATCGTGATTTCTTCTTACCTCATACTTCTATGTTTTTTTAAACAGTTTGGGAAAAAATATATATTCAAACAAACCATACTAGAACCATGAACTTCAAGATTCCGGACGAGCCGAGCTTGATTACAAAGTCTTCAAAAATACAACAGATGGCAGTTTAGAAAATGATTCAAACAAAAGAACACCAGATGGTAGTTTGGAGAGTAATTCCTTCAAAAGAACACCAGATGGCAGTTTGGATAATTACCGGCAAAAAAAAAAATTGACAATCATGAAAACAGCTGAGGATGGTGACAATGGGTCGCTGATACTGCAGTGCTGTGTTAAAGAAAACGTAGAAGTATGAGGTAAGAAGAAATCAAGATTCATTTAATTCTTATTAATTGTACCTTATAATGTTAAAAATTCCCAAATTTAATATATAAAAGAAACAACTATATGAGGTAAGAATATACAGACCAAACTTAATGATTAAATATCTAGTAGGAAACTAAGTTATTACTCAGATAGATAAAGGTTAATTACATCTTGCTCAGAGGTCTTTTTATTCAGACTTGAGGTTCTTTCACAAGCCCAAAAAATTCAGACTTGGGACACATGGTTTAAAGTGCTGAGGACTTGTTACTTGGATTTTTCCATCCTACGAACCCCATCCGGGTTTGAATCCCTGATTTTTGGGACTAGAGGCAAGGAACATAACCACTGTGGCCAACACTATACAATAGGAGAGTATTTAAATTAATAATGTAGGCCAACTCTTATACATTTGCTTCAAATTAAAAATATTTTTCATTTAAATACAATATTGTAGATTTATAATATTGTTTATTTTTTTCCTTCACTCACCTCATACTTCGTACCTCCTAAGCGACCCGAGTTTTGTCATTTCATTTGTGACATTCTCAATGCTGTATCACGTTCACAACTGACGTCCAATGGCCTTCTATCCTGCAGACTGACCTCTGTGCCATCTGATGGCTGACGACGAACTTCCAAATCAATCCTCTCTCCTTATCACCAGGCATTTGAAAATTCATAGTTGTATTTTCATTCTTGCATATGTATATTTTTTCCCAAATTGTGAGTTCCTTCGGTTTTTCCAATTGTTTAAGTAATTTTGTTTTGGTTTCTATTCTATGTTTTTCTGACCAGGCATGTGCAGCTATTGCAGATTTTTCCGTTTCTCCATTTTTAACATTTCTGAGGTGTTCCTTTAATCTTGTATTTAGATTCCTTTTTGTTTTTCCTATGTATATCTTTTCACAATCTTTACAATTAATTTGATAAATTCCCGATTTTTTGCAGTCTTCAATCTTTTCATTTTTGTTGGTTTTTATTAAATTACCTAAGCTGTAATCATTTTTCGGTGCTAATTTAATGTTGAATTTGTTGTAAGATTTTTTGAAACTTGTCAAATACTACTATTTCCTATCTACGAGGGCGGATCGGAAAGTAACGCACAATAATTTTTTCTGCCTTGGTATTGCAGCTAGAATGTTGAAATTTCACAGAGATATAGTTTGAAGTTTTCACTACAGATGGTATTTTTTTCTCAGGTGCACCTCTTGCGAGAGAAGCTTGAACTATGCAACAAAGATGGCGCGCATGCTACAGTCGTCCACCTGTGAGGAACAGAGAAGTGTTGTTCGATTTTTGTGGTCCAAAGGGCATAAACCCAGTGAAATTCACAGGGACATGCGTGGCGTGTATGGAGATGATTGTATGGACCGTAGCAATGTCTTCCGTAAAGTTAGTGCTCGCTGGGTGCCTAAGAACCTGACAGACGACCACAAGGGCCAGCGAATGATGGCAAGCTTGGACCACTTAACGCGGTACACCGCACAAGGACATGACTTTCTGGAAGGAATCGTCACAGGTGATGAGTCGTGGGCGTACCACTACACGCCCGAAACAAAGCAGGCATCAGCAGTGCGCAGATGGCTACACTCCAACCAAACGGACTTCTACGAACAGGGCATATTGAAACTGGTAACACGATGGGAAAAATGTGTTGAGAAAGTTGGTGACTATGTCGAAAAGTAGGTAAAAGATGTAAGTTCATTTGTGATTTTTTTCCTTTTTTTTACTATTAAACTTTTTAAAAAAAAATATTGTGCGTTACTTTCCGATCCGATCCGTCCCTCACAGGTGGACGACTGTAGCATGCGCGCCATCTTTGTTGCATAGTTCAAGCTTCTATCGCAAGAGGTGCACCTGAGAAAAAAATACCATCTGTAGTGAAAACTTCAAACTATATCTCTGTGAAATTTCAACATTCTAGCTGCAATACCAAGGCAGAAAAAAATTATTGTGCGTTACTTTCCGATCCGCCCTCGTACATAACTTAATTGCTAGATTTCTCTTGCTCTCTATCTGTATAGTTCAACATATAAAATTAACACACTATATTTCTAGAATGAGACCAGCCTCATGGGCTAGTGGTCAGCATTTCCGACTACTGTTCATGAGGTCCCGGGTTCGATTCCAGGTCAAACCACAGGAATTTTTCCTTAAAGGGAATTATTCCTGTGGTTGCCCATGGTCTGGAATTTAGGTTAAGAACTCTCCTGGTGCTTCATTATCATTTATCACCCATCATATCATCGGGGTAACATAACACCATCTTCCAAGTGCCCCAATTTCAGAAGTGGGTTACAAATACGCCAATGCCAGGAGAGAAACCAGAAATGACAACCTGGGGTATTATATATAAAAAAAATTCTAGAATGAATACCACAAAATGTCAAGAATCACTTGATTGCAGGAAGTGATTTTATATACCAAGTTGAGAGTGATGATGATGATATAGTAGAACTGACCTTCCTGTGTCCTGCAATCATCTCGTCGCGCAGGATAGCTCGCAATATGGTCTGCACTTTGAACCCTGGCTGCACAAGACAGCGAGCTGCTGCTATCATACTGGAGGTAAGTGGACCCACAATTCCAATTGTACTCAGGTACTCTAAAATGTTGGGTGTCAGTCTGAACGGCACCGGACGGTTTGCATCCAAGTCACCTTCAAAGCAAACAAAATCAAACCTTACAAAATGTACTCTTACTATATATATATATATATATATATATAAATAAAACACCATGGACAGACCACATTAAAAAAAATGTGATGTTACTAGTAAGTGGAGAACATATTTTTAACGACTCACCCGGGTTCGAGTCTCGGTCTATGCAAAAATTTTTCTCTTCAAATATAATTCACCTCATATAATTTCAAATTTCTTTGATACCAGCGGTTACAGACAATATCTTGTCCCTCTTCAGTCATGGCTTCCAGAGAGACAAGATATTGTCTGAAACTGCCGGTATCAAAGAAATTTGAAATTATATGAGGTGAGTCGTTAAAAATATGTTCTCCACTCACTATCAATGATCTAAACTCATAATGTTTACTTCCCAATATTAATTTAAATATAAAATGTGATGTGTTTAATCTTAGTAGGAAATAATAGATAATTTAGTAACTATCACTCTCCATACCATCCCTAACCTGAGCTAATTCTCCTGTACAATCTACTTCCCACAAATAATGGTCAATATTATTCTCCCACCTCATTCTTGGCCAATCTACTGAGCACTTTCCCTCTGATTTTCCTACAAGGACTTTCCATGCATCTCTCTCATTCCCCTTTTGTGCCAAATATTCTGCCCATCGCAGTCCACGAGACTTAAATTATTTGTATTATATCTGGTTCCCCATAAAGATCACATGGATCACTGTTAAGTAATCTTCTCTATTCATCTGTCTGTTCATCTCTCTTTGGTCCAAAAATTTTCCTAAGAACTTTATTCTCAAATACTCAGATCTTTTTTCCTCCCTTAAAGTAAGAGTCCATGTTTCACATCCATATAACTGATAGAATAACAGTTTTATATATTTTCAGTGTAACTTTTTTCGGAGAAGTTGAGATAAAAAGAGTTCCTGTAACACATAATAGCATGCATTTCCAGAATTGAGCCTATGTTTAATTTCTTTGTGCATCTCATTCCTGTTTGTGATTATTGTTCCTAGGTATTTGAATTCAGCCACTTCTTCAAAATTTCCCTCATTTGTCATTAACTGTCCATTTCAATTACATAATGTATTTTTATGTGAGAACATATATTTACTACATGCCAGAAAAGTTGTCAGGAGCAGAATGTATAAGACAAGGATCCCTAGACCCAACACAACACGGGAAGATATTTTTTTTTTGTTTTCTGAGGAAGAGATGCTTGAAAACAGTAGTTATTCGAGGACTGAAGGACTTACCAGTGGTATCATCAACGTCAAACTTGAAGTAGCTGACGTTGACAAGCCCAGAGTCTTGGTGAATGTACATCATGTCTGGGTTGAGTCTCGTGAGGTGCAACACATACTCAGCAAAACAAGCGAGAGACAACTGCAGCGTGAACTGTAACATCGTGTTTAAAATTAAACTTTGTAAAAATAATTTTTTTTTCTACACTCATACAGAAATATACCTATTTTGAAATAAGCATCTACATAAATATGAATGTTGTTCCAATACACACTTTTTTCTTTTTTTTTCTACCGGTTTCAATCATTTTGCATTCAAGAAGAAGAAGAAGAATATGAGGTGACAAAATTTTACTTTGATACAATTTTTGCATTCACTTTCATTTTATGTATTTCTGATCAAGCGTGAGCAGCTACTACAGATTTATCTAAAGTCCGTCCATGAAATGTGTAAAGAAATTTACGCATCGTGTTAGTGGGAGACGGGGCACGCCATAGCGTAGTGGTTAAGGCACTGCGCTACAAGTCGGAAGGTCAAGGGTTCAAGTCCCGGTGGGGTCAGGATTTTTAAACTGACCCAAACTTTGTGGCAGCACTATGGTCCTGTGGTCGACTCAGCCTCTAACGGAAATGAGTATCAGACGCTTGTTCTGGGGGTAAAGGCGGCCGTCATGCAGGGCTGACATCAAGTGCCGATTGTCTAGAAAAAGTGGGAGCCTTAACCTCCTAGTACCCCAAGGGCCTCCCGAGGCCTGTAGTGGGATTACTTTACTTGGGGACGCGCTGTAGCGTAGTGGTTAAGGCATTGCGCTACAAGCCGGAAGGTCGAGGGTTCAAGTCCCGGTGGGGTCAGGATTTTTAAACTGACCCAAACCTTCTGGTGGCACTATGGTCCTGGGGGTAAAGGCGGCCGTCACGCAGGGCTGACAACCCAGCTAACATCAAGTGCTGACTGTCTAGAAAATGTGGGAGCCTTAACCTCCTACTACCCCAAGGGCCTCCTGAGACCTGTAGTGGGATCACTTTACTTTACTTTGTTAGTGGGAGATAGGGCAGAATCATTAAGAGCGCATGTGCCCTTTGCTTTCAAAGTCAGTATGAAGGTGAAAGCTGGATAGTTAAAATCCCTCCGAGTATTGCATAACCATTCCGTTGTGAACATAAATGTCATGTGATCTGTTCTCCCTCTTGCACTTCCTTCTGCGGCCTGATTAGCCGTGATTTTTGCCTACCTCCTGCATAGATGACTTATTTCAAACAGCTTCTCTACAGATTCTACGGACATTTCTCTCATTTCTAAAGATTTCCTTCATTCTAATGTTCAAGAAACTGCAGTAGCTGCTCACATTTGGTGAGAAAAACATAAAATATAAGTGAACACAAACAGTTAGAGAAATTCAAATAACTGATAGTTTAGGAGAAGATCTACATCAAGAAGCACAAAGATAAGATCACAAATTTTGAAATTCCTGGGAATAGGATTCAATTTGTTACGTTCTTTAGTCAATAAAAAGATGGAAGAGGAAGTGACATCCAGGGTCATATGACCAAAAATTCAACAGTCTGAACAAGCTGAAGATAATAAATATTTGAATTTTATTTTATTTATATTTGAAGAGAAAAAATTATATGCTCAGACTGGAGTTTGAACCCAGGACCTTTGGCTTTCTAGGCCAATGCTCTACCACTGAGCTACCTGAGAAACTCCAATCTAAATGCAAATTTCTCTTATACACTGTTAATACCCGATCGTTGAATGCTACGAGCACTTGTTCAATCATGCAAATGGTAGCTTCTTGTTTAAGACATAATTTATTGGGAATTTAAACACTACTTTATAAAGCCAGTAGGGCTTCTTTTGATGTTTTTAAAAACATATCTTCTTCTTCTTCTTCTTCCTTCCAAGTATTAGGCCAAGGCCTGTTATGATCCTATAGAAAATTTTCCCTCCAGCGTTTCATAGGACGGCCCAGTGATCTTCGTCCTCTTGGTATATAATTATAAACAGCTTTGGGGATCCGATTTGAACTCATTCTTTCTAGATGGTGTTTCCAATTTAGTTGGTACTGTTTAATATATTCCAAAATTGGCATAGTCTTCAATTCTTTTAAGATATCGGTGTTCCTTTTCCGATCCCATCTGGTGTAACCCGCTGTTCTGCGCATGAATCTCATTTCACAAGCCGTTATTCTGCTTTCATGTTGTTTTTTTAGTGTCCATGCTTCACTACCATAGGTCAACACTGGTCTAGCCAAATTGTTATATAAACGTAATCTGGTGTTTTTTGTACAAGGGATGGTTTCATAACTTGATTAATAATTCCCAAACTTTTATTATAACTAGTAATTTTTTCTGGGATATCCTTTTCATCCCAGATAGAGAGATAATATCCAAGATATTTAAATTGATTAGATCTTTAATAGTGAGTGGAGAACATATTTTAATCGACTCACCTCATACATTTTCAAACTTCTTTGATACCGACGGTTTCAGACATAATCATGTCCTTCTTCAGTCATGGCTTCCACTGACGAAATCACGGAATTTCAGAAGTTTGAAAATGTATGAGGTGAGTCGATTAAAATATATTCTCCACTCACTATTAATGATATAACCTCATAATGTTTACTTCCCAATATTAATTTAAATATGATTAGATCTCTCTAAAATTTTATTCTGGAGATAGATTTTACTTTGTATGGGGTCCTTACCATGAAATGCCATCATTTTAGTTTTGTTAATTGATAATTTAAAAATATATCTGAAGATAATATGCTCACATATTGAAACATGTTCACAAGAAAACAAGTAAATTACGAGGTAAGACTCACATTAACATCATCAATGTTTTTGAAAAGTATCACCCACATATCTATGTTAACAACTCAGAGTGTAGCTGATGATGAAGGCCTTAGGTGAGAAATACATATTTTTATGAGGCGAGGTGTAGAAATTTCTGGATCAATTACATGATCTTGATAATTATAAAAGTAGCTGTTAACAGCTTCAGGTGTAAGTTGGATGCAAAAAGAATGTATTTATCTGACACACGGTACTCACCATCTTGCGGAATGTCCAATAGTCTGTAGCGGCAGGGAATGTTCTTACAGCCCAGTCTCTCAACATCGTGCGAGGCACCATGTTTGCCTGAACTTCTTTCAAGATGTCTCGCAAGACCTGGTGGCTGGCTTGTGAACCTCGTGCCTGAAATAAAACGCATACCTTCTCAACTTCAGCTCAATAACAATATCAACTCTCACCAGAGAAGTATTCCAAGAGTGCTACTAGTCAAAACTGTGAATTTCTTCTCCGTTGAGAAAAAATTCTGCCCTAACTGGGATTTGAACCCAAGGCCTGGCCAAATAGAAATATTTCCCTTCAAAATTGATTCAGATGATTAGCCTGAGTACATCAATTTACACAGCAATATCACAATGAATTTCTCCTTCTCCTATGAATTAATAGACAGTGATTATTTATAGTTAAATATGGGAAATAACATGATGAGGTTCTTAATTCGTAAATTAATGAGTCATTTTTAACATCTTACCTCATATTTTGTTTCTTTAAACACGGGAACTAGTTTTCAAGAGAAGGATCTCTCTCATTTTCAACCGACATTATAACTACCAGATTTTTGTTGGAATTGTTGGAATCTCCATGAATAAACGTTGCCACTGGTGTTGATTTGATGAACTTTGAGATGAGGTCACGTTCATCAGGAATCTTGAAATTCATGGATCTAAATTTGTTCTTCTGAATATATATCTTGTCCCAAATTGTCAATTCTAAAAGCTTTTCCAAATGTTTTAAAAGTTTGGCTTTTTTTTAGAAGCCCAACTTGTAAAACATTTGGAAAAACCTTTAGAATTGACAATTTGGGAGAAGATATATATTCAGAAGAACAAAATTAGATCCATGAATTTCGAGATTCCTGATGAATGTGACCTCATCTCAAAGTTCATCAAATCAACATGAGATGGCAACGTTACTGATGGAGATTACAATGAAAATCTGGTAGTCATAATGTCGGTTGAAAATGAGAGAGATCCTTCTCCTGAAAACTAGTTCCCATGTTTGAAGAAACATAAAATATGAGGTAACATGTTAAAAATGACTCATTAATTTACGAAGACAGTGATTAGCTTAAAAGTTTCTGCTGATGATGGAAATGGTTTTGTAAAAGGTCTTCAAATTAAAAAAATAATTAACTAAGCTAAGGATGATGACACCTATCAAATATTGAATTTACATGGTGGTGTTAGAAAAGAACAGACTTTGTGGCTAGACACCTTGTTTGCATTCTACTCCTGCACATGCATTTGGTATTCCCCTCCCACTCCCCTATATATGCCAAATTCCTACATAGAAGCAAAGAGACCGGGAAGCTCAGAGAATGAGATTTGAGTGGGAGTGAATGTGTACTCGGCAGACTCTAATACACACACACACACATACATTTGAGGACTGCCTAAGAAATAAATGAAACTTCAAATTGTTCTCAGCAATCATTCTGGGACTTATTAAATACAACCATTTAAAAAAATTGTACAGAATTACAAAATACAAGGCAGACAAGTAATACAGGTCAGAAGGATACCATGGCACCTCGTTGGTCTAGACCCTGGTTTAAGACTGAGAAGACAGAACTTACCTGGACGGCCGCCAGACGCTCGTAATATCTGAGAACAGGAGTGTCGTGTTCAATTCCAACCTGCACACAGCCCTGCTTGTATATGTCGAGAAGTGATATGGATGCAGGATTATCCTCAATCAGTCTCATCTGCGGCGAGACAGCAACGACACGGGGCACAGTGAAGTGCAGGAACCTGCGAGATGTTTCCTTCTGTTTGCCGAGGTAGTGATTCAGCATGCGCAGTAACTGCAACACACGTTCTTCACGTCTTGCATCTCCCAGGCCCGAGTCATTCACCACTAAATATGGGTATATCTTGCCGTTGTGTCCACGGATAAACAGCCGACGAGCTGCTGTGTTGTGTTTCTGCACTATGTCCACCCGTGGCATGAACCTTGCTATCCGCACGTAGTAATGAGAATGCTGCAAACACATTAACACCATCTATAGTACAACTTTTGTACCTTAATGAGCAATACTGACATTTCCCTTAATTCAAGACCTTTTTCAAATAAGGGTATAACAAACATTCTGTATGACAAAATGTCTTGTAACTGGAGTGCGTAGAAACATCAAGAAATGTTTACCAAAATATGAAAAAAGAGACTGCCAAAATATAAAAATATATTGACAAAATATGAAAAAAAAATTGTTTCTTTGTCAACATTAAATGTATGAGGTGAGTCGATAAAAATATGTTCTCCACTCACTATGAATGATATAACCACATAATGTTTACTTCCCAATATTAATTTGTATATAATTAAATTTTCATACTGGAAAATAAATAATGAGCATTGGAATAAAAGATAATAAATTAATGATTAAACAATAAATATTAAGAATCGCAAAATTGATGCTTCACCTCAAATTATAGTTTATTAGAGCATCATAGAATTGAAAAAGGAGCAAAACTTTTGAAACATTTATCCAAACCTTTGGATTTAACAGTTTGGGAAAAATATATGTATTCAAAAAAACCATACTAGAACCATGAACTTCGAGATTCCAGATGAACCGAACTTGATTACAAAGTTCTTCAAAAATACAACAGATGATAATTTAGAAAATTATTCCTTCAAAAGAACACCAGATGGCAATTTAGAAAATAATTCCTTCAAAAGAACACTAGATGGCAATTTGGATAATTACCGGCAAAAGAAAAAATTGACAGTTGTGAAAACAGCTGAGGTGGTGACGATGGTCGCTGTTACTGCAGTGCTGTGTTTAAAAAAACATAGAAGTATGAGGTAAGAAGAATTCACGACATTTAATTCTTATATCTGATTCTTAATGTTTATCACAAACCTCAGTGTTATTTTGTAAAAATATGACGGCTGTAGAACAAAAAGTTGATAGCCTCAGTACACAGGAATTCATATAAAGGAGAGAAATAATATACATTTGAATTGGAAGCCTGGTAGCTCAGTGGTTTAGAGCACTACTGTACACAACCAGACGCATCAAGTTCGAATTCCGATTAAGGTGTGTATTTTTCTCTTCAAATAAAATGTATTTCAGTGAGAAGTGGTAAATTTAATATGTAAGATTGAAAATGTGCAAATATAAGAATTAAATAAATGTTTTTATCACCTCACCTCATATCCTTTTTCTTCTATACTACAGTTTTGGAGCTTACCTCCATCATCAGTAGCCTCTGGTCGACCAGTGTTATGTCGTTTCTTGGCGGTTTTCTTCTTACTTCTATCGGTGGACCAATGAACCTCTGGATCAGGTCAAATTTGCGGGAGTTTCGAAATCCATGAGTTTATCTTTCTTGTTTTTTTGGATGTGGATTTTTTCCCAGACTGTGAGTTCTTTTTGTTTATCTGTGTGTTTGATTAGGCTAGCTTTTGTATCGATTAAATGCTTTTCAGACCAAGCATGGGCTGCTACAGCTGACTTGTCCACTTCACCCTTTTTTACATTTGTAAGGTGTTCACCGATAGAAGTAAGAAGAAAACCGCCAAGAAACAACATAACACCAGTCGACCAGAGGCTACTGATGATGGAGATAAGCTCCGAAACTGCAGTTTAGAAGAAAAAGGATATGAGGTGAGGTAATAAAAACATTAATTTTATTCTTAAATTAAACCTCATAGTGTTCTTTCCCTGTGAAAGTTAAATAAATATGTGCAAATATGTTGTTACCTTGGGTAAAAGAAACTCGCCCGGAAGCTCAACTTCTGCTGTCTGGAGGCTGAAGTTGCTCAAGAAACGACATTTCTCCTCTATCAAGAATGACCTGTGAATACAACAATAAAACTAATAAGAGATCAAAATGATTTTCAGTTAACAATAAAATATGTTCTAATGCTAATATAGTGTCTTTAATAATTTACTGCAGCGAGGTGGCCAGTAAACAGGATGTACTTTACATTCCATTAACACAGTTTAACCTCTCACCTTATAAGTACTTCTACGTGCCACACGCCACCCGGAGCTTGCAAGAGAAATTTTAATCATGCATCACACACATACTTTTTTGACCACACAAGGACACGGATGGCCTCCCCGAATGAGTGATCAGCTTAATGTCAGGGCCTCCTCCGAGACAACACAACATTAAGATTAAACGCACCATTCACACACACAGGAAGGGTACTTGAAAAATCAAAATCCAGTTCCTAGTAAAATTGTTATAAATGATGTATTAATTAAACAAGTTAATTATATTATTTTAAGTCTGATCATCTTACCTCAATATTAATGTTGATTTGTTCTTGAACATGTTTCAAAACAATTCTGTTTTATCACCAGCTTGTCCAGACTGCATTAATATTGAGGTAAGATGATCAGACTTAAAATAATATAATTAAAATAACCTCAAAATATCACTTCCTAAAATTAAATATTCTTCTTCTTCTTCACTTCCTGGTTTAGGCAAGGTTGCCTGTTCCATCTTCACTAATAGATCTAAGACCATTTTTAATATTTTAATATTTCTAAAATGTTCTTTAGTGCGTGTTTCTAAATTCCGTTTTGTTTTTCCTACGTATACTTTGCTACAATCATTACAATTAATTTGATAAATTCCAGATTTCTTACTGTCTGGGATGTTGATTCTTTTATTGGTATTTAAAAGTTTTTCCAGACTAAATTTATTAATTGGTGATGTTTTTATTATTAATTTAACATTTCTCAATGAAAGATAAATTATATTTGAAGAGAAAAATTTTTGCCTAGACCGAGACTCGAACCCGGGACCTTTGGCTTGCCAGGCCAAATGCTCTACCAACTGAGCTACCGAGGCAAGTTACGATCTAGATGAAAATTTTTCTCTTATATACGTTGTAATTCCCTCTCACCAAATGCTTTTGAAACCATTGTTTCTATCTTTGCAAATGGCGGCTTCTTAGTTAAGAAGACATTTATTGGGAATTTAACATTACTTTATAAAGCTAGTAAGGCTTCTAATGATGTTTTTATTATTAATTTAACATTTCTCAATGAAAGATAAATTATATTTGAAGAGAAGCCGCAATTTGCAAAGATAGAAACAATGGTTTCAAAAGCATTTGGTGAGAGGGAATTACAACGTATATAAGAGAAAAATTTGCATCTAGATCGTAACTCGCCTCGGTAGCTCAGTTGGTAGAGCATTTGGCCCAGCAAGCCAAAGGTCCCGGGTTCGAGTCTCGGTCTAGGCAAAAATTTTTCTCTTCAAATATTATTAATTGGTGTCATAGTAATGTTGTATTTGTCAAATTTTTTTTTTTAAATTTCCCATGTAAAAATTGTGAAATTGAAAAATCAGCAATTGCTGCACATAGTTTACTAGAACATCATAAAATTGAAAAAGAAGCGAAACTTTTGAAACAATTGGATAAACCGTTGGAATTGACAATTTGGGAAATGATATTCATTCAGAAGAATAAATATCGATCTATGAATTTCGATATTCCGGTGGATAAAAATTTAATTACAAAGTTTATAATCCCAACGAAAGATGGCAGCACAAGAGGTGATATCACTAAAGAAATCAACAATCATGGAATTTCATCAGTGGATGCCATGACTGATGAAAGACATGATATTGTCTGAAACCATCGGTATCAAAGAAGTTTGAAAATGTATGAGGTGAGTCGATTAAAATATGTTCTCCACTCACTATTAATGATATAACCTCACAATGTTTACTTCCCAATATTAATTTAAATATAGCATTTAATTTAATCATAGATTAAACCTCATAGTGATTTTTTGCTATAAAAGTTCAATATCTCTACAATATCAACCACAGGGAAAAATACATTTGGGATGGCCAAGACATAGATGGATTCACCAAGATCACCTTGAGTAAACTACAGGCGACAGATCCTACTAAAATTTTCATGATGACAGTGATGATGAACCTAATAATGATACTTCCTATTTTAATTTATTAAGCTATGAGGAACTCACTTGGGAAGTGTCTTCACTTTGGTCTCGAGGACATTGATCCACTTGCGCAGTTTGAGTATGAGGTTCTGCAGCTTCATGGAACCAGGTACTGCAAAGTCAAAGTCTGTTGTGAACTGGACCTTCATCAACTGGAACACAGGGTCCTGCACAGTTGCACGGGCTCGACTAGCCAAGCTTTCAGATGCTGCACTGCTGAATTGTGCACTCACAGAGCTTGCAGAACTTGAGATGTTTTCTGTAACAATCACATCTTTTTAAAAATACATTCCTCTTTGTACACGCTCTAACATCTAAGCTACACATTTTTGTATAGAAACAATGAGATTGAAGGAAACACATGGTCATTATACAATTTAGGAGCTTGCTGGAAAACATACAATTCATTTTTTTGCATTTTTCTGTCAATCATTTAAAATGTTTTCTTAACTGACATGTTTATCATTTGCTTCTAACTTTGTAGTTGGTGTTTATTGCATTATTCTCAATTTAAAGGGAATGATGTATTACTTGGGATGTTTTGATTGGTTGGTAAAAGCATGCCACTCTAAATAAAGGATTCCCATTGGCGTAACTTTCCATGTCATGCCTCAAGTTGTAGTGTTTCATGCCCGTTATGTGAGTTATGAAGTAAATAATCATCTCTTTCATTCTTAGTTATTTGTTTATAAGATTGCGGCTGTTCTTCATGAACTTTTGTGTGTTATTTTGTTAATAATTTTGCCTCATTTTTATGATAATGTTTGGAAGATATCTTTTGTGAAGAAGAATATGTTGTGCTTCAATAAAAAAGTTAATCAACTCAATTCTAAGAAACGTCAACAACATTTATTTAATGTTTGGTGGCTCAATGCTGATGATCTTCCAACCTTTCAACAGACAAGGAAATTCCATTTCTACAACTATTTTAGTGGAGTGAGGACATTCCATTTTGGTCATCATGGATTGGATTGTCTTCAACCTTTCTAATTGGATACTTATCACTAGAAAGGTGCAAAGTCCCAAATTAAAAAAAAAATGGGTATTACACTAGAATAGTGCAACATACCATGGGGCTTAATAGTGAGTGGAGAACATATTTTTATATATGAGGTGAGTCGATAAAAATATGTTCTCCACTCACTATAAATGATATAAGCTCATAATTTTACTTCCCAATATTAATTTAAATATACCCTGGAGCATTACATATCAACAGGGCTAAGTCAAGAGGAGACTGTATAGTGATATTAACATCACCAAAAGATGGCAGTACTGCTAAGACACCAAGCTGTTTCACAACATTGGTGCAATGTACCATTTCCCTCCATTTTCTTTGTGTGTTGTAAACAGTGAAGTTGCTTATTTGTGATCACTATTAAGCAGTACAGTTTACACACAAGGAATTTTTGTTATAAAGAATATTGGAGATATGTGAATAACAAATGGAACCGAGCACTTTTGAAATGTTTGCAGAACTTTGTACCTTTCATTACAAATCATTTTTGTTCTTTTTTTTTTTGTGTTAATTGTTGTTACCATAAATCTATTGGCAAAGGTTGGTTAAAAGTTGTAATTTATACCTTTGATTAAATCTTAAAAAATAGGTAACATAAATTGTTATATTTAATTAATGTTGGGAAGTAAACATTATGAGGTATAATCATTAAAATTCATCGGAGAACATATTGTTTAAACAACTCACCTCATAGGATTCATGCTTCCATGATATCGCGATTTCAAACATAGTCATGTTCATTAGAGACAATTTTTTGTTAATAACTTAACCGCAAGACGGCAGTTTTTTGGCATCGAGAATGTCGCGAAGTATGGCGACGAAACCTAGGTCTGCATAAAAATCAAGAAATATGAGGTGAGTCAAAAACACAACTCAAATAAATTAAAATAAACCTCATAGTGTTATTTCCTACATATAATTAATAACTTAACTGTGTAAGAGAAAAATACGCGTTTAGATTGGAGGCCTAGGTAGCTCAGACGGAAGACCATTGACATAGAGAGTCAAAGGTCCTGGGTTCAAACTCCAGTCTAGGCGTATATTTTTCTTTTCAAATGTAATAACGTAACTGTTTATAAATTTGACACTTTGCACTTTTCTACTGATAAATATCCAATTGTAAAAGCTAACTCAACTCAAAGTGTGGGGGAAAAATATCGACATCCAAAACAACAAGAACAGAGTAATCAATTATTAGATACATATTTGGTTCGTCTTCCGGGCTCATAGGCCGTGGTCCGGTTGTCTTCATACTCGACGTTTCGTCTACTGCTGCGGTAGACCTCATCAGGAGATACTGCGTGCTCTCTGTGAACTCCTCAACAGTCGGCTGCAGACTGGCTGGTCGTTGGAAACTGTCTCTCTATTTATAGGTAAACCCCGGGTGGTAGGGGAGGTTTTCTGCACAGTCCGAGTTTTGTGCTCTTTTTTGTGCCATGTGCAGAAGTCGTAGGCTTCGTTGTCGTGTTATGCAGTGCTGGGATCCAAACGGCACAACGGACTCCTGCAAATGGCACAAAACTCGGACCGTGCAGAAACCCCCCCCCACCACCACCCGGGATTTACCTATAAATAGAGATATGGTTTACCTATAAATAGAGAGACAGTTTCCAACGACCAGCCAGTCTGCAGCCGACTGTTGAGGAGTTCACAGAGAGCATGCAGTATCTCCTGATGAGGTCTACCGCAGCAGTAGACGAAATGTCAAGTATGAAGACAACCGGACCACGGCCTATAAGCCCGGAAGACGAACCAAATATGGATCAAGATGCCGGCTGTGAAAGCCTACAATTAATTATTAGATACTTAGTGAATTATTTTCATGAGGTGAAGTGGGAAGGAAATAAGCTACAACATTAATAGTGAGTGGAGAACATATTTTTATCGGCTCGCCTCATATGATTAATATATAAATTATATGAGGTGAGTCGATAAAAATATGTTCTCCACTCACTACTAATGATATAATCTCATAATGTTTACTTCCCAATATTAATTTAAATATAAATAAAGCTACAACTTACCGATCCCAATTCCAAATGTAGAAACAAGTTTCTTGACGAAGTTGAGAGTATGTGGGGTGATGGTGGCCTCACTCACAGCTCCTCTGTTCTCAAATGCAATAGCGAGACACTTGGCTAGTCCCTGCCGCAGCTGTCGAGATACTTCCTCATACCAGTTCTCTCTGAACCACACCATCTGCACAGATAACAGGTAATTACATTACAGTCTGGGAGTGGATTCAAATTCTTACCAAACAGCACGAGAAAAAGTTACCCAACTTTATTGCAGTTGTGTAAACTTAATTTCTTATGAATATGATTGGTGGTAATTATGTGTCTGGTGATTTTGCAGACACATTATGGTCCAAATTTCCTAGCATATTCCTTACAGTTGAGGAAAACCTTGAAAATTCAATGCAACCAGGTATCAACCTTCATGCAATAATAATTGTCGAAATTCCTAAGCTACCTGGCGAGGTGACTTTGCAGAGAACGAATCATGAGCAACTCAATGGGAACCAATGTACTTTGAAACCTTGCTGCTTTATCCAAGATGTCGGACCTTGAAGACTTCGATCATGTTTTCGGTATACGTGGAGAAGAGGAATTTGATAGAGTCTACCAAAGAATTCAACTGGAAGAACAGGAGAATCGGCATAATATCGCACGATGCAGACATCATATACGGTATTATTTGCCGGATGCAAGCGTAAATGCGTTCCTCTAGTAGATGAAAATAACAGAGGTGGTTTTATCGCTGAGAATTCTGGGTAATTTCTTGCCAATATTACGAAAAAAAACTACTTTCATGCATGACCAGTCAGCGATTCGCTAATTCAAACTTTGCACGTGCTCACGGAAAACTCAGCTCACCAGAGACTAATGTATTTGCATGCAGCCCTTAGATATGTAACTTCCACAAGGAACAACCCTTGCCCCATATGGGGATGTACAGAGAGACAGACAAACAATGTATGTTAAATACTGATTAAAGAACGAGGCATCAACAAATAAAACAGAAATAACAAACTTGTTAATATGATAAAATAAAGGAGAAGATGAATATTGATAGATGAGAGGTACATGACTTTACCTGATCCACAATTCCCTCGAGAGAAGACAACACAGTTGGGTGAATGTCACGTTGCATGCGCATGATGCGAGAGCACCGCCACATGGATGGAGTGGCTCGTATTGGTCCTGTTTCACCTCCTGCCGCTGCCTGACCTGCATGAGGTTGTTGTGGTTGACCAGATGTTGCGGCTTGGTCAGCTGCAAAACAAATCCATCCTTAATAGTGAGTGGAGAACATATTTTTAACGACTCACCTCATATAATTTCAAATTTCTTTGATACCGGCAGTTTGAGACAATATCTTGTCCGTCTTCAGTCATGGCTTCCACTGATGAAGAGGGACAAGATATTGTCTGAAACCACGAGTATCAAAGAAATTTGGAATTATACGAGGTGATAAGAATTAAATTAATCGTGATTATTTCTTATGAATTGAACCTCATAATGTTAAAAATTCCCAAATTTATATGAGGTGAGTCATTAAAAATATGTTCTCCACTCATTATTAATAATATAATCTCATAATGTTTACTTCCCAATATTGATTTAAATAAAATCCATCCTTATATACACACAGTAACACTGGGCCTTGTCATGAGACAGTTCCAGGAGGAAGAGGGAAGATAGATAGACCTAAGAGGTGAAGATGTTCAGGATGTGTGAATCTTGGAGCAACAATAAATGATAAATGAACCATCGCATTCTGCAAGACCTGCACATGCATGGTCAGAAAAACACAGAATAGAAACTAAGGCCAAATTACTGAAACAGTTAGATAAATCTAAGGAACTCACAATTTGGGAGAAAATTTACATCCACAAGAATAAGGAGAAAACTATGAATTTTGAAATTCCTGGTGGGAAAAGAAAAAAAATTGATTTGGAAGTTCATCGGTCAGTCAACAGATGGAGCATAAATTAACCTACAGGATCAACAACAGTTAGGAAGCACAGACGATGTTACATAGTTGTGAAAAAACTATGATCTGCAAGAAAATTAAAAAAAATATGAGGTGAGTCTAAATCCCTAACGCATAATAATTAAAAGAAACCTCATAGTGTTACCGCACTTTACGGACTACAAGACACTGTGGACTATAAGATGCACCTTCATTTTTAAGCAATTTTTTTTGAAAAAATAACATTTTTACCATTTTTATTATTAGATTGCTCAAAAAATGTTAAATTCAAATTATATACAGCAATAATAAGAACAATCATATGTTATGGAGCTGAAACCTGGGTACTAAAAGAAGCAGATAAATTAAGACTATTAACGTTTGAGAGGAAAATATTTAGAAGAGTGCTAGGTCCAGTAAAGGAAAATGGAACTTGGAGGTTGAGAAGGAATGACGAATTATACCTCAAGAATAATAAAGAAAATATAGTTAGTTTCATCAAATCCAATTAAGATTACAATGGTTTGGACATACACTAAGAATGCCAAAGGGAAGATTGCCGAATGATATTTTAAATTGTAAGCCACAGGGAACAAGACCAAGGGGAAGACCCAAGGATCGATGGGAAGATGACGTAATTGAAGATTTGAGAGAGATGGGGATTTTTTATTTCAAATCTACTGCACAAGATAGGAAGAAGTGGCGTAAACTGGTTGAGAAGGCCAAGACATTCCACTGGAAGTCGTAGAGCCTGACGAAGAAGAAGATTATTAGATTGCAAAGCTGGACTAAAAAAAATCTTAGTTTATAAAACTGTTCCATCCATAGTAATTCTGCCCGAAAGCAGGTCCTTCATGCTATGCTTGCAGCTTTACTAGGGAATTGTAGGTGTGGTAGCTTCCTGTTGCTTACCACACCGGTGAAGGATGATGATGATGATGCTTTTTTAGACTCAGGAAAAGTTTAGATTTCAGTTGATATCTAGAAAGACAAAAATACTCATGTATAAAGTTCTCCTTAGACCAGTGTTAACATATGCATCAGAAACTTGGACCATATTGAAATCTGATGAGGAATTATTAGGATAATCAAATGGTAAAGAGAAAAATTTATGCCTGAACCGGGAATCGAACCCTGAACCTTCAGCTTTCCGTGCTGATGCTCTTAACCATTGAGCTAATCAAGGCTTCAGTAACAGCTTTAGCTTCTTAATATTAATTTAATAATTATTAGGGTATATTTGAAGAGAAAAATTTTCGCCTAGACCGAGACTCGAACACGGGACCTTTGGCTTGCCGGGCCAAACGCTCTACCAACTGAGCTACCGAGGCGAGTTGCAATATAGACACAAATTTTTCTCTTATATACGTTGTAATTCCCTCTCAACAAATGCTTTTGAAACCATTGCTTCTATCTTTGCAAATGGCGGCTTCTTAGTTAAGAAGACAATATTGGGAATTTAACATTACTTTATAAAGCTAGTAAGGCTTCTAATGATGTTTTTATTATTAATTTAACATTTCTCACTGAAAGATAAATTATATTTGAAGAGAAAAATTTTTGCCTAGACCGAGACTCGAACCCGGTACCTTTGGCTTGCCTCGGTAGCTCAGTTGGTAGAGCGTTTGGCCCGGCAAGCCAAATGTCCTGGGTTCGAGTCTCGGTCTAGGCAAAAATTGTTCTCTTCAAATATAATTTATCTTACAGTGAGAAATGTTAAATTAATAATAAAAACATAATTATTAGGGTGTTTTGAAAGGAAGATACTGAGATCGATTTTTGGTGCCGTGAAAGAAAATAATGTATGGAGAAAGAGATACAATAATGAATTGTATAAACTGTACAATCAACCAGATATTCTGAATTTTGTTGAAGTTGATATTTTTTATTATTAATTTAACACTTCTTGTTAAAGTTAATAGTTTGGCCTGGGCTGGACACATTATTCGTATGGAGAACAAAGAGATTACAAAAAGAATTTACAATGAGCAACCTCTATTGGCCAGAAAAGTTGGAAGACCTAAATTAAGATGGGAAGATGGTATAATTCAAGACATTAAGATTTTAAAAATAAAAACTGGAAGAATGAAGGTCAGAACAGGGAAGTCTGGCATAAGCTTCTGAAGGCGGCCAAGGCCCACATGAACCATTGATGATGATTATTTATTTTAATTACAGTATCACACGCCATGAGTGCAGGACAACTCACCTTGTTGATGTGACTCGCCTCTCTCAGCCGTGTGCTGCGCCTGCAACATCATCAAATTATTATTATTCTCAAATTTTCTATAATATGCACAAGAGAAGATAAAAGAATTTTTATTAATAGTGAGTGGAGAACATATTTTTATCGACTCACCTCATAATTTCAAATTTCTTTGATACCTACGGTTTCAGACAATATCATGTCCCTCTTCAGTCATGGCACTCACTATTAATGATATAACCTCATAATGTTTACTTCCCAATATTAATTTAAATATAAAGAATTTTGTACACAACTAAGTTATTGTAATCAAATGGTAAAGAGAAAAATTTATGCCTGAACTTGGAATCGAACACCGAACCTATAGCTTTCCGTGCTGATGCTCTATCCATTGAGCTAATTCCAAACATAAATCCTTCCTCTACCGTACTCTCTTGGTCCCACATTCAAATGCAATGAATCATCATTCACAAATACACAATGAATGGCTTCTAACAGCTTTAGCTTCTCAATATTAATTTAATAAATAATGCTATAGCTGTGTGGAGTCCTTCATGTCTTCTTCAAGTAGAAGCCATTCATTGTGTATTTGTGAATGATGATTCATTGCATTTGAATGTGGGACGAAGAGAGTACGGTAGAGGAAGGATTTATGCTTGGATGGGAAGGAAGCCTGAATTAACTTATGTAGATAGGAATTAGCTCAATGGATAGAGCATCAGCACGGAAAGCTGTAGGTTCGGGGTTCGATTCCCGGTTCAGGCATACATTTTTCTCTTTACCATTTGATTACAATAACTTAGTTGTGTACATTAATTTACTTATGTCAATCATACTAACAGCTTTAGCTTCTTAATATTAATTTAATAAAGAATTTTGTTTATTTATTAATTTTTATGAGTTAGTTATTTTGACCTCACCTCAAATTTTTTTGATATTCTGCAGATTATAGTTTTAACACATCTATGTGGCATTGTTGACGAAACTATAGTCTGCAGAATATCAATAAACATATGAGGTGAGTTAAAATAACTAACTTATGATGTTTTTATTATTCATTTCATACATCTCAGTAATGGATATATGATATTTGAAGAGAAAGTCCACATGTTCTCAACATATGTACTGTGGAGAGGTTTGTGATTTAATACAGGAATCGGGTGCACAATCTAGTGATTGTATACCATCAACCTTCCTGGCCCTAAAGTTGAAAATTTTACAATTAAAATGTTCAACCTAGCCAGTATCAAATCCAGGCCATCTAAACAGGAAGCAGGCATTGTCAGCCAGCTCAGTGGACTTAGTTGCTATCTATCCACCCATTAGCTCAATGGATAGAGCATCTGTCTAAGGCCAGGTCTTTCACTGCAATCATAGCATTTATCTGACGATAAAACAGAATTGTTTTGAAACATGGTCAAGAACAAATCAACATTAATATTGAGGTAAAATCCAAAACAATTCTGTTTTGAAACATATTCAAGAACAAATCAACATTAATATTGAGGTAAGATGTTCAGACTAAAAATAATATAATTTTTTTATTAAAAATAAAATAAAATAAATTAAATTAATTTTGTGTGTTAAAAAAACATAGACATGTATGAGGTAAGAACAATTCATGATTCATTTGATTTTTATTAATAAAATGTTACTTAAATAAAAATTCCTCATAGTGCTAATTCCTAAAAAGTCCTGCTACAATGATTTTAGCATTTTCTGTTCTTTTTTATTTGAATAGATGTAGATGGGCATTTCACATAGAATCCCCTATTCAAATTGCAGACACATGCTTCATGTGCTGGTAACACTAATTATATGGGAGAGAACATCACACTACTCACTGCTTGTTTGCCTGCGATGGCAGCTGCCAGTTCTGCACTCTTGTAGCGTTCTCGTTGCTCTATCTTCAGTGTCATGTACAGTGTTCTGATTGGAAAATAAACGGCCTGTGGGAACATGCGGCCAACCTGCACACAATACATATACATAATGCTTTAATTACTTTTCTGTCAGGTCAGTACATAAAAATTGTGAAAAATGAGTTACTTAGAAAGAATAATCTTTTTCTGAGCCTTGAGAACAAACACTTGATATGTATGCATTTATTGAAGTATTGTAAAATGCCATGGCCTGGTGGAACTTATATCTTATGTTACAATAACTAAATTAATGTTGTTTATTTTTTATTATTTCACTCACCTCATACTTCATATTTTTTTATTATTTCACTCACCTCATACTTCATATTTCATATGAAGTATGAGGTGAGTGAAATAATAAAAAATAAACAATATTAAAAAATTCATCGGAGAACATATTCAAAGTTAAAATTGGGAAACACATTATGAGGTTCTTAATTAATAAATTAATGACTCATTAATTTATTTATTGGAGAACATATTGTTTAAACAACTCACCCCATAGGATTCATGCTTCCATGATATCGCGATTTCAAACACAGTCATGTTCATCATCAGCCATAACTCCGACGTCAGTCGGCTGATGATGAACATGACTATGTTTGAAATTGCGATATCATGGAAGCATGAATCCTATGAGGTGAGTTGTTTAAACAATATGTTCTCCGATGAATTTTAATGATTATACCTCATAATGTTTACTTCCCAACATTAATTAAATATAATATTAAAAAACCTCATAGTGTTATTTCCTATCTACATAACTTAACTAAGTTAATAACTAAGTGAAAACAATAACTAACTAACTCACTCACTGGCACTATTTAACCTGCGGTTCATGGCCACATGGGTATAAGCTCTCCATACATCCCTATCCTGAGCTAATGTTTTCCAATCATTCCTTGTATAATCCACTTCCCTTAAATCATAGTTAATGTTATTCTGCCACCTCATTCTTACTCTACCAACTGGGCTTTTCCCTCTGGTTTTCCCACAAGAAGCTTCCATGCATGCCTTTCATTCCTTTGTCCTGCCCATCGCAGTCTACGAGACTTAACTGCTCTTATTACATCTGGCTTCCTATAAAGACCATGTAGTTGACTGTTGTGTAGCCTTCTCAAAGTGAAAACAATACAATCAACAATTAAAATAATGGAGTTACAAACACAAATATATTTAACAAATTTAAAAGAAAAATATGGACTAATTAACTCACTGGCACTGTCACAACCACAATCTCTCCATACAGCCCTATCCTCAGCTAATGTTATACAATAATTTCCTGTATAATTTAACCTCTCACTGCAATGACCACAAGGAAATTAATCTTTCTACTCAACAAAAAATTCTAATAAATAATCATCATAAATTAAAGAAAATCTCTCAGGGGTCCCCATCTAGGGGATATGTGGATGGCGACCACAAGGTGCCCAAGCTGAGCTTCCACTTACTTGTGTTTTGCTCCTCATTTTTATCTTTAACCGATCTGGTATTTTATCCTTTTCTAGTACCAGACCCCTCTTTTTTAATTTTCTATCCAGTCTCCCTTGCCTGACCTCTTGTTTTCCTCCTCGACCCTGATGGTATTAGAGTATTTGAGACCGAAGGGTCGATTTCTGTCTTTCCTATATCTCTTTCTTTTAACCTCATGGACACTCACCTTGAATGACCACATAAGATGCATGTTCAAACGTAGCCCCATTGCAACTTACAGCATAAGTATACAATGGACTCGTGTCATCAGCTACAGCTGGATACACATGAAGAATGAAGAATAAATTAAAGAAAAATCAGTTGCTGACAGCATGAATACGTCAGTCAACTATAATTAAAAAGCCTGTGTCAGATTCACCGAGACATGAAGCTGTGGCTAAAAACTCGTGATTTTTTAGCAGCCCATTTAAATAAGGTATTCTAATTTGTGTATTATGTGAAGAGGAGAGTTCAATCATGAAAGGAAATCATCTCACAAAATGCTCTGCACTTCAAAATTTCTGAAATCAACTTTTATCAAAATTGTACTGGGAAGCAAGACGGAGAATGGAGATCATCCAAGATTATTACTATAGAGAATTTTTACACTACTATTATAGGCAGTTAAGCTTTATATTTTATACAGAATTTAAATTTTAACACTTGCAATGACAGTACAAATTTTTATTTATTCTTATTACATCTGGTTTCCCAAATAAATAATACAACTTACTAATTGAGTTTGTATTTTTTTTAAACATTCTTACCTCATATGTTTGTTTTGTTGGACAATCATTTGAAAGCTTATTGCTCCATCTTCAGCTTGTCACAAACTGTTTGACTTTGTGACAAGCTGAAGATGGAACGATAAGCTTTGAAACTATCGTCCAACAAAACAAACACATGAGGTAAGACTGTTAAAAAAATACAAACTCAATTATTAAATTAAACCTCATAATGTTATTAATAGTGAGTGGAGAACATATTTTTAACGACTCACCTCATATAATTTCAAATTTCTTTGATACCGGTGGTTTTAGACAATATCAAAGAAATTTGAAATTATATGAGGTGAGTCGTTAAAAATATGTTCTCCACTCACTATTAATGATATAACCTCATAATGTTTAGTTCCCAATATTAATTTAAATACTCATAATGTTACTTCCTAATGATTTTAAAATACAACTTACTTTTACATTGTCTTCTGCATTCATCTGTCCGTTCATCTCTCTTAAAATACCAACCGTAGGTGTGAAATTCTATTTACCTTTATGCTTACTCTACACACCTGGAAACTTACTATGTACATGTTAGTGTGTACTTTACCTGACTGAGTAGGTTGAGGATGAGAGAGCCCTCGTTGCGGACGAGACAGGTGAGCAGCTGTGGTATCCATGGTAACCACTGTATGGGAGGAACACCCACCGAGTACTTGTCAACTGCCTCTGTCAGTGTAGATTTTTCATCATCATACGTCAGCAGCCAGAGAACCTACACAATACACATTCTCAGTTACGATAATTTAATTACTCAAATACTCGCTAAAATTCCAAAAGAAAAAAATTTCCTCCATGGGGATTTGAAGCAATGATTTCAGATCTCTTTCATATAGTAACTAACTCACTGGTGAGATCAAACCTGGATATTCATGGCCACAGTGACATAAGCTCCTCATACATTTCTATCCTATAGAGTGGATGTATTATTACAGTGAAAGATTGTCACTCTTTCGACCAAGTTACTATTTCATATACATTAATGTTGGGAATTTTACATCATGAACTTTTCAATTAATAAAAATCAATTTAAACTGTCAATTCTTCATCAAGCCGATCATCTTCTAAACTGCCATCTGGTGTTGATTTGAAGAACTTTGTAATCAAATTTTGTTCGTCCAGAAACTCAAAATTCATGGATCTAACATGGTTTTTCTGAATGTATAACTTGTATATTACAGTTATATGTACATGTATATATTTTATATAACAGTTTGGGAAAAGATATACATTCAGAAAAACCATGTTAGATCCATGAATTTTGAGATTCCGGACAAACAAAATTTGATTACAAAGTTCTTCTAATCAACACTAGAGGCAGTTTAGGAGATGACCAGCATGATGAACAATCGACAGTTGTGACAACAGCTAACGACGGGAGCAATGGCTCACTATACTGCAGTTCTGTGTTAAAGAACATAGATATATGAGGCAAGAATAATTCATGATTCAAATTGATTTTTATTAAATTTTTTTACGGTAAAATTTTATCACTCACCTCACATTATAATGAGGTAGTGATAAAATTTTACCTAAATGAATATACCTCATTGTGTGAATTCCTAAAATAAGTAATACTTCTTTTTTGTCTAGTTTGTCACCTTTGTCTGGCATGGATGATCCTTTTGGGAGCTAAGCTATTTCAGGCGTAGCTCTCGGGGTCGAATGCAAGCCTCTCCACTACATGGTAAAGACACCATCAGAGATCTTTCGTGTAGCACCCAACATTAATCTGGCACATTATAACATTTTTGGGTTCATTTTAGAGAATATTTCATTTTAGGAAGTGATATTTTGAGGTTATTTTAATTATATTATTTTTAGTCTGATCATCTTACCTCAATATTAATGTTGATTTGTTCTTGGACATGTTTCAAAACAATTCTGTTTTATCGTCAGCTTGTCCAGACTGGTTGGATGTCGAGTCGACATCCAGGGTGTGCAACATAATGCAACATAAATCAAACCAGTCTGGACAAGCTGACGATAAAACAGAATTGTTTTGAAACATGTCCAAGAACAAATCAACATTAATATTGATGTAAGATGATCAGACTCAAAATAATATAACAATTTTAAAGAGTTCTACTTATTGTACCGCATATTAAATTAGGTTTGTTAAAATTAAACTGTTATGTGATAAAAATTGTAGAAATGGGTCAACAATACTGACCTTAGCGAGGTACTTTCTGGATTTAGATTCATTCTGGTGGCGACATGCATGCAGGAAGCAGGTGATGGCCTGGGTACCGAGAGTTATCTGGCGAGAGTCGCGGGTGAACAACTGTTCCAGATAGTCTCCCCAGAGTGCCCAGGCCTTCACTAGTGTGTCATGCATCTGAACTGCAGCTGAGAAAGCTTTGTTTGCATCGTCGGAGCGTCCTATCTGAGCCAGCAACATTCCCTTCAACGCATAAAATTCGGCTGTCATCTCCCTCGTAAAGTACTTGAGGTTTGTCGACTCTATCACTTCCAGACCCTGTCAACAAAATGTAAATCATTATATTAAATGTTACTATTGTCTGGGATATGGAAGCTTCTTGTAGGAAAACCAGATAGAAAGCACCCAGAAAGTAATGATAATGAGATGGGAGAATAACATTATAGTACACTGCAATATAAGTATGGGAAGTGTGTCTTAACAGAATTGAGGAGAAATTAGAAAAAAATAAAACAAAGTCGAGTTGTTCCTATTTCCAAGATTCTCTTAAGACACTTTACACATACGTATTATATACTATTTTTGGACGATGGGTACTAATATTAATTAAAAGCACATGTATGTAAGATAAAAAAATGGTATTTGCTTGTTATTTTCAGTAGGTAAGAAACATTTGATTTTACCACAAATTAAACCTCATAGTGATTAATTCCTGTAAAAGTTAAATTCTATAATAAATTTGTTTTATTTTGAACATTCAAAGATTGTTTTTTATAAACTATTGAAATTATATTGTCTACATATCTTTTTCACTGACCAGACTCATGGGCTAGTGGTCAGCATTCCTGACTACAGTTCATGAGGTCTCGGGTTCAATTCCTGGTCAGAACATAGGAATTTTTCCTTAAAGAGAATTATTCCTGCAGTTGCCCATCATCTAGAATTTAGGTTAAGTTTAGGTTAGGAACTCTTTCGGCGCTTCATTATCATCTATCAGTTATTACACATCGTATCATTGGGGTAACATAACTCCGCCTTCCAGGTGCCCCTACCTAAGAAATGGAATACAATTCTGCCAATAAAAGTCAGAAAAATCACAAAACACAACCTGGTGGCATTAAAAAAAATCTCAACTAAAATTAAAAATCAACAGATGTGCTTTCATTATCTGGCATTCAAAATTGCCCATTAACATATTAGCAAAATATGGGGATAATGGGTTCCCCAATGCAAGTCCTTATTTTCGTCTGTAGAATTTCCTGTTGTAAGCAAGAAAAAACTCTCAACAATTCATTATTTAGTTAATTTTATATATTCTTCTTTGTTATCCTTATCTATCTTGTTTTTGACTAGCCAGTTGTCCAAAATTTCTAGTTTTTTTTTTTTCCCCAATATTGGGAAACAATGAGGTAACATCAAAAGAAACAAATCCTTCAGAAGGCTCAATTTTTATATTTTGTCATTTTTCTATCAACTGAAAAGAATTTTCCACTACTAGATTTTCAAATTTTGCCATTTCCTTGAATTTCTTAGTTAGCCATTTAGATATCTGATAAGTAGGAGAAACAATAATTAATAGTGAGTGGAGAACATATTTTTAATGACTCACCTCATATAATTTCAAATTTCTTTGATACCAGCGGTTTCAGACAATATCTTGTCCCACTTCAGTCATGGCTTCCACTGATGAAATTCTCTGGTTGTTGATTTCTCTAAGGACATCACCTCTTGTGCTGCCATCTTTAGTTGGGATTATAAACTTTGAAATTAAATTTTTATCCACCGGAATATCGAAGTTCATAGATCGATATTTATTCTTCTGAATGAATATCTTTTCCCAAATTGTCAATTCCAATGGTTTATCCAATTGTTTCAAAAGTTTTGCCTCTTCTTCAATTTTATGATGTTCTAGCAAACTATGTGCAGCAATTGCTGATTATTCAATTTCACAATTTTTAATATTTCTAAAATGTTCTTTAGTGCGTGTTTCCAAATTCCTTTTTGTTTTTCCTATGTATACTTTGCTACAATCATTACAATTAATTTGATAAATTCCAGATTTCTTACTGTCTGGGATGTTGATTTTTTTAATGATACCTAGTTTTTCCAGACTAAATTTATTTATTGATACCAAAGTAATGTTGTGTTTGTCAAACATTTTTTTAAATTTCCTATGTACTACTGGATGGTAAGTAATTTTCTTGAATTTCTTCTTTTCTTTACTAACAGTTTGTAGGGTAGAGCATTCTTTAAATTGTTTTACCTTTTTGAATTTCTTTAATTTGTTTGATATTATACTCTTATTGAAACCATTTAATCTGGCTATATTTAGGATATTCTTGTATTCTTTCTTAAAAATTTCTTCTTTTAGTGGGAGAAACAATGTTGTTAAAATTGGAAGCAAAGGCTTCATAGCATTTGGTGGGCGGGAATTACAAAGTATATAGAGAAAAACTTGCATTTAGATTGGTACTTGCTCAGGTAGCTCAGATGGTAGAGCACTTGGTCTAGAGAACCAAGGGTCCCGGTCTGAGCGTATAATTTTCCTCTTCAAATATGATTTGGCCTCTTTTTTGCCTATTTTATGGATTTAGGTAGATCATGAATGTTGGGGTTCCTTGGGATTTGCTATTTTTAATTTGAATCTGTGTAATATTAATTTACTTGATTTGATCATAAAAATAATATATATATTTTTTATAGGAGGAAAGATCAAGAGCAATCCAGTGAATGAAAGAATATGGGAGTAAAACATAACTGATGGATGAGACTGACCTCCTGGAGCTCGTTCTTGCCCGTAACTGTAGCCATTTGGAGATAGCATTTGACCTGCTGCCGGATCTTCTGGAAACAGTCCACGACCGGCACACTGGGGATAGTGTAGATCCGGGACAGAGAATCCAGACAAACTCCTGACAGATTGTGCTTCCGAGCTATCTTACCAAAGTGAACTATAGCCTGCAACATCAACATTTGTTAGGGAAATTCATTTTAAAATTTCTAATTAATTGGGGAACTTTGTCAAGTTTCCCCTCATATCATACAGAAATATACTGACAAACTTTCATCTCAAAAGAAGAGAACAGAATATAAAAGATCTTCAAAGTAAGAAATATGAAGACATGGCAAAATATGCTGAAACAATAAAACACCTAATATTTAATTTTAGGAAGTGATATTTTGATTATATTATTTTCAGTCTGATCATCTTACCTAAATATTAATGTTGATTTGTTCTTGGACATATTTCAAAACAATCCTGTTTTATCGACAGCTTGTCCAGACTGGTTTGATTTATGTTCCATTATATTGCACACCCTGGATGTCGATGTTAGCTCCATCCTGTGGTTGGCCAAAGAACCTCCAAACAAGGTTTGATGAAAAAATGGTACACAAAAGGATAGAAAAGTATAAAAAACAAAAAATGATAAACAGAAGTACTCTTGAAAAAGAAGAATCACCTATAAAATATATAGGAAATTCACATATCACCGTTGGGTACACAATAAATTCCAAAAGATATTTGAGAAGTTTAATATTAAATTAGCACTGAAAAATAACTACAGTTTAAATAAACTAATAAACACCAACAAAAATGAAAAAAACTGATAAAAATAAAAAATCAGGAATATATCAAATTGAATGCATGGGTCGTGAAAAGATATATATAGGAAAAACAAAAAAAAAACCTAAAAATTAGAACCAAAGAACACACAAGAAATATTAAAAATGGGGAAATAGAAAAATCTGCAGTTGCTGCTCATGTTTGGTCTGAAAAAATAATATAAATTCGGACACTAAATTGTTAAAACAGTTATAAAATACAAAAGAGCTATTTGGGAAAAAATCTATATTCAGAAGAACAAAAAGAGAGTTATGAATTTTGAAATTTTGACCTTGTTTGGAGGTTCTTTGGCCAACCACAGGATGGACCTGGCATCGATATCCAGGGTGTGCAACATAAATCTAACCAGTCTGGACATGCTGACAACAAAACAGAATTGTTTTGAAACATGTCCAAGAACAAATCAACATTAATATTGAGGTAAGATGATCAGACTGTAAATAAATTAACCAATTTAATTTCTGTGTGAAAGTCTGTTCCACGCTATAGGAGTACATGATTGTAATAAAGCACCTGGGCAGATGCATGAACACCGAGCATACTGTGATTGGTGGCCTGATCGTGCTGAGAGTCGTAATGCGCCGCGATGAAAGTGTAATGATGCTGTCTCCACATGAAGATGTCATTCCAATGACTCAGATCATCTGCAATCACCGGCAGGCGATTGCGCCAAGTCTTCACGATGGCCTTCATGTCGTGAAGAGAACTGCTGCGACCGTGCAGCAAAGCCTGATGTATCTGTGCAGCTTCCTGCAGCTCCATTATCTGCCAACCCACAATAATTATTTATTCATGCACCATATCAGTAGTAACATGAACTGTGGTCAAGAAGTAAAGCAGAGGACAGCAATAGTAAAAGAATATTGTTTATTTTCTTTCACTCACCTCATACTTCATAACTCCTAGCAAACCCAGGGTTTTGTCACATCATTTGTGACATTCTCAATGCTGTTTCACGTTCACAACTCACAAATGATGTGACGAAACTATGGGTTTGCTATGAGTTATGAAGTATGAGGTGAATGAAAGAAAATAAACAATATTAAAAAACCTCATAGTGTTATTTCCTATCTACATAACTTAATAAAGTTGGCTATCAAGTCATAGGAAAACAAGAATCAGCATTGAGAATGTCACAAATGATGTGACGAAACCCTGGGTTTGCTAGGAGTTATGAAGTATGAGGTGAATGAAAGAAAATAAACAATATTAAAAAACCTCATAGTGTTATTTCCTATCTACATAACTTAAAAAAGTTGGCTATCAAGTCATAGAAAAACAAGAATCAGCATTGAGAATGTCACAAATGATGTGACGAAACCCTGGGTTTGCTAGGAGTTATGAAGTATGAGGTGAATTAAAGAAAATAAACAATATTAAAAAACCTCATAGTGTTATTTCCTATCTACATAACTTAATAAAGTTGGCTATCAAGTCATAGGAAAACAAGAATCAGCATTGAGAATGTCACAAATGATGTGACGAAACCCTCGGTTTGCTAGGAGTTATGAAGTATGAGGTGAATGAAAGAAAATAAACAATATTAAAAAACCTCATAGTGTTATTTCCTATCTACATAACTTAATAAAGTTGGCTATCAAATCATAGGAAAACATGATGTGACGAAACCCTGGGTTTGCTAGGAGTTATGAAGTATGAGGTGAGTGAAAGAAAATAAACAATATTAAAAAACCTCATAGCGTTATTTCCTATCTACATAACTTAATAAAGTTGGCTATCAAGTCATAGGAAAACAAGAATCAGCATTGAGAATGTCACAAATAATGTGACGAAACCCTGGGTTTGCTAGGAGTTATGAAGTATGAGGTGAATGAAAGAAAATAAACAATATTAAAAAACCTCATAGTGTTATTTCCTATCTACATAACTTAATAAAGTTGGCTATCAAGTCATAGGAAAACAAGAATCAGCATTGAGAATGTCACAAATGATGTGACGAAACCCTGGGTTTGCTAGGAGTTATGAAGTATGAGGTGAGTGAAAGAAAATAAACAATATTAAAAAACCGCATTGTGTTATTTCCTATCTACATAACTTAATAAATGGTAAAAGAAGTTTTAAACAAGAAGTGAAACATTTTCTGTGGACCTGGCAAAAGAATTATGGAAGAGGCTAGTGAAGTGCTTTGTGTGGAGTGTATCATTGCATGGTACAGAGACTTGGACATTACAACAGAACGAGGAAAAGCAACTGGAAGCTTTTGAGATGTGGATATGGAGCGTATAAAATGGACTGACAAAATAAAAAATAAAGATGTGCTAGACACAGTGGGCGAAGGAAGAACAATGTTGGAACTCATAAAGAAGAGAAATTGCATTGGCCACTGGATGAGAAGAAATTTCCTGCTGATGGATGCCTTACAAGGAATGGTCGATGGAAAGAAGGTTTAGAGGTAGAAAAAGACATCAGATGAAAGACTTCTTCTTCTTAAACTTAATTTGTAGGATTTTCATCCTGTTTTATTTCCAAAATCACTCCTCGGAGGAAGACGTGTTGGATGTGCATTCACTGTCTATCCATCTCTTGCTTGGTCTCTCTCTTGTTGAAAGACAATATTAAATTAAATGGTTTCTATGCAGATACAAAAAGTAAGGCTGAGTTAAGGAAAGAGTGGAAAATGCTGAGTTTGCAGTAAAAGACCTGCTCTTGGGCAGAACACTATGTATGTATGTATCGTTATTTCAGTGGTGAAGCACAGACTACAATGTTAATATTATTCGCTTTTAAACATCTTAATGATGGACAAATTATATTTGAAAAGAAAAATATATTAAGTTATGTAGATAGGAAATAACATTATGAGGTTTTTTAATATTGTTTATTTTTTATTATTTCACTCACCTCATACTTCATAATTCATAGCAGACCCTGGGTTTCTTCACATATTTTGTGACATTCTCAATGCTGCGTCACGTTCACAACTGACGTCCAACGGCCTTCTATCCTGCAGACTGACCTCCGCGCCATCTGGTGGAATTCACAGTTGTGAGCATAATACAGCATTGAGAATGTCACAAATGCAGTGAAGAAACTCGAGTCTGCGTGGGAGTTACGAAGTATGAGGTGAGTCAAGAAACAACTAAACAAAATTAAATACTACTAAAGGTGTTGAACTTTACGAAAAAGAGATTTCCTCTGCTTTTACCTGCTGTGCAGCTTGTAGAAGTGGCAGGTGAATATGAGAGACAATGTGGGGGAGTCTGCGCCATTCACGCATACAAAGACTGCTGGAGATCTCAACGTAGCGCTCCACCACTGACAGATGTTGTTCCTCGGTGTGCGACACAGCCAGAAAGCCACGGTATAGGTTCACCTGCAACATAACATGCCATGAGCTGCATGTTCTGACATGGCAAGCGACAACGGGCCTCCTGCATCCAGCACAAGTTCATTACATGGGCGCCCTCACACATTACACCCCAATACCTCACCCAGTGCCAACCAACCTGAGTTTCTTCACTTGACATGGCTAATGTTGATTTTGAATCTAATTTCATCTTCAATTTTGTGATTCTGTATCAAACAATGAGTGTTACCATCAACCAAACTTATTAATATTCTCAATCACAGAGTACCAGAGAAGAAAGAGGACAAGTTTCGCGCACATGCCACAAGCGGCGCTAGTGTAGAGCAACTAATGACATCTAAATTTTTTCAATTTTTTTCTGGTACTAATATGAAATTCAGCACTGCCTGGTGGTAAAATTATGAATTATAATTATATAACATCATCTGGTGAATAATCATGGAATTATTTGCATCCAGCCTCTCAGACCTAAAGATTTTGTTTAATTTTAATAGAAGGGAAGAATGGAAATAAATAAAACATGTTAATTTATTTTCTATATTTAATTAATGTTGGGAAGTAAACATTATGAGGTATAATCATTAAAAATCATCGGAGAACATATTGTTTAAATAACTCACCTCATAGGATTCATGCTTCCATGATATCGCGATTTCAAACATAATCATGTTCATCGTCAGCCATAACTCCGACTGTTGAAATTCTTCGGCCGTCAACTATTCTATTGTCGCCATCTTCAGTGCTGCTATCTATGGTTGAATTTATGAACTTCGAAATCAATGTAATTTCGTTAGGGATATCAAAATTCATTGATCTATTTTTGTTTTCTGAATGTATATTTTTTCCCAAACTGTCAATTCCAAAGGTTTCTCTACTTGTTTTAAAAGTTTAGCTTCTCTTCCAATTTTATGATGTTCTAATAAACTATGTGCAGCAATTGCAGATTTTTCAATTTCACAATTTTTAATATTTCTGAAATGTTCTTTTGTCCGAATTTCCAAATTCCTTTTTGTTTTTCCTATATAAACTTTATTGCAATCTTCACAATTTATTTGATAAATTCCAGATTTCTTACTGTCTGGAACTTTGACTTTTTTATTGGTACTTAGAAGATTACCCAGACTAAATTTATTTATTGGTGCCAAAAAAATGTTGTATTTGTCAAAAATTTTTTGAAATTTCCTATGCATTTCAGGATGGTAAGTAATTTTCTTGTATTTTTTCTTTTCTTTTCTTTTCTTTGCAATTTTGTAAAGTAGTATATTTGAAATCGCGATATCATGGAAGCATGAATCCTATGAGGTGAGTTATTTAAACAATATGTTCTCCGATGATTTTTAATTTATTTTCGTTTATTAAAATTTAAAAACGTGCATTATGAGCTCTTTTAATAAATATGTACAATTGACCGACCCCCTTATTCTCACATACATATTTTATACAATATTTATTAAAGAACCTTAGCCATGTCGTACATCTGAAGTCCATTATAAAGTCACATTTTTAAAATGTTTATTAGAAATGGCTGTACACTAGCGTCACTCTTCCTAACCTAACAAATTTTATCACTTCTAGTAGGTTTATCTTTGAAAATAGATTCACATTAAAACGTAAACAAGCTTGAATTTAATATTAAATTAAAAGATTCTTACCTCTCCTCACATTATTCTGTTAAGTAGATCGCGATTTCAGGCCTATAGCAGGCCCATCTTCAGTACACTGTTGTTGACCGGTGTTATGTCGCTCGGAAGAACCACTTCTTCTTCCCTCTGTTGGTGGACCGATGAACCTCTTGATAAGGTCAAAATTTGCGGGAACTTCGAAGTTCATAAGTTTTCCTTTGTTTTTCTGAATGTGGATCTTTTCCCAAACTGTAAGTTCCTTAGGTGTCTCTATTTGTTTAATTAGACTAGCTTTTGATTCAATTCGATGTTTTTCGTACCAAGCATGAGCAGCTACTGCTGACTTTTCCAATTCTCCATTGAGAATTGGAAAAGTCAGCAGTAGCTGCTCATGCTTTGGTACGAAAAACATCGAATTGAATCAAAAGCTAGTCTAATTAAACAAATAGAGACACCTAAGGAACTTACAGTTTGGGAAAAGATCCACATTCAGAAAAACAAAGGAAAACTTATGAACTTCGAAGTTCCCGCAAATTTTGACCTTATCAAGAGGTTCATCGGTCCACCAACAGAGGGAAGAAGAAGTGGTTCTTCCGAGCGACATAACACCGGTCAACAACAGTGTACTGAAGATGGGCCTGCTATAGGCCTGAAATCGCGATCTACTTAACAGAATAATGTGAGGAGAGGTAAGAATCTTTTAATTTAATATTGAATTGAACCTCACAGTGATAATTCCTATAAAAGGTTAAGCTTGAATTTACTTACAAATTAGAGTAAAATAAAATCTAAGTAATGATTTTAACTTTCGATAATATATAATTTTTACAGTACCGTCTACATAGAACGAAAGGATAGCAGTTAAAAATTTCAATTTACAAAACGGCTAATTTCCCATAATCCCGAGTGAACACGCCATGTGCCTTGCATTTGTTTTATTTAGTTACATATTCTGTTACTATCAAACAGCGCTACTATTGTAGTTTGCTCATTGTAGTTCATCGTAAACGACCAACATTTTTTAGACGTCACTGTACTCAGTTTTCCCTCTATTCGAAGTTTCTCTATGCTTCTTAATGTCTATCACTTTTTCAACACTACTTTTTATGCCAGTAAAGCTTATAGTTTTAATATTTGTTTTCTTTTTACAGTTATCACTCACACTGAAGGTCAAATTAATATTTGAAGAGAAAACTGTATGCATAAACTGGGATTTAAATCTAAGACCACAGATCATACAACCCAGCGCACTAACCACTGTGCTACGCTGAGGCATTTCAATTTTTCTGTTTAATACATATCACAGCATCTTTATATGAACTTTATATACTATTTCTCTTACCATAAACTTTCTGCTGGGAATTAGTTCTTATCATTTTCTCTCCGGTTTTCCTACAAGAAGTTTCCATACCCTCAAAGGCATTAAGGAGCTGTCGATTACCTCAAACCAAGAAGTGAAGGAAGCAGTGCATGCATGGCTCGCTGCTCAGCCAAAAACCTTCTTTTCGGAGGGCGTAAGGAAGCTTGTGCAATGATAGACCAAGTGCATTGAGAAGCAAGGGGACCATGTTGAAAAATGATGTTAATGCAAATTTCCTATTTGTTTTGCAATAAAATGTATAACTGTTATATTATATGGATGTGAAACATGGAGTCTTACTTTTAGGGAAGAAAGGAAATTACAAGTATTTGAGAATAAAGTTATTAGGAAAATTTTTGGACCAAAGAGAGATGTACAGACAGGTGAATGGAGAAGACTACATAACGATGAACTACATGGTCTTTATAGGAAGCCAGATATAATAAGAACAGTTAAATCTCATAGAATTCGATGGGCAGGACATGTGGCACGTATGGGGAATGAAATATGTGCATGGAAGCTTCTTGTAGGAAAACCAGAGGGAAAACACCCAGTTGGTAGACCAAGAATGAGGTGGGAGAAAAACATTAACTATGATTTGAGGGAAGCAGATTATACAGGGAATGATTGGAAAACATTACCTCAGGATAGGGATGTATGGAGAGCTTATGTACACATGGCCATGAACCTACGGGTTTGATAGTGCCAGTGAGTAAGTAAGTAACTACATTGCAGATAAATATTGACTTACCCTCATATTTATTTTATAAATATGTGGGTATAAATAATTGGCAGAAGGTGATGTAGGCATGACGTACCTTGTACTGCGATGCAGAAGGCTCCTAGAGTGTAAACAACAACTTACTCACCTTCCAGATGTAGTTCTCAGGTGAAATCTCCTGTCCTGCTTGAAACACGTCTCTCCAGGAAATCCGCTTTGTATCTTTACTTACCTTCCAGGCCATCTCCTTGGGACAACTCGATTCCACTTGTGCGAGCGAGTCCTTCATGAGGTTCCAATCAGGAACTCGCCACGCACTCTCCATGATGAGGAACGGGTTGTACGTGTTCTTCTCACGCCCGTATTCCAACAACAACTCCCACTGGTTTAATTCTTTTGAACACCTACAACAGAAACTCCTCATTAAGGTGAATTTACTGACTGATTTTTATGGTTTTCAGAAAATATCTTCCTTTTCTTAATTTAATATTCAAAATGTTAAACGTCTGAAAAAGTGCTGAAAGAAAAATTCCTCTTTGAGACCGTAACAGAAGCATTATGTGAAACCTTCACAAAACTGAAAGAGGAACCTTAAAAATTTGGTCTAATAATAAATCAAGATACAAGAAAATATTTAAAATGTAGTTATCACAACAGAAAATCGGAAAATCTACAAATTGATGACATGCAAATTAACACAGTAGAATCATTTAAATACCTAGGCACCAAAGTAAATGGACATAATGCATAAGAAGAGGAAATTAAGGAAAGATTGGTGATATTTAAATTAATATTGGAAGTAAACATTATGAGGTTATATCATTAATAGTAAGTGGAGAATATATTTTTAACGACTCGCCTCATAATTTCAAATTTCTTTGATACCTGTGGTTTCAGACAATATCTTGTCCCTCTTCAGTCATGAGTGGAAGCCATGACTGAAGAGGGACAAGATATTGTCTGAAAGTGCCGGTATAAAAGAAATTTGAAATTATATGAGGTGAGTCATTAAAAATATGTTCTCCACTCACTATTAAAGATGTTTTCTTACCTGATCCAGTGGTCCTCCCAGAGTCGCAGCTCGCTCTGCACGCTGACAGGGGAGGAGCTAGAGCTGTAATCATTGCGCACTTTGCTCATGGCGACCTCATATGCTCCCTGTGCCTGCTCGAAGAATCCCTGCTGCTCGTATGCAATTGCAACATTGGTCTCGCGATAACGTGCATGTTTCAGCCATAGTCCTGCCCACATGTCCTCCTCACACAGCAGAGAGTACATGTCTGACAGAGAATCTAGAATCTCCTGCTGCGGTGACACCACCGGTTCAAACTCGTAGCAGTCTGATACCTCACGCTTTGTCTTGAGCTGATTGTTGCTGCCGTATTCTATAGCCATCTGCTCTAAGTTCAACGTCATGCGATGCCACAGATTGTGTGACCTCCCCAGGTACTTCATTAGTGTTCTGCAATAAATACATCCAAGTCAAGGCCATCTTAATGGGTTGCTGTTACCAATAAACCTATCTTCATAATAAGTACATTATTTTGATGCTATAATTAAATTTTAATATTCAAATAAATTATTACACATAGCTAAGCTTATTACAATTAAATGCAGAGAGAAAAATGTCTGTTTTCATTATTAGAATAATACTTCTCACTGAAGGACAAATTAATATTTGAAGAGAAAAATTATATGCTCAGACTGGGGGTTTGGCTTTCTAGGCCAATGTTCTACCCCTGAGCTACCTGAGCAGACCAATTTTTCTCTTATGCATTGTTAATTCCTGTAATATAATAAATTTGGGAATTTTTACGTTATGAGGTTTTCTTAATAAGAATTAAATGAATTGTGAATTCTTCTTACCTCATACATCTATGTGTTTTTAACACAGAACTGCAGTATCAGGAAGAATATCATTCCCATCTTAAAGAACTGAAAATGAGAATGATATTTTTCCCGATACTGCAGTTCTGTGTTAAAAATATAGATGTATGAGGTAAGAAGAATTCATGATTCATTTGATTCTTATTGTTAATTCCTGATCAAAAACTACGAGCATTTGCTCATTATGCAAACTGCGGCTTCTTATTTAAGAAGACTTTTATTGGGAATTTAAACACTACTTTATAAAGCCAGTAGGGCTTCTTTCAATGTTTGTATTATTAATTTAATACTTCTCACTGAAGGACAAATTATATTTGAAGAGAAAAATTATATCTGGGTTCAAACCCCAGTCTGAGCATATAATTTCTCTTCAAATAGAAAAATTTCTGCCTGAGTCAGGAATTGAACCCTAGAGCTTGAGCTCTACGCACTGATGCTCTATATTATAGATATTTTTCTCCTTACCATTAATTGTAAAACCTACCTTATTTGAGCCTATATAAATATAAACGTAACCTAAAAATGTAATTAAATTTACAGTGGGAGGAAACACTATCAGGTATTTATATTAATAAATGAGTCAGAGGAAATGTTTTAACATCTCACCTCACAAAGTTGCGTGTCTTCACGATATCGGTTTCAAAAGTATAGTATTACTTCAATCTTCAGTCAAATTCCAACTCATTGACTGAAGATGGAAGTAATACTATACTTTTGAAACCGGTATCGTGAAGAGACACAACTTTGTGAGGTGAGATGTTAAAACATTTTCTCCGACTCATTTATTAATTAATAACCTAAAAAACCTAACATTTCAATAAAGTTAAAAAAAAACTAATTTAGCATTGATTAAAACAACACTTAATCTCATTAAGTTATGTAGATAGGAAATAACACTATGAGGTTTTTTAATATTGTTTATTTTTTATTATTTCACTCATCTCATACTTCATAACTCCTCGCAAACCCAGGGTTTCGTCACATCATTTGTGACATTCTCAATGCTGTGTCACAAATGATGTGAAGAAACCCTGGGTCTGCTAGGAATTATGAAGTATGAGGTGAGTGAAATAATAAAAAATAAACAATACTTAATCTCATATTTTGTCTTATTTTTGGACTGGTTTCAAAGTATTATTCCCCATCATCAGTATTTACTTGACCACTGTACTAATTGATTCATTGTTGACCATACAGTTTGAGGTGAGGTGATAAACATTTTGTAAATATCTTCTTCTTCTTCTTCTTGTAAGCCCGTGTTTCCCTTAACAGAGATTTAGGCGCTCTCCCCCTAAAGGGAAGTATTTTAACCGTACTAATTTAGTTACACTTGTTGTCTATAGATGTCATTTTGAGTGGTCCGTGGTCAGCGTTCCGCCTCATACTAACATCTAGGAAACCAAGGTAGTACTAAGACAGGAAAAATCGGTAAATTTTGCTTAGAGGCATTTTCATTCAGGCTTAAGGATCTTTTACGAGCCTGAAAATCTTCAGACTCAGGACCCACGGCTTAAAGTCCCTCCCGGAGGACTTGCTCCTTGGATTTTTCCATCCTAAAAAAAAATCCATCGACCTTGGCCGGGTTTGAACCCGCGACCCTCGGGATCAGTGGCAAGGAGCATAACTACTAGTCCACCGCAGCCGATGTAAATATCTAATAATTAATTGGAAACTTTAGACAGCTGAGAGGATCATACTTTATGAGGTGAAGTGAACACATCTGTGTTCTATTTAAATACTCACGGCTTGAGGACAATTGGTGGGTTGCAGTGTGACATGGCCTCTAGGAATGTGTTGAGTGCGCTGGGGTGACAATCCTTTTGTACAACATGTGAGCCACTGCACACGAATGGCACCATCTCAGAAAGTAGTGTCTGTAACACAATCACACACATGTAGACAAGGACACTCAATAAGGAAGATAATATTAATAATAATTAAATGAATCATGATTTGTTCTTACCTCATACTTACTTACTTACTCACTGGCACTATCGAACCCGTAGGTTCATGGCCGCGCAGACATAAGCTCTCCATACATCCCTATCCTGAGCTAATCCTTTCCAATCATTCCCTGTATAATCTACTTCCCTCAAATCATAGTTAATGTTATTCTCCCACCTCATTCTTGGTCTACCAACTGGGCGTTTTCCCTCTGGCTTTCCTACTAGAAGCTTCCATGCAAGTCTTTCATTTCCCATACGTGCAACATGTCCTGCCCATCGCAGTCTACGAGACTTGACTGTTCTTATTATATCTGGCTTCCTATAAAGACCATGTAGTTCATTGTTATGTAGTCTTCTCCATTCACCTGTCTGTTCATCTCTCTTTGGTCCAAAAATTTTCCTAAGTACTTTATTCTCAAATATCTGTAATCTCCTTTCCTCTCTTAAAGTAAGAGTCCATGTTTCGCACCCATATAATATAACTGGTAGAATAATAGTTTTATATATTTTCAGTTTAACGTTTTTTGAAACGAGTTGGGACATCAAAAGCCTCTGCAATGCATAATAGCACGCATTTCCAGAATTGAGCCTATGTTTAATTTCTTTGTGCATCTCATTCCTATTTGTGATTATTGTTCCTCATACTTCTATGTTTTTTTAAACACAGCACTGCTTGCTTCTATGTTTTTTTAAACACAGCACTGCAGTATCGGCGACACGTTGTCATCATCATCAGCTGTTTTCATGACAGCTGATGATGACAACGTGTCGCCGATACTGCAGTGCTGTGTTTAAAAAAACAAGAAGTATGAGGTAAGAAGAAATCACGATTCATTTATTTATTATTAATTGAACCTCATAATGTTAAAAATTCCCAAATTTAATATATAAAGATAATATTAATTAATATTTGCAGGAAGTAACACTATGAGGTTTCTTTTAATTATTAATCAGTTGGTTATTTTTACTCCCTTATATTTCTTGATTTTTATGCAGACCTGGTTTTGTCGCTTTGCCTAAATTGGGATTTACTTACTTACTTACTCACTGGCACTATTGAACCCGTAGGTTCATGGCCGCACGGACATAAGCTCTCCATACATGGCTATAAGGAGCAGATATGTAGATGATATAATTTGTATTGTTAAAGAAAAACATGTAGAAGATTCCCTAAAACTGTTATATTTACAGAGTACAAACATCAAATTCACCAAAGAAATAGAAGACAATAAACAAATACCTTTTTTGGATCTTAAATTGGTCAGAAATGAAGAAAAAAGAAAAATTGAATTCGGGATTCATAGGAAAGAAACTCATACAGAAAATTTTATAAAATCAACAGGGTTCAATCCAATTGGACATAAATTAGCAGCCTTTAATAGTTTAACTCATAGATTGTAAACTTATCCTTAAACGAAGAAGATTTCAAACATGAGAAAAAACACAATCAAAGTAGCAAGAGAAAATGGGGTTGATAAAAAAATGGTACATAAAAGGATAGAAAAGTATAAAAAACAAAAAATGATAGAAGTAATCTTGAAAAAGAAGAACCACCTATGAAAAAATATAGGAAATTCACATATCACCCTTGGGAACATAATAAATTTCAAAATATATTTGAGAAGTTTAATATTAAATTAGCACCAAAAAAATAACTACAGTTTAAATAAACTAATAAAAACCAACAAAAATGAAAAAACTGATAAAAATAAAAAGTCAGGAATATATCAAATTGAATGCATGGGTTGTGAAAAGATATATATAGGAAAAACAAAACGAAACCTAAAAATTAGAACCAAAGAACACATAAGAAATATTAAGAATGGAGAAATTGAAAAATCTGCAGTTGCTGCTCATGTTTGGTCTGAAAAACATAATATAAATTCAGACACTAAATTATTAAAACAGTTAGAAAATACAAAAGAGCTGACTATTTGGGAAAAAATTTATATTCAGAAGAACAGAAACAGAGTTATGAATTTTGATATTCCGATGGAGCGTGACCTTGTTTGGAGGTTCTTTGGCCAGCCACAGGATGGACCTAACATCGACATCCAGGTTGTGCAACATAAATAAAACCAGTCTGGGAAAGCTGACGATAAAACAGAATTGTTTTGAAACATGTTCAAGAACAAATCAACATTAATATTGAGGTAAGATGTCCAAACTAAAAATAATATAATTATTTTAATATTGTTTAGTTGTTTCTTGACTCAACCTCATACTTCTTAACTCCCACGCAGACTCGAGTTTCTTCACTTCATTTGTGACATTCTCAATGCTGACCTGTCTGCAGGAGAGGAGGCCATTGGACATCAGTTGTGAACGTAATACAGCATTGAGAATGTCACAAATGAAGTGAAGAAACTCGAGTTTGCGTGGGATTTAAGAAGTATGAGGTGAGTCAAGAAACAACTAAACAATATTAACATTAACAATGATTTGAGGGAGGTAAATTATACAGGGATGATTGGAAAACATTAGCTGAGGATAGGGATGTAAGGAAAGCTTATGTCCACCTATGGGTTCATTTATGCCAGTGAGTTAGTAGGTCATAAATATACATATGGAACTACTTACATTCTGTTGTTTCTCGGTAAGGATCGGCCAGATGCGGGGGAAGAAGTCCAGCCAGACTCGCTCTGCCAATGCCGTGTCCATGTGACACAGCTGAGCCATGGCATACAGGAAATGTATTGTTCTCGTGGATCTGATTGACTCCAACATTTTACACTGTCGCAGAATCAACTGTGCAACTGAAGCTTTACGATTTCTAACTGTCTGTTGTTCATCACCTTTCTCTACGGCTCCTACAGACTGCAGGTCCATCTCTATGTCCTCCTGCTCACACACACAAGTACACAAATTAATCATTAGTGTAATTGGAAATATACACATCACATCATAACAATTTTTGGATTAAGTTATGTAGGTAGGAAATAACACTATGAGGTTTATTTTAATTTTGTTGAGTTGTTTATTGACTCACCTCATACTTCTTAACTCCCTCGTAGATCTGGATTTCTTCACTGTATTTGTAACATTCTCAATGCTGTATTACGTTCACGTTGAGTTGTGAACGTGATCACAAATACAGTGAAGAAATCCGGATCTGCGAGGGAGTTAAGAAGTATGAGCTGAGTCAAGAAACAATTCAACAAAATTTTTGGATTTTATAATTTTTTTAATGTAAATGGACACATTGCATAGGAGCAGTTGTTGTAAGAGCATATTTCACAACTTGTAACTGACAATATTAATGTCTTACCACTTTAATGTGAGCTTCGAGTCCATCCGAGATGTCATTTGGTTCTTCCTTCACGTTCATTGCCATAACAAAGTTGTCTTTTTCTGCCTGATCAGCCAAATTAATTACAGAAGTGATAGAGGGCAGCAGGTTTGAATCTGATGACATTCTGATTGGAGTATCTGTTGACAAACACATTATATTACAAAGCGTTATTAACTGGAGAGAAAATAGCATTCAGTGACATCTGGAGTTATTATCCTCAAATATATTAAAAGCACAATTTAACATAGTCTAATTTATCCTCAGTCAGCACACGTTTTGTTACCCTTGGTTTCTTATCATTTTTCTAAGTTTGTTTACAAGTCGTCAGTCTCTATTTAGAGGATTTACAAGTGGAAATTGTGTTCTGAATTGTCTAACAACTTATCTTCAAGATTATGTTTTTACATAATTATTGTTCATAAGTACCCTATGTTGTACTGTGAATACAAATCGAGGCATAATGACCACTATAGAACTTAAATAAGTGCTAAATTTTACTTTATAACACGAGAATACAGTATTGCAGTAGAATGCGTGTTTCACCTTACAAGCATGTAGCTTGACTGAGTCACTCTGCCGGTGCCAGTTGCACGAGTTGATGACTCGCTGCCTGCAGTTACTTTTCCTGCTAGCGGCTACAAGTCGAGTGACATGCATTGTAATTACATTATACCAAGGATAATACTAAACCCAAATTTTGAATTTTCGTAATATGAACATTCCATGAATTTTAAATAAATTATATTATATTTGAAGAGAAAAATTATATGTTCAGACTGGGGCTTGAACCCAGGACCTCTCACACTCTAGGAGAATGCTCTATCGAGTGAGGTCTCTGATCAAGCTCCAATCTAAGAATGATTTGCATTTAGATTGGAGCTTGTTCAGATAGCTCACTTGGTAGAGCATTTGCCTAGAGTGTGAAAAGTCCAGGCTTCAAGCCTCAGTCTGCGTATAATTTTTCTCTTCAAATATAATTTATCCATCACTGAGATGTATGAAATGAATAATAAAAACATCAAAATTATATTATATTATCAATAAAGCTATGTTAGTTTAGTTTCTAACACCTCCAGCAAACTTCAATTAAAATTTGATTGAGGTATTAAGTTACGTAGATAGGAAATAACACTATGAGGTTTTTTAATATTGTTTATTTTTTATTATTTCACTCGCCTCATACTTCATAATTCCTAGCAGACCCAGGGTTTCTTCACATCATTTGTGACATTCTCAATGCTGTTGTGAACGTGACACAGCATTAAGAATGTCACAAATGATGTGAAGAAACTCTGGGTCTGCTAGGAATTATGAAGTATGAGGTAAGTGAAATAATAAAAAATAAACAATTTGATTGAGGTATCTTCATTTTTCAGGTCGATATTGAGTTTTAAAGTTGATCATTTAAATAAATTCAATTAATTAGTGAGTGTATATGTTATATATTCGATGATGATGGTGAGATGAATTACAAACTGTGGCATCACTTCATGCTCTAAGATAGACTCACTGGATGCAGCCGTGACTACAAGCAGTTCAATGCACTGTTTGATCCAGTAGTGAGGTCCCATCGACTCCCAGTTCTGCGAACAGATTATGTACAACAAGCGGTCGTGTAGTCTGGATCTCATGCTCGCATGGAACACCTCAAAGAACTTGTTCCTGATGTGAGGCTGGACACAGCGCAGTCCTGCCAGGAATGCATTCTCTAGTTTCACAGTTAGCTCCGAGCATTTTAGCGTCTCATCCCTGTCAACACAATACATTACTAAATAACTAATAACCCTCTAGAATTTTTGGAAATTGAATATAACCTTCATTTAATAGAAGACATCAAGAAATCTGAAACTCCTCCATATATTTTAAAACAAATGTCACTGGAAATAATAAATCTAAGATACCCAGCTCCTGAATGGATACATATTTTTACAGATGGCTCCAGCCTACCAAATGATGGTGGCACCACTGGTGCTGGTGCAGTATATGTCCACTTTTTTCCTTTTATCGTAAACTAAACACAAATTCAACAAACTTTGATGGCGAAATCCTAGCAATTTTCTTAAGTTTACAAAATCTTTTATACCACATCCAAAAATTTACACAAGTTGTAATTCTATGTGACTCCAAAGCAGCCATTCTCGCTATAACACGAGACACAACACCCAAAAACATCAAAATTATTGAATGTCACAAAATGATAAAACAGTTATCCCATCTACATAAAAAAGTTGTACTTCAATGGATTCCGGCCCATTGTGGAGTGACAGGCAATGAAATAGCCGATTTTCTGGCCAAGAAGGGTAGCAAAATTGTTTCAAACCCAACTTCTACTCCAGCTTCCTTTCACTCTATCAAAAGAATTATCTCAAATAAATACATCAATAAACTTAGAGAAGAATACACCACCAAAACATCTGGAAAGGAATGGAAAAATCTACAAGCTTATGACATTACTACATTACAAAGAAAATCTGCAGTAGCAACATTCAGACTGCTAACGGGACATGACTGCTTGAATAAACATCTACACAGAATTGGCATAACAGATTCACCTAAATGCCCTTTTTGCAATTTAAATGAAGATATGGAAAGAAACCATCTCCTCCGTTGTCCAGCTTTTGTAGAAGAGACCAGCCTTTCTGCTAAATATTGGAGTGCAAGAGAGCGAATGATTTCATTATCAAGTGCTCGACATTAGATACCAACCAACCATAACTAACACTTATATAACAGGTTGGTATGAAATTAACTCTTTCTACATCTCCGTTTAGACTAGCCTCATGGGCTAGTGGTCAGCATTTCTGACTACAGTTCATGAGGTCCCAGATTCGATTCCTGGTCAGACCACAGGAATTATTTGCACATGGTCTGAAATTTTAACTAATTTTTCTTCCTCATATACAATTATTCTCTTTATCGCCAGAAGCAGTGGCTGTTGCTACCAGTTTCCATCGGGTGCCACACTAGTATACAGAACAAGAGGTTTTGGGTTGAAATCTCAATTCACATATTAATTTTCCTTTTCAAAATAATAATTAGTTATTTATCAAGTTCTTTTTTATATCTTATCTCAATTTAATGTTGATTTGTTCTCGAACATGTTTCTATATCATCGTCAGCTTTGCTAGACTGATGAGTTTTATGTTGTGAACACTGGATGTTGATATCAGCTCCCTCTTCCGGCTGGCCGAAGAATCTCCCAACTAGATCACATTCAGCAGGAATTTCAAAATTCATAAATCTATTTCTGTTCTTCTGAAAGTAAATTTTTCTCCCAAATGTCAAAAAAAAAATGTACATTCAGAAGAACAAAAATAGTTACGAATTTCGAAATTCCTGCTGAACGTGACCTTGTATGGACGTTCTTTGGACAGCTGGAAGAGGGAGCTGATATCGACATCCAGAGATCACAACATAAAACCCATCAGTCTAGCAAAGCTGACGATGATATAGAAGAATATATAGAAACATGTTCGACAGCAAATCAACATTAAATTCAGGTAAGATATATCTAGACTAAAAAAAAAGAACTTGATAAAAAAGAATCTCAAAATATTACTTCCTAAAATAAATAATTAGTTAATTATTAAAATTCATCAGAGAACATATTGTTTAAACAACTCACCTCATAGGATTCATGCTTCCATGATATCGCGATTTCAAACATAGTCATGTTCATCTTCAGCCATAACTCAGTCGGAGTTATGGCTGAAGATGAACATGACTATGTTTGAAATCACGATATCATGGAAGCATGAATCCTATGAGGTGAGTTGTTTAAACAATATGTTCCCCGATGAATTTTAATGATTATACCTCATAATGTTTACTTCCCAACATTAATTTAATATAATTAGTTAATTACTTGTCACTCACTGACATCTGTAAGGATACAAGTATAATCAAATTATGCTTGGTTAAGTAACTCCCATAAGGGAGCACCCTTACCACATGTGGGGATGTATGTGATAAACATGTAGAATAATGCAAAGTGTAATTATATCAACTGCATAAGTTTTAAATTCTGAAAGAAGATCTGAGTTATCTCACCTGTAGATGAAGTTGACAATGTCTAGGAACTGCGCATTCAAGTCCATTTCCTTGGGGAACCTCTTCTCCACATGATTCATCAGTTTTACCAAGAGAATTGATTTTTCTCGCAGTGTCGGTGCCTGGTTCATGGCTATCGGATCCTTGTTCTTCATCCAGTCCTCCAACATCTGCAAATCATAACAACACAACTTCATGAGTCTATAACTTTCTCAAACTAAACCAAAAATACATATATTGTTTTCTCATCTAGGTGGAGACATTGTGTCGCCTAGATTAAATCAGAATCTAATTGAGAATGGGGGCTATGGTGTTGGAAACACTTTCAATGAAAAAAATCACTTTACAGCTTTTTAATTTTACTTTTTACTTATTTATTTATAAACTAGTTGTAATTAACTAATTTATAAGTCCATACTAGAAAGTATAATGTTATATGGATCGGAAGTTTGGACAATGACACAACAACATGCCAACAGAATTACTCCAGTTGGAATGGATTTTTGGAGAAGAGCTGCCAGAAAATCTGGACTGGAAAGAATTAGAAATACAGAAATTAGAAAATGGATGAATGCAGAAAGAAGTATAACGGATGAGATTTAATATAGAAGGCTAAAATGGTATGGACATGTAAGAAGAATGCAGGATGGAAGACTACCAAAGGCCATCTATACATGGAAAATTGAAGCCAGATATAATAAGAACAGTTAAGTCTTGTAGACTGCGATGGGGCAGGACATGTTGCATGTATGGAGAATGAAAGATGTGCATGGAAGCTTTTTGTAGCAAAACCAGAGGGAAAATGCCCAGTTGGTAGACCAAGAATAAGGTGGGAGAATAACAATAACTATGATTTGAGGGAAGTAGATTATACAGGGAATGATTGGAAAACATTGGCTCAGGATAGGGATGTATGGAGAGGTTATGTCTGCACAGCCATGAACCTATGGGTTTGATGGTGCTAGTGAGTTAGTTAGTTATATAAAGTAATGATGATGATTAAAAATTATGAGGTGAGGTGATATTTTATAAACACAAAGTGTGAATGCTAATGAATTATATTATTTTTATTCAAAGTTAAAAATGGGAAACACATTATGAGGTTCTTAATTAATAGATTAATGAGTCATTTTTACATCTTACATCCGGTAGTCATAATGGCGGTTGAAAATGAATGACAAGATCATTTCAAAACTATAGTTACCGTGTTTAATAAAACATGAAATATGAGGTAAGATGTAAAATGACTCATTAATTTATATATTATTTTTAGTCTGATCATCTTACCTCAATATTAATGTTGATTTGTTCTTTAACATGTTTCAAAACAATTCTGTTATTATCAGCTTGTCCAGACATTAATATTGTCCAGACTGGACAAGCTGACGATAATACAGAATTGTTTTGAAACATGTTCAAGAACAAATCAACATTAATATTGAAGTAAGATGTTCAGACTAAAAATAATATAATTAAAATAACCTCAAAATATCACTTCCTAAAATTAAATATTAATGCTAATGAAATTTGAAACAACCAGTGATTATATTTGAAGAGAAAAATTTGCGTCTAGATCGTAACTCGCCTCGGTAGCTCAGTTGGTAGAGCACTTGGCCCGGAAAGCCAAGGGTCCCGGGTTTGAGTCCTGGTCTGGGCGAAAATTTTTCTCTTCAAATATAATTTATCCTTCTATGAGAAGTGTTAAATTAATAATAAAAATCGTCAACCAGTGATTACCTTGGTGATAGCCTTCATGATCTTGATGTCAGTGCTTTTCTCGATGAGTCCGACGAGGATGGTGCCTATGAAAGTCTTCCTCATCTCTGCACCCATCACCACAACTCTGTTCTTCACGAGATCCAGACTCAGAATCAGTAGCTCGCTCGCCACTACAAACACCACATCAGTTAGTACATACCTTGGGTAGCAGGAGGTTAAGCTTCCGAGTTTCAAGACAATCCAGGTTGTCAGCCCTAGTCAGCTTAAGCCCCAGAACAAACAGCTGGCACTCATTTCCATTAGAGGCTGAGTTAAACCCCATTGCCACCAGAAGGGCCAATATAAAAATCCCGACTCCAAGCTCAAACTCTCGACCTTTTAACTTACAGCATACCTAATACCTCTGAAATCCAGAGTAGTAACTGACCATTTTCATAATTTACAGAAGGAAAGATTTACTACTGTATATCAATAAGTGATATTGGAGTTACAGCAACTTTTATACAAGCCTAAATTGCTGTTATACCTCTTCTGAGCTAAGTTCCAGGTGTAATGTAAACAAACCAGATGTATGATATTTTCATTGGTTGAATACTGCTTTTACATTTAAGCATTAGGGGCGTAAGACAAGGATGTGGCCTCTCGCCCTTGCTCTTTATCATATACATGGATAGAATACTCCAAGATTGGCAACAGATGAGACACGGTTCTATCCAAATTAATAGAACCATAAAATAGGCTCTTTGCTTTTTGCAGATGATTTGGTATTAATAGCTCCAACAGAAACAGATTTACAGTATTCTATACACAATTTTAATATAATTGCAAAATTGTACAATATGGAAATCAATACAAAGAAAACTAAAGTGATGGCCTTTTGTGGGAAATACCCTATACCTAGCAAAATTGTTTTGGATGATGAAATTTTAGAACGAGTAAATGAATTTAATTATTTGGGTTATAATTTAACATTTCAAGATGAAGCTGATATATCAAATAAAATCACAAATTTTACAAAAACAACGCGGATGATTAACAGTATAATGAGACAATCTTTAGTACAGAAGAACACAAGATTACAGCTTTATAAGGTTCTCGCAAGACCAGTTTAAGATATGGTAGTGAAGCATGGCCAATACAAAGAAGAGATGAAAGCCGAATAACAGCAAATAAGATGTGATTTATGTGCCGTACAGCAGGCTACACAAAGTGGGACCATAAAAGAAATGAGGAAATTATGGAAGAGTTGGATGTAGAACCCATTCTTGACCATATACAAAACTAGCAGAACAACTGGAAAGCCCATCTTCAATGAATGCCATCTCATAGAATTCTAAAAGCCATACTTCGCTACTGCCCCCAAGGCAAAAGATCGCTGGGACGTGGAGAAAAAAAAAAAGAGCAGAATTTACAGCATGGAACATAAATTCTGCTCATAATGAAATGTACCAGTAAATAATAATGGATATCTATACATATAATGGAAAAAGGATGAACATTTAATTTGGTAAGCCCACATATATTTTTTTGGTAATAAATAAGAAATGGAGTAAGTTCCTAATTATTGGTACCATTTTATGTTCTAAGTTTAATTTTTTTTAATTTACCATAAAATATGATGTTGCCTAAGAACAATGTTTCTATTGACGATAGATCCCTACACAATACAGTCAAATGGCAGATAAAAGTAGCAACACAGTTCCAACTATAGACAGAGTCAGCGCAGTAATATTTTATGTAAGTTTGTTTACATTATAACCGGCACTTAACTTGGAATTGGTATAATAAAGACAAGAGTTATTAATTTATATCTTCAAACATATCTCTTTCTTGTGATTACTGAAAATGGAGTTACAACTCTTGACTCTGAGATACAGATATCTTAACCAACAATGCCGTGGTGTGCGTACATCAGTTGGTAATGTTAAGATAATTCCATGGCACATTAGGCCTAGAAGGCCATGGCACATTAGGCCTAGAAGGCCATGAAGCATTTAATAGTACAGTCAGTTAATTTATTATATTAAATTAATGTTGGGAAGTAAACATTATGAGGTATAATCATTAAAATTCATCGGAGAACATATTGTTTAAACAACTCACCTCGGAGTTATGGCTGAAGATGAACATGACTATGTTTGAAATCGCGATATCATGGAAGCATGAATCCTATGAGGTGAGTTGTTTAAACAATATGTTCTCCGATGAATTTTAGTTAATTTATTATTTAAAAAAGTTGGTGATTGGAAAAGACTTTTGTAATGTAAAATAGTATTTTTCCAAATCACTCTTGAGAAAGAAGGGATATCACCTGGGCTCGTCTCAGTGCTGGTTGGTGAGATGTGTTCTCTCGCCATCCTCTGCAGAACTCTCATGAAGGGGGTTATCAGTCTGTCAATGTAGCTGGGGTTGTTTACACATGCAGCCTTCAGCATCATCAGCGTACCAAACAGCGTCGAGGGACTCGCTCCCTGGTTCTTCTCAAAGTTAGCGAGACCTTCAAACACAACCTGCAAAATACAGCACAAGACAACATTGAACCTTTATAGGAAAAATCACTATCAGGTTTAATTTAAGATATAAATTAAAATGCTTTATACCTCACCTCATATCCAGTCTTCCTATTATACCAGTTTCAAAACATAGGCAGCTTCATGTCTTTTGGGCTAAATGGCCATTGTGTGGTTAAACTAACACTCAACGTTTCGTCTACTACTGCGGTAGACATCCTTAGGAGATTCTGCATGTTCTATAACCTCCTAACTCTTCAAATATCGGCTGCAGACTGGCCGTGCATTGGACATTTGAAGAGTTAGGAGGTCATAGAACACATAGAATCTCCTGAGGAAGTCTACCGCAGTAGTAAACGAAACGTTGAGTGTTAATAAAACTAAAACACGGCCATTTAGTCCGAAAGACATAAAAGACATGAATCAAAACACCTGCCGTGAAAGTCTACAATTTTACATTAGGCAGCTTCATCTTCAGTAATTTCTTGTCGACTGATGTTATGTCGATCAGGAGAACTACTTCTTCCTCCCTCTGTTGGAGCACCGATGAACCTCTGGATAAAATCAAAATCCCCTGGAATTTAAAAATTCATAAGTTTTTACAAGAAAGAAAAACTTATGAATTTTGAAATTTCCAGGGATTTTGATTTGATCTGGAGGTTCATCAATCCACCAAAAGAGGGAGGAAGAAGCAGTTCTCCTGATTGACATAACATCAGTCAACAAGAAATTACTGAAGATGAAGCTGCCTAAGCTTTGAAACCAGTATAATTAGAAGATTGGATATGAGGTGAGGTATAAAACATTTTTATTTAAGTCTTACATGATAATATATTTTACCACTAGATACCGTAATATGGAAAAAATCAAAGAAATATGAGGGCTGATCAATAAAGAACAATCTTTTCTTTTTTTTGGCAACATACCTTTAAACTCATCCTAGAAATTAATGGTCCTTCTACATTAGTCTCCTTTGGGTACAATGTACTTGTCCCAACATTTCTGCTGGCTTCATAAACAAAATGACTTTTAAATGTGAATTGACTATACTCTTACAGCCAGTGAAGCTTATATTAAATTTATCACTTCTCACCGAATGACAAATTAAATTTGAAGAGAAAAATATAAGCCTAAATCAGGATTTGAACCCAATCTCTATGGTTCTATACACCAGCTAGATGCCTATAGTGGAACAAATGTTCACTGCTATCTGGCATGTGAGAATTATATTAATAGAGAAAAATCTATTAATAAATCAGAAGCCTAACAGCTTAAAATTGTACGAGTGCTGCTGTACAGAACCAAAGACCTAAGGTTCAAATCCCGATTTAGGCATATACCTCATAATGTTAAAATTCTCAAATTTATTATATTAAAAAAGATATACATATTTTTCTCTTCAAATTTAATTTGTCATTTGGTGAGAAGAGATAAGTTTAATATTACACATCGGGAATAAATTAATAATTGATCATAATGTAAAATTCAAGCCATGTAAGTACTTGTAATATTAAATTAATATTGGGAAGCTAAAGCTATTACTATGATAGAAATAAGTAAATTAATAAACACAATTAAATTATTGTAAATCAACGGTAAAGAGAAAAAATGTTTCTCTTTACCATTGATTTACTTGTAATATTGTCTGAAACAGCCGGTATCAAAGAAATTTGAAAATTATATGAGGTGAGTCATTAAAAATATGTTCTCCACTCACCATTAATGATAACCTCATAATGTTTACTTCCCAATATTAATTTAAATATAACTTGTAATTTATATATTAAATTTGGGAATTTTTAACATTATGAGGTTCAATTAATAATAATTAAATGAATCGTGATTTCTTCTTACCTCATACTTCTATGTTTTTTTAAACACAGCACTGCAGTATCGCCGACACATTGTCGTCATCACGACGTGAAAACAGCTGATGATGACGACAATGTGTCGACGATACTGCAGTGCTGTCTTTAAAAAAACATAGAAGTATGAGGTAAGAAGAAATCACGATTCATTTAATTATATCCACAACACTAAATTGTGTCTTATGCTCAAAATGTGAAGTTCATTCAATTTTAAAAGATTTCGTTTCCAGATAGTGAGAATAACATACCTTGCCGACACTAGCATACAGACATTCCAGCTCCTCGTACTTGGAAGCTACGTTGGAATTAGTTGGTTCTGTTGGGAAGATCTTCATGAGGTGAGACAATAGACCGTGCACCAGCCTGATCACCTGCACACATTACACTACATATGTCACTCGTAGCAATTTAATTGTCTCTCAATGTCATTCAACATTTTGACTAAATTTTCTGTAATTGATTAACATAAAATGACTTGAATTTAATGTAAATATTACATATTTTAATATTGTATTAACAGGGAGAAGTACTGGCACTAGGAATATGAGTATACAGAAAAAAAAAAAAAAGAATATGTACAGTATATCATCCGAATCTAATCTAATCAGAAAAACATCTAATTGAATCAAAAGCCAGTCTAATTAAACAAATAGAAAAACAAAAATAACTCACGGTTTGGGAAAAAATGCACATTCAAAGAAACAAGAAAGAAGAACTTTGAAATTCCCACGGAATCTGACTGGAACCAGAGGTTCATCAGTCCACCAACAGAGGGAAGAAGAAGTAGTTCTTCTGATCAATATATCATCAGTCAACAAGAAAGTACTGAAGATGAAGTAACCAAGGCTTTGAAACCGTGGTCTACTTAGAAGACTTGATATGAGGTGAGGTATGAAACATTTGATTTAATCTTATGTACAGTAAAATTCATATGCAAAATAATTAGGTGCTGTATTATATCAATCATGAAACCTTAATAGAAACATACTGTATCACAAATGATAAACACTCAATCCTCATCTAATTTAGCCATTTTACAGTGAATTCAAAAGGAATGAAGTTATTGAGGTTGTTCTCATCAAGAGATTTTGAAAAAAAAAAAGTATGAGAAAGAAAAAAGAAAGTAAGAAAGAAAGAAAGAAAGAAAGAAAGAAAGAAAGAAAGAAAGAAAGAAAGAACTGAAGAGGATATGGTAAGTGTTATCATTAGAGATCTGTGAAATTCGGGAGTCATGATAACATGAAATGCTCTAATTTTGTAATTATCTTGTACCATTTATTAACTCCACTTCTCATAACCTCAAAAAAAAAATTATGAACTGCAAAATAATGCAAAATCCTACGATAACACGAAATAACACCAAAATTTAAAATTTTCAACGAATTCCAGTTTTTTTTGTTCTATTCGCAAAATTTTCATAATGCATTTTTAAAGGCTTTTTTCGGATTCCTTCTTTTTAACTGCCATATCTGATGGCACCATATCTGCTTCCTCCATGCACTCTTACAAAGGGAAATGGTTGAAACAGAGTTCACAACATAGAGGTAAATTTTCTGTCCTTCTCATGCTCAAATATGGTCTCTCCATAGATTTTAATTTTTATGGCCAATATAAATTCCATGTAGACATTTGCAAAATGATTCGGTCTTTGAGGGAAGAGTATACCGGGTTTGTCAAAATATCTCTTGAAGCCATCTGGTATGCAACTTCAAATGTGGACTCAAAAAGATATATTTCTCAGTATGATGTTGTGGTGAGTGATCGAAGGCGGAGATTGAAACCTGAGAATGCATACTCACCATGGTTGCTTTTTCTTAAAACATAAATTTTGCTTACAAATTAGTGACTAGGATTACATTTTTTTTTTTTTGCATTTTAGTGTATTAAAATTAATATCAATTGTACAAGGTAAAAGTTGACGTTAAACTACTGGATATATTATTCTTATTGGATTTAATATACCAAACTAGGATTAAAAAAACTCAAATTTACATCTTATTAGAATAACGCTGCCAAATTCCCAATAACATTGAATTCTTGAAATTTTAAAATGAATTTTCCCTAAAAATAAAACCAATTTCACAGATCTCTAGTTATCATTGTTATAATATTAAAGTACGTTGGCATACCTTGGAATTGGATGAGGTGATGCAAGCAGCAATGCCTCGCTGGAGAGGTTTGCAGCTGGAGAGGATCTGCTCCTTCTTCATAACACCCAGCAGGAACGTCAGCAGTTCCAGGGCTGTACAAATGTTGCCGTAGTTTGGTGAGCCTGACTCCACAGAAGCAAACACCTTATCGAACCAGTTCAGTTTCAGATCGCACTGCTGGGGCCACACCTCCGGCTTCAGAGCTGTCTTCAGCAACGCCACGCATCGTCGTGATAGCAGCTCGCCAGGGGAACCGACTGTCGTACTTGTGTCGTTCACCTGTTGTGGGAAGGGTAAAGCAATCCCATTTCCCATAGTTACCATGTCGTCCGACTGTTTTAAAAATTAAATGCTGTTCAACAAGCTACGGCAGTGCATCCAAGCAACAAGAACGCCACGTTATTACAAGCCTCACTACCTTCATGCTCCACGTCATGCAACTCTATCTCCATGGCACATTCTGCTATTTCTATGAGGACATTCAAAAACTAAGATCCAACATTTTTTCACAAAACACATCTTTAAAAAAAAACTCCAAGCAAAACAGGCCTTAAAGGCCCTTGGCCTACCAGCCGGCTACTGGCCTCACATCAACATGTGTTAATCACAGAGGTAAATGATCATCTAGCCAGTGTAGAGGTGACATGTAGCCAACATGTCGGTTCCCCCAGCCGTTATAGCTGGTCTTCTCAACCTGGAGTCACTACTTATTGTAGCTACCCAAATGTCTCATGATGCTGGGTAAGCACTGGTCCCATACTGGCCAAAATTCCATGAGAAAATTTCTTCCCCCATGGGGAAGTCCTGTAGCTCTGCGCCAAGGATTCTTCCCCCATGGGGACTTGAACCAGCACATGTCCTGTAGCTCTGTGCCAAGGCTTCTTCCCCCATGGGGACTTGAACCAGCACAAGTCCTGTAGCTCTGCGCCAAGGATTCGTCCCCCATGGGGACTTGAACCAGCACAAGTCCTGTAGCTCTGTGCCAAGGATTCTTCCCCCATGGGGACTTGAACCAGCACAAGTCCTGTAGCTCTGCGCCAAGGATTCTTCCCCCATGGGGACTTGAACCAGCACAAGTCCCATAGCTCTGCGCCAAGGCTTCTTGCTTTAACCATTCGGCTACAGCGCAGGACACTGTGAGTTCGTTAGAGTTCTCTAATTGTTTCATTAATATTGTCTTTTCTTTTCCTGAATAAGTGTGAGCAACTACTCCAGATTTTTCTATTACCTCGTTTTGTATATTTTTTTCAGAATTACATTGCAGATACACATTACTTCTCACAAGGGAACTGTCAACCATTACATGCCAACGCTTACCTTAAAATTTCTTCTAGACAAGTATTGTAAAGAACCAAGGCTGTCCAAAATATTATATGTAAGACACTAAGGGTTGTATCTATAAACACATTAGACCGTAAAAGCCATTCTCTGCTGAGAAAGTTGCATCCAAAGATGTTTTTGTGTACTCAAAAATCTGTTCATGCGATAATAATTGTCGAAATTCCTAAGCTACCTGGCGAAGTAACTTTGCAGAGAATAAATCGTGAGCAACCCGATGGTAAGAGATGCACTTTGAAACCTTGTTGCTTTATCCAAGATGTCGGACCTTGAAGACTTCGATCATGTTTTCGGTATACGCGAAGAAGAGAAATTTGATAGAGTTTATCAAAGAATTCAACTGGAAGAACAGGAGAATCAGCGTAATATCATGCAATGCAAACATTGTCGTATACGGTTTTATTTGCGGGACGCAAGCGTAAATGCGTTCCTCTAGCAGACAAAAATAACAGAAGTGGTTTTATCGCTGAGAATTCTGGGTAATTTCTTGCCAATATTACAAAAAAACTACTTTCATGCATGACCAGTCAGCAACTCGCTAATTCGAACTTTGCACGTGCTCACGGAAAACTCAGCTCACCAGAGACTAATGTATTTGCATTCAGCCCTAAAATCAGCACAAACTCTCTCATTTAAATTATAGGGAAATAACTTCATGGCGCAACAGGCCTAGAAGGCTCTTGGCCTACCAACTGGCTGCTGGCCTCAAACCACATGTATTAATTACATAAGTAGACAATCATTCAGTCAGTGTAGGGGTAACATGAGGTCAGCATGTTGGGTCTGCCAGCTGTTATACCTGGTTTTCTCAAACCTGGAGCTGCTACTTATTGTAGCTACCCAAGTGCATCATGATGCTGGGTGGACACCGGTCCCATACTGATCAAAATTCCACGAGAAAATATCTTCCCATAAGGAGACTTCAACCAGCGGAAGTCCCGTTGTTCTGCACCAAGGCATCTTGCTTTAACCACTCGACTATGGCGTGGGACATTTGGAAGTAATATTACTCCTGAATTGGTAGATTGGATAACCCTTACCACCTGCCATCTGTGCCACGTCCTGCCTAACTCCACTCTGCTCTTACTCAAGCAGGGCCGTTCATCTGTTCCGTACAGTGAGTTACCATTGCTGGATTCTGGCTTCGATTTCTGTGCCTTGCAGTTAAAAAGGCAGATAATTTTTTTAGATATGCCTTGGTACATCACAACACTTCTCTGGGATAAATTTCAAGGTAGTTTCAGCATGCAGTGGTTGACATATCGCTCGTCTGGTCAAAAAGATAAACCACAGTCTTGTAAGACAACTCATAACCAAAATACTTGAATTTCAAGACAGCAGATAGAGAATGTGCCATGCTCTTAGAGCAAAATATCTACTTTTTATTTTTACTTTTAGAAGGTCTTCCAGATAAAGAAAACAATTACCAAGAAGAATGAAAATGTTATAAGAATAATTATAAATCCAAAACAAGACATTTCTATGGTTAGTGTGATGCAATCCCTTTACGTTATTTGAACATGTGAGAGTCAGAAAGAAAAAATTCCATGGATTGAACCTTAAAAAAAATTGCAAAGTCTAAACTTTAAAATTCATCGGAGAACATATTGTTTAAACAACTCACCTCATAGGATTCATGCTTCCATGATATCGCGATTTCAAACATAATCATGTTCATCGTCAGCCATAACTCCGACTGATGAAATTCTTCGGCCGTCAACTATTCTATTGTTGCCATCTTCAGTGCTGCCATCTATGGTTGAATTTATGAACTTCGAAATCAATGTAATTTCGTTAGGGATATCAAAATTCATTGATCTATTTTTGTTTTTCTGAATGTATATTTTTTCCCAAACTGTCAATTCCAAAGGTTTCTCTACTTGTTTTAAAAGTTTAGCTTCTCTTCCAATTTTATGATGTTCTAATAAACTATGTGCAGCAATTGCAGATTTTTCAATTTCACAATTTTTAATATTTCTGAAATGTTCTTTTGTCCGAATTTCCAAATTCCTTTTTGTTTTTCCTATATAAACTTTATTGCAATCTTCACAATTTATTTGATAAATTCCAGATTTCTTACTGTCTGGAACATTGACTTTTTTATTGTCTAAACTAATAACTAGGGCTAGAATTTTTATGACATATCTGTTTTGGTAAGAGTGATATGTTTCTTAAATACATGAATGCATTTTATACAAAACCTAATTGAATTAAAGTACTTTGTTAACTTATATTTATGCATATTTGGCCATTTGTATGTGACAGAGCATATTATAGCAATTTATTGTCATATTCATCATATTTTTCACTCCTTTAAGAAGTAAAAAAAACTTTTATTGTACAATTTCTTTCTCCGTCTTCATTTGAATTGTTAAATTTCTCAGAATTTTATTTCTTGTAAAATCTGTCTTCCTGTCCTATTTTGTTTCAATTCACAGTATGGATTTTTCCCTTACATATATACCTAACCAAATATTTATGTATTGTCTCACGACAAGCAGGTATCTACTGATAATTTTAATAAAATAGAAATCATGTTACAATATAAAATTCTATACTTTATCTTACCTCTCATTTGTATTTTCTTTTTAAATAAATAGTTAATTGCAAAACTAATTTACTACTTGATTTTACAACTGAAATTACTTTACATAATTATAATATTATTAGGTCATATTTTTTATTCATAAATTAATGAGCCATTTTTTAACATCTTACCTCATATTTTATGTTTCTTTAAACACGGGAATTTTTGTTTGAATCGTTGGAATCTCTATCAATAACGTTGCCATCTGGTGTTGATTTGATGAATTTTGAGATGAGATCACGTTCATCAGGAATCTCGAAATTCATGGATCTAAATTTGATATATATTCAGAAGAACAAATTTAGATCCATGAATTTCGAAATTCCTGATGAACATGACCTCATCTCAAATTTCATCAAATCAACACCAGATGGCAACTTTATTGATAGAGATTCAAACAAAAATCCGGTAGTCATAATGTCGGTTGAAAATGAGAGAGATCCTTCTCTCGGAAACTAGTTCCCTTGTTTGAAGAAACATAAAATATGAGGTAAGAAATGACTCATTAATTTACGAACTAAGAACCTCATAATGTTATTTGCCATATTTAACTATAAACATATTTTTTATGTTACAGTGCATATTTTCGTAAATTTTAGGTTGTAACTGCATATATTTGTTTTGCATATTTCGATGGTTTTTAGGTCATAAAAATCCTAGCCCTACTAATAACTTTATCAAATAACTGTGTATTGCTCTCTGTGAGTAATCATATAACATTTTTGTTGAGAAAAATGTTCTCCCAAGTTGGGATTTGAATCCAAGGTCTCTAGTTCTCCATACTAACACATTAGACCATTATGCTACTTGGGTATCACACTTTAAACGGAAATTTTCCTCTCTCTTATACAATCCCGCATGCCCGAGGTAATGAACTTTGTTGTACAAATTTGTCGTTCAGGGTGAGTGATAAATTTAAATAAAAACATTGTGCATTTCTTTTCATGTTGGTTAATTAAAAATATCCTACTCTTAGACCTTTGTTTTCTTTCCAAATCTTGGTTGTCTTTGAAAGCAGAGTATTATCCTTTATTGGCTTGCTAGGCCTGATATAATTCATAGAACAGTGATTGTACCAATAATTTATATATATTTTCTAATCTTAAATATTTTTAATTTTTCTTCCTGTTATTTTCATATCATACTTCTCATTCAATTTGAAGGTATTTTCCTGACAAAAAACCACACACATATATTCCTCAGGTCTCTATTAGATGGGGTCATGGCATAACATAGTTGGTTAAAGCAACAGGCTACAAACCAGAAGGTCGGGGTTTTGAGTCCTGATAGAGCCAGGATTTTTAAACTGACCTAAAATTTCTGGCGGCAGCATGTCCCTAGGTCTACTCATCTAATGGAAATGAGTACTGGAAACTTATTCTGGGGTAAAGGCGGCCATCACACTGGGCTGAAAATCTGGCTGACATTTCATGCAGATTGTCTAGAAATGTGGGAGCCTTAATCTCCTATTATTCCAAGGTCCTCTAAGGTCGCTAATGGCATTACTTTATCTTTACCTTATATACAGACTGACACAATTATTTGTCATCATCATCATCATCATCACTCCAGGGATTAGGCAATTGCCCGTTCCGACTTCATAATGCATCAGCCCAACGTCTTCTAGGTCTTCCAACATCATGCCTTCCTCTTGCTTGATAATTTCTTGCTAACAATGGATATCTCTCCTTACTCATTCCATCCATGTGATCAATCCATTTCTGTCTGTAATTCGTGACTTTATCCAATAAAGGCTGTACTTTCAATTCTTCTCTTATATCCTCATTTCTTATTCTATCAAGTCTTGTACATCCTTTTACGTGTCTTAGGAACCGCATCTCTCCGTCTGTATTCTATCCTTCTGTCTTTTCACTGGAGCCCAAGTTTCACATCCCTACAATATTGTGGGAACCGCCATAACATTATACATTTTTATCTGTACATATTTTAATAAAAGAATGTGGGCTCAAAAGAGTGCAACAAATTCAGCAATATTAGTATTTCTAATATGGATGGTAAATATTTTTATTCTACAATATTCTAAATAATTAAAGATTATAATTTATATTCTTATCGACTGCCAATTAAAGTATGAATGGATTGTACATTTATAAAATGAAATCTGCCACAAAGTTTCAAGTTCCTGTCAAACAAACATTACAGCTTGATGAGTTACTTTCTTTTCAATATCAGTCTCCCTTCATTTAGCCTCTCTTGGCTAATTCTTGTTTTCTTCGACTCCGATGGTATTAGAGCATTCGAGGCCTAGGAGATTTTTTCCAACTCTCTCTTCTCTATATCTATCTTTTCTTTAAAAACTATTCGTAGCAACATCGTGGGCACTCACTTTGATGGGATGACAGGATTTAAGTTGCTACTAAAATATTAAGAAATGTCCACATAATCTGCAAATACACCAATGCAGCCCTATTGCAACAAACACATGGTATGGAGTCTTCTAAAGTGAAATCATCCGGAAAACAACTGTCCAAGTAATATAACTATGCAATGGAATCATGTCATCTGCTACGGCTGGAAACATGTAATGAAGAATGAACAATGCATTTTTTAATATCTTCTGTGAATTACCGTAGATTATTTGTAATAGAATCGCCACATATAGTCACTAAAACTTTTCAGTTTAAAACATGTAATTTTTTTAAAATTAAAATTACAGTGGGAAATAACACTGAGGTAATTATGAACCTACAATTGAGTTGGATGAAATGTTTTTACATCTCACCTCATGAAGTTCCATGTTTCCACGATACCGGTTTCAAAGACCTTTGCTTTCATCTTCAGTCAAACTCCAATTGTTGAAATTTTGCCTTTACCACCAATGTGGTAACCAATGGTAGTAATGGTAAAATTTCAACAGTTCGAGTTTGACTGAAGATGAAAGCAAAGGCATTTGAAACTGGTATTGGAACTTAAATAAAAACATTTTATCCAACTCAATTTTATAGATGTAATATTTCCATCAAACTCTCACCCATTCAATTTTAATTTCTGTAAATGAATTCAGGTGTCACAAAATGTGAAGGGTTTAAAAACAAAACCAATAAGTACAAGACATAACTTCATGCAACAAGATGCATGCACTACACATTTGTTCTAAATTACATCTATATCAGGCAATGTAGACTATAAATCATATTTGAAGAGAAAAATTATACTCTCAGACTGGGACTCGAACCCAAGACCTTTGGCTTTACAGGCCCAGACAGAGCTATCTGGGCAAATTCCAATCTAAATGCAAGTTTTTCTCTTATATACGTTGTCAATTCCCGCGCACCAAATGCTATTGTTGCTGATGGCTTCTGGAATTGTTGACCCAAGTCATTTTTTTTTCCCTAACTTCCTAATAAAGAGCTTCCAAGTTTCCAGTTTTCTTGAACTGTCATAGGAAATATCACTGTGAGATTTAATTAAAAATTTAAAATAAAATTCTTTACATGTCATCTCAGTAGCCACTCACACATGGTCGGAAAACATATAATTGAAAGAAAGGCTAGTTTGATAAAACAAATAGAAAAACCCCAAGGAGCTCACTGTTTGGGAAAAAATCCACATTAAAAAAAAAACTAAGAGAGAAAAATTATTAAATTAATGGTTCATTTTTTACATCTTACCTCATATTTCACGTTTCTTTAAACACAGGAACTAGTTTTCAAGAGAAACATCTCTCTCATTTTCAACCAACATTATGACAATGAGAGATGGTTCTCTTAAAAACTAGTTCCTGTGATGTTTTTATTATTGATTTAACATTTCTCACTGAAAGATAAATTATAAGAATTAAATTAATCGTGATTATTTCATACCTCATACTTTTATATTTCTTTAAATACAGCACTGCAGTATCGGCAAATTTCTTATCACCATCATCAGCTGTTTTCACACTGATGATGGTGATAAGAAATTGCCGATACTGCAGTGCTGTATTTAAAGAAATATATAAGTATGAGGTATGAAATAATCACGATTAATTTAATTCTTATGAATTTGAACCTCATAATGTTAAAAATTCCCAAATTTAATATATAAAAAGATAAATTATATTTGAAGAGAAAAATTTTCGCCTAGACCTGTTTAAAGTAACATGAAATATGAGGTAAGATGTAAAAAATGAACCATTAATTTACGAATTAAGAACCTCAATGTTTTTTTTTTTCAAATGCCCCAGGTTGTCTTTCGATATTCCTGGTGTTCTCTCCTGGCATGGCATACTTGTAACCCACTTCTGAGGTTGAGGCGCCTGGAAGGCAGGGTTATGTTGCCGATGATATGACGGGTGAAGATGATAGTGGTGCACCAGGAGAGTCCCTAATCCTAAGCTTAAACTAAGATGAATATGAATGATGATTATTGCAATGGCCATATGATTTCGGGGACCGTTTGGGCCTTAAAGTTTTCCTGACATTTGTCTTACAGGTGAAGAAAAAACCCCAATAAAAACCTCACCCAGAAAAACTGTCCCGGCCGGGGATCGAACCCGGGCCCACTGCGTGACAAGGCAGCACGCTACCTCGAGACCACAGCAGTGGATAAACTTCATATGTTATTTCCCATATTTAACTATGAAAGAAAAATTAACGAATTCTGAAATTCCCAGGGAAGTTGACTTTATTAGGAGATTCATTGGTCCACCAACAGGTGGAGTAAAAAGTGGTGCTCCTGGATGACACAACATCGGTTATGAAACTACTGAAGATGTAACTGTTTAGGTTATCACTCAATCTGCTGGCCTCACATCCACATGTGTTAGTCACAGAGGTAGACGATCATAAGCCAGTGTAGGGGTGACATGTGATCAGCATGTCGGGTTCCCCAGCCGTTATAGCTGGTCTTCTCAACCTGGAGTCGCTACTTATTGTAGCTACCCAAATGCCTCACGATGCTGGACGGACACCGGTCCCATACTGGCCGAAATTCCATGAGAAAATTTCTTTCCCCATGGGGACTCGAACCAGCGCAAGTCCCATAGCTCTGAGCCAAGGCTTGCCTTAACCACTCGGTTATGAAATTGTCTAAAAATAAAACAGGATATGTAAAGAATTTTATTTTAAATTTTTAAATTCCAATTTTCTTTTTATTTTCATTTAATGCCTAGCAAAGTAATCAGAACTATTAAGTTCATGCAAAGAAAATGTTGGAAAAAAGAAAAGAATTCTACATGAATGGAAACTAATGCAGTTTGTTAAATTGAAAAGGAATATTTTCTACAATAGCATAATAGTTACTGCAAAACAAATGAAAGAGACTTACTTGACAAGCAAGGCGCAGTAGGAAGTTGAGAACTGCATCAGCATGGACTCGCTCGATGGGCTTGGTACTACCTGGCTCCACTTTTGGTATCACAGTTGGAACAATGTTGATAGGAGTGCCTGAAGAATGCCTTTTTCTTGATTCTAAATTTGGGTCTTCAAGTGATGGCCGTTTCACGCTCACACCTGATGGACCTCCACCCACCTGTTAACACAACAAAACAGTTTCTTCTCTTCGTGTACTTGTGACAATTTTATAAACTTCTCTCAATCATTACAAGCAACCCAAACATTCACGCTATGGGAGAACGGGATTATATAATAAACTAACGAACTCATTGGCACTATCAAACTCGTAGGTTCATGGCCGGGCGGATATAAGGTCTCAATACATCCCTATCCTGAGCTGTTTTCCAATCATTCCCTGTAATAATAGTTAATGTTATTCACCCACCTCATTCTTGGTCTACCAACTGGGGGTTTTCCCGAAAAAGTATTTTAAAATACATACATAGTTACTTTTTTTAGGAATTTACACTATGAGGTAAAATTTCAACATAAGGTTGGCACCGAAAAATTACTATAGCATCAGTAGATTAATTACATCTAACAAAAATGAAAAAAAAAATAGAAGAAGAAAACAAATCAGGGATTTATCATAAGTAATGCCACGAGTGATTTCCAAATTATCGATAAATTCACGACTCACGAAGTGAGGAGTGAATTTATCTAGAGAATTTGGAAATCAAGAGTGGCATTTGTTAGGACTATTTAACGAATAAAATTAAGCTGTTTACTCACAAATCATTATTTAACTATAGTTATTTTAAAATATTTATATATTTAATGTAAACGGCGATGTTTGAAAACAAATGAGAAACGATAGGTACGCTTCTACTGCTTCTTTTGTTTATCACTGCAACCAGATCATACTATTTATTGCTAAAGGAACGCAATATTGTAAGGAGGAGCTTTCTTTAATATGGTAATTATAACACTGATAAATATTTCGTGAAACACGACTCTGATTGGTTGTAAAACAGAAATCATTGAAATGTGATTGGTCATTGACTCCCATTTGGGGCATGAGTTAAATAGTCAGATTAAATGTAAAGAATGTGAGAAAGTCTACATAGGAAAAACTAAGAGAAATTTGAAAACCAGAGTGAAAGAATATTTCAGGAACGTCAAGAAAGGTGAAATAGAAAAATTTGCAGTGGCTGCCCATGCATGATCTGAAAAACATGTTATCAAAAAGAAGGCTAAATTATTAAAACAAATAGAAAAACCAAAAGAACTCATTATTTGGAAAAAATTTACCAATATATTACTAATATCTTCAACATCTATAAAGATAATGAAATCTCTGTTAAATAAGATGGCAAACTGTCTTCTTGGAAAAAGATCAACACTGGAGTAAGACAGGGATGTGGACTTTCACCAGTGCTTTTCATTATATATATATATATGCATGAATAGAATAATAAACGAATGGAGGAAAATACAATCGGGATATATACCCATCAATAGGAACCTCAAACTCGATGCTATTCTTTTTGTACACAATTTAGCGCTTCTGGCACTTTCCAAAAATGATTTGCAACGATCAATTTATAATTTACAAAATACAGCTGCCAAATTTAATATGGAAATATCAATTAACAAAACTAAACTTATGGCATTTCATGGGAAGGACCCCATACAATGTAAAATCTGTCTCCAGAATAAAATTTTAGAGTGATCTAATCAATTTAAATATTTTGGATATTATCTCTCTATCTGGGACGAAAAGGATATCCCTGAAAAAGTTACTAGTTATAATAAAAGTTTAGGAATTATTAATCAAGTTATGAAACCATCCCTTGTACAAAAAAAAACACCAGATTACGTTTATATAACACTTTGGCTAGACCAGTGTTGATCTATGGTAGTGAAGCATGGACACTAAAAAAACAACATGAAAGCAGAATAACGGCTTGTGAAATGAGATTCATGCGCAGAACAGCGGGTTACACCAGATGGGATCGGAAAAGGAACACCGATATCTTAAAAGAATTGAAGACTACGCCAATTTTGGAATATATTAAACAGTACCAACTAAATTGGAAACACCATCTTGAAAGAATGCGTTCATATCGGATCCCCAAAGCTGTTTATAATTATATACCAAGAGGACGAAGATGTCTGGGCTGTCCTATGAAACGCTGGAGGCAAAATTTTCTATAGGATCATAACAGGCCTTGGCCTAATACTTGGAAGGAAGAAGAAGAAATTTCAACATAAGGTTGGCACTAAAAAATGACTATCGTCAGTAGATTAATTAGATCTAACAAAAATGAGAAAATAGAAGAAGAAAACAAATCAGGGATTTATCAGATTAAATGTGAAGAATGTGAGAAAGTCTACATAGGAAAAACTAAGAGAAATTTGAAAGCCAGAATAAAGAACATTTCAGGAACGTCAAGAAAGGTGAAATAGAAAAATCTGCAGTGGCTGCCCATGCATGGTCCAAAAAACATCTTATTGAAAAGAAGACTAAATTATTAAAACAAATAGAAAAACCAAAAGATTTCACTATTTTGGAAAAAATTTACATAAAAAAAAAACAAAAAAGAGAAATTAATGACGTTTGAAATTCCCGTGGAAAATTACCTGATTTCGAGGTTTTTCAGTCTGCCAACAGAGCAAAAGACAGCTCTTTAAGACGACACAACAACGGTCACAAAATTACTGAAGATGGAACTGAAATGTAAAGTTCCGAAACTAGTTCAAAAAAAATATGAGGTGAGCGATAACATTTTTTTATCTAAACATACATAGTTTTTAATAGTAAGTGGAGAACATATTTTAATCGACTCACCTCATACATTTTCGAACTTCTTTGATACCGACGGTTTCAGACAATATCATGTCCTTCTTCAGTCATGTGCACAAGAGGTGATGTCACTAAAGAAATCAACAATCACGGAATTTCATCAGTGGAAGCCATGACTGAAGAAGGACATGATATTGTCTGAAACCGTCGGTATCAAAGAAGTTTGAAAATGTATGAGGTGAGTCGATTAACATATGTTCTCCACTCACTATTAATGATATAACCTCACAATGTTTACTTCCCAATATTAATTTAAATATACATAGTTTTTGTTTTATAGATTGCTAAACTTGTTTACTTCTTTTGTAGAAGGCCTGTATTCTCACCTCTTGTGTTTCAGACTCATCCTTAATGCGCTGAAGTTCCCACTTGATGATCACTTCTGCCAACTCGACAGCGAGCTTGCGGTGCTCGAGGCTGGCAGTAGGGCTGAACCCCAGGCGCTGGATGGAGTTCACCATGTGCTGGACGAGGTGGTGGCGTACTGGGTAGTACACCTTGTAATGACGAACTACCAGTTGCAGGATGTGGAACAGTTGTTGCATCGAGTGACCTTCCTCCATGATTATCTTCTTGGTCCAGTGTGTCAGCATTGTGTTACCATCTTCCATGCGCACTGGCATTGAAGGAGTCAGTATCTCCAGAGCCTGACGCACGACACTGCGTGCCTCGATGGCATGTGCCTTCAGCAGGCTGTGGAAAACTGTAACAATACATACAATGTAATTTAACTGAATGTCAGCTGTGGTAGTCTAGTGGTTGTGTTTCTTGCCTCTAGTCCCAAGGGCTGCAGGTTCAAACCCAGCCAGGGCCAATGGATTTTTAGGATGGAAAAATCCAAGGGACAAGTCCTCTGTGACGACTAAGTTTTGGTCCCAAGTCTGAAGATTTTCAGGCTCGTAAAAGAACTGCAATCCTGAATAAAAAGACCACTGTGTAAAATTTATTTGACCTTCATCCATCCAAAATAATACCTTAGTTGCCTACTAGATGTCTCAATGAGGTGATGTGCTAACCACATGTCACTCATTGACATCTGTAGGTAAATAAGCATAATGGTTTTTTTTATTATGGATTTTCACTACATTACAGTCCTTCAGTCCAAATGTATTTTGCTCCGCCCATAGAATTAAATTATTAAATTAAAAAATATACAAGAGAAAAAATTTGCATTTAGCATTAGCGTATAAAGCTAAAGGTCCTGGGTTCAAACTCTGGTCTAGGCACATATTTTTCTCTTCAAATATAACTAAATTAGCAATAGTCTGAGCTTATAATTTTTCTCTTCAAATATGATTTATCCATCATTGAGATGTATGAAATTAATAATAAAAACATTGAAAAAAGCCATACTGACTTTACAATGTATTTCAAAATTCTCAAATAAATGTCTTCTTAATAAACAAACCGCCATTTGCAAGATGGAAGCAAAGGTTTCATAACAGTTAGTGCACGGGAATTAACAGCGTAAGAGAAAAAATTGCATTTAGATTGTAGAACTTGCTCAGGTAGCTCACTTGGTTAGAGCATTTGCCTAGAGCGTGAAAGGTCCTGGGTTCAAGCCCCAGTCTGAGCGTATAATTTTTCTCTTCAAATCAACACCAGATGGCAACGTTATAGATGGAGATTTGGAGATTCCAACGAAAATCTGGTAGTCATAATGTCGGTTCTATGATTTGAGGGAAGTAGATTATACAGGGAATGATTGGAAAGCATTAGCTCAGGATAGGGATATATGGAGAGCTTATGTCCGCGCGGCCATGAACCTACGAGTTCGATAGTGCCAGTGAGTAAGTAAGTATAATGTCGGTTAAAAATAGAACGGATGTTTCCTCTTGAAAACTGCAGTTCCCATGTTTTTAAGAAAACATAAATTATGAGGTAAGATATAAAAAAATGATGATCTTGAAGAAGATTTTCGGGCTGTAGCCGTGGTCGTGAGGCTTGTAGTTCCCCGACGTTTCGCCAGAGACTGCGTCTGGCATCCTCAAGGGTTGTCTTGAGATTGGCAATTCTGTCCACTGTCTGTCCTATTTATACGTTCACCGCAATGTGTTCATAAGTTATATCTGCCTTCTGATTGGTCAGTGTTAGGGACTTCCATTGCTCCAAGAAGGCAGATATAACATACAGTCGACTAGACCATCTAACAGCAATCTCATTGGAGCAATGGAAGTCCCTAACGCTGACCAATCAGAAGTAGATATAACTTACGAACACATCACGGATAACTGTATAAATAGGGCAGGTAGTTGACAAAATTGCCAGTCTCAAGACAACCCTTGAGGATGCCAGACGCAGTCTCTGGCGAAACGTCGGGGAACTACAAGCCTCATGACCATGGCCTACAGCCCGAAAATCTTCTTCAATATCATCATAGCAACTCCGGCCATGAAAGTCTACGTGAATACAAGAGTTAAAATACTTGTACAGTTCGATTCCTTGTGGGGAAATAAATTTTCTCATGGAATTTTGGCCAATATGGGACCAGTGCCCAGCCAGCATTATTAAGTATTTTGGTAGATATAACAAATAATGGCTCCAGGTTAAGAAAAACAGCTATAATTACATGGGGACCTAATATGCTGACCACATGTCACCCCTATACTGGCTGGATGATGGAACACCTCTATAAATGGCACAAGATGATGTTATGTCAGCATCTACCTCATGGGACAAGAGATCATCTTCCATATTCTCAAATTAAATTTATCTCACAGTGAAATTAAATGTTTCTTACCTCTCCTCATATAAATCTTCTAAGTTGATCGCAATTTCGAGACCATAACTGTCTCATCGTCAGCACTTTCTTGGCGTCGGATGTTATGTCGATTGGAAGAAACTATTCTTCTTCCCTCTGTTGGTGGACCGATGAACCTCTGGATCAGGTCAAAATTTGAGGGAATTTTGAAGTTCATAAGTTTTCCTTTGTTTTTCTGAATGTGGATCTTTTCACAAACCGTGAGTTCTTTTTGTTTGTCTATTTGTTTAATTAGACTGGCCTTTTATTCAATTAAATGTTTTTCGGACCAAGCATCAGCAGCTACTGCTGACTTTTCCACTTCTCCATTTTTGATGTTTCTAAGATGATCTGATAAATGCAGGGATTGTAACAAAATTTATATTGGAAAAACAAAAAGAAATTTGAAAACAAGGGTGAAAGAACATCTTAGAAACATCAAAAATGGAGAAGTGGAAAAGTCAGCAGTAGCTGCTCATGCTTGGTCTGAAAAACATTTAATTGAATCAAAAACCAGTCTAATTAAACAAATAGACAAACAAAAAGAACTCACGGTTTGGGAAAAGATCCACATTCAGAAAAACAAAGGAAAACTTATGAACTTCAAAATTCCCACAAATTTTTACCTGATCCAGAGGTACATCGGTCCACCAACAGAGGGAAGAAGAAAAGTTTCTTCCGATCGACATAACATCCGTCGCCAAGAAAGTGCTGACGATGAGACAGTTGTGGTCTCGAAATCGCGATCTACTTAGAAAATTTATATGAGGAGAGGTAAGAAACATTTAATTTCACCATAAATTAAACCTCAAAGTGATTAATTCCTATAAAAGTTAAATAAATTTACCTCGTTTTAACAGCTCCAATGCATTTTTGATTAATCAATAGATTTACTCAACATAAGGTGATTACAAGAACTGAATATAATGTTACCTTGAAGAACAATTCTCTTGTGAATGGCGAACTTGGCAATGATGTGCGAGAGCAGCAGGTGACCATGGTAACGAGTTGCTGGGTCCTCGCAGTTCTTTCCGAGCAGACAAGGCCATGCAAACATCATCAGGCGTCGTAACTTGTTGCCTGCACAACACAACAACAAACATGTATGCTTACTGCGTGCTATCATTTTCTTGAGAAGAATTAAATGAATTGTGATTGCTTCTTACCTCATACTTCTATGTTTAAAAAATAAATAAAATAAAATAAATAAATAAAAAAACATAGAAGTATGAGGTAAGAAGAAATCACGATTCATTTAATTCTTATTAATTGAACCTCATAATGTTAAAAATTCCTAAATTTAATATATAAATATCATTTTCTTGTTCAAAGTTAAAATTGGGAAACATATTATGAGGTTCTTAATTAATAAATTAATGAGTCATTTTAACATCTTACCTCATATTTCATGTTTTATCAAACACGGTAACTATAGTTTTCAAATGATCTTGTCATTCATTTTCAACTAAGATGTTAAAATGACTCATTAATTTATCATTTTCTTGGTTTAACATTTACAGAAACTGCCTTGTGACACAACTGCAAATAGATAAATAGGAGAAACTAGCATAACATACACATATGAAAGCATATTTATATCCGAGCCGTCATATCTCCGGCTTTGAAGTTTAGCTTATACGAGGGGTAAAGGGAGAATTTGCCCTCTACTGCTAATAAGGATATGGTTGTAGTGTGAGTAGATGTCTGCCACAACTAATCACAGTTCTTGACGCAGATATAGTGCGCTAGTAAGGTTTGAAATTGCAGAGATGTCAGCTGTATGTCTGCTAACTGCATACATAAAGCGGCCACTCCCACTGAATATCCATATCGGTAACACTGTCGTGATAACGTCAAGGCCGGAGAAGCAGTGACTGCAGTATAGAGCATTCTATGCCACCAACATAAATTCAAATTAAAAATAAAAAAACATACAATTGATCATATTTGAAGAGAAAAAATGTACACTCAGACTGCGGTTTCAATCTAGGACTTTTGGCTTTCTATACCAATGCTCTACCAACTGAGCTACCTGAGCACATCAATCTAAACGTAAATTTTTCTCTTATACATTATTAATTCCCGAGCATTAAATGCTATAAACCATAGTTTGATGATCATGCAAATGGTGGTTTCTTATTTAAGAAGACATTTATTGGGAATTTAAACTCTACTTTATAAAGCCAGTAGGGCAATTGCTGCACATAGTTTATTAGAACATCATAAAATTGGAAGAGAAGCTAAACTTTTAAAACAAGAAGAGAAACCTTAGGAATTGACAGTTTGGGAAAAAATATACATTCAGAAAAACAAAAAATAGATAAATGAATTTTGATATCCCTAACGAAATTAGATTGATTTCGAAGTTCATAAATTCAACCATAGATGGCAGCACTGAAGATGGCGACAATAGAATAGTTGACGGCCGAAGAATTTCATCAGTCGGAGTTATGGCTGACGATGAACATGATTATGTTTGAAATCGCGATATCATGGAAGCATGAATCCTATGAGGTGAGTTGTTTAAACAATATGTTCTCCGATGAATTTTAATGATTATACCTCATAATGTTTACTTCCCAACATTAATTAAATATATTTATGGGGTAGTTTGGAAGTTATTACAAAATATATGAGCTCGTGCACTTGACGTGAATGTCACATCATTCGAAGACTGGGCCTCACTAGAGCGCGCATGAACGTCACGTCATACGAGTTAAATGAGTTAATAATAAAAACATTGAAAGATGCCCTGCTGGCTTTATAAGTAGTGTTTAAATTTTAAAATCATTAGGAAGTTACATTATGAGGTTTAATTTAATATTTGAGTTTGTATTTTTTAACATTCTTACCTCTCCTACTTCAGCTGAAGATGGAGCAATAGCTTCGAAATGATCGTCCAACAAAATAAACATATGAGGTAAGAATGTTAAAAAATACAAACTCAAATATTAGAAAAAGTGTTTAAATTCCCAATAAATGTTTTCTTAAAAAAAAGCTGCCATTTGCATGACAGAGCAAAGGCGCGTAGCATACGGCAATCAGGAATTAACAATGTATAAGAGGAAAATTTGCATTTAGATTGGAGTGCCCAGATAGCTCAGTGGTAGAGCATTGAGCCTAGAAAGCCAATGGTCCTGGGTTCAAACCCCGGTCAGAACATATAATTTTTCTCTTCAAATATAAGTAGGGTCTGTATTCATCTTATAGTAGTTCATTTCTTTTAGGAAATGTTTCAAAACAAATCTTCTGTTTTATCGTCAACTTATCCAGACTGTTGATTTATATGTTGTCGATATATGCAAGTTCTTTGGACCACATAAAGATGGAGTAGGAGTTGACATCCAGGGCCGACAATGTAAAAATCAAGTCTGGACAAGCTGACAATAAAACAGAAGATTTGTTTTGAAACATGTCCTAAAAGAAATAACTACTATACGATGAATACAGACCCTATTTGTTTATTTTTTATTATTTCACTCACCTCATACTTCATAATTCATAGCAGACCCAGTTCACGTCACGTTCACACGTGACACAGCATTGAGAATGTCACAAAAGATGTGAAGAAACCCTGGGTCTGCTATGAATTATGAAGTAGGAGGTGAGTGAAATAATAAAAAATAAACAATATTAAAAAACCTCATAGTGTTATTTCCTATCTACATAACTTAACAGACCCTATTTATTTATTTATTTATTAAGAAAAAACCTCATAATGTTACTTCCTATAGTATTAAAAAAAAAACTGTTAGATGGCGGAGCTACCAGAACATTGAAGATATCCCCTAAGTTGGGCAATTTGTTTTAACCATAATTCACAGCTTTTCATTTGCATGATTCATAATCTTAATACTATTCTCTTTTTTTTTTTTTACTTTATTTCAATCTCCACTTCCATTTTTTTTTAATACTTTGCTCTGACAAAAAACTAAGATACTCCTCAGGTTGCTATCACACTCTACAACAATTTTTTTTTTTTGCTGGTTTCTAAATATTATAAGTTTAAAATTCATCGGAGAACATATTGTTTAAACAACTCACCTCATAGGATTCATGCTTCCATGATATCGCGATTTCAAACATAATCATGTTCATCGTCAGCCATAACTCTGACTGATGAAATTCTTCGGCCGTCAACTATTCTATTGTCGCCATCTTCAGTGCTGCCATCTATGGTTGAATTTATGAACTTCGAAATCAAACTTTCGAAGTTCATAAATTCAACCATAGATGGCAGCACTGAAGATGGCGACAATAGAATAGTTGACGGCCGAAGAATTTCATCAGTCGGAGTTATGGCTGACGATGAACATGATTATGTTTGAAATCACGATATCATGGAAGCATGAATCCTATGAGGTGAGTTGTTTAAACAATATGTTCTCCGATGAATTTTAATGATTATACCTCATAATGTTTACTTCCCAACATTAATTAAATATTATAAGTTTAATTAAAATTACAGTGGGAGGAAACACTATGAGGTATTTACATTAATGAATGAGTTGGAGAAAATGCTTTAACATCTCACTTCATAAAGTTGCGTGTCTTCACGATACCGGTTTCAAAATATAGTATTACTTCCTTTTTAAAACTCTAACGGTCTAAATTTCGCCGTTAACATCATCATCTGAACTGCCATCTGGTGTTGATTTTCTGAACTTGCGAGATCAAATTATTCTCGTCAGGGATATCAAAATCCATTGCTTTATATTTATTCTTCTGAATGTAAATCTTTTCCCAAACTATTAATTCCAAAAGTTTCTCCAAATGTTTTAAAAATTTAGTTTCTCTTCCGATTTTGTGATTCTCTAGCAAACTATGAGCTGCAATTGCCGATTTTTCAATTTCACCATTTTTAATATTTCTAAAGTGCTCTTTTGTGCGAGTTTCTAAATTCCTTTTAGTTTTTCCTCTAAATACTTCACTGCAGTCATTGCAACTGATTTCGTAAATCGAGATTTGTTTACTATCTGTGACATTAACTTTCTAATTAATATTTGAGTTTGTATTCTTTAACATTCTTACCTCATATGTTTATTCTGTTGGACGATCGTTTCAAAGCTATTGCTCCATCTTCAGCTTGTTCACAAACTGTTTTTTTTTCTTTTCTTCAAGTTGTCGACCCTGGATCTGTGTTCCAAAGAACTTGGTAACGAGGTTCCTTTCTCGAAGAATTTCAAAGTTCATAATTTTCTCGTTGTTCTTCTGTATATAGATATTTTCCCATATTGTGAGTTCATTGGTATTTTCCAACTGCTTTAATAATTTTATATTTATATCTATTTTGTGTTTCTCTGTCCAAACATGAGCTGCTACTGCAGATTTTTCCACTTCTCCCTTTTTTACATTTCTTATGTGTTCTTTAGTTCTAATGTTTAAATTTCTCTTTGTTTTCCCTAAGTATACCTTATCACAATCTGCACATTTTATTTGATATATTCCTGATTTTTTATTATCTTCAATTTTTTCATTTTTGTTGGTTTTCATAAGTTTTTTTAAACTATAATCATTCTTTGGTGCTAATTTGATGTTGAATTTCCCAAAATTTGTTTGGAATTTATTATGTGCCCATGGGTGATATGTAAATTTTTTGTATCTCCTTTCCTTTGGCTTTTCTATCTGAAGAGTTATTATTAGTTACTAGTAGATTATCGTGAAGACACGCAACTTTATGAGGTGAGATGTTAAAGCACTTTCTCCAACTCGTTCATTAATTATGATAAGTTACTTATTTTTAGGAATTCACACTAAGACGGATAATCATTTAGGTAAACATTTATCAAATTAAATTAATATTGAGAAGCTAAAGCTATTACTATGATATAAATAAGTAAATTAATGAACACAATTAAATTATTGTAAATCAATGGTAAAGAGAAAAATGTTTGCCTGAACCGGGAATCGAACCCCGAACCTTTAGCTTTCTGTGCTAATGCTCTGCCACTGAGCTAATCCAGGCTTCATTCCTATCACCTCATATTTTTTTCTTCTATTTTAAACTAGTTTTGGAACTTTACACTTCAGTAATTTTGAGAGGCAGCTCTTCAAGATGCAGAACAATGGTTACGAAATTACTGAAACTAGTTTAAAACAGAAGAAAAATGTGAGATGAGCGATAAAAGTTTACCTAAATAAATTATGACAAGTAGTCTTTTGCGCTGTAGTCTCAAATTTATGAATAAAAAAATATAACATTTTGTACCCTGACGTTTGTTAGCTACATCATGGATGTGGGGTGACGCCTGCTCCACCAGAAGACAAGAGAATTGAAGTAACAGGATCCTCACTGAATCTGCGTTCCCAAACGGCTTCTCTGGGTCTATCACCTGCAATCATATCATCATTTATTCAAGTATACAATCTTTTTTTTAAATTTACAACACAGTTATAACTTACAGGTCCAGATACAATACCCAAGAGAATTAAAAATATTAATTACAAAATGTTCAATCTCAGGATCAAATACCAAATCCCTTTTTTTTAACATGTTCCAGAATTGGATATAGTTTTATTTTAGAAACAAAAATTATGTTCGAACCGGGAGTCGAACCCCGGACCCCTGATTCTGTACGTCAGTGCAGTAACCGTTATGCCAATCGAACTTGCGATAGGAACGTCAAATTTCTTTCTACTTATACAATTAATTTTCCTTTCATCCGAAGGCCAATAGCCATCGCTATCAACAATGCCATCTGACGACTTCTTTTCGAAGTATTTTTTATTGAGAACTTAAATATTAATTTTTAAGTGGTTAAAGCTACTATTTTTGATGTTATATTTTAAATTAACATGTTCCAGATTTAGATATAGTTTTATTTTAGAAAGAAAAATTATTCAAAGTTAAAATTGGGAAACATTATGAGGTTCTTAATTAATGAATTAATGAGTCATTTTAACATCTTACCTCATATTTCATGTTTTTTCAAACACGGTAACTATAGTTTTCAAATGATCTTGTCATTCATTTTAATGGCGGTTGAAAATGAATGACAAGATCATTTGAAAACTATAGTTACCATGTTTGAAAAAACATGAAATATGAGGTAAGATGTTAAAATGACTCATTAATTTATTAAGAAAAATTATGTTCAAACCGGGAGTCGAACCCCAGACCTCTGAATCCCAGTTCGAACATAATTTTTCTTTCTAAAATAATACTAAATCCCTCCTCAGCACAAATTTTAAGAAAAACTAAAATATACATAGAATTGACGATTTTTATTATTAATTTAACACTTCTCATAGAAGGATAAATTATATTTGAAGAGAAAAATTTTCGCCTAGACCGGGACTCGAACCCGGGACCCTTGGCTTTCCGGGCCAAGTGCTCTACCAACTGAGCTACCGAGGCGAGTTACGATCTAGACGCAAATTTTTCTCTTATGAACGTTGTAATTCCCTAGCGCCAAATGCTTGAAACCATAGCTTCTATCTTTGCAAATGGCGGCTTCTTAGTTAAGAAGACATTTATTGGGAATTTAACACTACTTTATAGCCAGTAGGGCTTCTATTGACGATTTTTATTATTAATTTAACACTTCTCATAGAAGGATAAATTATATTTGAAGAGAAAAATTTTCGCCTAGACCGGGACTCGAACCCGGGACCCTTGGCTTTCCGGGCCAAGTGCTCTACCAACTGAGCTACCGAGGCGAGTTACGATCTAGACGCAAATTTTTCTCTTATGTACGTTGTAATTCCCTAGCGCCAAATGCTTGAAACCATAGCTTCTATCTTTGCAAATGGCGGCTTCTTAGTTAAGACATTTATTGGGAATTTAACACTACTTTATAGCCAGTAGGGCTTCTATTGACGATTTTTATTATTAATTTAACACTTCTCATAGAAGGATAAATTATATTTGAAGAGAAAAATTTTCGCCTAGACCGGGACTCGAACCCGGGACCCTTGGCTTTCCGGGCCAAGTGCTCTACCAACTGAGCTACCGAGGCGAGTTACGATCTAGACGCAAATTTTTCTCTTATGTACGTTGTAATTCCCTAGCGCCAAATGCTTGAAACCATAGCTTCTATCTTTGCAAATGGCGGCTTCTTAGTTAAGAAGACATTTATTGGGAATTTAACACTACTTTATAGCCAGTAGGGCTTCTATTGACGATTTTTATTATTAATTTAACACTTCTCATAGAAGGATAAATTATATTTGAAGAGAAAAATTTTCGCCTAGACCGGGACTCGAACCCGGGACCCTTGGCTTTCCGGGCCCTACTGGCTATAAAGTAGTGTTAAATTCCCAATAAATGTCTTCTTAACTAAGAAGCCGCCATTTGCAAAGATAGAAGCTATGGTTTCAAGCATTTGGCGCTAGGGAATTACAACGTAAATATAATTTATCCTTCTATGAGAAGTGTTAAATTAATAATAAAAATCGTCAATAGAAGCCCTACTGGCTATAAAGTAGTGTTAAATTCCCAATTAATGTCTTCTTAACTAAGAAGCCGCCATTTGCAAAGATAGAAGCTATGGTTTCAAGCATTTGGCGCTAGGGAATTACAACGTACATAAGAGAAAAATTTGCATCTAGATCGTAACTCGCCTCGGTAGCTCAGTTGGTAGAGCACTTGGCCCGGAAAGCCAAGGGTCCCGGGTTCGAGTCCCGGTCTAGGCGAAAATTTTTCTCTTCAAATATAATTTATCCTTCTATGAGAAGTGTTAAATTAATAATAAAAATCGTCAAAGTGAAAGGTATTGGGTTCAAACCTCAGTCTAAGTGTATATTTTTCTTTTCAAATATACTTTATCCATCATTGAGATGTATGAAGACAAATGTCAGGAAGCTTAGGGTCCAACGGTTCCCAAAAATCATCCGGCATGAAAATGCTATGATTGCAGTGAAAGACCTGCCCTCGGGCAGGATTACTATAGAATAGATAGAGATGTATGAAATGAATAATAAAAACATTCAAAGTAAGAGGGACTCAGAATTTCTCCTCCCTTAAAGTAAGAGACCAAGTTTCACATCCACATAATACAATCTTTGTCTATATTTTCTGTTTTGATTAGTTAAAATATGTCTTACCTTGCTAATAAACACAGACACGACGTTGTCTGGATTGTCCTGTTCAGGCGATGCAGGGCTGCCAATCAGTTTCTCTCCCTCCCCTTTCTCAAAGCTCTGCGCAAAGCAAGGGATCAGTACCAACTGGAGTATCTTGGACTTGAGCTCCTGCGACATGTTGGTTTTGGGGAAATGCTCCACAAATGTGAAGAATGCAGATCTCTTCCACTCCACAGTGTAGCTCTGTGCTACAACATTCTCCAGGAAATCCCGCAGGAACTGAAACACAATTAACTTATGAAGCTATGATGGTACGGAAGCAAGCATACATGTTCTTAATATGTGTAAACGCCATTTATAAGCAATACTTCATCATCATCATCATCATGAACAAATTCGTTTTAGGCCATGTGGCCTGTACGGTAAACCTAGCGAAGATGGTCTTGATCTTTCCACCGATGTTTTGGTCTTCCTTGGCCCCTATGTCCAGTTGGGGTATATTAATAATAATAATAATAATAATAATAATAATAATAATAATAATAATAATAATAATAATAAGAAGAAATGTACACTCAGATTGAGCATTAGTGGTGGTTTAGTCTTTACTGTAGTCTGTAATGGTTTTTTTTCTTTTCGCACATGTTATGATGTGGTATTTCCTACATAACACACACTTGCATTCTTCGGTCGGCTCGTGGAATTTCTTGTTTATACATATTTTGTTGTGAAATCCATGTACTGCGAGTCGTGTTGTGACATGTCTCTGGGGGTTGCACTCTCTGGTCCATCTGTCGTCCAGCATGGCAGTTGTGGTGTAGATATCTGTGTCTATTTCCTTCTTCTTCCTATTTCTGATGCTTATTAATTTCTGGTATGGTTCTGTGGATCGTAGATAGAATTGGGTTCTTATGTCCTCTATGAAGTAGGTCTCTCTCAAGAGTTCGTAGGCAAAATGAAATGGCGCTGTTTTTCCTATTCTCAGGATCCGTTTCATGAACATTGCTTTGACTTTTTCTATTCTTATCAGATCTCCGATCTTAAGTTTTTCCAAAATTATCTCTATCCCATATGTTATAACTGGTGCCACTGTCGTTTTGAATAACCGCATTGCTGTACCTGTCGATAAGTTGGCCAGATTCGGGATATTGTATGATGTTCGGATGGCTGCCGCTGCTCTTTCTTGGATGTGTATTCCGAAGGACATTGCTGTTGTCTGTAGAGTGAATCCTAAATATTTGAATTTTCCCACTTTTTGTAGTGGTTGATTGAGTAGTGTTATGTTGTCTTTTGATGTTGATTTTCCCCCTTTTCTAAATGTCATCTGGACTGTTTTCTCTTCATTTATCTGCACGTTGTTCTCCTGTGCCCAGATCTCTAATCTTTTTATTGCTTTTTGTATGTCCTCCTTTTCTGTTGCTCCTATCACGTTCACAACTGACGTCCAACGGCCTTCTATCCTGCAGACTGACCTCTGCGCCATCTGGTGGTCGACCGAAGAATTTCCAAATCAGCCCTCTCTCCTTATAACTGGGTATTCAAAATTCATAGTTGTATTTTCATTCTTGCATATGTAAATTTTTTCCCAAATTGTGAGTTCCTTCGGTTTTTCCAATTGTTTAAGTAATTTTGTTTTGGTTTCTATTCTATGTTTTTCTGACCAGGCATATGCAGCTATTGCAGATTTTTCGGTTTCTCCATTTTTAACATTTCTGAGGTGTTCTTTTAATCTTGTATTTAGATTCCTTTTTGTTTTTCCTATGTATATCTTTTCACAATCTTTACAATTAATTTGATACATTAATAAACCCTGGGTCTGCTATGAATTATGAAGTATGAGGTGAGTGAAATAATAAACAATATTAAAAAACCTCATAGTGTTATTTCCTATCTACATAACTTTACAAATATTAAGTTTGACAGATAAAATAGAAGAGAATAAAATGAATCGTGAATTCTTCTTACCTCATATTTCTATGTTTTTGTAAACACAGTACTGCAGTATCAGCGACCATCGTCACCAACATCAGTTGTTTTCACAACTGTCAATTTTTTTTCTTTATCACTTATTCAAACTACCAAAACTTCAAAAATACAACAGATGGCAGTTTAGAAAATGATTCCTTCAAAAGATGAAATGAACTGACCTGGAAGTCTGGTATGAAGCGGTCGCAGAGAGCTCGCAGTAGCTGGAACAGCAAGTCGATGTCGTTGGGATGGTGACAGAAGTAATGTAACAGTATCTTGACAATCAGCTTGGGCTCCTTCCAGTGCTCGTAGGCGATGCTGTCCACCTTGACATGGAGTTCCTGCTAACACACACACACAACACCACTTTATTTAACAGCTCGGGTCATTAGTGCTACAATTCAAGGCTATTCTATGCCACCTGCGAATATTCAATCCGAGAACAAGTGACTACTAGCATCATGTTGGACAAATGTGATAACACATGTTCCTGTTAGAGCCAACATGTTTCCTCACATATAAGGGGATTCTATTCCAGGAGTCCACCTACATTAGTGGGCAAGTTAGGGTGAGAAAATGGGCAAGTTAGTGTTATATTCGAAGAGAAAATTTTTTGCCTAGACAGAGACTCAAACCCAGGACATTTGGCTTTCCGGGCCAAATGCTCTACCAACTGAGTTACCGAGGCGAGTTGCAATCTAGACGCAAATTTTTCTCTTATATACGTTGTAAATCCCTCATGCCAAATGCTTTGAAGCCTTGTTTCCATCTTCAAATGTCAGCTTCTTAGTTCTTCTTCTTCTTCCTTCCAAGTATTAGGCCAAGACCTGTTACGATCCTATAGAAAATTTTCCCTTATAGGAAATTCTCGTATAAGACTTGAAAGCATAATAATAGTCCCTTCGATTGGTTGCTGGCCAAAGGAAGGCAAGACCAGTGATGGGGCTGCCATCTTATAGCCTCTGGTCAGGCTTTTCTGGAGAAGAAAAGAGAATAAAGGAAAGACGAAATGGAAAAAAGGAATGACTCCCTAGCCCTCGGATGCCCTAATAGCGTTGGGGTCGAAAAAACAAGAGTTAACCAAGAGAGGTTAGATAGTAAAGTTAAAAGAGTGCAAAACACAAGTAAGTGGAAGTTAAGAAGACATTTATTGGGAATTTACTTTATAAAGCCAGTACGGCTTCTATTGATATCAATACTGGCTTTATAAAGTAGTGTTAAATTCCCAATAAATGTCTTCTTAACTAAGAAGCCACCATTTGCAAAGATAGAAGCAAAGGTTTCAAAGCATTTGGCACGAGGGAATTACAATGTATATAAGAGAAAAATTTGCATCTAGATCGCAACTCGCCTCGGTAGCTCAGTTGGTAGAGCATTTGGTCCGGAAAGCCAAAGGTCCCAGGTTTGAGTCTCGATCTAAGCAAAAATTTTTCTCTTCAAATATAATTTATCCTTCAGTGGGAAGTGTTAAATTAATAATAAAAACATCTTGAAACATATGTCTGGATAAACAATCACATGAGGTAAGAATGTTAAAAAATACAATTCTCAAAATTACATATCAGAATAGTTTACCATTTAATTGTTTGTTAGCATGTTTTTGTGGTAACTTGGCTACACTCTTTGAGTAATTACTAAAACTTATTTTACATTGTAAATATGGTGATTTTAGGTTATTTTGAGCTCAACTTCTCGTTTCATTTCAGAGCATTTCTCACATTTTTTTTTGGGAAAAAATCAACATATATATTTCTCTTGGGTAATTATTCACATACTGTAAAAATAAATTGTGTTTTCCATTTTTATTTGAATTTATGTAGATGGCATGGTGGCATAGAATCCCCCAAATCAAGGCTGGGCATGAAAGGTAGACAAGTTTTTTTTTTAACATTTAAAGCTGGTTGTACCTGGTACTGGTCGTCGCACCAGATCTGCTTGAATGCGTTCACCAGCTGATGTTGTGACGACAGCCACTGGTCATCCAGTTTGATTAGAAGTGATGTGATGCGGATGCTCTGGTACTGCGTTTCTGCTTTGTCAGCTGTAACAATCAACCAGGAATCAACATTAATCAATGCCCCCTCTCCCCGACTACCAATTGGTATTAAGGGTTTAATTTTATCACATTCAACTACTAATACATCCTACATTCTGCTTTTTTTTCCCAAAAAAATTTATATTCAGAAGAACAGAAACAGAGTTATGAATTTTGATATTCCGATGGAGTGTGACCTTGTTTGGAGGTTCTTTGGCCAACCACAGGATGGAGCTGACATCGACATCCAGGTGATGCAACATAATGCAACATAAATAAAACCAGTCTGGGAAAGCTGACGATAAAACAGAATTGTTTTGAAACATGTCCAAGAACAAATCAACATTAATATTGAGGTAAGATGTCCAGACCAAAAATAATATAAGGTTATATTTATGCTGACACCTACAAACCTGTGAAGTATTACCTGTTGGATCCACCATATTGAGGAATATTGAAGAGCAAGAATGCTAATGGCTTCGTTGCCAAGGCCCAGCATTTCAAAACACCAACATTCTTTTCACCTCACCTCATATTCTGTCTTCTCTAATGTAGTGCTGATGCAAGTAACAATAAAATTTGACAGGAGTTTATGAAGGAATTAAAAAAGTTGTGTCACAGGTTGTAAAGAATAGCCAAAACATTTTATAGAAGAGAGTCACACTTCCTTGCAGTTTCACCTCCCATGGGAGGCGCACATCACCGACTAAGATCCCCTGGTCTATAATTATATTTATCACTGGAAATAATAAATCTAAGATACCCAGCTCCTGAATGGATACATATTTTTACAGATGGCTCCAGCCTACCAAATGACGGTGGCACTGGTGCTGGTGCAGTATGTCCACTTTTTTCCTTTTATCGTAAACTAAACACAAATTCAACAAACTTTGATGGCGAAATTCTAGCAATTTTCTTAAGTTTACAAAATCTTTTATATCACATCCAAAAATTTACAAAAGTTGTAATTCTATGTGACTCCAAAGCAGCCATTCTTGCTATAACACGAGACACAACACCCAAAAGCATCAAAATTATCGAATGTCACAAAATGATAAAACATTTGTCCCGTCTACATAAAAAAGTTGTACTTCAATGGATTCCGGCCCATTGTGGAGTGACAGGCAATGAAATAGCCGATTTTCTAGCCAAGAAGGGTAGCAAAATTGTTTCAAACCCAACTTCTGCTCCAGTTTCCTTTCACTCTATCAAAAGAATTATCTCAAATAAATACATCAACAAACTTAGAGAAGAATACACCACCAAAACATCTGGAAAGGAATGGGAAAATCTACAAGCTTATGACATTACTACATTACAAAGAAAATCTGCAGTAGCAACATTCAGACTGCTAATGGGACATGACTGCTTGAATAAACACCTACACAGAATTGGCATAACAGATTCACCTAAATGCCCTTTTTGCAATTTAAATGAAGATATGGAAAGAAACCATCTCCTCCGTTGTCCAGCTTTTGTAGAAGAGACCAGCCTTTCTGCTAAATATTGGAGTGCAAGAGAGCGAATGATTTCATTATCAAGTGCTCGACATTAGATACCAACCAACCATAATTATATTTAGTGGAAATAAATGAATATTAACAGAAATTACAAAACGTACTTGGAGTTGCTGTGGTTCCCAGAGCAAGTGCAATCAGACGAACACTGCTGTTCTGCAGAACATCACGGAATGCCTTCCCATTCTTGTGCTTTATCATGTACTCCAGGTAGCGACTCCATTGCTGGTCCTACAACACATATACACATCAGAAATATCTCCAACTCCATGGTGTGACAGACCTAGAAGGCCTTGGGCTACCATCTGGATGCTGACTTCACATCCACTTGTCACTTACAGAGATGGATCATGCAGTCACCCAGCCATTATAGCTGTGTTTTTCAACTTGGAGTCAGAAAATAAGCTACACTATTTATTGAAAATTATTAAAATGAGTCATAGCTCACCTCATATTTTGTGATCTTTAAGCATGGAAACTAAGTTTTCAAGAGAAATCTCTCCCATCTTCAGCTATCATTACAACTTTTGAGTTTTCGTCTATATCTTCAAAGTTATCATCTGGTTTTGATTTGATGAACTTTTCGATCAAATCTTGCTTGCCAGCTATTTCAAAGTTCATGGATCTACACAATTTATCCATGTTAAATTAATGTTGGGACGTAAACATTATGAGGTATAATCATTGAAATTCGTCGGGAACATTTTTTTAACAGCTCACCTCATAAATTTAGTGTTTTTTACAATACTGCAGTTTGAAATATAATCATGTCCATCTTCAGCCATAACTCCGACTCACACAGTTGGAGTTATGGCTGAAGATGGATGTGATATCATCTGAAACTATAGTATCGTGAAAAACATGAAATCGATGAGGTGAGTTGTCAAAAAATGTTCTCCGATGAATTTCAAAGAAAAATTAATGCTTGAACTGGGACTCAAACCCTAGACCTCTGACTCAGTATGCAGTCCATTACATCATTCAAGCACCAATAAAGTAAAGTGATCCCACTACAGGCCTCAGGGAGGCCCTTGGGGTAGTGGGAGGTTAAGGCTCCCACTTTTTCTTGACAATCGGCACTTGATGTCAGCCCTGCATGACGGCCGCCTTTACCCCAGAACAAGCGTTCGGTACTCATTTCAGTTAGAGGCTGAGTCGACCCCAGGGCCATAGTGCCGCCAGAAGGTTTGGGTCAGTTTAAAAATCCTGACCCCACCGAGACTCGAACTCTCGACCTTCCGGCTTGTAGCGCAGTGCCTTAACCACTACGCTACGCGAATACAAATATCAATTCTTCTTTCCTCTTATACAATTCTATTACATTTGAAGGCAGATGGCCAGTGCTATCAACAATGACCTCTGACAGATTCTATTCAGAACTATTTTACGAGAATTTTAGATTACTTTTAAGCGGTAAAAATTATTCAACTGTCTGTTCACCTATGTTTGGTCCAAAATTTCATTCTCAAATACTGATTAACCCAAAAGACAAATAAATTATTCCAAAATGACTGTTCAATAAACAATGATGATTATTTTTTTCAGCCATAATTTAACATGCAAAAACTTGGTTCCCTGCATGTCTTTAAAGATGGCAGAAGCAATGGAACAAGTGCATTTCATCTAAAGAAGACTACTTTGAGAAGGACCACCAAAATTCTGAGAATGAGTAAAGGTATGTTGACAAAATAATTTTTTTTTAATATTTGGAGAAATAAATTATATGCTTAGATCAGGGTTTGAACCCAGGACCTTGGGCTTTCTAGGCCAATGCTCTACCACTGAGCTATCTGAGCACTCCAATCTAAATGAAAATTTTTCTCTTATTCATTGTTAATTCCTGAGCTATGAATGCAATGAGCCTTTGCTCAAATATGCAAATGGCGGCTTCTTATTTAAGAAGACATTTATTGGGAAATTAAACATTACTTTATAAAGCCAGTAGGGCTTCTTTCGATGTTGGCCTAGAAAGCCAAACGTCCTGGGTTCAAACCCAGGTCTGAGCTTATAATTTTTCTCTTCAAATATAATTTGTCCTTCAGTGAGAAGTTTTAAATTAATTATAGAAACCATTGAATGAAATTGTTTATTGAACAACTACCCATTATGTCTGAAAATGTAGAAATATGTGCTGCTTACTTTGATGTTATTATCGTTGAGGAACAACTCAATAGTCTCCTGAGGGAATCTGAGCAGGAACTTGATGAGAGGCTCACGGAATGGTGAGCTTGCCTCTATGAGCAGAGACTTCTCTGTCTGCAGGACGAGTCGACACAGCACCTCTATGAACTTGGGGGAGGCAGCTGGGATCTGGTGAAATATACCAATGATAGTAGCTATCTTCTGCTCATTCTCGCCACTCTTCGATACGCTCTTGTGCGCCAAAATAGCCACCTCGAGTAACTTCTTGAGATGTTGTAAAAGTTGTTCACATAATTTCTCATTGAAACTGGACGGGAATAGTTGTGTCAGGTAAGAGAGACGCTTTGCTCCATTCAGACTCAGGTTACGGTAGTCACCCAATGTCAGGAGCAGCGGCCGCATTACCGTGTGAACCTGTAAACCATAACAATCTCTCACTCTCCTCTGTACATGTACATTTATTGAAAACATAAAATTCCTAATTTTACTAACTTTGTATTGTCATTTTCAGTTCTTAACTTTTTTAACTCTTTTAGATCGAAAAAAGAATGAAGAAATTTATAACAATTATTGTCAGTAGAAGAAAAACTCAACAGATATAAATTAAGGAACTTGAATACAAGATTGAAAGAACACCTTAAAAATGGAGAAATAGAAAAGTCTGCAATAACTGCACATGCATGGTCAGAAAAACACAGAATCAAAACAAAGGCCAAATTATTAAGTTATGTAGGTAGGAAATAACACTATGAGGTTTATTTTAATTTTGTTGAGTTGTTTCTTGTCTCACCTCATACTTCTTAACTCCCTCGCAGATCCGGATTTCTTCACTGTATTTGTGACATTCTCAATGCTGTATCACGTTCACAAATACAGTGAAGAAATCCAGATCTGCGAGGGAGTTAAGAAGTATGAGGTGAGTCAAGAAAAAAAAAAAGGCCAAATTACTGAAATAGATAAATCTAAGGAACACACAATTTGGGAGAGAATTTACATCCACAACATTAAGAAGAAAACTATGCATTTTGAAATTCCCAGGGAAAAAGTAAAGAAAATGATTTGTAAGTTCATCACTCAGCGAACAGAGGGAGCAGAAATCAACCTACATGATCGACAACCAAAAATACAACAATTATGATGCATCGAGAATGTCGCATAAATACGACAAAACTATAGTCTGCAAAAAATAAAAAATATGAGGTGAGTCAAAATACACAACTCATTATAATAAAAAGAAACCTCATGGTGTCATTTCCTACAAACATTAAATAAAGATATAAATTAAACTGGCTAATATTTAATTTTAGGAAGTGATATTTTGAGGTTATTTTAATTATATTATTTTTAGTCTGATATATTAGTCTCAATATTAATATTGAGGTGTCCCGCGCCGTAGCCGAGCGGTTAAGGTAGGAAGCCTTGGCGCAGAGCTACGGGACTTGCGCTGGTTCGAGTCTCCATGGGGGAAGACATTTTCTCATGGTATTTCGGCCAGTATGGGACCGGTGCCCACCCAGCATCGTGAGGCAATTGGGTAGCTACAATAAGTAGCGGCTCCAGGTTGAGGAAACCAGCTATAACGGCTGGGGGACTCGACATGCTGACCACATGTCACCCCTACACTGGCTGTTGATCATCTACCTCTGTGATTGACACATGTAGATGTGAGGCCAGCAGCCGGCTGGTAGGCTAAGGGCCTTGTAGGCCTGTCGCGCCAGGAGTTTTATTAATATTGAGGTAAGATGATCAGACTAAAAATAATATAATTAAACTGGCTAAGACCATGTAAAAAGAATAGATAATTTAAGAATCCCAGAAAATGATGCAATATAAACCCAAAGGACATTGTTAACCAGGAAGACCCCTTAAAAGACTGCTAGACGGGACAGAAACAGTTCTAGAAAGGCCTAATTTGTGATTGAAGATGATGATGAACTTTTTTAATTTTGGGATACACAGATTATTCAATAAAGGAAGGTAAAAGGTAGAGATATCCCACTACAGGCTTCAGAAGTAGTACGAGGTTAAGGCTTCCATCTTTTTAGATAATTGGCACAATACGTCTTGTCCATTTGACAGTCAGTTCATCTCTTTTTGGTCCAAAAATTATCCTAAGAACTTCATTTTCAAATACTCTTAGGGCCGCATGCAAATACATTAGTCTCTACTCAAATTACTTCCAATCATTGGTGAGCTGACTCACCGTGAGCAAGTGCAAAGATCGAATTAGCTACCCACTAACTGGTCATGCATGAAAGTCGTTTTCGTAATATTGGCAAGAAATTACCCAGAGTTCTCAGCGATAAAACCACTTCCGTTATTTTCGTCTGCTAGAGGAACGCATTTACGCTTGCGTCCCGCAAATAATACTGTATACAACGACGTCTGCATCGCGCAATATTACGCTGATTCTACTGTTCTTCCAGTTGAATTCTTTGGATAGCCGTACTGGCATTTATAATGTAATGTATAATTCCCAAATATGTCTTCTTAATATAGGAGCCGCCATTTGCAAAGATAGAAGCAAAGGCTTCAAAGCATTTGGTGGGGGGAATTACAACGTATATAGAGAAAGATTTGCGTTTAGATTGGTACTTGCTCAGGTAGCTCAAATGGTAAAGCACTTGGACTAGAAAACCAAGGGTCCCGGGTTCAAGTCCCGGTCTGAGCGTATAATTTTTCTCTTTAAATATGATATATCAAATTCCTCTTCTCCGCGTATACCGAAAACATGATCGAAGTCTTCAAGGTCCGACATCTTGGATAAAGCAGCAAGGTACGCGGCAAGGTTTCAAACTACATCGGTTCCCTTCGGGATTCTCACAATTCGTTTCTCTCTTAAGTCACCTCGTCAGGTAGCTTACGAATTACAACAATTATTATCGCATGAACAGATTTCTGGGTAAGCAAAATCGTATTAGGATACAACTTTCTCAGCAGAGAACGCCTTTTACGGTCTAATGCGTTCATAGATTCGAGCCTTAATCTTTTTCCCTCCGTTAAAGTAAGAGTGACTGTTTAGAATCCATATAATTACTGGGAGAATAACAGTTTTATACATTTCCAGTTTAATGTTTTTTGAGAGAAGTTGGGACGACAAGAGTCACTGTAATGCATAATAGCAAGCATTATTAGAATTGAGTCTGTTTTATTTCTTTGTGCACCTCGTTCCTGTTTGTAATTATTGTTCCTAGATATTTCAATTCAGCCATATACATCTAAACCAAAGGGATGGGCTACCCACCTATTAGCACTGGTCGGCTTGATGGGCTAAAGACCAATCTGGTATTTCTTCCTTTTCTAGTACCAGATCCCTCTTTTTACTTTCCTATCCCAGTCTCCCTTGCCTGACCTCTTGTTTTCTTCAACCCTAATGGTTTAGAGTATTCGAGGCCGAAGGGTTCATTTCTGACTTTCCTATATCCATTTCTTTTAACCTCGCGGACACTCATCTTGAATGCCCACATAAGCTGCATGTTCAAATGAAGCCCCATTGCAACTTATAGCATAAGTAAGCAATGGATTTGTGTCATCAGCAATGGATTTGTGTCATCAGCCATGGCTGGATATATGTAATGAAGAGTGAATATATATGGCTTCCTACAGAGTGATTCAGAAATATGGCTATACGTTTGATCGCATTTTGTGACGAAAATATTATTATTAAAGGAAATATGATATCATTGGAAAGGGAATCCTTCAAATTACAACAATAGAACAAAACAAAACAAATCACTGCTCATGTGCAGCTTAGCGGGTTGATTTTTGTGGGCTAGTGTCGAACGCCTCCACAATATTCTCTTCGTTGTTTCTGCATTCGTGCTAATGCAAGGCCTTCCAGGAGGTTTGATTTTCTGCATCCTTTCCCGTTTCCAGCAGTCGTTTTCTCCACAGTCGACAGCTGCAATGCTATGTTAAACTCATGTCTTGCCCATCTTGCGGCCTCACGATCATTAGCATATGTTATTGCCCATGCAGCAATTGCAATTTGCTGTTGCATATTCAATGCCATTGTGACTAATAACGTAAGTTCTACACTGTTTTGTTTTATTCCATTGTTGTAATTTGAATAATTGCCTTTCCAACAGTAATTTCATATTTCCTGTAATGGTAATATTTTCATCACACAACGCCATATTTATGATTCACCCCGTATAAAGATCATGTAGCTCACTGTTACAATACAAATGAATTCTGTGAAGAAAGCTTACCATCTCCATGTCAATCTGAAAGCCAGCGATGAACTTCTTCATGCATTCAAAGCCAGCCTCCTGCAGCTCTGGGTTTGACTGTTCCAGTGCCTTGTACAGCACAGGAAATATCTTCTCACGGCACGACTGTATGTAGTGACATGCAGCCAGAGCACGCAGTGCTGACTTGCGCAGTGGTACCAAGTTTGTCACATTCTTGTAGCAGGGCAGTTTGTTCAATACGGCATCGTCTGCTTCACACAGTGTCATGAGCTCATGGAAGAACACATGGTGCTCCACAACGGTCAGATCTGCCAACATACAATACATCAAGTGAAGGTAGAATACAGGCTTTCATGGCTGGTAATCATAGTAGTACTAGAAGGCCATGTCCATGACGTTTCTCCCTCGACTATGGACGGCATCTTCAATGGTGAGTTCTTCTAGGTGTTGTTCCCTGGTGAGAAGAACTCGCCACTTCTGTGTATGAGCGGTAAACTGCAGCTACCACTCATACACAGCCAAGCTTCTGACCAGGGAACTACACCTAGAAGACACCCCAGACAACAAAAAAATCTGGAATTTATCAAACTGATTGCAATAGGATATATACAGGAAAAACAAAAAGGAACTTGGAAACTCATAAAAAAGAACACTTTAGAAACATAAAGAATGGAGAAATTGAAAAATCAGCTATAGCAGCACATAGTTTATTAGAGAATCATAGAATTGATGAAGAAGCAAAACTTTTGAAACATCTAAAAAATAAAAAAATAAAAATTATCAGGTGTATATAAATTGAAGTGTGGCACATGTGACAATGTCTATATAGGACAAACTGGTAGACCTTTTATCTCTCGGATAAAGGAACACATGAGAGCACATAACAGAAATTTAGAATATTCAAAATATGCTGACCACCTATTCCAATTTAATCATTGTTTCGATCTAAATTTTGAAATTTTACATGTTTGTGATAAGGGTAAGAAGTTAGATCTTTTGGAGGCTGTAGAAATAAATAAATTTAAAAGTAGTAACAAAGTGTTAAATTAACCTTTTATAGGAATTATCACTGTGAGGTTCAATTCAATATTAAATTAAAAGATTGTTACCTCTCCTTACATTAATGTGAGGAGAGGTAAGAATCTTTTAATTTAATATTAAAGTGTTAAATTCCCAACTTGATTTGAATGAATCCCCTTTGTTAAATTAAAACATTTAAATAAATATTGTTGTATTGTTGCTTAGATCAGTTGGAACACAATTCATAATTTGTTAACATGTCTGAAGAAGGTACAGTGTACCGAAACAGCTGTCACTGAATTATATAATAAATATGAAAATCAAATAAAACATTTTATTTTTATTTAATTAATAAATATGGATTTTCATCAAGTAAACACCAACTCAATTGATTAAACTATGTTTTATTTTTATTTAATTAATAACCTTAAGTTATGTAGATAGGAAATAACACTATGAGGTTTAACTGTTATAGGAATTAATCACTATGAGGTTTAATTTATGGTGAAATTAAATGTTTCTTAGCTCTCCTCATATAAATTTTCTAAGTAGATCGCGATTTCGAGACCACAACAGTCTCATCTTCAGCACTTTCTTGGCGATTGAAGAAGAAAGTGCTGAAGATGAGACCGTTGTGATCTCGAAATCGCGATCTACTTAGAAAATTTATATGAGGAGAGGTAAGAAACATTTAATTTCACCATAACACTATGAGGTTCAATTTATATGAGGAGAGGTAAGAAACATTTAATTTCACCACAACACTATGAGGTTCAATTTATATGAGGAGAGGTAAGAAACATTTAATTTCACCATAACACTATGAGGTTTATTTTAATATTGTTTTTTAATCGTTTCTTCACTCTTCAATTCACTTAAACAATTGGAAAAACCGAAGGAACTCACAATTTGGGAAAAAATTTACATATGCAAGAATAAAAACACAACTATGAATTTTGAAATACCCGGTTATAAGGAGAGGGGATTGATTTGGAAGTTCGTCGGTCAGCCATCAGATGGCATGGAGGTCGTCTGCAGGATAGAAGGCCGTTGGACATCAGTTGTGAACGTAATACAGCATTGAGAATGTCACAAATGAAGTGACGAAACTCGAGTCTGCGTGGGAGTTAAGAAGTATGAGGTGAGTGAAGAAACAATTAAACAATATCTATCTAAACCTTTGGATTTAACAGTTTGGGAAAAGATATATATTAAAAAAACCATACTACAACCATGAACTTCGAGATTCTGGACGAACCCAGCTTGATTACAAAGTTCTTCAAAAATACAACAGATGGCAGTTTAGAAAATGATTCCTTCAAAAGAACACCATATGGCAGTTTGGATAGTTACTGGCAAAAGAAGAAAAAATTGACAGCCGTGAAAACAGCTGATGATGGTGATGATGGTCGCTGATACTGCGGTGCTGTGTTTAAAACAATATAGAAGTATGAGGTAAGAATAATTCATGATTCATTTGATTCTTATATATAATTTTATTTTATATTATGTGAAATTTAATTATTTTTCATAAACAAACATTTTTCAAGGTGATTTTTATAGCTCTTCTATATTAGGTTATTACCGTCACAATTCAAAAGCACCAATAAACTTTGATCACAGGCCTCTTATTTCAGGCTTTAAGAATAATTTATGTTCTGTAAATTTTTGACATGTCAAAATTTGGTTTGGACAGAAATGCCTGGATAGCACAGAAGTTAGTGCACTAGAATCCTGCACCATAGCTGGTGGTTAAGGCATGATGCCTTGGCAGAAAGCTAGAGGACATGCGCTGGTTCGAGTCCCCATGGGGAAAGAAAATTTCTCATAGAATTTTGGCCAGTATAGGACCAGTGCCCATCCAGCATCGTGAAGAATTTGGGTAGCTGCAATAAGTAGCAGCTCCAGGTTGAGAAAATCAGCTACAACCACTGCGGGATCCAACATGCTGACCACATGTCACCTCTACATTGACTGGATTGCCTCGTGATTAACACATGTGGATGTGAGGCTAGCAGCCAGCCGGTAGGACAAATGCCTTCTGGGACTGTTGTGCCGTGGAGTTTTTCTGTGGACCAGTGCATAAAACTGGAGTTCTTGGATCCAAATCCTAGGGAGCTCAGCAAAAATTAATCTCTTCAAAAAATTATTTTTTGATCTCCATTAAAAAAAAAATTAATGGCTCATTTTAAATGCTGAGAATTTAGTTGAAAATAGGGTTGGATACTTGATGAGGAAAGTGGAAAAGCTGTTATGTTGAGAAGGAGATTATAAATGTAAAATGCTCACCGACGTTGAAGAGACGAGGTTCCAGAGTTGTACAGAATGTGTTTCCATCCATAATACCAATCTGTGCATTTACAGGCTGCAGGCGCAGAAGGTGCTTCTTGGGTGGAATCATATCCTGAAGGACTTCCTTGTGAGGTTCCATCACCTCTGTCACTGTCTTGTTCTGTATTCGAGCCAACACTTGCAGACAGTGCATTGCCTGTAATACAGTCTTCTCTTAAGTTATGTAGATAGGAAATAACACTATGAGGTTTTTTAATATTGTTTATTTTTTATTTCACTCACCTCACTTCATAACTCCTAGCATACCCAGACTCAGTCTGCAGGATAGAAGGCAGCCGGACGTCAGTTGTGAACGTGACACAGCATTGAGAATGTCACAAAGGATGTGATGAAACCCTGGGTATGCTAGGAGTTATGAAGTATGAGGTGAGTGAAATAAAAAATAAACAGTCTTCTCTTAAATTTGAAGATAAATTAAATTTGAAGAGAAAAATTTTCGCCTAGACTGGGACTCGAACCCGGGACCCTTGGCTTTCCAGGCCAGTTCCGGGTTCGAGTCCCAGTCTAGGCGAAAATTTTTCTCTTCAAATTTAATTTATCTTTCATTGAGAAATGTTAAATTAATAATAAAAACATCATTAGAAGTCTTCTCTTACTAACCTTCAACTCGCCCAAGTTACATTATTACAGTAAATACATTTATTTAAGGACAGATGCAACTGTAAACACTCACACTACTATCTTTATAGAACGAATATAAGAAAAATTGTATTAACTCACCTCATATCCTTCTTCTTAATAGACTCGTTTTACGACTTAATTATGTTCCAACTTCAGTATTATGAAAATACATTAGGAGCAATGTATTATAGTGTAAAAGTTTTAAGTTGGTGTGATTTCTGCTATCCTTGTCTACATAACTGTTCTTCCACCCTTCGCTAGACGTCTGAGTGACATGTGTACTATAATGGGCTACCCTTGTAAAATTCTCTTCAAATATGATTTATCCATCATTGAGATGTACGAAATCAATAATAAAAACTTGGAAAAAGCCGTACTGGCTGTAATATATAATTCCCAAATATGTCTTCTTAATAAAGGAGCCGCCATTTGCAAGATAGAAGCATGGCTTCACAGCATTTGGTGGATGGGAATTACAATGTATACAGAGAAAGATTTGCGTTTAGATCGGTACTTGCTCAGGTAGCTCAGTTGGTAGAGCACTTGGTCTAGAGAACCAAGGGTCCCGGGTTCAAGTCCCGGTCTGAGCGTATAATTTTTCTCTTCAAATATGATCCACCCCCACTTTCGCCCAGTCACTTTTGTTCACGTAATTTTTGTCAGTGGCGACTGTTACAGAGTTCGTTTGTAGTTTGTGAGAGTGAGTGAGATATTATATTAGTGTAAAATTAAAAATTTAACAAAATGGTATCTGAGTTAGAAAGTTTAGCTGTAACTTTAAATATTGTATTGAGTATTGTGCTTGACGACGATGAAACTGAAAATGAAGACATAGAAACTTGCCAGGAAGAATCTTTAGAAGAAGGGAATGCCACCACTGATCTATGTTCACTGCAGGGAGTGTCTGCCCTACCGCTGTCACCGTGAAGAGATATGTGTATGAGTGAGAAAGAAGATGGTGAGTACTCTCTTTCTAAAATATTCTAGATACTTTAGCCCTTACGGACTATAGAACAATATGAGGTTCTAATTAATATTTAATATTAGGAAGTGATATTTTGAGGTTATTTTAATTATATTATTTGTATTGTTTATTTTTATTATTTCAGTATTATTGAAGTATGAGGTGAGTGAAATAATAAAAAATAAACAATATTAAAGAACCTCATAGTGTTATTTCCTATCTACATAACTTAATATATTATTTGTAGTCTGATCATCTTACCTCAATATTAATGTTGATTTGTTCTTGGACAAGCTGACAATAAAACAGAATTGTTTTGAAACATGTCCAAGAACAAATCAACATTAATATTGAGGTAAGATGATCAGACTAAAAATAATATAATTATGAGGTTCTACTTAATAAATAAGTTTGGTCTGCTTTCATCTTACCTCATATTTTGTTGTTTCTTGTAAGACATGTTTCAAAGCATCTCCGTTTCATCTTCAGTTAGTACAGACAGAGACCAAACTTATTTATACCATCTTCAGTATTTTCACAACCGTTGTTACGTTGTCTCGAAGAGTCACTTTCTGTTCCCTCTGTTGGTAGACCAAATAACCTGCAAATCACTTTCTCCGGGAAGGGAAGAACTAAATTAATTTAACAAATAGAAAAACCTAGGGAGCTCGCAATTTGGAAAAAAAAATCTACATTCAAGAAAACAAAAGGAGAAATGAATTGATTTTGAAATTCCCAGGGAGTCCACCGCTGTGGTCTCGAGGTAGCATGCTTCCTTGTCACGCAGCAGGCCCAGGTTCGATCCCCAGTCGGGATAGTTTTTCTGGGCGAGTTTTTATTGGGGTTTTTCCTCACCTGTAAAACAAATGTCAGGAAAACTTTAAGGGCCAAATGGTCCCCGAAATCATATGGTCATCACAATCATCATCATTCATATTCATCTTAGATTAGACTTAGGATTAGGGACTCTCCTGGCACACCACTATCATCATCATCACCCATCATATCATCGGGGCAACGTAATCCTGCCTTCCAGGCGCTCCAACCTCAGAAGTGAGTTACAAGTACTCCATGCCAGGAGAGAATGCCAGGAATGTCTAAAGACAACCTGGGGCATTTGCATAAAAAAAAAATATTCCCTGGGAAAGTGATTTGACTTGGAGGATCTTTGGTCTACCAACAGAGGGAGCAGGAGGCAGCTCTTCAAAAGGACATAATAATGGTATGAAAGTACTAAGGATGCAACTTAATTAGGTCCTGAAACCAATCTAATAAGAAGAAAGTGATACAATTTTTCTGAAATAAATTGTACCTCATAGTGTTAATTCCTAAAAATGTAATACTACAATGTTTATAGCATTAACTACAATAAATAGGTTAGGAAAAGCAGCTGTAACAGCTTGGGGATCATGTGACATCCCCCGGTGATCATCCATCACTGTTAACACTTGTGGATATGAGATCAGCAGCTATACTAACTCCGAGTTAAGTTCCAGTTGTACTGTAAACAAACTTGAATAAGGTATTACTCTCTCTACCAACACCACTATTGGGGGAACCGTGGTTCTAATTTTACCCCCCATATGACTGATTTGTGTACAGAACTATCTCATCGATAGAAGATTGTTCTTAGAGAACATTGTATTTTATGGGAAATAAGACTAAATACAACATAAGATGTACCAATAATTAGGAACTTTCTACATTTCTAATTTATGATAAAAAGCATATATTTTTGTAATATTTGATATGCAATGGCATCATCTGCATATTGTTAAAGTCTTGTTACTCTAAGATGATTTTGCTGCCATCTATTAACAGTTACAAAAACCATGCATTGCCTCAGGTATTAACCGCAGGTCCAAAATTTCACATCTCTGGTGGGGAGATGCAGCAATTATTGAACTTTTATAGGAATAAATCACTAATCATCATTCATCATCCGGTATCATGGCAGCTGCCGCCGTCTTCCGGAAACCAAATGCCATTCCTCTCTATCCATCCACTGATCTTCCTCCATTCCTCTGATATTCATAGCTGCTTGTACCCCTTCTATCCAAGTTTTCTTCGGTCTTCCTCTCTTCCTCCTTTCCATTGGGATCCATTCCATAACAATTTTTGGCAATCTTTGCTCCTATGAGGTTTAATTTAATATAAAATAAAATGTTTCATACCTCTCCTCATATAAATCTTCTAAGTAGATCACGATTTCGGGTTTATGGCAAACCCATCCTCAGTACCATTTTTCCAACTGATGTTATGTCGACTCATAGAGTCATAATGTCAGTTGAAAATGAGAGAGATGGTTCTCTTGAAAACTAGTTCCCATGTTTAAAGAAACATAAAATATGAGGTAAGATGTAAGAAATGACTCATTAATTTATGAATATATTTTTCTCTTCAAATATAGAAACACTTGTGTTTGAACAGAGAAGTGTGGACCATGCACTGGTGCATACAGTTACAAATCTTGCATTCAATTCCCAGTTCAGGCAAAAAAACTTCTCTTGAAAAAATTATTTGACATGATAACACAAACTACTTGGTAAAGACGGATGCTCTCACCTGCTCCCTGACAAGAGTGTTTGGACTTGTTACTTGTCTCACCAGCTCATGAGTTACTTCAAACAAACTTTTCTGCTGAGCGTTCACCACGTCGTCGTTTGTACCATCTCTCTCCACCGGAGCAGCACAGCTAATCAACATCTTCTCCAGGTTTGCCTTCGCCATGTCTATGGCACCACTCGACACCTACAAATTAACATAATTTTTTATTAAGTTATGTAGATAGGAAATAACACTATGAGGTTTTTTAACATTGTTTATTTTTTATTATTTCACTCACTTCATACTTCATAATTCATAGCAGACCCTGGGTTTCTTCACATCTTTTGTGACATTCTCAATGCTGTGTCACGTTCACAACTGAAGTCCAACGGCTTTCTCAGGATAGAAAGCCGTTGGACTTCAGTTGTGAACGTGACACAGCATTGAGAATGTCACAAAAGATGTGAAGAAACCCAGGGTCTGCTATGAATTATGAAGTATGAGGTGAGTGAAATAATAAAAAATAAACAATAATTTTTTAATCAAATGGTAAAGAGAAAAATTTATGCCTGAATCGGGAATCGAACCCCGAACCTTCAGCTTTCCGTGCTGATGCTCTAACCATTGAGCTAATCCAGGTTTCCTTCCCATCCAAGCATAAATCCTTCCTTTACCTTACTGTCTTGGTCCCACATTCAAATGCTATGAATCATCATTCACAAATGCACAATGAATGGCTTCTACCTGAAGAAGACATGAAGGGACTCCACATAGCTATAGCATTATTTATTAAATTAATATTAAGAAGCTAAAGCTGTTACTATGATTGAAATAAGTATATTATAGTACACTACTAAATTATTGTAATCAAATGGTAAAGAGAAAAATTTATGCCTGAATAAATTTTTCTCTTTACCATTTGATTACAATAATTTAGTAGTGTACTATAATATACTTATTTCAATCATAGTAACAGCTTTAGCTTCTTAATATTAATTTAATAAATAATTTTTTAGTTTTGTTGGAAATCTTCTTCTTCTTCCTTCCAAGTATTAGGCCAAGGCCTGTTACGATCCTATAGAAAATTTTCTCTCCAGCGTTTCATAGGACGGCCCAGTGATCTTCGTCCTCTTGGTATATAATTATAAACAGCTTTGGGGATCCGATTTGAAATTCTTTCAAGATGGTGTTTCCAATTTAGTTGGTACTGTTTAATATATTCCAAAATTGGCGTAGTCTTCAATTCCTTTAAGATATCGGTGTTCCTTTTCCGATCCCATCTGGTGTAATCCGCTGTTCTGCGCATGAATCTCATTTCACAAGCTGTTATTCTGCTTTCATGTTGTTTTTTTAGTGTCCATGCTTCACTACCATAGGTCAACACTGCTCTAGCCAAAGTGTTATATAAATGTAATCTGGTGTTTTTTGTACAAGGGATGGTTTTATAACTTCATTAATAATTCCCAAACTTTTATTATAACTAGTAACTTTTTCAGGGATATCCTTTTCATCCCAGATAGAGAGATAATATCCAAGATATTTAATTGATTAGATCTCTCTAAAATTTTATTCTGGAGACAGATTTTACTTTGTATGGGGTCCTTCCCATGAAATGCCATAATTTTAGTTTTGTTAATTGTTTGTTGGAAATAACACTATGAAGTTTCTTTTAATTATTATGAGTTTGTTATTTTGACTCACCTCATATTTATTTATATTCTGCCGACTAAAGTATAGTCTGCAGTATATATAAAAAAAATATGAGGTGAATATAAAACCCTACTCATAATAATTGAAAGATACCTCATAGTAGCAGTTGGAATTTGACTCAAGATGGAAGTAATACTATACTTTTGAAACCGGTATCGTGAAGACACACAACTTTGTGAGATGAGATGTTAAAGCATTTTCTCCAACTTGTTTATTAATTTAAATACCTCATAGTGTTTTCTCCCACTGTAATTTTAATTAAACCTCATAGTGTTACTTTCTTCAAAAATATTAAATAAATTGTTACCTCTCCTGTGAGGTCCATCATGACGAACAGCAGTGCTGTGAGGAAGAGGAACAGGTGCTCGTGTACCCAGCGCATGGCCATGTGTTCCACCAGAAACTTGATGGCTATACAACCTCCCAGCTTTGCATACCATGCCCTCTCGTAGCACAGAGAACACATGCGCTCTGCTAGGTACTCCATCAGTGGCAGCTGGCACGCCTGCATACAAACATAAACATCATCAACTCCCACCTTCACCAAGCTTCTTCACATCCACTCAAACTAAATTTAATTCTTCTTCTTCTTCCTTCCAAGCACCAGGCCAAGGCCTGTTACGATCCTATAGAAAATTTCTGGGAAATTCTCGTTTAAGACTTGAAAGCATAATAATAGTCCCTTCGATTGGTTGCTGGCCAAAGGAAGGCAAGACCAGTGATGGGGCTGCCATCTTATAGCCTCAGGTCAGGCTTTTCTGGAGAAGAAAAGAAAATAAAGGAAAGAAGAAATGGAAGAAAGGAAAGACTCCCTAGCCCTCGGATGCCCTAATAGCATCGGGGTCAAAAAAAACAAGAGTTAACCAAGAGAGGTTAGATAGTAAAGTTAAAAGAGTGCAAATATAACATCAAAATACAAAGGTTTACTGGCTGCAATAGTTGTATAAAAATTCTCTATGTCTTTTTGAATTAGAAGCCGTCTGATCGCATTGACAGCGATGGCAGTTGCCTCAGACATAGAGAATTGTACATTGAGGAAAGGAAAATTGATGCTTGCACCAGGACTCTGGATTAGTATAATGGTTAGCATGCTACTGTACAAAGCTAGAGGTTCGCGTTCAAATCCTGGTTGACATTTCTTTACAAATTAATATCCTGTATTATAAATTAATGAGTCATTTTAACATCTTACCTCATATTTCATGTTTTTCAAACACGGTAACTATAGTTTCCAAATGATCTTGTCATTCATTTTCAACCGCCATTATGACTACCGGATATTCGTTGGAATCTCCCTCTATAACGTTGCCATCTGGTGTTGATTTGATGAACTTCGATATCTCGAATATCCGGTAGTCATAATGGCGGTTGAAAATGAATGACAAGATCATTTGAAAACTATAGTTACCGTGTTTGAAAAACATGAAATATGAGGTAAGATATTGTTTATTTTTTATTATTTCACTCACCTCATACTTCATATGAAGTATGAGGTGAGTGAAATAATAAAAAATAAACAATATTAAAGAACCTCATAGTGTTATTTCCTATCTACATAACTTAATGAGGTAAGATGTTAAAATGACTCATTAATTTATAATTAAGAACCTCATAATGTGTTTCCCAATTTTAACTTTGAATAATATCCTGTAACAATATTTGAAGAGAAAAATTCACATACACCTAGACAGGGTTTGAACTCAGGACCTTTACCTTTATATACTAATGCTCTGCCATCTGAGCTATCCTAGGCCTCAAATGTATATATAAATATAATTTATCCTCAAAAAATGTATATTAAAAACATGAAAAGAAACTCTACTGGGTTTAAAAGCAATGTTAAAATTTCCATTAAAAGTCTTCTCAACTAAGAAGCTGTCATGCGCATGATGAGCAATGTTTTGGAGCCTTTGGTGCTCTCGGTAATTGAAATGTATATGAGAAAAAATTGTGTTTAGATTTGAGGCTAAGAATAGCTGAGATGGTAGAGAATTAGCATATAAAGCTAGATGTCCTGAGTTCAAACACCAGTCTAGACATATATTTTGCTAAATTCAGACTGAATATAAAGGCCGCAAGGAAGCAGTAGCAAAATTCAGACTGATGTCAGGACACGACTGCCTGGCTCACCATATCCACAGAATAAACGTTTTCCAATTCGACAGATGTGTCATATACAAAGACCCGGACCTGATCATGGACAAACACCACCTTCTAGTCTGTCCAGCTTTAAATCCAACTGCACAACACTCTAAGGACCTTGTTCGCTTGTACTGGGAAGCAAGAGAAAAAATGACAAGCGTCAAATCTCGCCATTAGAAAACAACAACATATATTTTGCTTGAAATTTTATACAAAAAATCACTATGAAGTTTAATATAAGACTTAAATTAAAATGCTTTATACCTCACCTCATATCTGAGGTGAGGTATAAAGCATTTTAAATTAAATCATATATTTTTCTCTTCAAATATAATTTGTCCTTTAGTGAGAAATGTTACATTTATAATAAAAACAATTAAATCAATATAAGATTTAGGATTCATTAAATCTTAAATTAAACCTCATAGTGATTTCTCCTATAAAAGTTCAATGGAATCAATACTTTTAAAATTCATTCTGAACCACCGTTGAGATTATTCTACAAAAAGTTAAAAATAGTAAAACTTGTAATTAATATTTAACTTTAGGAAGTGATATTTTGAGGTTATTTTAATTATATTATTTTTAGTCTGATCATCTTACCTCAATATTAATGTATATATCATGTGGAAGCCATGACTGAAGAGGGACAAGATATTGTCTGAAACCGTCGGTATCAAAGAAATTTGAAATTATATGAGGTGAGTCGTTAAAAATATGTTCTCCACTCACTATTAATGATATAACCTCATAATTACTTATTTTAGGAATTCTCACTATGAGGTATATTCATTAAGGTAGAATTTTTTACCACTCACCTCATATTGAACAATATGAGGTGAGTGATAAAAAATTCTATCTTAACTTAATAACCTCATAATGTTTACTTCCCAATATTAATTTAAATATAATGTTTCTCTTTACTTGAATTTTAACATTACTGTTTATAAAAAATGGCCCACTCACCTTCTGCTTGCTGCCGAGTATGTAGACAGCCGTCTTGAGAATAAGCACAAGAGCCAGGTGGCCTGGCTTGCACAGTTCTTTCTCCTCGTGTCCCATTATCACAGCAAGTGAATCTATCAGCACTAGAGGATCCATCCCCTTCAGGTTCGCCTGTTTTGAAGTCATTGAAAATGGACCTGACAAAAACATAACAGATCATCAGGTTAAAATGTTTTCACTCCTTTGGCTCATCTTACAACTTAGCCTCTCCCTTTGTCTTCCTTTACTGTTTTCCCTGGTCTTTCTCTTGTAATTTTTCCACCCTGCTTTCAAATACTTCTGGGGAAGACATACCATTGTTTAAGCTGAGTGAATTTGTTTATTGATGCTGGTGTAATGTTGGGAAATATTTTCCAACATATGACATGAAACATTTTTCTAAGTCCCACCTTTTCACCATCTACATAGGCCAACAGACACTTAGGGCCGCATACAAATACATTAGTCTCTGGTGAGCTGAGTTTTCCGTGAGCACGTGCAAAGTTCGAATTAACAAATCGCTGACTGGTCATGCATGAAATTCATTTTCAACATTTCTTTGGCACCAATAAATAAATTTAGTCTGGGTAATCTTCTAAGTACCAATAAAAAAGTCAATGTCCCAGACAGTAAGAAATCTGGAATTTATCAAATAAATTGTGAAGATTGCAATAAAGTTTATATAGGAAAAACAAAAGGAATTTGGAAATTCGGACAAAAGAACATTTCAGAAATATTAAAAATTGTGAAATTGAAAAATCTGCAATTGCTGCACATAGTTTATTAGAACATCATAAAATTGGAAGAGAAGCTAAACTTTTAAAACAAGTAGAGAAACCTTTGGAATTGACAGTTTGGGAAAAAATATACATTCAGAAAAACAAAAATAGATCAATGAATTTTGATATCCCTAACGAAATTACATTGATTTCGAAGTTCATAAATTCAACCATAGATGGCAGCACTGAAGATGGCGACAATAGAATAGTTGACGGCCGAAGAATTTCGTCAGTCGGAGTTATGGCTGATAATGAACATGAGTATGTTTGAAATCACGATATCATGGAAGCATGAATCATATGAGGTGAGTTGTTTAAACAATATGTTCTCCGATGAATTTTAATAATAGAGTCACTTCCCAAGAATTTCTGATAAATGCTAGATGGTGTTTATTAGTGCTTTAAAATGAATAATACTGAAGAAGCCTGTGTTCCCATGCACCCTAGCCCATTAAACCTCAGAGCCAGAGGTGAGCACTTACCAGCTTGCTGTGAGATGGCAACCATCGTGTAGTGACTCACTATAAACATCATGGTCGGTAATACAATCTGGCGTAGTTCTTTGATTGCTGCAGCCACAAACATGCCTGTGACTGCCATCTGGTGGGTCGCTCTTGCCTGCTTGTCCTGCAGTTTGTATGGGATGCCTTGTATTGGCTGGATCTTCACATTTGGATCATCAAAACTGTAAACACACACAAATTACATGTCATGTTAATAGTGAGTGGAGAATATATTTTTAATGACTCACCTCATATAATTTCAAATTTCTTTGATATTGGCAGTTTCAGACATCTTGTTCCCCTTCAGTCATGACTTCCATGAAAGTCAGTATCAAAGAAATTTGAAATTATATGAGGTGAGTCGTTAAAAATATGTTCTCACTCACTATTAATGATATAACCTCATAATGTTTACTTCCCAATATTAATTTAAATATACATGTCATGTTATTTTAAATTTGCATAACATTAATTTTTAATCTTTCACTATTCCAACATAAAAACATTGTATTAATGTTTCATGTAGTAAGCTAAAAGAAAAACAAAATTGAAATAAAAAACATTCTACGTCTGGTTTCTCAAAACTTAGGCATCTCTTTGGTTTCTAGTAAGGAGAAAAATATCTTGATGTATTAATTGAAATTTTAACAATCACAATGATGGACAATTATTATTTTCAAAAGAAAAATTATTCAGGCATTAATTTTTCTTTTCAAAATAAGAAAAATATCTGCCTGAATCAGGAATCAAAACCAATTTCATTAATTGAAGGACCTCTTAATGTTATTCTACATAATTAATTTATGAATCAAACATCAATTCAGGCATGTTTTTCTCTCATACTTCGTGTTCAAGTACAAATTTTCAAGAAGATCCCTCCCATCTTCAACCATCATAAGTCGTAATAATGGCTGAATATGGGAGGGATTCCTCTCGAAAACTGCAGTTTCCATGCTTGAAGAGCATGAAGTATGAGGTGAGATATGACTCATTTTATTAATTATTAATTGAAAAGCTCAATTAATTAATTTATGAATATATTTTTCTCTTTCCAATAAATTGTACCAGCTTAGCCTCATACAATAATTTATTTCTATCTATTTGGTTACTATTGATTTCAAAGAAATTTAATTCATAATTTACACATCATAGTTTGCTTTGTCACATGGGGCATGTTTTGAAAGACATACCCTGCATTTTCAACCAAAAACGCATTAATAAATAATTAATGAGTCATGAATATCTCACCTCATAAACTCTAAGATATTTATGACTCATTAATTATTTACTAACCTGAAAGCCTCATAATATTATTTCCCATAATTAATTTATGAAAAAAATGCATTAAGTTATGTAGATAGGAAATAACACTAATAGGTTTTTTAATAATGTTTATTTTTTATTATTTCACTCACCTCATACTTCATAATTCATAGCAGACCCAGGGTTTCTTCACATCATTTGTGATATTCTCAATGCTGTGTCACGTTCACAACTGACGTCCAACGGCCTTCTATCCTGCAGACTGACCTCCGCCATCTGGTGGCCGACCGACGAATTTCCAAATCAGTCCTCTCTCCTTATAACCGGGTATTTCAAAATTCATAGTTGTATTTTCATTCTTACATATGTAAATTTTTTCCCAAATTGTGAGTTCCTTTGGTTTTTCCAATTGTTTAAGCAATTTTGTTTTGGTTTCTATTCTATGTTTTTCTGACCAGGCATGTGCAGCTATTGCAGATACAAGATTAAAAGAACACCTCAGAAATGTTAAAAATGGAGAAAACGAAAAATCTGCAATAGTTGCACATGCCTGGTCAGAAAAACATAGAATAGAAACCAAAACAAAATTACTTAAACAATTGGAAAAACCGAAGGAACTCACAATTTGGGAAAAAATTTACATATGCAAGAATGAAAATACAACTATGAATTTTGAAATACCCGGTTATAAGGAGAGGGGACTGATTTGGAAATTCGGTGGTCGGCCACCAGATGGCACGGAGGTAAATCTGCAGGATAGAAGGCCGTTGGACGTCAGTTGTGAACGTGACACAGCATTGAGAATGTCACAAATGATGTGAAGAAACCCTGGGTCTGCTAGGAATTATGAAGTATGAGGTGAGTGAAATAATAAAAAATAAACAAAACAAATGTATTGTTCAGATGACAATTCAAGTCTTGTATATCATCTCCCCCTTGTATTGGACAGGAACTTCAAAATTCATTACCGTATTTACTGGTGTGTAAGATACACTTTTTATGGTAAAATCAAATGTTTCTTACCTCTCCTCATACAAATCTTCTAAGTAGATCGCAATTTGTATGAGGAGAGGTAAGAAATATTTGATTTTACCATAAATTAAACCTCATAGTGATAAATTCCTGTAAAAGTTATATATAAACACACTTTTTACTTTAAAAATGGGGTGCATCTTGTATAATGAAGGTAAACTTTTCTTTTTTCAAAATCATAAGCACTCCATTTCATCTTGTCAAGACCATTACAGGAAGTTAATTTCGAAATAGACGCATGAAGTCATTGGTTATGAACTGGGTTTCCAATTGAAAAAGATCTTTGGCCATCCAAAGAAGAGATGGGTTGAAAATCCAATCTTGAGACAATAACAGGCCATCAGAAATTATAGTTATGACGATGATAAAAGAATACTACTATTACTAACTGAAATTTACCTTGGGTCTGAGAACAGCTGCTGCATCATGTTTTTCTCGTCCTCGAGGTTGAGTGATGCCACAAGATAGCAACGAATCACCTCCCAGCTCTGTCGTCGGTAATAAGAATGTGTAGTGCTGGATTTAAGAGCTGTGAAGGCTGTTTCTATCACCTGCACACAACAAACACACTACGTTACTTTCAAGAAACAAACAGATCATTCATACATGAGAGTAAGGGTTTGAAATAAATAAATAAAAATATATTTGAAGAGAAAAATTTTCGCCTAGACCGAGACTCGAACCCGGGACCCTTGGCTTTCCGGGCCAAGTGCTCTACCAACTGAGCTACCGAGGCGAGTTGCGATCTAGACGCAAATTTTTCTCTTATATATGTTCTAATTCCCTCGTGCCAAATGCTTGAAACCTTTGTTTCTATCTTTGCAAATGGCGGCTTCTTAGTTAAGAAGACATTTATTGGGAATTTAACACTACTTTATAAAGCCAGTAGGGCTTCTATTGACGTTTTTATTATTAATTTAACACTTCTCAATGAAAGATAAATTATATTTGAAGAGAAAAATTTTCGCCTAGACCGAGACTCGAACCCGGGACCCTTGGCTTTCCGGGCCAAATGCTCTACCAACTGAGCTACTGAGGCGAAAATTTTTCTCTTCAAATATAATTTATCCTTCATTGAGAAGTGTTAAATTAATAATAAAAACATCAAATAAAAATATCTATAATTGAAATTAATAAATAAGTTAAAATTTAACACATCATCTCATAATTGTTGATTTCTCAAGGACACGTTTCAATTATATTTGAAGAGAAAAAAATATATGCTCAGACTGGGGTTTGAACCCAGTATCTTTTGCTTTCTATGCAAATGCTCTACCAACTGAGCTACCTGAGCACTCCAATCTAAATGCAAATTTTTCTGTTATATACACTGTTAATTCCCGAGTGCCAAATGCTATGAACCGTTGCTCGATCATACAAATGGCAGCTTCTTCATTAATGGGAATTTTAAATTACATTATAAAGCCAGTACAGCCTATTTCAATGTTTTTATTATTCATTTAAAGACTTAATACTTCACAGATATGTATTAAAAGAATAATAAAAACATCAACTACTTCTGCATATTATCTTCAGTTCTATCTAACTCTAATATTTATCTATAATTGAGTTGAATAAAATGTTTTTTTTTTTACATCTTACCTCATAGAGTCCCTTGTTTTCTCGATACCAGTTTCATCTTCAGTTAAACTCCAACACTGATTTTTTTTCTCAATCCACATTTTAAAAAAATTAATGAATTTTGAAATTCCTGGGGGAGTTGATTTGATTCATAGGTTCATCGGTCCATCAACAGATGGCATAAGAAGCAGTGCTCCTGGACAACAGAACATTGGTCATGGAATTACTGATGATGAAACTGGTCTATTTAGAATATAAAATATGAGGTGAGGCGAACAGAACTTACTTAAAATTTAAATTGTACCTCATAGTGATATTTCCTATAATAGTTGAAGTTGCAAGTTATTTGATTATTTGTCCACCCTCTCCCAATAATTAGCCTGGATAGTTTGTCCACCCTCTCCCAATAATTAGCCTGGATAGTAGAGAGTTCCCCTCAGGGGTCCTCATCTAGGGGATATGTGGATGGCGACCACAAGGTGCCCAAGCTGTGCAAAACATTTCTTCCACTTACTTGTGTTTGCACTCTTTTAACTTTACTATCTAACCTCTCTTGGTTAACTCTTGTTTTTTCGACCCCGACGCTATTAGGGCATCCGAGGGCTAGGGAGTTTTTCCTTTCTTCCATTTCTTCTTTCCTTTATTTTCTTTTCTTCTCCAGAAAAGCCTGACCAGAGGCTATAAGATGGCAGCCCCATCACTGGTCTTGCCTTCCTTTGGCCAGCAACCAATCGAAGGGACTATTATTATGCTTTCAAATCTTATACGAGAATTTCCCGGATGGCCGTCCTATGAAAGGCTGGAGGGAAAATTTTCTATAGGATCGTAACAGGCCTTGGCCTAATACTTGGATGGCAGAAGAAGAAGAAGTAGAGAGTTTACTGTACCTTCTCGACAGGGAAGTCGATGGGTCTGGGATGATCCTGGAAAATAGCAACAATAGCAGGTCCAGGCATCTCCTTGTCATTGTATTCCAGTTTCTGTGGCTCTATCATCATCTTGCGGTTGCCTCCTCCAAACTTGCCGAGCACTCTAAACGCCACATGTGCAACCTGATCTGTAGGGTTGCGCAGCGTCCTCCAGAGTGCCTGCATGAGATCTGCGCGCACTGGCTGAATGTGCTCGTACAAGAAATCAGGCTGCAGATTATCCACGCACAGTTCCAGAGTACGCAGACCTTGGCTGATGAGGGTGTGAGAGCCGTTAAGGGCCGACACGAGAGGGTCCATCAGCATGGGCAGGTACGGCAGTAGGCTACTGAGACGGACGGGCACCGTCAAGCACAATTCCACAAACAAGTCCTTCATGTGCTGTTTATGTAGTCCTGACTGTAAACTATTGAGGCCCTGCAGGAGATTTGGCAACAATGGCAGGAACTCTTGGTAAAGCAAATCGTGACTCCCACCCCCAATAGAACGGAACAATGCTCTCAGCAACAGGAAGTAGTTGTATGGCTCCTTTGCACTCATCGCGAGCTCCATTGACCTGAACAAGTAAAACATCAATAATCAAAACTTATATATTAAATTTGGGAATTTTTAACATTATGAGGTTCAATTCATAAGAATTAAATGAATCATGATTTCTTCTTACCTCATACTTCTATATTTCTTAAACACAGCACTGCAGTAGGGTGACCCATTGTCACCATCAGCTGTTTTCACGACTGTCAATTTTTTCTTTTGCCGGTAATTATCCAAACTGCCATCTGGTGTTCTTTTGAAGGAATTATTTTCTAAACTGCCATCTGGTGTTCTTTTGAATGAATCTTTTCTGAACTGCCATCTGTTGTATTTTTGAAGAACTTTGTAATCAAGCTCGGTTCATCTGGATCTCGAAGTTCATGGTTCTAGTATGGTTTTTTTGAATATATATTTTTTCCCAAACTGTTAAATCCAAAGGTTTGGATAGATGTTTCAAAAGTTTTGTTTCTAAACCTTTGGATTTAACAGTTTGGGAAAAAATATATATTAAAAAAAACCATACTAGAACCATGAACTTCGAGATTCCAGGTGAACCTAGCTTGATTACAAAGTTCTTCAAAAATACAACAGATGGCAGTTTAGAAAATGATTCATTCAAAAGAACACCAGATGGCAGTTTGGATAATTACCGGCAAAAGAAAAAATTGACAGTCGTGAAAACAGCTGAGGATGGTGACAATGGGTCACTGATACTGCAGTGCTGTGTTTAAAAAAACATAGAAGTATGAAGTAAGAAGAAATCACGATTCATTTAATTCTTAATCAAAACTTAACATAAACCTTATTGTGGGAAATAACATGAGGCTGTCAAGTTAAGAAAAAAAAAATGAGTTGTACATCATCTCATCTCATATACACTGTGCTCTTCACAGCACAGGACTGTGGTTTCTGGAACACTGCTACTGTGAACTGCACTTAGAAACTAGCACAATAGAGTAACCTTCACTCACAACCCCCTCCACTGACGCATTTAACGGTACCAACCAACATTCTGACAATACAATACAATTTTGGAAATCAATGGTAAAGAGAAAAATGTTTGCCTGAACCGGGAATCGAACCCCGAACCTTTAGCTTTCTGCTTGGATGGGAATGAAGCCTGGATTAGCTCAGTGGCAGAGCATTAGCACAATAATTTAATTGTGTTCATTAATTTACTTATTTCTATCATAGTAATAGCTTTAGCTTCTCAATATTAATTTAATACAATTTTGGAAATTTCCGTTGCGTGAGTCACAAAGTTTGTTGTAACAGATTGAAACCACGGATATGCTGTGGCAGTGGGTTTATCGCTGTAATCTGGTCATCGGAGGTTACTAGTGTGGTCATCGGTGGTTATTTGTCATCGCTGGTAGTAAGTGTAGGTATCGGTGGTTACTAATGTGGTCATCGGTGGTTACTAGTGTGGGAATCGCTGATTATATTTGTTATCGCTGGTTATAAGTGTGGGTATCGGTGGTTACTAGTGTAGTTATTCCTGGTTACGGTGGCCATTTTGAATAAATGTGGTAACGAGAGTGTTCACGACCCGGAAATAGTCTCACCTTTCTTTGCATATTTACGAGTAAGATAAAATAATGATAATTACGACTTGCACCTAAATACATTTAATATAACATTTTATGAATATATGTTGCATTTAAGTAGTGTTAAAGTGGGTAAATACATTTCTGATCAACTTCCACGGCACCGAATAACTTAATTGGATTATCAGTGTTTTTCGATTTTCCATGCATATCTCAGTCCCAATTAACACAGATAATCGGGAGTTTTCTGTACTCTATATTCAGATGGATTCTCTATATTCAGAGAACTACAAATTGGAGATACTGTATTTACCGGTGAGTTGGTTTTGAACCTCTATAAGCCATAAAGTTAGTTAGATAAAGGTCTTAAGAATTAAATGAATCGTGAATCCTTCTTACCTCATACTTCTATGTTTTTTTAAACACAGCACTGCAGTATCAGCAACCATTGTCACCATCCTCAGCTGTTTTCACGACTGTCAATTTTTTCTTTTGCCGGTAATTATCCAAACTGCTATCTGGTGTATGAGGTATGAAGAATTCATGATTCTATGATGATGTTGATGAAGATTTTCGGGCTGTAGGCCGTGGTTGTGAGGCTTGTAGTTCCCCGACGTTTTGCCAAAGACTGTGTCTGGCATCCTCAAGGGTTGTCTTGAGAGGATGCCAGACGCAGTCTTTGGCGAAACGTCGGGGAACTACAAGCCTCACAACCACGGCCTACAGCCCAAAAATCTTCATCAACATCATCATAGCAACTCCGGCCGTGAAAGTCTACATGAATACAAAATTCATGATTCGTTTAATTCTTATTAATAAAACCTCATAATGTTAAAAATTCCTAAATTTGTTATATAAATATATTAAATTAATGTTGGGAAGTAAACATTATGAGATATAATCACTAAAATTCATCGGAGAACATTTCGTTTAAATAACTCACCTCATAGGATTCATGCTTCCATGATATTGCGATTTCAAACACAGTCGTGTTCATCTTCAGCCATAACTGTCGGAGTTATGGCTGAAGATGAACACGACTGTGTTTGAAATCGCGATATCATGGAAGCATGAATCCTATGAGGTGAGTTGTTTAAACAAAATGTTCTCCGATGAATTTTAAATTTATTATATAAATCTTAAGAATTAATTTATAAATGTTATAAGGAGCAGAAAGAATGAACAAATAAAGAGAGGAGAGTAACCTGTTAACAATCTGATGTAAATGAGGGCGGAGCATGTGTTCGTTCTCAGCGGGAAAGAGACTTACGCTGCCAAACACAAGTTTGAACAACTTCAAATACAGATTACTGCGCTCCAAGTTGCTGCCCATCTCCTCCATACGCTCCAACAGGTATTCAACCAGCACCGTCGCAAAGATTGGAGACGTTGTCGGGTTTGATAAAAACGAGTTACCCACAATCTGAAGAGCAAAGTTACGGTAGATTCGCTCCACCATGTAGTCTATTGTCGTAGAAAATATCTCCTGGAATGTCTGGGGATTCATCATCGAGAACTGTAACACAACAAAACAACTTGATATAAATAAAATAACACTAACTCACTGGCTCTATCGAACCCACAGATTCAAGGCCATGCAGACATAAGCTCTCCATACATTTATATATTAAATTTGGGAATTTTTAACATTATGAGGACAAAGGGTCGCCGATACTGCAGTGCTGTGTTTAAAGAAACATAGATGTATGAGGTAAGAAAAAATCACGATTCATTTAATTATTATTAATTGATCTCCATACATCCCTACACTGATTTAATGTTTTCCAATCATCCCTTGTATAATCTATTTCTCTCAAATCATAGATAATGTTATTCTCCCACTTCATTTTTGGTCTACCAATTGGGAGTTTTCCCTCTGGTTTTCCTACCAGAAGCTTCCAGTAACACACTAACAAAATAAAATTGCTTGTCTGCAGGAGTTCCCATTCATTTTACTCTCAACTCCTCGTACAGACAGAATTTTTAAAATACTGTATCAACATTATATCTCTTCTGAGCTACGTTCCAGTTATAATGTAAACAAGCCATACGTAACACTGCATTTTCATTGGTCAAATAACAGTATTGTCTTCAAGAATGTATCCGCGACGTGTTCTCTGCATGGTCCATTACTTCGTAAATTGTATCTGCCTTCTGGTTGTTTAGCATTAGGGTCTTCCATTGCACCAATGAGGATACATGTATAACTAGAGCAGGTAGTCAACAAAATTGCCAGTCTCAAGAAAACCCTTGAGGATGCCGGACGCAGTCTCTGGCGAAACGTTGGGGAACTACAAGCCTCAAGACCACGGACAACAGCCCGGAAATCTTCTGCAAGATCATCATAGTAACTCCGGCCGTGAAAACCTAAGTGAATATATTAGTCGCCTCTACGGGAGGAAATCGACAGATACATTCGACGATTTGAGAAATTGCGCAAGAAAAAGGCTCAAGCTCTCATCAGTTACATTTCTTCTGTGACAGAGACAATTAGACGATTCCCAAATTCATCGGGATAAAAAGAACATTAATATCTGCACAAGCACATAGGATTTATCATCGCACAGAAATATCATTATTAAGGGAACATATACACACAACACGCAAGAACCTTGCAGTTACAGACACCGATCTTCTAGACCTTCACCTTCTATCAGCTATAGACTATCAGGAAAAGACTGGAACAAAAATAGATGAGATCACCTATCAATCCATGATGTCAACTTGGGAACAATCCACGAGAACACAAAAGAAAAAATTCGAGTCTACATCTAAACAAATTCCTAGAACTAACTTGGACACCACACGCACCGTAGTAAATATTAACAACCGTCCACTCTCAGCTGCAGAAATCTCACTTCTAGCGAAAGGAGGCAATTTCGCTGTCACACCTTCAGCTATACCTGTGGAAGAAATAATATCTAACGTCGAATCTGCCATAGGAGTATTACCACTGGAAAAGGCAGAAACTATCTGCAATGAAGTCTCTCGCATTCTGAAAAAGGCTCCCAAACCAGAACACAATCTCTCCATTGAAGAAAGGAAGGCTATAAAAACCTTAAAAACGGATGAAACTATTATAATTCTACCAGCAGACAAAGGAAACTCTACAGTTATATTAGACACAGAAGAATATAATCGTAAAACCACTGAATTACTGGATCCTGGGAACTACCGTAAGCTGTCAGACGACCCAACCAAAAGGATACTCCGTAAAACTAACAACTTGATCAAAGCCTCATTACTTCCAGACAACTTATGGTGCTTCAAAATTATAAACATGTTACCTTATAGCAACACTTCCAAATTAAAATTATTAAATATCAAGTTAATAGTGAGTGGAGAACATATTTTAATCGACTCACCTCATACCATTTTCAAACCGTCGGTATGAAAGAAGTTTGAAAATGTATGAGATGAGTCGATTAAAATATGTTCTCCACTCACTATTAATGATATAACCTCATAATGTTTACTTCCCAATATTAATTTAAATATAAATATTAATTTGTTGACTTACGACTCCAGAGAAGTGCTCCAAGACTTCCTTCTCCTCCTTGGTGCGCACAGTCTGAGGGGAAGGGGTACGTTGTCCTCCTGGCAATATGCCTCCAGGAGCCAGCGGAGTCACGCTCAGTGTGTAGATGTCGAGAGCTTGCATTGCCCACTTCACCAACCTGATGAACACCAGCGTCTCCTTGGGATGGAACTGCTTCCCTTGTATTGTGTCCCCAGTACTCGACTGTAACATTACACACTCTGGTCTCACGTCTAATTGCAGCTAAAATGTCATTACTTTCATAATATCAAATTTATTTTCATGTATATCAGAAAACAGTTTCACACAAATCCAAATTTTTTTATTTATATTTGAAGACAAAAATTATATGCTCAGACTGGGGTTTGAACCCAGGACCTTTTGCACTCTAGGTGAATGCTCTATCAAGTGAGCTATCTGAGAAACTCCAATCTAAATGCAAATTTTTCTCTTATATACACTGTTAATTCCAGTGCACCAAATGATATGAAGCCTTTGCTTGTATCTTGCAAATGGTGGCTTCTTTATTAAGAAGACCTTTAATTGGGAATTTTACATCACATTACAAGTCCACCGCTGTGGTCTCGAGGTAGCGTGCTGCCTTGTCGTGCAGCAGGCCCGGGTTCGATCCCGGTCAGGACAGTTTTTCTGGATGAAGTTTTGTTCGCAGTTTTTCCTCACCTGTAAGACAAATGTCAGGAAAACTTTAAGGCCCTAACGGTCCTCGAAATCATATGGCCATCGCAATCATCATCATTCATATTCATCTTAGATTAAGCTTAGGATTAGGGACTCTCCTGGCGCACCACTATCATCATCACCCATCATATCATCGGGGCAACGTAACCCCGTCTTCCAGGCGCCCCAACCTCAGAAGTGGCTTACAAGTACGCCATGCCAGGAGAGAAACCAGGAATGTCGAAAGACAACGTGGGACATTTGCAAAAAAAAAACAAATTACATTACAAAGTCAGTACGTCTTCTTTTGTGTTTTTTATTATTTTCTTTGTCAGCAGATTGTCTTTTATGACATTTCTTGCTTTCTACCCTGGCATTGGAAGAATTGTAATCCATTTCTTGGTTAGGGCACTTGGAAGGTGGAGTTATGTTACCCCGATGATATGATGAGTGATAAATTTTAATAAAGTGCCAGGAGAGTCCTTAAGCTAAACTTCACCTAAATTCCAGACGATGGGCAACCACAGGAATAATCCCATTTAAGGAAAAATTCCTAACGTCTAACCAGGAATCGAACCAGGGACATCATGAACTGTACTCAGAAATGCTGACCACTAGCCCATGAGGCTGGTCTTCTAAATTGTTATTTATGGAAATAAATTGCTGGCTCAGATAGTAGCTGCCTGCTTCTTACTAGTGGGCCTGGATTCAAAGTTTTAATTCTTAAATGAATTAAATAAATTCAATTCCAAATTTTTTAAATCTCGAGGCCAAGAGAGATAATGATGTGCACTTTTTAATCGCTAGATTGTGCACCAGATTCCGGTATTATATTTCAAACATCTCCACAGTACATATGTTGAGAAGACATGTGGTACTGTTAACAGCAGCTCGTCCATCTGATGGGGCTCATAGGACTAGGCTATGTGCCAGAACTAGGTTTCACCTTCTCTTCATCATCACGCCTCATACAACACACTTTACACTACACAAACATAAACATACACTCATCCTACGCTCCTCTCTGTACACAATACAACAATACATCATCTGCATAAAGTGGTTTGCTGAAGTGGTGCGTAAATTGAAAATAAACTAAAGGCTATCCACTCTTAAAGTGATCCTCATCAAAACAAAACCATGTGACCTGCTCGTTTTTCATTGGTTATGAACATCGACGTACGATGTAGAAGCAATAAGTACACAAAAATGTAGTTCCCTCCATAAAATTAGAAATATGTCCTCTGAATATACTTCTTATTCAAAACATAGAAAATATTCTAAAATATACCTAATCAATAATTACAACAGTTTATTACATATAAAGGTAAAGGTATCCCATTACAGGCCTCAGGAGGCCCTTGGGGTAGTGGGAGGTTAAGGCTCCCACTTTTCTTGGACAATCAGCATTTGATGTCAGCTGGGATGTCAGCCCTGCATGACGCCATCTTTAGCCCCAGAACAAGTGCTTCGTACTCATTTCCGTTAGAGGATGAGTCGACCCCAGGACCATAGTGGCTGCCAGAAGGTTTGGGTCAGTTTAAAAATCCTGACCACACCAGGACTCGAACCCTCGACCTTCTGGCTTGTAGTGCAGTGCCTTAACCACTACGGTACGGTGTGCCCCCTTTATTACATATAGATGATACATTTGAGTCATGCTTCAATCAATTCTGATGTAACAAAATGGCTGAAGGTCTTCTGTTGCTGTGTTGCTATCTAAATTTTTAAAACACAAGTCTGGCAAATCTTTGACTAGTGGTAAAAAAACAGTTATTTTAAATGTATTTCACAAGTTCAGTGAAAAATCTCACCAGCTTTCTTGTAAACTACACATTCAATGATCACATGTCTTATACAGGCTGTATCAAAAAGGATGGCGCAAACTTACATGGTTGTAAGTACACGATAATAGAAGCAACAATATCCAAGTAAACATGAGTCTGCAAATGAACCGTTTGCGAGATAATTATGAATGTATGGTTACAAGCCGCCACTGACCTCAGTGTAAACATCGTCCTAGTTAGTACAAATTAATTTGAATATAGACTTCACTAAGTTATGTAGATAGGAAATAACACTATGAGGTTCTTTAATATTGTTTATTTTTAATTATTTCACTCACCTCATACTTCATAATGCATAGCAGACCCTGGGTTTCTTCACGTAATTTGTGACATTGTCAATGCTGCGTCACGTTCACAACTGACGTCCAACGGCCTTCTATCCTGCAGACTGACCTCCGCGCCATCTGGTGGCCGACCGAAGAATTTCCAAATCAGCCCTCTTTCTTTATAACCGGGTATTTCAAAATTTGGGAAAAAAATTACATATGCAAGAATGAAAATACAACTATGAATTTTGAAATACCCGGTTATAAAGAAAGAGGACTGATTTGGAAATTCTTCGGTCGGCCACCAGATGGCGCGGAGGTCAGTCTGCAGGATAGAAGGCCGTTGGACGTCAGTTGTGAACGTGACGCAGCATTGACAATGTCACAAATTACGTGAAGAAACCCAGGGTCTGCTATGCATTATGAAGTATGAGGTGAGTGAAATAATTAAAAATAAACAATATAGACTTCACTATTCATTATTCATCTCATTTAGTTCACATTTCACAGTTCGCTTCACTTATGGGTTACCTGTTAAAGGAGGTGTTTGAAGTGTCTTCCTTGCATCTGGATGCAATACTGTGCTCGTTTCTGCAATGAATGTCCAATTCTTTCGAAAAACCCCTGGATCATTTCTGAATTCTTGACAAGCATGTACAACTCTTTGCTCCAGTTCTTCAACCGTGTTAACGGGTGTGCTGTACACTTCGCTTTTGAGGTGACCCCAGACACAAAAATCCAAATGATTTAGATCAGGTGATCTTGGAGGCCAAGGTACAGATCCACCTCAATCTATCCATCTTTGCCGTATCTGCGCGTTAGATGCCTTCTCACAGCAACAGTAAAATGTGCCGGAGTTCCATCTTGCATGTACCACAAATTCCGACGTTGCTGAAGCGGAACATCCTCAAGCAATCCATGGAAGATGACGCCGCAGAAACCTAAGGTACCTCCGTCCATTAAGTTTTTGTGGAAGAATGTGTGGACCAATGAAATGTTAATTTCAAAATAAATTTCAAAATGCGGTCATACTCTCTGATTCTAAGGCAGCAATATATGCAATACATTCACACAAAATGAAGTCAATACAAATTAAAGAGTGCTACAAAATGATTCAACAACTCCAAAAACTACAGAAAAGAATTCAATTGCAATGGATACCTGCACATTGTGGAATTGCTGGAAATGACACTGCTGATTTTCTTGCCAAAAAAGGCTCCAATTTAATTCAGAATACTACTAAAAGCTTACCTTTCACATCCATAAAAAGAATAATTAAAAACAAATACAAAATCAAACAAAACCAAGACCTATGTAATAAAGCCAAAGACAAAAAATGGAATATTTTAGTAAAGAAGCCAGATATTATTCCAGAAATTCCACATAAAACTACAGTATCAAAATTTAGACTGCTTACAGAACATGACTATTTGGCCAAACATCTATATAAAATAGGAATCTACACGAATCCAAATTGTCCTCTATGCAATAAAGACGAAGAAATGAATGAAGAACACCTACAAACCTGTGAAGTATTACCTGTTGGATCCACCATAGAGAAATATTGGAGAGCAAGAACGCTAATGGCTTCGGTGCCAAGGCCCAGCATTTGAAAACAACAACAACATGAAATGTTACAAACAATGATGTCAGTGGCGGCTTGTAACCATACATTCGTAATTATCTCGCAAACAACTCGTTTGCGGACTCATGTTTACTGGGACATTGTTGCTTCTATTATCGTGTACTTTCAACCATGTAAGTTTTCACCATCCTTTTTGATACACCCTGTATACTTCACACGTGCTCCATGTCAATGTGACAGTAATTGTGGCACAAATGGTGGAAGGATACAATTGCCGTTTATGTTAGGATCACTCTAAGAGCGGATAAGGTAAACATTAATAATTGGATGATTACCTTGCAAGAGGCACAACCCCACGTGATGGTCTTGACACCACACACCAGGGTCTTCACCAGGCTGCGGCAATCCGTCACACTGTAGTTAGCAGCCTGCGAACTTGGAAATCCAAACCTTGACTTGTCCTTCTCCTCCTTGAGGCTGAGATGTGCTCCTACAAAGTAACAGCCCTTCAATATGCACAGTCTAAAAACTATCGTCCTTACAATAATGCAATTTTCCACAAAATAGTACATTTATATCTTCCCCAAGGGGATTCTAAACCCCAACAAGGCACATGCCCAGGTAGCAAATAGGGGAAAACTTCCCAAATATGGGTGATGGAGATGAAAATGGAATATCTATCCTGAACTAACAGAAAATGTTGCCAAAGATTAAAGGAAGAAAACCCTAAAAATGGTTTTCCACTTGGGTTAGGTCAGGCCCTCGGGGCCAATGGGTGTTAGGTTAGGCTTTCAGGATCTCTTTGGGTTATGTTAGGCCCATGTGGGCCACTTTGGGTTAAGTTAGGCCCTCGGGGTCAATGGTGTTAGGTTAGGCTTTTGGGACTCTTTGGGTTATGTTAGGACCACGTGGGCCACTTTGGGTTAGGTTAGGCCCTCGGAACCACTTAGTGTTTGGTTAGGCCCTCGGAGGCCACTTGGGTTAGGTTACGCCCTCGGGAGCCACTTGGGTTAGGTTAGGCCCTCGGGGGCCTCTTGGGTTAGGTTAGGCCCTCGGGGGCCTCTTGGGTTAGGTCAGGCCCTCGGGGGCCACTTGGGTTAGGTTAGGCCCTCGGGGGCCTCTTGGGTTAGGTTAGGCCCTCGGGGGCCTCTTGGGTTAGGTTAGGCCCTCGGGGGCCTCTTGGGTTAGGTTAGGCCCTCGGGGGCCACTTGGGCTAGGTTATGCCCTCGGGGGCCCCTTGGGTTAGGTTAGGCCCTCGGGGGCCACTTGGGTTAGGTTAGGCCCTCGGGGGCCACTTGGGTTAGGTTAGGCCCTTGGGGGCCTCTTGGGTTAGGTTAGGCCCTCGGGGGCCTCTTGGGTTAGGTTAGGCCCTCGGGGGCCACTTGGGTTAGGTTAGGCCCTCGGGGGCCACTTGGGTTAGGTTAGGCCCTCGGGGGCCACTTGGGTTAGGTTAGGCCCTTGGGTTAGGTTAGGCCCTTGGGGGCCACTTGGGTTAGGTTAGGCCCTCGGGGGCCACTTGGGTTAGGCCCTCGGGGGCCACTTGGGTTAGGTTAGGCCCTCGGGGGACACGCCACTTGGTGTTAGGTTAGGCATTCGGGAGCCACTTGACATTAGGTTAGGCTCTCAGGAGGCCACTTTCGGTTTTTAGACCCTCTGGGGCCACCTTGGGTTAGGTTAGGCTCTTGGGGGTACTTTGATTTAGAATAGATCTTCGGGGCCACTTGGGTTAGGTTATACCCTTATACACTTTGGGTTATGTTAGGCCCTCGGTACCACTTGAGATATGTTAGGCCCTCGGTACCACTTGAGATATGTTAGGCCTTCTAGGGCCACTTGGTTAGGTTAGACCCTTGGGGGCCACTTGGATAAGGTTAGACTCTTGGGGGCCACTTGGATAAGGTTAGGCCCTCGGGGGCCACCTGGTGTTAGGTTAGGTATTCGGGACCATTTTGGGTTATGTTAGATCCCCAGGGGCCACTTTGTGTAAGGTTAGGCCCCCGGGGGGCCACTTTGTGTAAGGTTAGGCCCCCGGGGGGCCACTTGGGATTACGTTAGGCCTTCGGAGGCCACTAGGGTTTAGGTGAAGTTATGTTAGGTAGAGTTAATTGAGAGGTTAGGTTCAGTGAGGTTAGGTTAGGTTGTGTGAGGTTAGGTTTCAAGTTAAGTGAGGTTGTTAGGTTAAGTGAGGTTAGGTTAGCTTAAGTGTGGTTAGGTTAAGTGAGGTTAGGTTTAGCTTAAGTGTGGTTAGGTTAGCTTAAGTGTGGTTAGGTTAAGTGAGGTTAGGATAGTTTAAATGAGGTTAGGATAGGTTAAGTGAGGTAAGATTAGGTTAAGTTAGGTGAGTTTAGGTTAGGTTAAGTGAAGTTAGGTTAGGTTAAGTGAGGTTAGGTTAATTAAGGTTAGATTAGGGGAGAAGCGTTTAGGTTAAGTGAAGTTTGGTTAGGTATGATTAAATGAGGTTAGGTTAAACAATGTTAGGTTAGGTTAAGTGAGGTTAGGTCAGGTTTTAGTTATGTGAGTTTAGGTTAGGTTAGGTTAGGTTAGGTTGGGTTTGGTTAGGTTAGGTTGGGTTTGGTTAGTTTAGGTTTGCTTTGGTTTGGTTCTATTAGGTCTAGGCCTAGGTAGCTCACTTGGATAGAGCATTTGACAGAGAGTCGAAGGTTCTGGGTTCAAAACCCCAGACTATGTGTATATTTTTGTTTTCAAATATAACAATTCTGTATGTTGAGTTTACTGCAGAAACACTTGACACTAGACTATTCAAAATAATATTACCTACAAGATGGCATGACTAGTTAAATTTTGCCAAAAATGTGGCTTGGCACTTTTTTTGCCGGGAACCCTCAATGTATAAAAGAAAAATTTCCATTTAAATTTAGATGCATAATCATCTCAGTGTACTGGAGCGCTGGTATAAAAAACCAGATACCTTGTGTTCAAGTCCCAGTTTAGGCATAAATTTTACTATTAAATTAAAAGATTCTTACCTCTCCTCACATTATTCTGTTAAGTAGATCGCGATTTCAGGCCTATAGCAGGCCCATCTTCAGTACACTGTTGTTGACCGGTGTTATGTCGCTCGGAAGAACCACTTCTTCTTCCCTCTGTTGGTGGACCGATGAACCTCTTGATAAGATCAAAATTTGCGGGAACTTCGAAGTTCATAAGTTTTCCTTTGTTTTTCTGAATGTGGATCTTTTCCCAAACTGTAAGTTCCTTAGGTGTCTCTATTTGTTTAATTAGACTAGCTTTTGATTCAATTCGATGTTTTTCGTACCAAGCATGAGCAGCTACTGCTGACTTTTCCAATTCTCCATTTTTGACATTTCTAAGATGTTCCTTCACCCTTGTTTTCAAATTTCTTTTCGTTTTTCCTATATAAATTTTGTCACAATCTTTACATTTGATCTGATAAATTCCTGATTTATTTTCTTCTTCAATTTTTCATTTTTGTTGGTTTTAATTATCCTATTAAGGCTGTATTCATTCTTAGGTGCTAATCTTATATTAAACTTTTTGAAAATTTTTGAAATTTGTAGTGTTTCAATGGATGGTAAGTGAATTTCTTGAATTTTATTTTTCTGTTTGTTTTATCAGTGTGCTTTCATTAATTAATTTTTGTCTTTTGAATTTATTTTTTCCTGTGTACCATGCTTTCATCATAACCATTATCTGTTGCCACATTAATTATGTATTCTTTTTCTCTTTTATAGTTTTCTGGGTTCATAGGAATATTTACTGATCTGTATGCTAAGCTATTGAACACTGCCTCTTTGTGAGCAAAATGGTTGAAACCCGAAGCTTTAATATAGTTGTCTATATGAGTATTCTTTCTATATATTCCAAATTCTATCCTGTTTTCTTTGTTTCGTGTTAAATTAAGATCCAAAAATGGGATTTGTCTTTCAATCTCAGTTTCCATGGTGAATTTTATCGTTCTACTCTGGATGTTCAAAAGCTTCAAAGCATCCTCAATTTGTTTCTGTTTGACAATAGCAATTACGTCATCAACGTATGACGTATGATACGTTGATGACGTAATTGCTATTGTCAAACAGAAACAAATTGAGGATGCTTTGAAGCTTTTGAACATCCAGAGTAGAACGATAAAATTCACCATGGAAACTGAGATTGAAAGACAAATCCCATTTTTGGATCTTAATTTAACACGAAACAAAGAAAACAGGATAGAATTTGGAATATATAGAAAGAATACTCATATAGACAACTATATTAAAGCTTCGGGTTTCAACCATTTTGCTCACAAAGAGGCAGTGTTCAATAGCTTAGCATACAGATTAGTAAATATTCCTATGAACCCAGAAAACTATAAAAGAGAAAAAGAATACATAATTAATGTGGCAACAGATAATGGTTATGATGAAAGCATGGTACAGGAAAATAAATAAATTCAAAAGACAAAAATTAATTAATGAAAGCACACTGATAAAACAAACAGAAAAAATAAAATTCAAGAAATTCACTTACCATCCATTGAAACACTACAAATTTCAAAAAATTTTCAAAAAGTTTAATATAAGATTAGCACCTAAGAATGAATACAGCCTTAATAGGATAATTAAAACCAACAAAAATGAAAAAATTGAAGAAGAAAATAAATCAGGAATTTATCAGATCAAATGTAAAGATTGTGACAAAATTTATATAGGAAAAACGAAAAGAAATTTGAAAACAAGGGTGAAGGAACATCTTAGAAATGTCAAAAATGGAGAATTGGAAAAGTCAGCAGTAGCTGCTCATGCTTGGTACGAAAAACATCGAATTGAATCAAAAGCTAGTCTAATTAAACAAATAGAGACACCTAAGGAACTTACAGTTTGGGAAAAGATCCACATTCAGAAAAACAAAGGAAAACTTATGAACTTCGAAGTTCCCGCAAATTTTGATCTTATCAAGAGGTTCATCGGTCCACCAACAGAGGGAAGAAGAAGTGGTTCTTCCGAGCGACATAACACCGGTCAACAACAGTGTACTGAAGATGGGCCTGCTATAGGCCTGAAATCGCGATCTACTTAACAGAATAATGTGAGGAGAGGTAAGAATCTTTTAATTTAATATTGAATTGAACCTCACAGTGATAATTCCTATATAAAAAAAGGTTAATAAATTTTACTCTTCAAATATTATGAGGTTGTCTTTTTTTTGTCATATTTAAACAATTTTTAAACCCTCAGGGGTCCCCATCTAGGGGATATGTGGATGGAGACCACAAGGTGCCCAAGCCGAGCAAAACATTGCTTCCCCTTACTTGTGTTTTGCTCCTTACTTTTATCTTTAACCGATCTGGTATTTCTTCCTTTCTAGTACCAGATCCCTCTTTTTTACTTTCCTATCCAGTCTCCCTTGCCTGACCTCTTGTTTTCTTCGACCCTGACAGTGTTAGAGCATTCGAGGCCAAAGGGTTCATTTTTGTCTTTCCTTTAACCTCGTGGACACTCACCTTGAATGCCCACATAAGCTGCAAGTTCAAGTGCAGCCCCATTGCATCTCATAGCATAAGTATGCAATGGATTTGTGTTGTCAGCTATGGCTGGGTACATGCAATGAAGATTTTAAACATTTTTTTGATCATAAATGCAAGCCTATCTTCTTATTTTTGTAGGTGATACAATCCTCCGTGCAAGTTATTTCTATCTCCTTATAAAACTTAAGTACATTCAATATCTATATTATACATTTCATACATCTCAATGATGAATAAATTATATTTGAAGAGAAAAAATATACACTCAGACTGGGGTTTCAACCCAGGACCTTTCACTTTCTATGTGAATGCTCTACCAAGTGCGCTATCTGAGAAACTCCAATCTAAATGCAAATTTTTCTCTTATATACAATGTTAATTCCCAAGTGCCAAATGCTACAAAACCGTTGCTTTGATCTTGCAAATGGCAGCTTCTTTATTAAGAAGACCTTTTTATTTTTTTTTTTTATATTTGAAGAGAAAATTTTTCGCCTAGACCGGGACTCGAACCCGGGACCCTTGGCTTTCCGGGCCAAGTGCTCTACCAACTGAGCTACCGAGGCGAGTTACGATCTAGACGCAAATTTTTCTCTTATGTACATTGATAATTCCCTCGCGCCAAATGCTTGAAACCATAGCTTCTATCTTTGCAAATGGCGGCTTCTTAGTTAAGAAGACATTTTTTTATTGTTTCTCAGATAGCTCAGGTGGTAGAGCATTCACATAAAAAAGAGGATCCTGGGTTCAAACCCCAGTCTGAGCATATATTTTTCTTTTTAATTTTGTTCATTTGTTTCTTGACTCACCTCGTACTTCTTAACTCCCTGGCATATCTAGATTTAGTCACTGTCTTTGTGACATTCTCAATGCTGTTCACGTTCACAACTGACGTCCAATGGTCTCCTCTCCTGGAGGTCAGTCTACAGGAGAGGAGACCATTGGACGTCAATTGTGAACGTGAACAGCATTGAGAATGTCACAAAGACAGTGACGAAATCTAGATATGCAAGGGAGTTAAGAAGTTTGAGGTGAGTCAAGAAACAACTAAACAAATTATATTATTTTTGGTCTGGACATCTTACCTCAATATTAATGCTGATTTGTTCTTGGACATGTTTCAAAACAATTCTGTTTTATCGTCAGCTTTCCCAGACTGGTTTTATTTATGTTGCATTATGTTGCACCACCTGGATGTCGATGTCAGCTCCATCCTGTGGTTGGCCAAAGAACCTCCAAACAAGGTCACCCTCCATCGGAATATCAAAATTCATAACTCTGTTTCTGTTCTTCTGAATATAAACTTTTTCCCAAATAGTCAGCTCTTTTGTATTTTCTAACTGTTTTAATAATTTAGTGTCTGAGTTTATATTATGTTTTTCAGACCAAACATGAGCAGCAACTGCAGATTTTTCAATTTCTCCATTTTTAATATTTCTTATGTGTTCTTTGGTTCTGATTTTTAGGTTTCTTTTTGTTTTCCCTATATATATCTTTTCACAACCCATGCATTCAATTTGATATATTCCTGACTTTTTATTTTTATCAGTTTTTTCATTTTTGTTGGTTTTTATTAGTTTATTTAAACTGTAGTTATTTTTTGGTGCTAATTTAATATAAAACTTCTCAAATATATTTTGAAATTTATTATGTACCCAGGGGTGATATGTGAATTTCTTATATTTTTTCATGGGTGGTTCTTCTTTTTCAAGATTACTTCTGTTTATCATTTTTTGTTTTTTATACTTTTCTATCCTCTTATGTACCATTTTTTCATCAAACCCATTTTCTCTTGCTACTTTGATTATGTGTTTTTTCTCATGTTTGAAATCTTCTTCGTTTAAGGGTAAGTTTACCAATCTATGAGTTAAACTATTAAATGCTGCTATTATAACTAAACAAAATTAAAATAAACCTCATAGTTCAAAGTTAAGAATTGGAAAACAAAGTATGGAGGTGGGGGTTTCTTAATTAATAAATTACGGAGTCATTTTTTAACATCTTTACATCACCATATTTCATGTTTTTTCAAACACGGTAACTATAGTTTTCAAATGATCTTGTCATTCATTTTCAACCGCCATTCATTCAACCGGTAGTCATAATGGCGGTTGAAAATGAATGACAAGATCATTTGAAAACTATAGTTACCGTGTTTGAAAAAACATGAAATATGAGGTAAGATGTTAAAATGACTCATTAATTTATAAACCTCATAGTGTTATTTCCTACCTACATAACTTAATATATTTTTCTCTTCAAATATAATTGTTAAGTACAATTTGTTTCTTCCAGAGATGTGCCTATTATCAGCTGCAACACTGTGTGCTCTTGAGAAGCCACTTCTCTTTCTACAATGTTTGTGATGACACTTACCATCCACAGATGTGTCCATGACCCTGGCATGAGGGTTCACGCTGCCTTTTGTGTCCTCAGTCTTCACCTGATCTGCTGTGGCTGTCACTACTGGTGTGGGAGTTGCTGGTTCACCACCAGCGGCAGGCGACACCACAGGTTTGCTAGAACATATACCACTTTTAATAAAAAAGTCTTTAATAGTGAGTGGAGAACATATTTTTAATGACTCACCTCATAATTTCAAATTTCTTTGATACCGGCTGTTTCATACAATATCTTGTCCCTGTTCAGTCAAGGCTTCCACAAAAAGTCATTAATTAAAATTACAGTGGGGGAAACACTATGAGATATTTACATTAATAAATGAGTTGGAGAAAATGTTTTAACATCTCACCTCACAAAGTTGCGTGTCTTCACGATACCGGTTTCAAAAGTGTAGTATTACTTCCATCTTCAGTCAAATTCCAACTATCGAAATTACATTGTTAACATCATCTTCTGAACTGCCATCTGGTGTAGATTTTATGAACTTGGACATTAAATTATTTTCATCGGGGATGTCGAAATGCATTGCTTTATATTTATTCTTCTGAATGTATATCTTTTCCAAAATTGTTAATTCTAAAGGTTTCTCCAAATGTTTCAAAAGTTTATTGTCTTTTCCGATTTTATGATTTTCTAGCAAACTATGAGCTGCAATTGCTGATTTTTCAATTTCACCATTTTTAATATTTCTAAGGTGTTGTTTTGTACGAATTTCTAAATTCCTTTTTGTTTTTCCTATATATACTTTATTGCAGTCATTGCAATTGATTTCGTAAATTCCAGATTTTTTATATCTGGGACATTAACTTTCAAATTAGTTACTAGATTATCCAGGCTAAATTTGTTAATCGGTGCTAATGTAATATCAAATTTGTTAAACATTTTTTAAATTTTCTGTGTGTTACCATCCTGATTTTGACCGTTGGAATTTGACTGAAGATGGAAGTAATACTATACTTTTGAAACCAGTATTGTGAAGACACGCAACTTTGTGAGGTGAGATGTTAAAACATTTTCTCCAACTCATTTATTAAAATAAGTCTTTTCGTAATGTATATTCATAGTACAGTATTTTACACTTTTCAGGATTAAAATTCGCATCTGCTATCAATAGTATTACATCCCTTATCAACATATGGAACTGCAGAGGGATTTTCAATTTAATGCAAGAATCTGGTGCACAATCTAGTGATTAAAAATTATACAGTTGTGGCACCGACACTGAAAATTTTACAATTATGTTAATTAAATTAATTTCATAATTACATTTTTTAACATTGCCGGGAATTGAACCTGAGCCCACTAGTTATCAAGCAGGCATGAGCCTGAGCCAACAGGAGTAAACCCATGAGTCCCATACCATACATTAATGCAATGTAAAAGAGCCTGAAATAAGAGACCTCTAAACAAATTAGAACTTACCACTTGCTCATTAGCACGGGGAGCTGCAACTTGGCAATTGTCTTGAACTTGAGTACAAACACCTCCAGCATCCTCATGAGCAGCTCGCGGCCTTGTCCGTTCTCCTGCTCACTCCTCGTGCGGATACATTCCACCAGGTTCAACAGCAGCTTGCATGACATTGTTTGTATACTGCACACACATCAATCATACCAATTTCTAACTTCTTAATTATAATAATGCTTTATTTATTCTGGCACAGTTAAGGACATATGAACTTAATAATTAAATGAATCGTGATTTTTTCTTACCTCATACATCTATGTTTCTTTAAACACAGCACTGCAGTATCGGCGACACTTTGTCGTCATCGTCAGCTGTTTTCACGACTGTCAATTTTTTCTCCTTTTTGCCGGTAATTATCTAGACTGCTATCTGGTGTTCTTTTGAAGGAATTCCTCTTCAAACTGCCATCTGGTGTTATTTTGAATGAATCATTTCCTAAACTGCTATCTGTTGTATTTTTGAAGAACTTTGTAATCAAGCTTGGTTCTTCCGGAATCTCAAAGTTCATAGTTCTAGTATGGTTTTTTTGAATATATATTTTTTCCCAAACTGTTAAATCCAAAGGTTTTGATAGATGTTTTAAAAGTTTTGCTTCTTTTTCAATCCTATGATGCTCTAATAAACTATGTGCTGCTATAGCTGATTTTTCAATTTCTCCATTGAGCACTTCAGAAACATGAAGAATGGAGAAATTGAGAAATCAGCTATAGCAGCACATAGTTTATTAGAGCATCATAGGATTGAAAAAGAAGCAAAACTTTTAAAACATCTATCAAAACCTTTGGATTTAACAGTTTGGGAAAAAATATATATTCAAAAAAACCATACTAGAACTATGAACTTTGAGATTCCGGAAGAACCAAGCTTGATTGCAAAGTTCTTCAAAAATACAACAGATAGCAGTTTAGGAAATGATTCATTCAAAATAACACCAGATGGCAGTTTGAAGAGGAATTCCTTCAAAAGAACACCAGATGGCAGTCTGGATAATTACTGGCAAAAAGGAGAAAAAAAATTGACAGTCGTGAAAACAGCTGACGATGACGACAAAGTGTCGCCAATACTGCAGTGCTGTGTTTAAAGAAACATAGATGTATGAGGTAAGAAAAAATCACGATTCATTTAATTATTATTAATTGAACCTCATAATGTTAAAAATTCCCAAATTTAATATATAAACATATGAACTTCCCTTCCACAAATATACAAATACATTTAAGTAAAATTTTATTATTAGAGCTTCTTTCAATGTTTCATGTAACATTTCTTAATAGTGAGTGGAGAACATATTTTTAACGTATCACCTCATATAATTTCAAATTTCTTTGATACCTGCAGTTTCAGACAATATCTTGTCCCGCCAGTATCAAAGAAATTTGAAATTATATGAGGTGAGTCATTAAAAATATGTTCTCCACTCACTATTAATGATATAACCTAATAATGTTTACTTCCCAATATTAATTTAAATAAATCTCTGCTATGGTTTGGAAATAATACTGTTTATATATTAAATTTGGGAATTTTTAACAGTATGAGGTTCAATTAATAAGAATTATGGCATTTCATGGGAAGAACCCCATACAAAGTAAAATCTGTCTCCAGAATAAAATTTTAGAGAGATCTAATCAATTTAAATATCTTGGATATTATCTCTCTATCTGGGATGAAAAGGATATCCCTGAAAAAGTTACTAGTTATAATAAAAGTTTAGGAATTATTAATCAAGTTATGAAACCATCCCTTGTACAAAAAAACACCAGATTACGTTTATATAACACTTTGGCTAGACCAGTGTTGACCTATGGTAGTGAAGCATGGACACTAAAAAAAACAACATGAAAGCAGAATAACGGCTTGTGAAATGAGATTCATGCGCAGAACAGCGGGTTACACCAGATGGGATCGGAAAAGGAACACCGATATCTTAAAGGAATTGAAGACTATGCCAATTTTTGAATATATTAAACAGTACCAACTAAATTGGAAACACCATCTTGAAAGAATGAGTTCAAATCGGATCCCCAAAGCTGTTTATAATTATATACCAAGAGGACGAAGATCACTGGGCCGTCCTATGAAACGCTGGAGGGAAAATTTTCTATAGGATCGTAACAGGCCTTGGCGTAACACTTGGAAGGAAGAAGAAGAAGATTAATAAGAATTAAATGAATCGTGATTTCTTCTTACCTCATACTTCTATGTTTTTTTAAACACAGCACTGCAATATCGGCAACCCATTGTCACCATCGTCAGCTGTTTTCACCCTCTGTTTTCAGTCATGAAAACAGCTGACGATGGTGACAATGGATCACCGATACTGCAGTGCTGTGTTTAAAAAAACATAGAAGTATGAGGTAAGAAGAAATCACGATTCATTTAATTCTTAATAATACTGTTCCCTCTCACACAGTCAACTGGATGTAAGTCACAGCTAGATCAATGTTAAGTTTGTTTACCTGGTGGGTAGAGACTCGTCATGCACATTTTTTGAGAACAGATGTACAGCACGTGATAGGTCTGAGAGTTGTAGATGTTGGCGAACATGATGTACCAGGTCTGCCAACGTGCTATATGCCAGAGGACGCAGAGACTCGTGTGTCGTCCAACCTTTTCCCAGCAGAATGTTCTCATCAAACAGCCTGTCCATGTAGGGCACAAACTCTGTAAACAGAACCCAAATTATAATTAAACAGTTGAAGACAATAAAATGCTGCTGTGACATTTTTTTTCTCTTGCTACCCAAAACAGATGTAGAATTTGTTTGTTTCTTCCAGCTGTTTACATGTCGAGAGATTTTTATTTTTAAACAAAATTCATGTGAAATAATATAGTGATGTAGTCCACTGCTGTGGTCTCGAGGTAGCGTGCTGCCTTGTCACGCAGCGAGCTCGGGTTCGATCCCCGATCAGGACAGTTTTTCTGGGCGAGGTTTTTATTGGGGTTTTTCCTCACCTGTAAGACAAATCTCAGGAAAAGTTTAAGGCCCAAACGGTCCCCGAAATCATATGGCCATCGCAATCATCATCATTCATATTCATCTTAGATTAAGCTTAGGATTAGGGACTCTCCTGGCGCACCACTATCATCATCATCATTACCCATCATATCATCGGGGCAACGTAACCCTGCCTTTCAGGCGCCCTAACCTCAGAACTGGGTTACAAGTATGCCATGCCAGGAGAGAACACCAGGAATATCGAAAGACAACCTGGGGCATTTGCAAAAAAAAAATATAGTGATGTAAGTATTGTATTAATAAAATAAACAAATAAATTAAATGATTAGATTAGACGAGATGTCATCTGAAACTGCAGTCTCGTGAAAAGCATGAAATTTATGAGGTGAGTTTTGCAACAAATTTTCTCCGATGAATGTATATGAATTAGGGCCATACAAAGTCTTTATGTTAATTCAAAAATAAAAATTGGAACTTCAAAAGACAAAGTCTCAAAGGAGGTATTAGTGAATAAACGGGTGAGACAAAGCTGTGGCCTCTCACCAATATCGTTTAATGTGTACATTAATAAAATAATAAATACTCATAAAATGATACCGTACTGTGCAAGTGTATTTTTCGTCTATGTTGCCGTGACTTTGCTTTTTTTTGTTGTTCTTCCCCTTTTTGTCTTTCCAGAACGTACCTTCCCCCTACCCTCTGTTTGTGCGCTTGTCCTATGTGAGAGAGAATGTCCGTGCTAACGACACGAGAACGTAGTTTAGTCTTCTTCGAGTATTTGGACCCTTAGTTTGGCGAGGGATTCCGAGTTGCGGATCTCTCAGCCACGAGCAGATCTACATTCATTTATATTTTTGTTATTGGCTGTGAAGGAGCATATTTTCATTTCAGTGTGAGTGAATATGATATGTTAGAGTTAAGTATGCTGTATGATTTATATTTGTAATTATTGAAGAAGAAGAGTCTAAAATATGTTTTGTTTTCATTATTATTCTTTGTATTTGGCTTGCAGCCATATTTATTGTCAATTTCTTTATTTGATGACTTATTGCCATGTTAAATATATTCATTTCACATCTGTTTCTTCGATGGTGAAGTAAAAGCCATAGAAGTAGCACTCAAGAACCTCCTATTCCAAACAAAAATGTTTACCAAAGCTGTCATTCTGGCAGACTCAAAGGCCGCTATACAAGCAATAACCTCCAACCAAACACCAGAAAATGAAACCATCCTAGAATGCCATAAACTTCTGAAATACCTCAATAACCAGAACAAATGAATAGCCTTCCAGTGGATACCCTCACACATCAGAATAGTTGGCAATGAAACAGCTGATGGACTTGCCAAAGAAGGTACCAAAATACAGATAACAACCCACCACAAATCAAACCTCTACAGGAAGATCGAAGAAATCAAGAAAGCATTCCAACTGGAAAACATGAAAGAAAACATTGCAACAGCCAGAGGGAAAATCATGGGAAAAAATTGATGAGCTATATACAGAAGTAAAAAATAAAGGCCGCAAGGAAGCAGTAGTGAAATTCAGACTGATGTCAGGACACGACTGTCTGGCTCACCATCTTCACAGAATACACATTTTCCAATCAGACAGATGTGTCATGTGCAAAGACCCGGACCTGATCATGGACAAACACCACCTTCTAGTCTGTAAAATCCAACTGCACAACACTCTAAGGACCTTGTTCGCTTGTACTGGGAAGCCAAAGGGAAAATTACTTAAGTGTCAAATCTCACCATTAGAAAACAACAACTTTTTTTTTTAATTTTGTTGAGTTGTTTCTTGATTCATCTCATACTTCTTAACTCCCTCGCAGATTCAGATTTCTTCGCTGTATTTGTGACATTCTTAATGCTGTATCACGTTCGCAACTGACGTCCAATGGTCTCCTCTCCTGCAGACTGACCTCTGCGCCATCTGATGGCTGACCGTCGAACTTCCAAATCAATCCCCTCTCCTTATCACCGGGTATTTCAAAATTCATTAGTTATGTTTTTATTCTTGCATATGTACATTTTTTTCCAAATTGTGAGTTCCTACGGTTTTTCTAATTGTTTAAGTAATTTTGTTTTGGTTTCTATTCTATTACTTAAACAATTAGAAAAACCGAAGGAACTCACAATTTGGGAAAAAATTTACATATGCAAGAATAAAAACATAACTATGAATTTTGAAATACCCGGTGATAAGGAGAGGGGATTGATTTGGAAGTTCATCGGTCAGCTATCAGATGGTGCAGAGGTCAGTCTGCAGGAGAGGAGACCATTAGACGTCAGTTGTGAACGTGATACAGCATTGAAAATGTCACAAATACAGTGAAGAATGATTTTAAGTGGGTGAAAATCTTGTTGAAAGATTCCATTACATAATTACACAGACACTTTTTTTTGATTTTCTGATGATTCTGGCCATGATTTTAGAAAAAAAAAATGAAATTATTGTATTGTCATTGGTGCTTTAAAAGTATACAAAGTTTCAAGTCGATCCAATGATTTTAAGTGGGTGAAAATCATGTTGAAAGATTCCGTTACATAATTACACAGACTTTTTTTTGATTTTCTGATGATTCTGGCCAGGGTTTTAGAAAAAAAAAATTTTGAAATGATTGTATTGTCATTGGTCTTTTACAAGTATACAAAGTTTCAAGTTGATCCAATGATTTTAAGTGTCTGAAAATTGCATTGAAAGATTCCGTTACATAGACAGATACAGGTCAAGCTAATATAAAGCGTGTAAAAAAGAAAAGCATGAATTTTCAAATTCCAGTTGGAAAAAAAAAAATTTTATTTGGAAGTTCATCGGTCAGCCAGCAAAGGGAGCAAAAATCGACTTGCAGCATGGACAACCACAAGGCAACAGTTGTAATGTATCGAGAATGTTGCACAGAAGTGACAAAATTGGTCTGCATAAAAATCAAGAAATATGAGGCGAGTCAAAATATAAAACTCATTAATAATTAATAAAAACATAGAAAAATATATGCCTAAATCAGGATTTGAACCCAATATCTCTGGTTCTGTACACCAGTGCTTTAACGATTTAAGCTATTAGGCTTCCGATTTATACATAGATTTTTCTCTTATACTAATATGATTCCCCTGCACCAGATAGCAGTGAACTTCATTCCACTAACACCATCTAGCAGCATCTTAAACAAGAAGACTAAGGGCCGCATGCAAATACATTAGTCTCTACTCAAATTACTTCCAATCACTGGTGAGCTGACTTTCTGTGAGCAAGTGCAAAGATCGAATTAGCGACCCACTAACTGGTCATGCATTAAAGTTGTCGTTTTCGTAATATTGGCAAGAAATTACCTAGAATTGTCAGCGATAAAACCACTTCCGTTATTTTCGTCTGCTAGAGGAATGCATTTACGCTTGCGTCCCGCAAATAATACCGTATACAACGACGTCTGCATCGTGCAATATTATGCCGATTCTCCTGTTTTTCCAGTTGAATTCTTTGGTAGACTCTATCAAATTCCTCTTCTCCGCATATACCGAAAACATGATCGAAGTCTTCTCGGTCCGATATCTTGGATAAAGCAGCAAGGTTTCAAACTACATCGGTTACCATCGGGTTGCTCACGATTCGTTTCTCTCCTAAGTCACCTCACCAGGTAGCTTAGGAATTTCAACAATTATTATCGCATGAACAGATTTTTGAGTATGCAAAAACGTATTTGGATGCAACTTTCTCAGCAGAGTACGACTTTTACGGTCTAATGCATTCATATATTCGAGCCTAAATGTAAATCAACACTACATTTATAGTCAGTAAAGCTAAGATTATTTTTATAGAATATATGACATTTTACGTACTGATACGAAGGTCAGTGGCAAGGATATGACGAGCTGCGATGAGCAATTCCTTGCGTAGATGAGCCACTTCCATCGGGCAGAGTGTCAGCAGTCCCAGCATGCCCTTCACCATGAGAGGAGCATGCTGTGCTACCACCTCCTGGTAGATGCGGATTATGTATGCAAGGAAAGATAAAGTCTTGATCTGTGCTCCCATGAAATCCACAAACACTTCCTTGTTGAACGCAGGGTTGTTTCGATGCTGAGTGGATGGAGCGAGCGTGATGGTGTTCATGATGAGAGGGATGTAGTCTGCTACGTCCTGGTGCACATTCTGTTTGTACAGTTGGTACATCAGCACCACGATGATCGGCAGCTCCTGCAGGACTTTCAGTGACAACACTGCCTTCGGAATCAAATTGTACTGAAACAAACAAATTTACATCAATACAACATCATTTTCATAGCTTTATGCTAGTGGTTATGTTCCTTCCTTCTGGTTCCGAGAGTTGCAGGTTCAAACCTGGCTGGAGTCAATTTTGAAGGATGGAGAAATCCAAGGAACAAATCCTCCAAGAGAGACTTTAAGCCATGGGTCCCAAGTCTCGATATTTTCAGGCTCATAAAACAATTATATTTCAAGAGAAAAATTATATGCTCACACTGGGTTTGAACCCAGGACCTTTTGCACTCTAGGCGAATGGTCTATCGAGTGAGCTACCTGAGCAAGTTCCAATCCAAATGCAAATTCTTCTCTTATATATGCTGTTAATCAAAAGAAGCCATACTGGTTTTATAATGTAATGTAAAATTCGTAATTAAATGTCTTCTTAATAAAGAAGCAAAGGTTTCATAGCATTTGGTGCACAGGAATTAACAGCGTATATAAGAGAAGAATTTGCATTTGGTTTGTAACTTGCTCAGGTAGCTCACTCGGTAGAGCATTCGCCTACAGTTCAAAAGGTTCTGGGCTCGGGCCCCAGTCTAAGCATATAATTTTTCTCATTTGAAGAGAAAAATTATAAGCTCAGACTGGGAATCATAACTTTTTTCTTCAAATATGATTTATCCATCATTGAGACGTATGAAATGAACAATAAAAACATTTCAAAGTTAAAATTGGGAAACACATTATGAGGTTCTTAATTAATAAATTAATGAGTCATTTTAACATCTTACCGTGTTTGAAAAACATGAAATATGAGGTAAGATGTTAAAATGACTCATTAATTTATTAATAAAAACATTATAAAAGAACCATTAGCCTGAAAAAGATGGCTCTAAGCAAAACTGTTGTTTTCAAATGCTGGGCCTTGGCAATGAAGCCATTAGCGTTCTTGCTCTCCAATATTTCTCTATGGTGGATCCAACAGGTAATACTTCACAGGTTTGTAGATGTTCTCTGTTCATTTCTTTGTCTTTGTTTCATAGAGGACAATTTGGATTCGTGTAGATTCCTATTTTATATAAATGTTTTTTGTCTTTGGCTTCATTACATAGGTCTTGGTTTTGTTTGATTTTATATTTGTTTTTAATTATTCTTTTTATGGATGTGAAAGGTAAGCTTTTAGTAGTATTCTGAATTAAATTGGAGCCTTTTTTGCAAGAAAATCAGCAATGTCATTTTCAGCAATTCCACAATGTGCAGGTATCCATTGCAATTGAATTCTTTTCTGTAGTTTTTGAATCATTTTGTAGCACTCTTTAATTCGTATTGACTTCATTTTGTGTGAATTTATTGCATATATTGCTGCCTTAGAATCAGAGAGTATGACTGCATTTTGAAATTTATTTATTCTGTATAGTAATTGTTGGAGTGAAATATGAATAGCCGTTACTTCTGCATCAAAATTTGTTGTGTGGTATCCTGCTGGTTGATAAAATGAAAATAATGCACATGTAATTCCTGATCCTGAGTTGTTATCAATAGTAGACCCATCTGTGTAGACATGTCTAAGCAAATTATATTTGAAGAGAAAAATTTTCGCCTAAGCCGAGACTCGAACCCGGGACCTTTGGCTTGCTGGGGCAAACGCTCTACCAACTGAGCTACTGAGGCGAGTTGCGATCTAGATGCAAATTTTTCTCTTACATACACTGTAATTCCCTCTCACCAAATGCTTTTGAAACCATTGCTTCTATCTTTGCAAATGGCGGCTTCTTAGTTAAGAAGACATTTATTGGGAATTTAACATTACTTTATAAAGCTAGTAAGGCTTCTAATGATGTTTTTATTATTAATTTAACATTTCTCACTGAAAGATAAATTACATTTGAAGAGAAAATTAATAAATAATATGAGAAATAACATTATGAGGTTCTTAATTCGTAAATTAATGAGTCATTTTTTTACATCTTTGAGATGATGTCACGTTCATCAGGAATCTCGAAATTCGTGGATCTAAATTTGTTCTTCTGAATATATATCTTCTCCCAAATTGCCAATTCTAAAGGTTTTTCCAAATGTTTTAAAAGTAGGGATTCTTTTTCAATTTTATGATTCTCCGATAAACTATGTGCTGCAACAGCTGATTTTTCAATGTCACCATTTTTAATATTTCTAAAGTGTTCCTTAGTGCGAGTGTCCAAATTCCTTTTTTATTAAAAATGGTGAAATTGAAAAATTGAAAAATCAGCAATACAACTTAATTGACAAAATGTTTTTGAGAGTAAAGTTCAATGACCTGATGAAATTACCGTACACGTCTAAGTGATAGTGTTCTACATTGTGAAAGCACATTGATATTTTCATAGTCATCGCATAATTTCCCCCTTGAATTTTCACTCCTAAATCTTGAAAAGGGGGAAATTACTCAAGTAAATAAGTAATTAAAATAGCTTGGTTTAAACTCCCGATAGGGAGCATCCATGTTCCCACATACAAGAATGAAAGGAGTGTCATTGTCAATAAATTAAATTGAGTGTAAACTTACAGACATAAGAGTGTCATCAGGGGTTTTCTTCTCGCTTTGTATCACAGTGATGGTGAATGTTTCAGTAAGCAGCGCCTCGATGTTTATCTCCGATAGGTCCTTCACCCTGAGAGCTGGTCGCGGCTCAAATATCTTGGCGAGGTGGTTCGGCAGCTCGCGATATATCGTCTTGACAAACTGCAGGAAGTGTTGTATCTCAGGATTGTACGTTGGGCGGTATTGTTTGTGCAACTCGATGATGATGCGCAGGCATACCAACACGTTCTCTTCATTTTCTGTCTCCAGTAACTTGAGCATCAGTGACAGAATCTGCTTCACATACGGACGCAACAGATCGTTGGTTGGCAGCCGGTGGATCATTTCCAGGATCAATTTGCGAACTTGCTGTAACACAGAAAACATTTTCCTCAGCACCAGGCGTTCCAATGCCACCCAATGCACTTTTCATGCTTTGAGTTCTGCATTAGGTGATCTATCACACTATAGGATGTAAAACATCTGGGTCTGCTCCAAAAACTAAACTCGAGGATTCTAGTGCTCTGCAGGCTGAGCATAAATTACAAAAAAACAAAAAAAACATGTTTTATTGCTGCATTATTTGAATAATTACCTGAGAGAGATATATTTGTTGATCTTTTCCCCAAAAATGATCTTCTAAATGCCTTAAAATGAAGTATGAATATATTAAATTTGGGAATTTTTAACATTATGAGGTTCAATTAATAATAATTAAATGAATCGTGATTTCTTCTTACCTCATATGTTTTTTTAAACACAGCACTGCAGTATCGGCGACACGTTGTCATTATCAGCTGTTTTCACGACTGTCAATTTTTTCCTTTTTGCCGGTAATTCTCTAGACTACCGGCAAAAAGGAAAAAATTGACAGTCGTGAAAACAGCTGATGATGACGACGTGTCGCCGATACTGCAGTGCTGTGTTTAAAAAAACATAGAAGTATGAGGTAAGAAGAAATCACGATTCATTTAATTATTATGAAGTATGAAGTTGAGCTCAAGCTAACCTATAATTACCGTGTTTACAATGACAGAAGGAAAATAGAAACTGCAGAAATGAAGTTCCTACGTTCAATAGCAGGTGTGACAATTTTGGACAAGAAAAGAAGTGAGGATATTAGGAAGGACTTAAATATTTTCAATTTAACAAATAGAATTGACAACATGAGAAACAACTGGTTATGAACATGTCAAGAGAATGCTTACAGATAGAATCCCTCAGCTGTTACTAAAGTACAAACCAATAGGACATAGAAGTGTTGGACGCCCATTTACTAGATGGGAGGATTCATTAAATCCCACTTGATGTGAAAACAGGTCAAAAGGCCTAATTTCATGAAGCAGAAGAAGAAGAAGACAATGTAAAATTTGTATTATTTATTGCTGAAATAAAGTAGCCAGCTTAACCATAAAATACGCTAACAAACAAGAAAACATGATCACAAAAATCAACTTAAGAATCACACAAAAAAAATTAATATCTAAAAGCTGTTTTTAATTTATTTTTAACTTTTATAGGAATTAATCACTATGAGGTTTAATTTATGGTGAAATTAAATGTTTCTTACCTCTCCTCATATAAATCTTCTAAAGTAGATTGCGATTTCGAGACCATAATGGTCTCATCTTCAGTACTTTTTTGGTGACTGATGTTATGTCGATCGGAAGAAACTCTTCTTCTTCCCTCTGTTGGTGGACCGATGAACCTCTGGATTAGGTCAAAATTTGCGGGAATTTCATGAAGTTCATAAGTTTTCCTTTGTTTTTCTGAATGTGGATCTTTTCCTAAACCGTGAGTTCCTTTTGTTTGTCTATTTGTTTAATTAGACTGGCTTTTGAAAATATTGGTCCGAAAAACATTTAGGCCCGTATTCAAGAACCAAGCTCTCTGGACCATGCCAGCTCCGTCTTCCGTAAGTTGAGGTTCTCAATTTTTAATTGTTCCCAGAATTTTTTTTAATAAATGTCTTGTTAGCACATGATATTGAATAGAGTGATCCAGTTAGAGTAGGTTCTGCATGACCTATATAATTAACCTCGGAGAGACGGGCTGAGAGTTGCTCTTTGCAGAAAGTTTGGTCCTTGAATACTGGTTTAAGGGTCGTATCTATGAACGCATTAGACCGTAAAAGTCGTTCTCTGCTGAGAAAGTTGTATCCAAAGACGTTTTTGCTTACTCAAAATTCTGTTCATGCGATAATAATCGTCGAAATTCCGAAGCTACCTGGTGAGGTGACTTTGCAGAGAACAAATCGTGAGCAACCCGATGCGAACCGATGTAGTTTGAAACCTTGCCGCATACCTTGCTGCTTTATCCAAGATGTCAGACCTTGAAGACTTCGATCATATTTTCGGTATATGCAGAGAAGAGGAATTTGATAGTCTACCAAAGAATTCAACTGGAAGAACAGGAGAATCGGCGTAATATTGCACGATGCAGACGTCGTCGTATATGGTATTATTTGCGGGATGCAAGCATAAATACATTCCTCTAGCAGACGAAAATAATGGAAGTGGTTTTATCGCTGAGAATTCTGGGTAATTTGTTGCCAATATTACGAAAAAACTACTTTCATGCATGACCAGTCAGTGACTCGCTAATTCGAACTTTGCACGTTCTCACGGAAAACTCAACTCACCACAGACTTATGTATTTGCGTGCGGCCCTAAGACTTCAGAATGGGTTGTGATGCTGTTGTACAACAAGAAGAGAATAAGACTGACCTGAATGTTGTATTCTGCAATGAAGTGTGGCTCTCCCTCCTGCAGGATCTTCAGAAATATCTTCATGGAATGATCGAGGAATGTCGGGTAGTTCATGGAACTGATTATTACCTGCAAAATCATACACATATTTTCAAGTATTGAGACAAGAGTAAGGAACACCAACACAAACACACAAACATATATATATATATATACGATATGAAAAGAAAAATGAATGCTTGAGTCAGGATTTGAACCCGAGTCTCTAAACTCAGTACATTTAGTGCTCTAACGACCTGAGCTACCCAAGTATTCCAATTCAAACATACATTTTTCTTATATATGTAGTATTCTCAATTCACACAAGAGGTAGCGGAAATTTCAAATTAATATCAAAAAATGTTAAATTCAAATTATATACAGCAGTAATAAGACCAATCATATGTTATGGAGCTGAAACCTGGGTACTAAAAGAAGCAGATAAACTATTAACGTTTGAGAGGAAAATATTTAGAAGAGTGCTAGGTCCAGTAAAGGAAAATGGAAATTGGAGGTTGAGAAGGAATGACGAATTATACCTCAAGAATAATAAAAATATAGTTAGTTTCATCAAATCCAAAAGATTACAATGGTTTGGACATACACTAAGAATGCCAAAGGGAAGATTGCCGAATGATATTTTGAATTGGAAGCCACAAGGAACAAGACCAAGGGGAAGACCCATGGATCGATGGGAGGATGACGTAATCGAAGATTTGAGAGAAATGGGGATTTTTTATTTGAAATCCACTGCACAAGATAGGAAGAAGTGGCATAAACTGGTTGAGAAGGCCAAGACATTCCACTGGAAATCGTAGAGCCTGACGAAGAAGAAGGTAGCGGAAATTTGTTCCGACTTACATCTAGTGGCTAACATAAGATTTAAGCAAATTTTTAAAGAGAATATTTACTTTATAGCAGTAACACTTGTTTATTTAGATGTTTTAACTATATTTTTGACATTTGGCAATGAAGGCAAATATGATATGAAAAGAAAAATGAATCCTTGAGTCGGGATTTGAACCCGAGTCTCTAAACTCCGTACATTTATACTGCAAAATTTAGTTGGAATTTAACTGAAGATGAAGGCAAATAGCTTTTGAAATCGGTATCGTGAAAAAACAGAACTTTATGAGGTGGGATGTAAAAAAAAATTATCCAACTAATTTATAAATTGAAAATATATCATAGTATTACCTCTCACTGTAATCTTCATTAAAATGAAGTTATAAATTTATATAAAAACAATGCAATAGAATAGTCAACATAGAGAACGTCTACACAGGAAAAACTAAGAGAAATTTGTAAATCAAAGTGAAAGAACATCTCTGGAATGTCATGGAGGGGGAAGTAGAAAAATCTGCAGTATCTGCCCATGAAAGGTCAGAAAAACATCAAATCGAAAAGAAGGCTAAATGGCTAGAACAAAAATTTAATGAGTTTCCCAAATTTGACACTAAAAGTATTCAGAACTCTTTGGAATTGGTTGACAAATTGGAAAATATGAGTCTAGGACATGATGACAGATTGGTTTCATTTGATGTAATTTCATTGTTTCCTAGTAAACCAGTTGAAAAAATGCTAAATTTTTTGAGGAAATGGTTAAGTTCTTTAAATATTAAAAATGAAATATTAGAGGAATATGTAACTCTTACTAAGCTATGTGTCAGTAATTCTTATTTTACCTATAATGAAAAATTTTACCAACAGGTTTCGGGTTTGTCAATGGGTAATCCGCTTTCACCATTTTTAGCTGATTTGTTCATGAGTTACTTGGAGTGTCAAATCACTAAAGCATACCCATGGATGTTTAAGACTTGGTACAGATATGTGGATGATATTTTTGCAATAATAAATTCTAAGGATATTGAAGATGCTCTTAAATTATTAAACCTTCAGGATGAATCAGTAAAGTTTACCGTTGAATTAGAAAAAGAAAACAAAATTCCTTTTTTTGGATTTATGTATAATTAGGAATGATCAAACACTGAAAATTGAATTTGATATATTTAGAAAAGGAACTCACACAGATAATTACATTAAATCATCAGGCTTCAATCACATTGCTCATAAGCATGCAATATTCAATAGCTTAATTTACAGATTGACAAATGTACCATTAAACGAAGAAAATTTCAATAAAGAGTTTAAACATATCTTAAACACTGCTAGATTAAATGGTTTTGATAAAGAATTAATTATAAATAAGTTGAAGAAATTCAAACACAATAAAAGACTTAATGAATATACTACTTTACAAAATTGCAAAGAAAAGAAAAAATACAAGAAAATTACTTACCATCCTGAAATGCATAGGAAATTTCAAAAAATTTTTGACAAATACAACATTTTTTTGGCACCAATAAATAAATTTAGTCTGGGTAATCTTCTAAGTACCAATAAAAAAGTCAAAGTTCCAGACAGTAAGAAATCTGGAATTTATCAAATAAATTGTGAAGATTGCAATAAAGTTTATATAGGAAAAACAAAAAGGAATTTGGAAATTCGGACAAAAGAACATTTCAGAAATATTAAAAATTGTGAAATTGAAAAATCTGCAATTGCTGCACATAGTTTATTAGAACATCATAAAATTGGAAGAGAAGCTAAACTTTTAAAACAAGTAGAGAAACCTTTGGAATTGACAGTTTGGGAAAAAATATACATTCAGAAAAACAAAAATATATCAATGAATTTTGATATCCCTAACGAAATTACATTGATTTCAAAGTTCATAAATTCAACCATAGATAGCAGCACTGAAGATGGCGACAATAGAATAGTTGACGGCCGAAGAATTTCAACAGTCAGAGTTATGGCTGACGATGAACATGATTATGTTTGAAATCGCGATATCATGGAAGCATGAATCCTATGAGGTGAGTTATTTAAACAATATGTTCTCCGATGATTTTTAAGAAGGCTAAATTATTTAAAACAAATAGAAAAACCCAATTTTGGAATATATTAAACAGTACCAACTAAATTGGAAACACTATCTTGAAAGAATGAGTTCAAATCGGATCCCCAAAACTGTTTATAATTATATACCAAGAGGACGAATATCTCTGGGCCGTCCTATGAAATGCTGGAGGGAAAATTTTCTATAGGATCATAACAGGCCTTGGCCTAATACTTGGAAGGAAGAAAAAGAAGAAGAAGAAGAAGAAGAAAAACCCAAATAACTCACTGTTTGGAAAAAAATCAACATTCAAAAAACCAAAAAAAGAGAAATTAATGAACTTTGAAATTCCCACACAAAATGATTTGATTTTGAGGTTTTTCAGTTTACCAACAGAGGAAGCAAGAGATGGCCCTTCAAGACGACAAAACAACGGTCGTCAAAATACTGACGATGGAAGTGATTAAAGTTTTGAAACTAGTCTAAAGAAGAAGAAGAAGAATATGAGGTGAGTGATAAAAGTTTAACTAAATAATAGAATATTTATTTATTTTAATCTTTAAAATAAAAAAAATTCTACTAAAATTAGTGTAATTTTTAATCTTAATATTATTCGTTTTTAAACATCTTAATGATGGACAAATTATATTTGAAAAGAAAAATATACTTATTCAAAGTTAAAATTGGGAAACACATTATGAGGTTCTTAATTAATAAATTAATGAGTCATAATGGCGGTTGAAAATGAATGACAAGATCATTTGAAAACTATAGTTACCGTGTTTGAAAAACATGAAATATGAGGTAAGATGTTAAAATGACTCAATTTATTAAGAAAAATATACGCCTAGACTGGGGTTTGAACCCAGGACCTTTGACTCTCTATGTCACTGCTCTTCCATCTGAGCTACCTAGGCCTCCAATCTAAACGTGTATTTTTCTCTAACCCCAAATGCAACGAGCCGTTGCTACGATTTTTGCAAATGGCGGCTTCTTTATTAAGAAGACTTTTTATTGAGAATTTAAAAATTACTTATAAAGCCAGTAATGCTTCTTTCAATGTTAATATTTTTCGTTTTTAAACATCTTAATGATGGACAAATTATATATGAAAAGAAAAATATACGCATAGACCGGGGTTTGAACCCAATAAAAAGTCTTCTTAATAAAGAAGCCGCTATTTGCAAAAATCGTAGCAATGGCTTGTAGCATTTGGGGTTAGGGAATTAACTATGTGTAAAAAAAAAATATGCATTTACATTGGAGGCCTAGGTAGCTCAGATGGAAGAGCATTGACATAGAGAGTCAAAGGTCCTGGGTTCAAACCCCGGGCTAGGCGTATATTTTTCTTTTCAAATATAATTACTGTAATTTTATTGAGAGAGACACTTGTTCCATGGTATATCATGCACCAATACACATGTCAACAGAACTCAAAAGAAACTGAACAGAAGTTGTCAGTGAATCAATGAGTAATTCATCTTACCTCATAGTTTATGTTTTCTTAAACACAGGAACTGCAGTTTCCAAGAGAAACATCTCTCCCATTTTCAACAGACATTATGACTACCGGATTTTTGTTGGTCTCCATCTATAACGTTGCCATCTGGTGTTAATTTGATGAACTTAAAATCAGGTCCCATTTAACAGGAATTTCGAAATTCATGGATCTAAATTTGTTCTTTTGAATATATATTCTTCTCCCAAACTGTCAATTCTAAAGATTTCTCCAAATGTTTTAGAAGTTTGGCCTCTTTTTCAATTTTGTGACTCTCCAACAAACTATGTGCTGCAATAGCTGATTTTTCCAATTTAACCATTTTTAATATTTCTAAAGGGTTTCAGTGTGCGAGTGTCCAAATTCCTTTTTATTTTTCCTATGTATACTTAATTGCAGTCTCTACAACTAATTTGATAAATTTCAGATTTTTTGCAATCTGGGGTGTTCAATTTCTTATTTGCTATTAATAGATTACCAAGGCTAAATTCATTTATCGGTGCCAATGTAATATTGAATTTCTTGAATTTTTTTAAAAATTTGTTATGTATTTCAGGATAAGTCATTTTCTTGAATTGTTTTCCTTTCTTTGAATCAGATTGCAGGGTGGTGTATTCTTTTAATCTTTTTTGTTGTCTGAATTTCTTTAATTTATTTATAATTATTTCCTTTCCAAAACCACTCGCACAAAGGAACACTAGAAATATTAAAAATGGTGAAATTGAAAAATCAGCTATTGCAGCACATAGTTTGTTGGAGAATCATAAAATTGAAAAAGATGACAAACTTCGAAAACATTTGGTAAAACCTTTAGAATTGATCATTTGGGAGAAGATTTATATTCAGAAGAACAAATTTAGATCCAAGAATTTTGAAATTCCCGATGAATGGGAACCTAATCTCGAAGTTCATCAAATCAACACCAGATGGCAATGTTATAGATGGAGATTTGAACAAAAATCCGGTAGTCATAACATCAGTTGAAAATGGGAGGGATGTTCCTCTTGAAAACTGCAGTTTCAATGTTTAAGAATACAAACTATGAGGTAAGATAAAAAATGACTCATTCATTCATTGAATTAAGAACCTCATAATGTTATTTCCCACATTTAATTATGAGTAGCTATCAGTTACAATGTTGCAACCTTTAAGACAGAGACAAAGAAACTGACTAGCATGTTATGACGACCTTGCAGAAGATTTCCGGGCTGTTGGCCGTGGTCTTGAGGCTTGTAGTTCCCCAACGTTTCGCCAGAGACTGCGTCCTCAAGGGTTCTCTTGAGACTGACAATTTTGTCAACTACCTGCCCTATTTAAACATTTATCCGCAACGTGTTCTCTGCGTGGTTAGTTACTTTGTAAATTGTATCTGCCTTCTGGTTGGTTAGCATTAGGGTCTTTTATTGCACCAATACGGTTGCTGTCTGATGTTCTAGTAGTGGTTTACATTTGACCTTTTTTAAGACTGGTATCCATGCTTTGTTGACTTTTAACCAGTCTTAAAAAAGGCCAAATGTAAACCACTACAAGAACAATCTACTAGAACATCAGACAGCAACCTCATTGGTGCAATAGAAGACCCTAATGCTAACCAACCAGAAGGCAGATACAATTTATGAAGTAACGGACCGCACAGAGAACACTTCGCGGATAAATGTATAAATAGGGCAGGTAGTCAACAAAATTGCCAGTCTCAAGACAACCCTTGAGGATGCCGGACGCAGTCTCTGGCGAAACGTCGGGGAACTACAAGCCTCAAGACCACGGCCAACAGCCTGGAAATCTTCTACAAGATCATCATAGCAACTCCAGCCGTGAAAGCCTAAGTCATTCAACAGCATGACAAATTCTAATGAGTGTCACTGTAGTAGCACGCGGACACAGCACAACAGCTTCAACTCACCTCAAAGTTTTCGCTGAGTTCCTGAGCAGCTTTCAGTTTGATCTCGTCTTTTGCATTCTGGTCGGCCAGTATCGTCACATAAGATCGATACTTATTCATCAGAGCCAAGGGATCATTTGACACTGCCGGCTGTGGCAGTGCCATCTTTAAACTCATTTTCTATGCACTTTTTCTAGGTACAACCTGTAACATAAGTTATAATACTAGTTATTCAGTGAGTAGTAGGGTGTCACAAGACATAAAGCAGGTTTTTTTTGCAAATAAAATATGCATACCCTCCTTTTTTTTCTGTTTGACCTTAAGAGCTCAACAAATATTATTGTGATTTGATCACGACAACCCGTGCTGACTTTATGCCAAACCTAAGACATGAAAATCAGTACTAGGTTAGTACAGAAGGATTAAAAAACTAAAAGTTTATTTAGTAAATAAAACATCAATATACCCAAAATATATAACTATTTACCATTTCATCTATCTATATATATATATATATAGTCCAACGCTGTGATCTCGAGGTAGCATGCTGCCTTGTCACGCAGCGGGCCCGGGTTCGATCCCTGGTCGGGGCAGTTTTTCTGGGTGAGGTTTTTATCGGGGTTCTTGCTCACCTGTGATACAAATGTCGGGAAAACTTTAAGGCCCAAACAGTCCCCGAAATCACATGGCCATCATCATCTTCCTTATCATTATCATCATCATCCTTCACCGGTGTGGAAAGCAATCACACCTACAATTCCCTAATAAAGCTGCAAGCATAGCATGAAAATGCTATGATTGCAGTGAAGGACCTGCCCTCAGGCAGAATTACAATGGATGGATATATATATATATATAAAACAAATGTGTGTCTGTGTGTTTGTCCTTTATGCATTGCCATACCGTTCTGATTGTGATGGGGCTTTTTTGCAAAATATTCAGAAGTTTCCCAGGAGGGTTTTAGGCTATAAGAGAGTTGGAATACTCAATCCCTTCACCTCTAAAAAAACACCCTTTGAAAAAGTGTTTTTTGGAACTTTATGGACACTTAAATAGTTTATGCTGCCTAAACCATAAACCAAATTAATGTACACAGAATGGAATATCTTAAAAAATCTACAAAAAGTCCACGACAGCACATGTCTATTTTTACGGATAACTCATAATAACCATTTTCATCTTTTAGCTCATTTATAACAAGAAGATCGGGATGACTAGATTCCCAGGCAAGCGTACGGCGGTTATTATTTTAAGGATAACTCTTAATAATAATTTTTATCTTTATAGCAGCATTTTAATATCATTATAAATATAAGTTAAAGTTAATAATTTTGTATTTTAAAATTTAAATATCACTTAAATAAAGAAAAACATCTAAATAATTCATTGTTGTTCATTGTTGAATAAAAATGTCTCATTAACAATTAAAGAAATTGTATTACATAACGGGTTTTTTTAAAGAATGCTTTTAAAAATTGTTTTTAGTCATTGTTGTCAAAATTATAAAGCTTTCTGTTATAACTGTAATAAGAACACCTGCTTAAATTCATATTCTTAAATGAAAGTAAACTAAACTCTGATTGGATGTTAAAACAATTAACTTTCTTAATTAACAAATCAATTTAAATCTTATATTTAAAGGACTATTAACCAATAGAATTTAAAATTACCATCATGTGATGTAATAATGGTCTTTAAAATATAACAGAATTACACTAGTCATTCTGCATACAACTTTCAACAAACATAGAAGCAATAAGAGTTCTCCTGATAAAATGTGATATTTAATACAAGAAGAATAGTTGATTCAAGAAAAGAAAATAAAATTCATCGGAGAACATATTGTTTAAACAACTCACCTCATAGGATTCATGCTTCCATGATATCGCGATTTCAAACATAATCATGTTCATCTTCAGCCATAACTCTGACTGATGAAATTCTTCGGCCGTCAACTATTCTATTGTCGTCATCTTCAGTGCTGCCATCTATGGTTGAATTTATGAACTTCGAAATCAATGTAATTTCGTTAGGGATATCAAAATTCATTGATCTATTTTTGTTTTTCTGAATGTATATTTTTTCCCAAACTGTCAATTCCAAAGGTTTCTCTACTTGTTTTAAAAGTTTAGCTTCTCTTCCAATTTTATGATGTTCTAATAAACTATGTGCAGCAATTGCAGATTTTTCAATTTCACAATTTTTAATATTTCTGAAATGTTCTTTTGTCCGAATTTCCAAATTCCTTTTTGTTTTTCCTATATAAACTTTATTGCAATCTTCACAATTTATTTGATAAATTCCAGATTTCTTACTGTCTGGAACATTGACTTTTTTATTGGTACTTAAAAGATTACCCAGACTAAATTTATTTATTGGTGCCAAAGAAATGTTGTATTTGTCAAAAATTTTTTTGAAATTTCCTATGCATTTCAGGATGGTAAGTAATTTTCTTGTATTTTTTCTTTTCTTTGCAATTTTGTAGAGTAGTATATTCATTAAGTCTTTTATTGTGTTTGAATTTCTTCAACTTATTTATAATTAATTCTTTATCAAAACCATTTAATCTAGCAGTGTTTAAGATATGTTTAAACTCTTTATTGAAATTTTCTTCGTTTAATGGTACATTTGTCAATCTGTAAATTAAGCTATTGAATATTGCATGGAAGCATGAATCCTATGAGGTGAGTTGTTTAAACAATATGTTCTCCGATGAATTTTAATGATTATACCTCATAATGTTTACTTCCCAACATTAATTAAATATAAAAGAAAATAATTTTATTTTAATTGACAGTGAAGAATAATACCACCTATATTTACTTAATCTGCTGGGAACCTACAAAGTGAATAAATGTGAAATTATTTCTACAAGAAACAATTTTTTTTTGTGATTGTGAAGTTTTTTCCTATCCTGTGTACCAACTTCCGACCTTGAGAAGAGAATCCGGCTCTGCCGAAAATCAAACCTATCCTGAACCAGTAATTCTTTTTGGGACACAAATCCTTCTTCAAAATGTTACTACAACATCAGGCATAAAGAGAGTTAACTGCTTCAAAACATCGCCACAACGTGGGAAAAGAATTACTTCTTCAAACAGGTTGCTGTGGCCTATGAACACCAAATTGTACTCACAATTGTTTTAATATGATACAAATAAATTATGAGGGCACGTGTTAAAAATAAAATACTTTGATTTTTTTTGGGACACCTTAATGTCACAATTATCATTTCATCTCCTACCTTTTGTTAGTCAGTCTGTACATCTCCACATGGGACAATAATGTTCCCTACTTAACCAAGCTAACGTACACAACATGCTTAGGGGCATGCCACAGCATAATTGTTTAAGGCAATACATAAACCGTAAGGTCGAGGGTTTGAGCCCTGGTAGGGTCAGGATTTTAAACTGACAAACCTTCTGACAGCATCATGGACCTGGGATCAACTCAGCCTCTAACTGAAATGAGTATCAAATGCTTGTTCTGAAGTTAAGGTGGCCATCACAAAGGTCTGATATCTCATGCTGATTGTCTAAGAAACATGAGACCTTAACACCTTACTACCCCAAGGACTTCCAAGGCCTGTAGTGGGATCTCTTTATTTTTTATTTCCCTACAGATGTCACAAGTGACGAGTAGTTAGCTCATCAACTTAGAGACACCTAGCAAGCAAGTAAAGCACTTCATAACTAACTGGCACTACCAAACCCTTAGGTTCATGGCCACGCAGACATAAGCTCTCCATACATCCCTATCCTGAGCTAATGTTTTCCAATCATTCCCTGTATAATCTACTTCCCTCAAATCATAGGTAATGTTATTCTACCACCTCATTCTTGGTCTACCAACTCGGGATTTTCCCTCTGGTTTTCCTACAAGAAGCTTCCAGACTTGTGTCACATGTCCTGTCTATCACAGTCTATGAGACTTAACTGTTCTTATTATATCTGGCTTCCTATAAAGACCATGTAGTTCACTGTTATGTAAGTCTTCTCCATTCACCTGTCTGTTCATCTCTCTTTGGTCCACAAATTTTCCTAAGAACTTTATTCTCAAATTCTCATAATCTCCTTTCCTCCCTTAAAGTAAGAGTCCATGTTTCGCATCCATATAATATAATTGGTACAATAATAGTTTTATATATTTTCAGTTTAACTTTTTTTAATGGAGTTGGGACATCAAGAGTCTCTGTAATGCATAATAGCACGCATTTCCAGAATTGAGCCTATGTATAATTTCTTTGTGCATCTCATTCCTATTTGTGATTATTGTTCCTAGGTATTTGTATTCAGCTACTTCCTCAAAATCCCCCTCGTTTGTCATTAGCTGTCCATTTCCATTATATAATGTATTTCTATGTGTGACCATGTATTTAGTTTTATTGAAATTCACTTCCAGTCCCAATTTCTTAGAGTTACTCAATAGTGTGTGCATGTTGGGCTTTAGTATCTCCTCGTTATCGCCAATAGTACTACATTGAGTTGTAGGCCTTCTTCATCCTCTAAAGATTTAATGGCATGCTCTAGTACAAAATTAAATAGTAGAGGAGATAGTGCATCTCCTTTCTTCAACCCATTGTGGATTTCAAAAGTATCAAAAAACTGTTTGCCAGATGTTTCTTGCTACAAAACCAATTGAACCCAATCGGGTTTGAACCCAAGATTCTTGGGAGTTGAAGGAAGTTAACCCCTAGACCATCGAGATAAATTCTCGGTTTTAAACATAAAATATTTAGCAATTATGATAAAAAAATGATGAATTAATGAACTTTTGGACTTCTTACTGTTGAATTTGAAATTGATTGAGAATCGGTTGTACAGCCTTTGAAAAAAATTACGGTGCAACTCTTGAGATGGAAAGTTAGTGTATAGGGCGTCGAGAGGCCCTTGGGGTAGTAGGAGGTTAAGGCTCCCACTTTTTCTAGTTTATTGAATAATTAACTAACTAACTCATTGGCACTATCGAATCCATAGGTTCATAGCCACGAGGACATAAGCTCTCCATATATCCCTATCCTGAACTAATGTTGTCCCATCCGAACCAAACAAAATGATGTGAGTGAACATCCAATTCTTAAACTATGTTTTGGAATTAAATGTGAATGTTGGTCATACTGATTTCACATATATGTCGTGCCATCTGCTGGAAGTTTCATTAAGTACTATGAGTTAGGGATCTTCATGCATGCTCACTACAATTCCATAGAATTTAGAAAAAATAATTAGAATATAAATACCACAATTTGCGTAAGTAGATAAATATTTAATAATTGTAAAAAAAAATTAAGAATTGTTACAAAATGTTTAAAAAGCTATGAAATGTTAGTAAAAATAAAAGGAAAAAGTTCAGTAATTGGCGCACACGAATTCTTCTAAGTTCCACAGAATCGCAGTGTGCATGCGCGAGTTGCTGTAATGGTTAATGTAGCTTCCGGTAGATGGCTCTGCAGTCAGCGCTACCAACTTTGGGAATAAGTTCCCAAATGCTAAAAAAAAATTGATGCAAACTAACTTGCCATTTCCTAACCAAAGAAAACAATTTACATGCGTATTATTTATTCCCAAATGCTAAAAAAATAGACGTAAACCAACTTCCCATTTCCTAAAGTAACAAAACAATTTACATGCTTATTATTTAATTAACTATAAACTAATTTTACGTGCATTAACACTAAATATGGTTTGTAATTATTTTCAAATGATGGTGACTCCAATTTGAGAGCCACCTAGCGGATGTTACATGAAGCATTTCCGCATCTCTAGAACCCGATGCACAAATTTTGCATAATTTATAAATATTTAAAAATCGTAAGAAATGTTTATAAAATGATTCCAAAATGTTTAAAATAGTATGAAACGTTATTATAAATGGTTAAAAAGTATTTAGTGCATCAGTGGCATAAGAATGTAACTGTAAAATTGTGTGCGCCAATTAATGGACCTCAGCCAAATAAAAAGTATGTAGTGTAAGTGTCATAAGAATGTTTGACTCAACTTTAGATTACCTTTCCCTTGATTTTCCATGGTATAATCTTGTAATATTGTTACTCTATGTAATTATTCTGTCTATACTAACATTTCATAAGATTTTAAATGTTTAAACATTTATTTAAAATTATTAAATATTTATCTACAAACGCAATGATTTCTTTGAAGTTATGCAGAATCGTTGCACTCTTGAGCGAACACTTAAAGGAATTTCAGCTATATTATGGAGGTATCTGTGAAATCAGAATGACCACCTATCGAAAATTAATTTAAGAAATAAATGTTCACTCACTTCATTCCGTTTGGTTCAGATGGAAAAATTAATGTATATCAGATTAGTGTATACTTATTAAATATTATGCATGTAAATTATTTTATTAGATTAGGAACAGGTAAGTTGGTGCACGTCCATTTCTAATAAATGTTAGGGAATTTATTGCAAAGGTTAGTCATATCAATTTCACAGCTACATGGTTACATCTAGTAACAGCTCTGTAAATTTTCTATAGAACTTCACAGATGTGATTCCACCTAGCATCAATTCTTTAAACTTTTTATAAACTTAAGCGCATTAGCACTATTATTCTGTAGGACTTAGAAAATGTATTGGAATAGATAAACCAAAGTTTTCCAAATCTTCTTGTAGACACAGTTCGCTAAATTGAACGATATCAGGAACAGTTCTCAGTATCCATCTAACTTACCAAATATTTCTAGAAGTAGGCATACAGAGAAGTGTGTAAGTTCCAAATTTTGCTGCCTTATTAATATTTTGCCAAACTATTAAAAGATACCGAGATATGAAATAAGATTTCCTTCAAATCATCAGCATCGATGATAAAAATTTGTATGCTTTGCACACAAATGTCTGCAGGTTATATCTATAAGTTAACAAATATAGCAAGACATGCCTTATTGTATCCCATAAAACATTTATTCACATTTAATACTTAAAAAAAACTTTTTTTTAAATTGCAACCTCAAAACAGCGTACAGGTACAATGAAAACACGAGTAATGTTGGTAATATACTTACTTTTAGTAAAATATTTCATGACATATGTCAATTACAGTCCCCTTCCTGAATAAAAAAATATTAATATCTATACTTTCAACATAATATTATTCATAGCTAATTCATACCAGCGATCCCTTTAATGTATTAATTCATACGAGAACTGAGAAAGAATGACAAATGTAGGATTCACACAGATTGTAATAGAATATAAAAAATTGACGCTAGGTTTCGCCACTAGCGCGAAGTTAATCGAAATCTCCACAAAATCGATAGGTCCATCTTATTTCGACTAAATAAATATATAAACGAAAATGCGCACAAGTTGTGCATTAGAGTTTTATTAGTTCACTTTGCTTTTGCACTCATTATGAATCTGTGCAGGTCTCAATTAATGATTTGGGTCGTTTTTTACATGCTGTGACGTGATAACGATCGCAAGATAGTTCACAAAACTCGCACATGCATGCTGCGCCTGGGTCGTGGTAGGTCTTCATTTTACACACTTTGTGATGGTATCCATGTACTGCTAGGGAATTTACAAAATGGCGAAGATCTTGGTTTGTAGCCATCCACGTTCGATTTACCATTGCTTCTGTTGCGTAAAATTCTATCCAAATTTCTTTTTTCTTAGCTTGGAGCTCTGCTAGGAGATCTTGGTAGGCTGCGGTGGATGGTAAGAGTATCAGCATTCACAATTGTTCTATGAAGAAGGTATCTCCTGAGAGTTCATATGCCAGTCGGGAGCGTGTAAATTTGGATATACATAGTATTCTCTTTAGATAGACTGACTTAATTTTCTCTATGTTCTTAAGGTCGTTCTTTGTGAGGTAAGGCCATATGAGTTCCAAACCATAGCTCACGATCGGGATTATCTTCGTGTCAAAGATCTGCATTGCCGTAGTCATAGATCATTTTCTTAGGAATTGGATATCATTCATAGCAATTATTGCAGCTGTCACTCTGTCTTCTACATGCTTTTTGAAAGTAGTTCCCTTAGTCTGTAATGTTACGCCAAGATAGTTGAAAGAGCTTACAATTTTCAATGGATCTTGATCATGAAAGACTCGGTCTCTGGCTGCTATCCTTCCACCCCTTCTAAAGATCATGTGTACTGTTTTTTCTCTGTTGAGTTGCAGCTTATTGTTACTGGCCCATATTGTTAGACGGTTCCAGCATTCTTGCAGATCGATTCGTGGATCCCATCGCCATATCATCAGCATATGCATAGAGAGATACACTCTCTTCCATACCTTCAAGTATTCTCACTACATCTGCTGTTGCTAAGTTGAATAGCAACGGACTAGCAGGGTCTCCTTGTAAGACACCGTTTGTCTGTGTGATCGGTGCTGAGGACTGTAGATTATCTGCAATTACTACATAGTTGTACTGCATGATGTTGGCTATGATGTCTACTAAATAACTGTCTTCATCGAGCATTTTCTGATGCTTATCCATGAGAGTCTGACGGTCGAGAGAATCGAAAGCTTTCATGTAATCTATGAAGACAACGTGAAATTTCTTTCCCTGGTGACTGATCACATCATGGATGTTTTGCAGTAGATTTCCTATGGCGAGTGAAGTTGACATCCCTTTCCTGAAGCCAACCTGTTGCTCAGGTATGTTGCTACCAGCTTCTTCGGTTAGTCTATCCGTCAGAATTTTCGTGAAGATCTTGAGAATTGTGTTCTCAAGAGCAATTCCTCTGTAGGAGTCGGGTGAATTCGGATTGCCTTTTCCTTTGTACATAATCCTGAGAGTGGAAACTCTCCAGTTTTCCGGTATTTTTCCTGTTTCTAGACATTTATTGAACAGAGCGGTACATATTTTTCCTATATACGGCCAGGCCTCTCTCAAGTGTTCATTTGATATTCCATCCGGTCCAGGAGCTTTGTGACTTTTTAGATGTTCCACAATGTTCTCCACTTCCTTTTCTGAGATGGGCTGAAAAACCTTTGTTTCCTGATATTCTGGCGCTCTGAGAGTGGTTCCATCATTTAGTATCTGGTGGAAGTGTCTTTCCCATGTTTCTAGCGCTATTGCCTGTGAGAATTTTGGTGTTTTTTTTCTTTAAAGCCTCAAAGTGATTCGCCGTGGCTTTCTCTATTAACTTCCTACCTTCTTCTTCTAACCAGATTGCTCTTTTCTCTTTCAGCAGGGTTTTGTAATTTCTCCTCTGAGTAGTTATTAGGTCTTCCTCTGTCTTGGTACCTCTAGCTCTCTGAAGGCATTTTAGAACTTCTCTCCTTTTGTTGTAACATGTGGCATCGAACCAAGGTTGTGATCTCTTTTTTCTTTTTGTAATTTTTATCTGTGCTTTTTGGATATAGCCTTCTAGTTCTACTGCCGCAGTTTCGATTTCCCCTCGTTCTATCTTGCTTATTATGTGATCTGTGGATGGTGCGAAAGCCTCTAATGCTTGAATGTTCAATGTCCTTTTTGTTATTTCTATTCCAATGTTTATTTCTTGTGGTTTCATGTTGGTTGTTTCGATCCTGGCACACACAGGCAGATGCTTCCTTAAGGGGGACAATTCACAATTGGTGAGTGTTCTGATTTCTATCCCTTTTATTGGTGGGCTAGTAAACATCAAGTCTATTGCGCTTGTGCCATTGTGACATACATAGGTTGGGACGTGTGTGTTGTTTAGTAGGTTTAGGCCCTCTCCTTCTAAATATTCTATAACTTTTCGAGTTTTCTTTATCAATGCGACAGTTGAAGTCGCCTGCTATTAATGTTCCCATATGACTTTCAATGTGATTCATCATGTCAGATAGATTTTCGATGATGTCTTGTGCTGTTTTCTCTGGTTGAAAGTACGTGCCTATAATGTTCAGTTTTCCAGTTTTAATGACTAGTATGTTAGGTGAACTGTAGGATATGACATGTGGAGATAGCCATGGTTTATCAGACAAGATATACTGCCGCTTGGACGTCCGCATTCTCCTTGTGCTGCCAAGGAGTGGTTGTTGTAGTATCCTTTAATGTTGATGTTCTGTGTTAAGAAAGTCTCTGTTAGTATAATAATATCTGCTTTAAAAATGTCTTCTGTGCAAAGTGTTAGGATACTGTTTAGTCCCTCCACATTCCATAACATTACAGTTATATTATTCCAGGTCAACCCCTCGATATTGGGTATCTGGGTTTCATCATGAGAGGCGAAAGGGCCGCACAAGAATTCCCCTCGGCCAAAATTCTGGTTTCTCAATATCACTAAGGTGATGGAAAGGTATCCCAACTTTGTAGGCCTTGTTTGTACATAGTGTCCGGAGTTCCTCACATACCGTTTGATCTTGGGGTATGCCTTTCTTATTCAAAAAGGTCCATATTTTATCTCCTGTTGTGTTGCCTGACAGATGTCCAATATAGAGCCAAGCTCTTCTTTCTCCAGCTTGTAGATCGTTTCCCTCTCCATCATCTTTTCCTGTCCCAATTATAGGACTCCTTCGGTTTCTCCATCTATAAACCACTTCAGTGAAATCTTCGTTGGATTTTTCTAGTGTTGTTTCTGTGGGGTCAGCATTCGCTGGCGGTTCTGTTCTCTCATCTTCTCTGTCTATCACTTGAGTAGGTTCTTGTTCTGGGTTTACCAATGATAATTTTTCTATTGGTGGTTCTGGTGTTTTGGGTTTTGTTTGTTTTATGACCGTTGGTCTTGGGAGATGTTTCTGTAATTCTTCCTTCATAGAAGTCGTGATTTCGTGTCGGATTCTATCGCTAATCTTGAGTTCCATTTCTGCAAGCATCTCTTTGACTTTATTTGTTATCATTTCCACCTGGTTTGCATCTTGATGGTGTTTCATTAATAACCGTGGCTTGCATTCAGTGCACAACCATGTTAGTCTGCAGTTTTTTCTCTTTACAAAGTCTAATTCTCCTTTTGTGAGGCCACTGCACTCGAAATGCTGCCATTTATCGCAGCTAACGCATTCAATGGCCGTCTCATCACCCACCTGTTTTTTGCAGATGTCGCATTCATTTGTACCATTGTTACCGTTATCTTTGGTATTAGCCATCTAGTATGTTGTTGTTTTTCATTTAATGTCAGACTAATCCTCTTTGCTTTGAACGTCCTTCCGGTTTTTTTTGTACTCTTTGCCTATACACATGGTTGTCTTCCTTAACCTATATCTACTATTTTGTTCGTATATGGCTTACTTTTGTATAGAGTGACGATTCTATCCTTACTTCTGTACTATTTTGTATACTACCTCGAACACTTCTACAGACGTAGTGGCGAGTCTCTATCTTTCCTGACTATATTAATCGCGTTAATCACTACTTTCCTCACTAATCACTGCACTTTATATCACTTCATATGCTTAAGCGATTACGAACATCTCGACTAAATAAATTGAACGTGTTATTACTTCGTCGATTTATTAATCGATGTGTTCAAAGTATGAAATTATCGATTTTATAATTGTATCAAAATTTCTGCGCCATTGGTGAAAAGTAATATTTTTTTCTACTTTCTAGTATCAGTTGCATTGTGGGGATTGGGTGTTTTGTTTGAATTAGTACACATATAAATACTTACTTACTTACTCACTGGCACTATCGATCCCGTAGGTTCATGGCCGCGCGGACATAAGCTCTCCATACATCCCTATCCTGAGCTAATGCTTTCCAATCATCCCCTGTATAATCTACTTCCCTCAAATCATAGTTAATGTTACAAATGCAGGTCTTTCTGCACCCCCGTAGTATAATGCAAAGCTTCCTGGTTCCTGACTACCTTCTCCTGGCCACCTAACTTCCTGTAAAGCGACTATATCCAAGGGGGCGATTATCTAATTCCCGCGTTAGTATCTCTAGTGTCCCGCTATTGTATAAAGTCCTAACATTCCATGTTCCTAGGAACATGTCCCTGTGTTTGAGCCTTTGGCATGGGTTCCCTGAAGTAGCCCCCGCCCGGAGAACCGAATGGGGGACTATTTGACCTCCGGAAAATTTTACCCCAGTTGAACCCATGTCCGCATTTCTTGACGATTGTATTTTTACGGTGAAAGATCGTCACTCTTTCGACCAAGGTACTTGTTTCGTCTGGCTTATCACCTTCGACCAGTCCGGCATGGGTAACCCAATCGGCAGCAATGCTACCGCCGGCATAGCTCTCAGGATCATTTAAGCACGCAAGCCACTGCAACACGACAAGATAAAGATACCATGGAGGGCAAACACAAATAAATAATTATAATAATAACATCCTCAACTCATGTCCAACTCAGAGTCGATTCGACGGATGAGATAAAATGAAGCCCCTATATTATAGAGGTCTGTGAGCAGCAAGGGTGTTGGCCAACCACGCCTGACGCACTGTCACAAGGGCGGATGAACGAAATGGAACCAAATGGACGATATCAGTATGCAGAAATAATGGAATGAAATGTGAGCATGATTCCTCCATTAAATCACAAATCCCTCTGCAGTACATATGTTTAGAAGGCATGTGATACTGTTGATAGCGATTCGTACGTCAGATGGGGACATTAAAACTGACGACTCCCTTGGTACTTTTCGACAGGAGCAAGCTATGTGCCGGCACCGGGTTTCATCTTCTCCCTTCTCTTCATCATCATCCCTCATACAACACACTATACAAACATATAAACATACACTCATTCTACACTCCTCTCTGTACACAATACAACAATACGGCATTTATGTAAATTGATCTGCCGAAGTGGTGCGTAAATTGGAAATATACTACACTGAACTCATATATATTTGTCGGGTGCGAAACCCGAACCATGAAAACGGGGAGAGTGATTTTAGAACATAATGGCGTTTCACAATGAACATAGCTTAAGATTAAATCTGAGATGTAATTATAAAAACCCCTTAGAATTAAAATTATGGATTAATCAGGTGCGGCGCGTCCTACGTGTATAATGGTCAGCAGAACCACCTAGAAAAATTAATTCAATTTAAAATAATGAATAATTACCTAATTAATAATCCATCCATAGTAATTCTGCCCGAAGGCAGGTCCTTCACTGCAATCATAGCATTTTCATGCTATGCTTGCAGCTTTACTAGGGAATTGTGTAGGTGTGGTAGCTTCCCGTTGCTTTCCACACCGGTGAAGGATGATGGTGATGATGATAATGGTAAGGATGATAATGATAAGGATGATGGCCATATGATTCCGGGGACCGTTTAGGCCTTAAAGTTTTCCTGACATTTGTCTTACAGGTGAGGAAAAACCCCGATAAAAACCTCACCCAGAAAAACTGCCCCGACCGGGGATCGAACCCGGGCCCGCTGCGTGACAAGGCAGCACGCTACCTCGAAACCACAGCGGTGGACTAATTAATAATAATGAATTAATAATTAATTTCATTTAATTAAAAATTATGAATAATCAGTATTTATTATATTACTTAATGAAATGCATCTTTCTATGGGGTTCAGCGAACCATTGAACATATAGGACGCGCCGCCACTGAGATTAATGCATTTTTCTATGGGGTTCAGCGAACCATTGAACATATAGGACGCGCCGCCACTGAGATTAATGCATCTTTCTATGGGGTTCAGCGAACCATTGAACATATAGGACGCGCCGCCACTGAGATTAATGCATCTTTCTATGGGGTTCAGCGAACCATTGAACATATAGGACGCGCCGCCACTGAGATTAATGCATCTTTCTATGGGGTTCAGCGAACCATTGAACATATAGGACGCGCCGCCACTGAGATTAATGCATCTTTCTATGGGGTTCAGCGAACCATTGAACATATAGGACGCGCCGCCACTGAGATTAATGCATCTTTCTATGGGGTTCAGCGAACCATTGAACATATAGGACGCGCCGCCACTGAGATTAATACATTTTAAAATGTTTCAAACATAACATGGCGCATGCTACAATTGGTCTTGTACTCTCAACCATCCAATTGGGCAATGTTTTTAATGCATGCTTTGCTAAAAGTCCATTTTTAATTAATAATTGTTTTCTTTCTCTTAAAACAATCCGAGTGGGAAACAAGCTGTGAAAACTCTCAGATGGGGCGAGGACGCAAAAAAATTGATATAACCGTATGAAAATTCCCAGTTCTCATTTTATAGGAGGCTTAGTAGACACAAGAATTAGTCACGCCACTGCCTGAAAATCGAATGTGAATCATGTTTGGTCCGTAGTAACACGTTTTGTCCCTTGTTCTGCTTGGCCCACAAACAATGAATAGTAGTATTTCTATGAGAGGAGAGAGAGAGAGAGAGAGAGAGAGAAGAGAGAGAGAGAGGAGAGAGAGAGAGAGAGAGAGAGAGAGAGAGAGGGGAACGGAGAGAGAGAGATGAGAGAGGAGGAGAGAGAGAGGAGAGAGAGAGAGAGAGAGAGAGAGAGAGAGAGAGTATGTGCTCGGAAAAAATGTTCATGGTTTTACAAAATGAGATTAAGTAAAAAAAAAATATCGATATTGTACGAATTCTAATTATCTTGTACGGTAATGCAAACTTATTTCGGAGGGAATATCCAAGTAGCCTAAGTATATATAAAAAGCACGGCGGGCGCTCTACAGGCAGTTAAACATGGACGACAGAACAGTCGACTTGATTTTCGCAGGTTCGCTGGAGAGCTTACCGCCGGTCAGCTCCAAAATTGTCAGAATTTTTACCAGCTCCACCTTCACAGGTCGGTAACTGATCATTCTTCTAAATATGTCAGAATATAACATAAATAATATTATTTAATGAATTAATCTAGTTTTCCTATTTAAAAATTAGTAATTAAACATTTATTAACATACTGTTTTGTCCCTAATTAGAATCTTGGACTAATTAAAAATGAGACGAGGTTTTAGAAGTAAATTAAAATAAACCGAGATAGATAGATATTGTCCAAAAATCAGCTAAATCCGACCATTTGAAATGGAATCCAAAATGTATGACTCTAGCAACCGCCATGTTTGGTTCGTCGTAATGTATACAATGCACTTTAATTAATCCGTAATTTTCTTGTAACTCACTAAAATAAAAAAATGTATATTTCATTTATTTGGGCGTAGCAGCGCACGCTGGGTATAACGTACGCTAGTAAATTCATAAAACAAAAACTCGATAGCTTTTTAAATTAATTAAGCCTATTTATTTAAACTAATGGGCACGTACATTTAATAAAATTATTGTCCCGTAAGGGTTATCGCTTCAGTTCTAGCCTCCCATATCTCGGGTCCTCTGCAAAGCTGTCTAGAGCTCGGCACGTCCGAAGACGTCTGTCCATTTATTATATTCTTCAGAATAAAACTTTTTTTTCAGACACGACTATGGAAAGAAACACGTTAATGGCGCAGTGTTATCCGAAACTGAAGGACTACTGCCGAGAGAAACATGGACTGGAATTCCAGGTATCTAATTATAATTATATTTTATTTTCAAAGCAGTTTATGTTTTGTTATTTAAACAGCTATGCAAATATTACACAAATGCATTTAGCCTGCAAATCACTTGGTTTCCTTCAGTGGTCTCGGTAAATGTTGTGTTGGAATTTCATTTTTCCATTGTTGTTTATCGGTTTTTTGACATCTAAATGTCACACAGAATCTAGTAGGCAGTGCTTTTATTTATCAATTTTTTTAACGTTACGACATGGCTATTAAATGGTAAACGTCGGATCCTGCTAATGAAATTTCGTCCCAGCATTTACTTGACGATTGTGGAAAACATGAAAGAAAATAGAATATTACGATGCGAGGTTGGAAAGTGGTTTTTACAGAATCGAGGAAAATATTTAAAAACCGAGCGATAGCGATGTGCGTTGTATATTAATTTTTGCGCGATGGTGTTTTCAAAATAACAAATAATAGTAAAACAATAACGTCTCTGTTGGAAATATTTGCGTTCATTATAAACAATTGACTAACGTTAACAGTGCGGGCAACATTTATTAGTTGAGACTACAGGAGGCCGTGACACCAATCAGTCATAAAGTGGCGGCAAGTACGTATTTATTGTTTCAAATAAAGTTAATTTAATTTAAAATGCAGTGATGTATATTAACACTACCTCTTGGGTATATTTTTTGTATGTACATTGTACGTAGTATACATAAAGGACAGTGGTTTTACTTCCCGCACGTGGTTTGTAATATGTAATATTACAGTATAGTTATTTAGGTTGACAACCCCGAAATGTAGGAAGCTGAAAATTCAATCGTGGTCGCCATTGCTGTAAGTACGACAAAACGCACTATAGCGCAAAAAAGAAAAAAAAAGTAATTCTGCTCACTGTAATATAATCCAAGGCCTTCTGAATACAAGTGTCAAACACTGCCATCTGAGTGATGAAATCCCAATATCACGACCCATTTCATCAATATCAGTATTTCACTTTTTTCCTACTTATATATTATTATCTTATTTGTATTTGTGCTGGTTGAGTGGAAGAGAAAGCCTTATGGCCTTAACTCTGCCAGAATAAATAAAACATTTTTTTTTCAAATGCCCCACGTTTGTCTTTCGACATTCCTGGTTTCTCTCCTGGCATGGCGTACTTGTAACCCACTTCTGAGGTTGGGGCGCCTGGAAGGCGGGATTACGTTGCCCCGATGATATGATGGGAGATGATGATGATAATGGTGCGCCAGGAGAGTCCCTAATCCTAAGCTTAACCTAAGATGAATATGAATGATAATGATTGCGATGGCCATATGATTTCGGGGACCATTTGGGCCTTAAAGTTTTCCTGACATTTGTCTTACAGGTGAGGAAAAACCCCGATAAAAACCTCACCCAGGAAAACTGTCCCGACCGGGGATCGAACCCGGGCCCGCTGCGTGACAAGGCAGCACGCTACCCCGAGACCACAGCGGTGGATAATAAAATATTATTATTAAAAAAACATAATAATAAAACATTATTATTATTATTATTATTATTATTATTATTATTATATTATTATTATTATTATATGTTTCAGCATCTAAAAGATCATATGGAGTGTATTTATTTATTTTAACGATAAATACGATGAAATAGATCCTGGTAATGAAATTCAGCCTAGCATTTGTCTTGACGAGTGAGGAAATTCAGGGAAAAACCTCGATCAGTTTGGTCATCACAGGGTTTGAACCCTGAACTTCCAATACGAGACTCAAACGCTAAGTTTATGCCGAGTCGAACTCCGAGTCGTTCTCATGAAACCCATTTACGCAACCAACCTCGATCATGCCATTGAAATATAACGAGAAAAATATCCTCCAAAATCGGAAAAATGCGACCGTTATGAGAGGAGGTAGGCCTATACCTGAAAGCCGTCATTTAAATATCGCTCTAGCGGCCACCATGTCTGTTTACGCAGTCCCCGCGTCACATTTTTTATGATTATTCATTCAAAAATTTAAATTATATGCATTTACACAATTGACACACTCAACCCATTAATAGGGCCTATTCACAAGAAAAAATACTATAGTAAAATGCACAAATGAAGACGGTCGTCGCTTATGCTATTTCTGCACATCTACGTTATAGTGATTTCGGGGAGTCAATCGTCTGCAATAAATTATCGTACGTTAAACAAGGCGGAATTTGTATTTCCGCGATGCGCCGGACCCGCTTTCGTTCGTGCCCAGAACTGTAGACATAATTTATGACCAAAAAAGTTTAAATGTCTCAGAATAAAATTGAAGTAAAGAATTCCGCTAAACATATGTTAATAAATTATAATGTGCTGATTTCCATCCCTGCATTTAAGTTTTAGCGAATTCCGAAGGAATTGAGCTATATTGAGGTTCTTCTCATGAAAATATTTTTGAAAAAAAAAACTACGTATTTTCACCGGTCGTGTCTAGTAGACACCGACTATGACCATTACCAATATATATAACTGGAAAGCAACGGGAAGCTACCACACCTGTAATTCCCTAGTAAAACTGCAAAGCATAGAATGAAAATGCTATGATTGCAGTGAAGGACCTGCCTTCGGGCAGAATTACTATGGATATATATACAGTCCACCGCTGTGGTCTCGAGGTAGCGTGCTGCCTTGTCACGCAGCGGGCCCGGGTTCGATCCCCGGTCGGGGCAGTTTTTCTGGGTGAGGTTTTTATCGGGGTTTTTCCTCACCTGTAAGACAAATGTCAGGAAAACTTTAAGGCCCAAACGGTCCCCGAAATCATATGGCCATCATTTCCACCATCATCCTTAACATTACCATCATCATCATCGTTATCATCCTTCACCGGTGTGGAAAGCAACGGGAAGCTACCATACCTACAATTCCCTAGTAAAGCTGCAAGCATAGCATGAAAATGCTATGATTGCAGTGAAGGACCTGCCTTCGGGCAGAATTACTATGGATATATATACCTTCTTCTCTTCTCCTTCATCATCCAAGGACTAAGCCTGTTGGTTCGTTCCGGTTTCATGAAAGCTAGACTATATATAAACGTAGTCATAAATTGAATTTTTAATTATTTACGATTTAAGCTTATAGGTAAATCCGAAAATAAATGATCACATTGTATAAAACCGCTATAATTGTAAATACTCTTCTTACAGGTAGGGGAAAATCCGCCACTGACGTCTGAAAGAGTTGTCAAAAGAAGTACATATTCGAAAGTCTCTTACTTTCCATTTGTTATATTTTATTTGACATTGGAACAATTTTCCCTAAAATGAGGTAACTCATAAAACTGCATCGCTTACAAATATATACGGTATGTAATGTAATGTTTTACAGATGTCCATCGCTATGGTCTCGGGGCAGCGGGCACGTTTCGATCTCCGATCGGGACAAGTTTCCTGAGTGATGTTTTTTTCGGGTTTTTTCCTCACCTGTGAGACAAATGTCAGGAAACTTTAAGACCCAAACGGTCCCCGAACATCATTATCATATTCGCCATGTTTAAGATGAAAGTGTACGAATGACGTGTTTCGTCTTAATGTTTTGTCTCGGAAGAAGCCCTACATGTCCTTGTGTGGTCAAAAAAGTAAGTGTATGATCCATAGTTAAATCCCCCCCCCCCGACAGTCGTGCCAATGTAAGGCCCGGTGGCGTGTTGCACATAAAACTAGGGCTACCTTTAAGGTGAGAGGTTAAACTTCATATATGAAATAAAATAGTTTACAGATAAAAACCTGTAAAATCTATTCGACCAAGAAGCGCATCGTTTATAAAATATTATAAATTATATATAAATTGTGAATGGGATGAAGAAGGTATCTGAATATTCTAATTTTACGAGAATGCGATTTTACTCACTGCAACTGGATTGCACTGTTATCGATCAGAGACAACGGTAACTTGCCCGACTGGTACGGCCGTGATATTCCCAATTTAACAAACTATTCGCAAACTGCATCCAGGCAATCAATATAAATATCACATCAGCAAGCCTCAATATCCGTGTAATAACAATAATAATAATAGGCTAATAATAATAATAATAATAATAATAATAATAATAATAATAATAATAATAATAATAATAATCATCATCATCATCATCTTGACTTCACGGATCTATACCGGTCCCACAATCTTCCTTCCATCTTTCTGCATCTCTTTTATCATCTGTCATGTAATCAATTATATTTCTGATTTTAATTTATCCTTGTCCGGCGCCATAGCCGAACGGTTTAAGGCACAATACCTTAGTGCAGAGCTACCATGAGGGGAAGAATTTTTCTCACGAAATTTCGGCCAATATATGACCGGTGTCTATAAGTCGATTAATGCCCGCGCGGAAACAAACTCTCCATATATCCCTATCCTGAGCTAATGTTTTCCAATCATCCCCTGTAGAATTTACTTCCCTCAAATCATTGTTAATGTTATTCTCCTACCTCATTCTCAACCTATCTACGGGGCTCTTTCTTTGGTTTCCATGCCCCTCTTTTATTCCCCATCCATTCGTGTCACATGTCCTGCCCTCGCACAGTCTACGAGACTTAGGTCTAACTGTACTTATTATATCGGGTTTCCCATAAATATGTAGTACGCATGTTTCACATCCATATAATATAGGCTAACTGGAGAATAACAGTTTTATATATTTTCAGTTTAATGTTTTTTGGTAGAAGTTGGCACAAAAACAGTCCCTGTAATACACAGTAGCATGAGCACGCATTTCCAGAATTGAGCAGCCTATGTTTAATATCTTTGTGCGCCTCATTCCTGTTTGTATTTTTTTTTAATGTGCCTTTGCGACGGGTCTTCTGAAGTAGTCCCCTCAGAAGAAGTTAATGGGGGACTATTTTACCTCAGGAAAATTTTACACCAGTTGAACCCATGTCTGAGTTTCTTGAGGTTGTATTTTAACGGTGAAAGAAGATTGTCACTCTTTCGACCAAGGTATTCCTGTTTTTGTCTGGCCTGTCTCTTACGATCTGTCCGGCATAGGCAACCCTCTTGGCAACAATGCTACTGCCGGCTTAGTTCTAATGCCATTTAACCCATTTGCCTCAAAAGACGAGGTAGACTCGCTGGCTGTCAAATGGCCTTCAACTCAGAAGACGAGATATACTCGCTTAACTACTGTTATGTATTTTGCAATAATTTGTACATCCCTTGACATGGTAATATTTTGTTGACATTTATGAATAGTAGAGGAATGTGTTTTGTCCTTCAACCTTTTTGTGATCAGAAGTACCGTTATATTTGTTTGTTTTGAATGTCTGAAAATGTACAATATAATTTACGCTAATTTAAATCCGGTTTCTGGGGAAATGCATTAAGAATTTAAATCTGAAGCGAATGGGTTAAGCATGTAAAGCACTGCACCACAAGATAAAGATGTCATGGAGGGGTTGGATCGGCTTATTAAATAATTTATACGTTGTTTAAATGTTGCAGGTGGTAGACATGAGGTGGGGAGTGAGAGACGAAGCTACTGACGATCACATGACCACAGAACTCTGCATGAGGGAGATCGCCAACTGCCAGCGCCTGTCAATGGGGCCCAACTTCGTGGTAAGTTTAACCTCTCTACAGGTGTACCACCCCCTGGGTTACCCCGAGTGAGTTGCCCATACACCCAGGACAGCTATCCGAGTCTCCCTACTCTACTTCAAGTTCTGGGCTATTCAACATTCGGATTGAATTGTTTAAGCTAATAGTACGTCAGTACGCTCACAACTGACGACCTCACAGTTGGTTCATAAATCCGGGAGTCAACGCGGCACTCTCAAACTGCTTTGATCTAGGCCGTGCCCCGGTCCGCCAGCCGCGGACGCGTCCTACCACTACTGTGAGTCCAGCATGGAGTTATGCAAGCTCCAACAGAGAGCATATAGTACGACAGGCTCTCCATCTCCTGCCGATCCCACTAATGATCCACGAGTCCATCGGACTTAGCCGGGAAGACTGACGAGCAGATACAGTGACCATACTCCCTGTCCGCCAACCGAAGACGCGTCCTGTCGCTGTTGTGGATCCAGCGCGGAGCCAGGCTCCACAGCATGAGCGTTTTAGTACACCAGGGCGTTCAACCCCCAGCTACCCCAGAGATAGTCCACGAGTTCTTAGACCTGGCCAGAAGTCGCGCAGGCCACCAAACTGCGGATCTCCATCAACCATGACCCAATCCGCCAGCCGGAGATGTGGGTTCAGCACGGAGCCGGAGTTGTTAGTACGTCAAGTCGATCGCCTCCTGACGACCCCACAAACAGTTCATGAGTTGATCTCGACTTACACGGGAGGATAGAAATTTCCACCAACTATTCCACTGCCCGCCATCCGGGGACGCGCCCTGTCGCTGCTGTTGACCAGTGAGGAGCTTGCACAGAAATCCCCGTCAGGGTTTAGCCCCTCTACATTAAGGAATGTTCAATTGAACCAGAGCGACAGAGAACTAAAATTATTATATTATTTTCAGTCTGATCATCTTACCTCAATATTAATGTTGATTTGTTCTTGAACATGTTTCAAAACAATTCTGTTTTATCGTCTGGACAGGCTGATGATACAACAGAATTGTTTTGAAACGTGTTCAAGAACAAATCAACATTAATATTGAGGTAAGATGATCAGACTAAAAATAATATAATTAAAATAACCTCAAGATATCACTTCCTAAAACTAAATATTAACTAAAATGATCTTTAATTTCAGGTATTTCTTGGGCAGAAATATGGGTACCGCCCGATCCCCACGTACATTCTGTCGTCAGAACTCCAGATGTTGAGGGACGAACTAGCCAACTCAGGAACAGATCCGATTCTGCTGGACACCTGGTACCGGAAGGACAGCAATGCGGTGCCTCCTGTGTCCGTGCTCCAGCCCATCTCCTCCATACTGATTAACTTCAACAACAAGAGAATACCCAAACTGCAGCAACACGACCAGGCCATCTGGTGGGACACGCTCGGCAAGATGCAGAAACTCTTCAGGAAGTCCTCTCTGGCGCTCTTCAACGCCGGCAAGATCGACAAGGACACGATGCACAACTATTACATGTCAGGTGATTCACCGGCACTATCGAACCTGGAGTGTCATTGCATACATCCCTATCCTCAATTCATATTTTCCATTCATTCCCTGCATAATTCACATCCCTCAAATCATGGTTAAGGTTATTCTCCTACCCATTCTATTGGATGCTTTCCCAATGATTTTCCTATAATAAGTTCCCATGCCCGTTTTCCATTCCCCATTCATGCCAAATATCCTCTCCACCGCAATTTGCGAGATTTAAATGTTCCTATTACATCTGGTTTCCCATAAACATCATATAGCTCACTGTTATGTAGTCTTCTCCTTTCGCATGTCTCTTTGTCTCTCTTTGGTAAACATTTTTTCCTAACTTTATTCTCAGATACTTGTAATCTTTTCTCCTCCCTTAAAATAAGAGGCCATGTGTCACATCCAAATAATATAACTGGTAAAATAACAGTTTTATATATTATTGCTTTTTTGAGAGAAGTTGGGACGACAAGAGTCCCTGTAACACATAATAGCATGAGTATTCAGAATTGAGCCTATGTTTAATTTCTTTCTGAACCACATTTCTGTTTGTAATATTATTGTTCTTAGGAATTTCAAAAAGTTTCCTTCATCATTAGGATTCTTGGTGCAATGTTGTATTTAACGACGCTCTTTAACAATCCAGTCATTCAAATCTACGCATCAAAGGGCCTACACATTCATGTCTTTTAGGCTTTAGGTTCTTTGCGTGCCGTAAATCTGACAAGGAATCTATATATTTTCATGCATCAATAAGAAAGCCATGTATCGATCGTTCGGGTTTGGGCCTGAACCCGAGATAAATATGGTAACCGGTAATACACCGCAAGAAGAAATCTGCAAGACATTTTGATCGTATTTAAGAAATTCGGAGTTATGTCCCGGCCCGGACAAGTTTTCTGAGCCTTTTCTCACTCGAAAAACGAATTTCCGAAACTTTGATAACCAAATAATCCCAAAGTCCATAATTGTCCTCATCACATTCGCCTTGTTTAGTGTGAATATATTGGTGAATAATGAGTCTTATTTTAAGTGCTCGTGATGTCTCGAAGATGGCCCTAGCATTCAGCTGATTGCTCTTCCAGGGGACACCAAGTGCTAGTATGGTCGAAAGTACGTACATTATCGAGAGTTTAAAATCGTCTCCTCGCATGTCATGACTCTGTAGGCTAAGCCCCATGAGTCGTTGGGCACATAAAAGTACCTGAAAAGCAGAGGTTAAATTAAGGCGGGACCATGGTCTTGAGGCCGACTCAGCCTCTATCGGAAATAAGTATCAGCTGCTACTTCTGAGGATAAAGGCAGCCGTTACCTCAACCCGTCTCAAGAAAGGTCGGAGTCTCAAGCTCCCAATACCCCATGAGCCTCCTGAGACCTGTAGTGGGATCACTTTACCTTTGTATCTAAAGGAAGGAATGCATGTTGTTTTGTAGTGACGGAACGGGAAGTAATAAACGGGGTCCTGAGCGTGAAGAACACAAAGAACCACTGTTTGGCTTACGTCAGGTACATCAACAATATCAACCTGCAGAACCTCAAGAAGGCTTCTCTGTTTGTGGACATTCTCAACAGGAGCCTGGACACCGAGTCCTCTAAGCTGCTGGCCAACCTCAGAGACGAGCGGCTACCGGCCAAGATAGAGACCACCAACATGCAGAGGTTAGTAATACTTCAAATAAATGGGTGGACTCTTGCTGGAGCCTCTCAGGGAGTGGAAAGTGGTTAGTTCATCGCCTCAAAGAAATACCCAGTACACAATTAATATTACTTGGGTAGGAAAAACTGGTTAAATTTTGCTCATAGTCATTAATTTAGGTTTGATTTTCTTTTATGAGCCCGAAAATCTTGAGACTTGGGACCCGCGTCCCGGTTTAAAGCCCCTCTTGGACAGAGGTGTTGTCAAGAGGTGCAGAAGGGTGCGCACTCGCCAAATTTCACAAGCATTTTTTTTTACCAAATTAACCTTACGGTCGTTTTGTATCAGTTGTCATACTTAAAATGTTGCATTATATCCAAATAACTTTAAGGCCCAAACGGTCCCCGAAATCATATGGCCATCATCATCATCATCATCCTTATCATTATCATCATCATCATCATCCTTCACCGGTGTGGAAAGCAACGGGAAGCTACCACACCTACAATTCCCCAGTAAAGCTGCAAGCATAGCATGAAAATGCTATTATTGCAGTGAAAGACCTGCCTTCGGGCAGTTACTATGGATGGTTGTCCAAATATATATTTTTTTTTCAAAAGCCCCAGGTTTGTCTTTCGACATTCCTGGTTCCTTTCCTGGCATGGCGCACTTGTAACCCACTTCTGAGGTTGGGGCGCCTGGAAGGCGGGGTTACATTGCCCCAAATATTACAAATTATAGTTGTGACATATCCAGTTTCTTTCTCTAACAATACAATCTTCGGCTAAAAGAATATGGCCGCTCGAGTATTTTGATACGGGAGTGTCATAATTCGCCCAACTTATATTGTGTTGTCACAGAATTTACTTGCTTCATAGAATGACCCATGAATGCCTTATAGCTATAGAAAGGACATCGCCAAGACTATGTTAAGAAATCATCAATACATTTGGTTACGTACATAGCTTTCCATTAAGAGAGTTGAGGTAAGCTTCTGTTTTTATACTTTTATATTTCACTTAATCGGCCGTGGTGGACTAGTGGTTATGCTCCTTGCCTCTGGTCCCGAGGGTCGCGGGTTCAAACCCGGCCGGGGTCGATGGATTTTTAGGACGGAAAAATCCAAGGAGCTATTCCTCCGGGAGGGGCTTTAAGCCGTGGGTCCCGAGTCTGAAGATTTCCAGGCTCGTAAAAGATCCTTAAGCCTGAATGAAAAGGTCTCTAAGCAAAATTTACCGAATTTCCCCGTCCTAGTACTACCTTGGTTTCCTAGATGTCAGTATGAGGCGGAACGCTGATCACGTACCACTCCAATGACATCTATACGAAAACAAGTGTAACTAAATTAGTATGGTTCAAATGGTTCCCTGTAGGGGGAGAGTGCCTAAATCTCTGTTAAGGGAAAACATGGGCTTTTAAGAAGATATTTCACTTAGACTATATTTTTGCTGTTTTACCTGCACCCCATATGTTTTATCTTGCGCCCCTTCCCCACCCCAGTTCTCAGATTAACGAAGTCACTTCTCCTGAAGGACTGATCCTTGGATTTTTACACCTTAAATATCCATCAACTCTGGACAGGTTTGAAACCACAACCCTCACGACTAGAGGCAAGAAACATAACCCCTAGACTATTGAGGCAGATTATACAGGATGTTTCAAAATAATGGACGGGGTTTCAAAGTTATTTAATCTCCCTTACGTGGTATATATAAGAACAAATGTTACATTTGATTAAAGAGAAACTCTTCGAGTTTTCATAACATACTTTATAATTGTTCGATGTGAGCACCTTTCGCCACAAGACACACATCTAGCCGATAGTCGAATTCCTCCCATACCTTGGTCAGCATATTTGGAGAAATGGATTCAACAGCAGCAGCAATCCTTCTTCTCAAGTCTGGAAGGTCGACCGAAAATGGTGGTCCTTCACATAGACCCACAGGAAGAAATCGCAAGATGTGAGATCGGGAGACCGTGGAGGGTTGGGAATGAATTATGTCATCCGGACCGACGCGTCATCTGGTGTTCGTGGACGTCCTGGACTTTTCCTTTTACAGATACATCTAGTTGCTTCTGTTTATACCATCGACGGATAATTTTATCTGTCGGAGGATCAATTCCAAATTGCCGTCGGAAAGCTCGCTGCACTGCAACAATGGAATCAGACCTCGCAAATTGCAACACACAGAATGACTTCTGTACAGTAAATGCCATTTTCACAAATTTAACGCTGACTACGTAATAATGACAAGAAACAAATTACCGCATACAGGATATGAAACTTTCACAATTTTTCTTTCATTATAGCAAATAATCACGCATCCAATTTCGTTCGTAAAGCTATACCAACTACTTAAAACCCCGCCCATCATTTTGGAACACGGTGTATTTATGTACGTGAAATAAACGGATTAAAACAATTAAACCAGGAAGTGAAGAAGAAGAAGTTCCATTTTTGTAACAAACATGTAGAATTTATTATGATCTTGAAGATTTTCGGGCTGTAGGCCGTGGTCGTGAGGCTTGTAGTTCCCCGACATTTTGCCAGAGACTGCGTCTGGCATCCTCAAGGGTTGTCTTCAGACTGGCAATTCTGTCCACTGCCTGTGAACGTACAAATAGAACAGACAGTGGACAGAATTGCCAGTCTCAAGACAACCCTTGAGGATGCCAGACGCAGTCTCTGGCGAAATGTCGGGGAACTACAAACCTCACGATCACGGCCTACAGCCCGAAAATCTTCTTCAAGATCATCATAGCAACTCCGGCCGTGAAAGTCTACGTGAATACATGTAGAATTTAATTTTAAGCAACAACAGCAAGTAGAGTGTGTGCAGGTACACAGTGGAGTGGATAGGACGGGAAGGTCTGGACACCGAAACGCATGAAGAATACCTTCAGCACTTCATCACGCACTTCTACAAGAACATAACTAAACTGGTGGACAGAGCCATGAGGAAGGAAGATTCTAGCGCTCAGGGTCAGATTGTTACAGAGATTCTGCAGCACCTTCACGCCTGCAACAACTCCGTCAAGGTAAACCCATATCCTTCAAACTACACTTAAAATGCTTGTAGCATAAATAACCATTGCGTTATAACAATTTACATCGAGTTTTACGGTTAAGTTGAGAAACAAATTCATAACACTTCCAATTTTTTTAAACTTAAAACATGTTTATATTATTTGGAATTTCATTCTTTTTCATGTAGTCTCCATTGTGAGAGTCAAGTTAGCACTAAGAATTCTCCTCCAGAACTCTCTACTTCTGGCAACTGTCCACCATTTTTAAAAGTTAAATCTGGACATCTTCCAAAACTCCATCCATCTACCCGGGAATTTAAAAATATAAAATTCGTAAAACAACAAAATTAATTGTTTGGAGGAAGATCTACATCCAGAAAAATGGTTGGTTGCTAGTGGCTTCTTGGGATATTAATGTTAATACATTTCTCCCTTACCTCCTAATAGACAACTTGCAGACTTCCATTCTTCTGGTTGTCACTGTTGAGTTGACTGTATAGCTACAAGTAGATGTTCTTTATTTGCATTTTTATTTGTACGAGTGTTCTTGCATAGTGGGCAGAACAATAGTGACAAGTTGATAAATTTGAAATTTCCAGTGAGAATGAATGTCTGCTTAACACTAGAGGGAGAGGATATACAAAGATATCTCATGCGTTGGTTGTTTCCTCAAAATGAAACTACAGTCCAGTTCTGATAACTATAGCCGTCTTAGGGCGTGGCAGGAGAGGACATTACCGAGTGGGGGAGGAAACTAGTAGCCAAGCAAAAAACGTTTTCTTAATAATAATAATAATAATAATAATAATAATAATAATAATAATAATAATAAATTGTTATAAAAACAACGATATCCTATAATCAACACTCTAAACGTACTAGACAACAAAAATATTCACTAAATAAGAAAACTCAACCTGTAGTAACTACGTTTTCTATACAGAGGATCGTTGCTGGCAGTACCTGCAACTCGCCCTTCCCTCTTACCGCACCAAACAATATAGGCCTCTCAAAAGCGGCTAAATAATCCAGAACCGCACTGTAGTTGAGAGCGAAATAGCAAAATATGAGGTGAGGTGTAAAGGACTGATTCAATTTCTCTAACAATTCAGGTGTTTTACGGCCGAGAAGATGACCTAGAGCGTCTTCGAGATTACATGCAAGGTGACTGCGAGAAGCCCATGGTGTTGTACGGTGAAGGAGGCTGTGGGAAAACCTCCCTTCTTGCTAAGGCTGCAGGACTTACGGGTACAGAATGGTTCAAAGGATCCAAACCCATCTGCATAATTCGGTTCCTAGGGACGACTCCAGACAGCAGTGCTCTTACACCCACGCTAGTGTCCATATGTCAGCAGATATCTTACAACTACATGCTGCCTTTTGAAGAGATACCTGTGGACCTCGTACCCTTAACAGCCTATTTCAAACAACTGCTGACATATGCTAGCAAACAGCAGCCTCTTGCTTTGTTCTTGGATTCTGTCGACCAACTGACAGGAGCTCAAGATGCCAACAAAGTGTCATGGTTACCCTTGCGCTTGCCACCATATTGCAAGGTAAGGATCTTCTATGCGTGTGAGTTATTGCATTTGAATTGCAACTTATTTCTCACGAGATTCTTTGTATACAGCTGATCGTGTCTTGTGCGGCAGAAGCTGACAACCCTGAAGTCAGTCAGGACTATCATTTGCTCAGACGTATGATCGACAATGAAGAACAGTTTCTGGAAGTCACTGATCTCGGAGAGGAACTCGCTATGCAGATCATAAGGTAAATCCTACAGCATGTTTCAGGCCTACTGGCCTGTTCCTATCTCAAAGTACATTGAACTGATGTATCCATTTCTTTGCCATGCGTCCTCTTGGGCCGGTATTCAAGAACCAGGCTCTTTAGGCCATGCCATCGCCGTCTTCCGTAAGCTGAGGCTCTCATTTTTCAATTGTTCCCGGAAACTTTTTTTTAATGAATATCTTGTTATCACATGATGTTGAATAGAGTGAGCCAGTTGAGTAGGTTCTGCATGACCCACATAATTAACCACGGAGAAAGGCTAAGGCTCGAATCTATGAACGCATTAGACCGTAAAAGTCGTTCTCTGTCCGTACTCTGCTGAGAAAGTCGCATCCAAATATGTTTTTGCGTACTCAAAAATCTGTTCATGCGATAATAATTGTTGAAATTCCTAAGCTACCTGGCGAGGTGACTTAGCAGAGAAACGAATCGTAAGCAACCCGATGGGAACCGATGTAGTTTGAAACCTTGCCGCGTACCTTGCTGCTTTATCCAAGATGTCGGACCTTGAAGACTTCGATCATGTTTTCGGTATACGCGGAGAAGAGGAATTTGATAGAGTCTACCAAAGAATTCAACTGGAAGAACAGGAGAATCGGCGTAATATTGCGCGACGCAGACGTCGTTGTATACGGTATTATTTGCGGGACGCAAGCGTAAATGCGTTCCTCTAGCAGACGAAAATAACGGAACGCTGAGAATTCTGGGTAATTTCTTGTCAATATTACGAAAACGACAACTTTCATGCATGACCAGTTAGTGGGTCGCTAATTCGATCTTTGCACTTGCTCACGGAAAGTCAGCTCACCGGTGATTGGAAGTAATTTGAGTAGAGACTAATGTACTTGCATGCGGCCCTAAGAGTCGCTCTTCGCGGAAAGTTTGGTTCTTGAATACCGGCCTTATCTCTTATTTGTAGAACCTTTTTTGGGGAAGTGGTCTGAATCATACAGTATTATGGTATTTACGGTGTGCTCATAAAGTCCCAGTGCATTTTTGGGAAAACGTAATCCAAATATAACAAAAATTATAATTTAGTATCTACTACATAATGTCAGTGTTTCACATGACCTTCATCGATCCCAAAACACGTTTCCCAACAACGCACTGTTGCCCAGAAAACATTAATCAATATACCCTCTGTAATCATCTCATTCATTTGGCGTATGCATTCTTTCAGCGACTAAAGATCCAGTTTATAAAAGAGAAATATTGTTTTCTGTCCCTGCTGCAGGCTGTGGATGAAAACAGCTTGCCGGGATTTATCAAACTATCAATGGCGGCTAGTATCAAATGCTATTGATCAGTGTTCTCTGCCGATCTTCGTCAAGTTAGTGTTCGCAGAAATCTGCAGATGGCGCAGTTACACCAAACCTCAGGATACATATCTAGCATCCACTGTCATGGACTCCATCATGCTTCTATTTGAGCGTGTGGAGAAACAGCATGGCCGTATTCTTGTCTTCCATGCGTTAGCTTACATCACTGCGGCCAAGAGCGGGCTCTCCGAGTCAGAACTCGAGGATCTCATCTCCCTGGACGACAAGGTTCTAGATGATGTCTACCAGTACCATCTACCTCCTGTCCGCAGAATTCCACCGCTACTATGGACCAGGATCCGCAACGATTTGCCCAACTATCTGTCTGAGAGAGAAGCAGATGGTGTCAATGTCATGAATTGGTATCACAGGTGAGTAGGCACACATCCACAGCATTGCTAACTCTGCTATGCTCAAAGTCTTTAAGGGTCGTATCTATGAACGCATTAGACCATAAAAGTCGTTCTCTGCTGAGAAAGTTGCATCCAAAGACGTTTTTGCGTACTCAAAAATCTGTTCATGCGATAATAATTGTCGAAATTCCTAAGCTACCTGGCGAGGTGACTTTGCAGAGAACGAATCGTGAACAACCCGATGTCGTAGTTTGAAACCTTGCCGCGTACCTTGCTGCTTTATCCAAGATGTCGGATCTTGAAGACTTCGATCTTGCTTTCGGTATACGCGGAGAAGAGGAATTTGATAGAGTCTACAAAATAATTCAACTGGAAGATCAGGAGAATCGGTGTAATATCGCTCGACGCAGAAGTCGTCGTATACGGTATTATTTGCGGAACGCAAGCGTAAATGCGTTCCTCTAGCAGACGAAAATAACGGAAGTGGTTTTATCGCTGAGAATTCTGGGTAATTTCTTGCCAATATTACGAAAACGACGACTTTCATGCATGACCAGTTAGTGGGTAGCTAATTCGATCTTTGCACTTGCTCACGGAAAGTCAGCTCACCAGTGATTGGAAGTAATTAGAGTAGAGACTAATGTATTTGCATGCGACCCTAAATGCTGGCTATAAGTCACTATTCCCTCTACTGGGTTTAAAGGCCTTCTCTATGCATTGCATTTACACATGGCCTTCTTTATCCACTGCACTTGCACATGAGTCCAAAATAGCGTTGACTTCACGTCGTTTTGGCGTAAATAAGCACACAGATTATCGTGTAATATTTCGCTATAACTTTATATGATTCTACAAACTTTCAATAACAGTTCACTCACTATTTGCACTAATTTAATCTTGATTTGAAGTTTATCTCGTACACAGTTATTTTACAGTCTCTCATGAATACACTCATTACAATGTCTTCTCTCTTCACACTTCACCTATCGCTGTCACAAGTACGATTGATTCACTTCATGCCCTCGTCATAGATATACAGGACACGGGAGGAAAACCTCTAGGCCCTAGGTCGAGACACTTCCAAACGGAACCTTCTGAGCAACGACCTTTCCCGAAAGGAAAAGTAGAGACTCGTAGAACACTCTGGAATGAGAGCCTAGACATTTCGATGGTCTGCGCGGGTCTTTTGACTAGGGAGTCAGCGACTCGCGAAGCTATTCCTACCAATGAGAGACCAATATTCTCGCCTCGGCTGCGAAATTCAAACCTCGTTATCATGACGCGTCACAATATACTATCCCTGTTGCGTTACTGTTCTGTAATATTATTCTTTGTTATCAAAGTAATTAAAAAAATAACAATATTCCATCAAGCAAGAAAACTTATTAAGGATTTTTTTCAAAATTATTTTCAAGATTAATTTGTTGTATTACTTTTAAATTGTATGCTAATGCCACCCATTGAATTTATGTGCTTCGGGTTCTGCACTGGACAGAGAGATGGCATAATTACTGTCTATGTAATATACTCTTTGCATGAAGTCACACAGCTAACTGCTAAAAATAGTGCAGCAAATTAACAGTGCAGGTTTCTATTTATGAAACAGGATTTACTAGACTGTTAACTAGTAAATTTTACACTGCTAGTGAGTAACTGCTAAAAGTAACAGTTTTATGAAACACGCTCCAGAAACCTCTTATTTCAGACTTGAAAATTAATTGACAACTGCTTAATCCTGATCCAAAAATCAGATCAATAAATCATAAACCAGCTAATAAACTACGAGATGTTATATTTACAGGCAATTCCGTGACACAGCAAAAGAGCGTTACTTCAAGAACATGAATATGGCAATGTATTTCCACTCATCCATCGCAGATTACTACCTGGGTATCTGGGGAGGCGGCAATCCAAAACCCTTCAAGTACACAGAGATACAGCGTCACAGGTAAAAATAAGTGCATCACTACATCTCATCTTTTCACCCACATTTGTCATTTGCTCATTTTGTTACTTTGTGTTTAGGTTCAATCTAACAGACAAAGAAGGCTCTGCAGACAGGAAGGTGCCCGTTCAGCCGCTGGTTTTCTACTCCAAGGAAGGGATAGTATCACGCTACAACCTTCGTAAAGTAAATAATCACTTTAAACAATAAATAAGCTAAGTTTTTACAGCACCACACAAAATATTACTTTTTTGCTACATGTAAAGGGCTTCCAATATAAAACCGGACCGGCCTCACGGAGTTTCACCCGGCACGCATTGCTGTCTCTTCCTCCCGCAATTCACCCTGCCTGCCACCCGTCCTTGAACTGTTTCTTACCTTATAGAAAATGCTGGAAATGTTGTCCTCCCGCAGTTAAATAGGCATTATACCGAGTAAACACATTTTGTTGCTGTATGTGCAGAAGATACTGAAATCCCAACTTGTGCTAATTTCGGTAATGATTTTTGTGGTAAACGTTCCAAATTTTCGCCAATCTCGTCTAATTTTTCTTCGGTGAGAACCGTACGCCTTCGCGTGTGTTTCTTATTTTGTACTGAACCAGTGGTCTCAAATTTAGTCACAAGATCGTGGATTGTCGATCTGGAAGGAGGTAATTGTCCAGGGAAGTTCCGAATAAATTCCTCGCGAACGCGACGAGCTGATTCGTATTTATAATAACATTTACACACATAAATGCGCTGCTCTAATGTCAGCTGACGTCTCATCTTGTCGAACGATAGTAAACTGACTAGTTCAAGGACGAGCGGCTGGCAGAGTGAAATGCGGACGAGGAGAGAGCGCTGCCTGACGGGTGAAACCCCGTGAGGCCGGTCCGGGTTTATATTGGAAGCCCGTTAATTAAATAGTACACAATTGCTGGATCTAAATTTTTTGTATAAGACTTGAAAGCATATCAATATGAAGCAGAATAACAGCTTGTGAAATGAGATTCATGCGCACAACAGCGGGTTACACCAGATGGAATCGGAAAAGGAACGCCGATATCTTAAAAGAATTGAAGACTATGCCAATTTTGGAATATATTAAACAGTACCAACTAAATTGGAAACACCATCTTGAAAGAATGAGTTCAAATCAGATCCCCAATGCTGTTTATAATTATGTACCAAGAGGACGAAGATCTCTGGGCCGTCCTATGAAACGCTGGAGGGAAAATTTTCTATAGGAATGTAACAGGCCTTGGCCTAATACTTGGAAGGAAGAAGAAGATTTTTTGTACGCTGTATTGACACCTGAATGAACAAGTGTGAATACTGCTACAAACAATTTATTTCTGAATAAAAATATATTTTTTTAAATTGTGTCATTTATGCTAGTTCAGTATGAGGTCTAAACAGAACAACAGATAATTTTCTGGGAAAATCTGGTTTAGATTTTTACTTTCATCTGGAAATATTCAAATTAAAATACTGAAGAGAGATGATATAATTTTAATTACTTATTCCCTTTGCTCACACTTATGCAGTCTTCCACTTCAAAAGAATGGTGAATGAGTTTATTTTCAGATCTGATGGAAAAGAAGGCAATGTCTATATAAGGTGGACATGTTATGTTGACAGTTTGGAGAGATGCCCTATCACATGGTAAGATCGAGGCGTTTCCAAGACTTATACAACCACGTGCTGTTCAACTACGAGTGGTTACATGCCAAGCTGTCCTCCTGCCCACTTCAGGCTGTTCTCAGTGATTTTGAAGATGCTTGCAATAACATCGAGGACAGAGAGGCCACCAGGTGAATACAAAACATAATATAAGAATAATAATCATCTAAATATTTTTTGATAAATACAATATCAAGACATCATTTACAGAATTTAAAGAATTTTTTTAATTATCTTCAATAACACTATTTTAACAAGATGGACAGGAAGTTAGTGAACTGCACACTTTTACATATCATGGAAGTGTAATTACTAGCGCTAGGAAGTTGAGGAAAATTCTATTTTAACTAGATGGAAAGGAAGTTAGTGAACTGCACACTTTTACATATCATGGAAGTGTAATTACTAGCGCTAGGAAGTTGAGGAAAATTCTATTTTTATGATAATCTTGAAGAAGATTTCCAGGCTGTAGGCTGTGGTCTCAACGCTTGAAGTTCCCCGTTGTCTTAAACAGTCGGCAGTAGCAGAACACTCTTTACTTGATGGCCACAGAGTACAATACCAGAATACAAACATATTATCTAACTGCACACACTATTTTACCCGTCTACAACGAGAAGCCATCGAAATATTCAAACATAAAAACAGTTTCAATTGAAAAGAAGAATCATTAAAAGTCAACAAAATATGGATACCAGTTCTAAAAAACGCAAAATGTAAACCTCTACAAGAACAGTCTACTAGACCATCAAACAGCAACCTCATTGGAGCAAGGGAAGTCCCTACTGCTGACCAATCAGAAGGCAGATATAACCTACGCACACATCACGGTGAACAGTATAAATAGGACAGACAGCAGACAAATTGCCAGTCTCAAGACAACCCTTGAGGATGCCAGATGCACTCTGGCAAAATGTTGGGGATCTTTAAGCCTCAAGACCACGGTCTACAGCCCGGAAATCTTCTTCAAGATCATCATAGCAATTCCGGCCATGAAAGCCTAAGTCAATTCTTTTTTTCTTTTTATGTCTGAAGACTTAATATATATACATTTTGGGTCATTGTAGGCAAGAAAATTGTGGTTTTTAATCATCCTTTTTGTCCTTTTTCAAGGTTTTTTTGGCTTATTGGTCCTTTTTTAAGCCTTTTTTAGGTCTTAATGACTTTTCCTGCAACTTTATCTTATTTGACTACATTTTATACCATTTGTATAATTCAAGAATCTGCAGAGTTTAGTCTCAATTCCAACTTTTTTAACGCTATCTAGTTTTATAATGCAAAGGCTTTTCATGTTGCAAACACTTTTGTTCTACAAGAAACAACTAAACCCTAAAAAAATCCTGTAATTTTAACTGCCTACTGACCACCTGATATCCATTGCGGGTTTCCCGATTTCATTCTGGGTGGGAAAAATTATTCATTCTAAATTCTCCAAGAACTTTCCATTTAATTAACAGAGAATCCCATCTTTGTTTTTATTATTGATTTCATATATCTCGATGATCGATAAATCATATTTGAAGAGAATAATTATACGCTTAGACTGGGACTTTCTAGGCCAAGACTCTACTGACTGAGCTATCTGAACAAGTTCCAGTCTAAACGCAAATCTTTGTCTTATATACACTGTTAATTCCCGCACACCAAATGCTATGAAACCTTTACTTCTATCTTGCAAATGGCAGCTTCTTTATTAAGAAGACATTTATTTGGGAATTTTGCATTACATTACATTTTATTTTATTTTAACATCCATTAGAGCATCATAGATGCTTTAGGACGTGTCCAGATTTTAAACAACATAAAATATAACACATACATACAAAAATACATAATGAAACCAATTACATTGCAACTAAAATACATTATAATATGAAGGGGCAGCACTTTCACAAGAAAATATAGCGATACAATTCCAATCAGATATTTCTTACAATTTTAAATTTAGGTATTCACCCATACTTAATGGTAAGTAAGACAATAAAATGTTCTTTACAGCAACCTTAAATTGTCTGACATTACATCACATTACAGAATTCCTTTTTCAAACTATGTTGAAATAAAAAAGTAAATAAAAATAAATGTTCTTCCCTTATTAATATTTTTATAGCCGATTAATGTTTTAAATTCTTTGTGAAGAGCGTCTAAGATTGAATTTCACTTAAGAAGTAGCATTATCAATTTTTTTTCACAATGTCTGTTGAATTTCAATAGAATTTTGTACTTTTTAAACATTATTTTATTAATTGTTTATTTTTTATTATTTCACTCACCTCATACTTCATAATTCATAGCAGACCCTGGGTTTCTTCACATAATTTGTGACATTGTCAATGCTGCGTCACGTTCCTATCTACATAACTTAATTATTTTATTAAATTCATTAAAAATGCAGTCGAAGTTAAAATTATTATTTAATTTGAATTATCTTTTTACATTAATAGTGAGTGGAGAACATATGAGATGAGTCAATAAAAATATGTTCTCCACTCACTATTAATGATATAACCTCATAATGTTTACTTCCCAATATTAATTTAAATATACCTTTTTACAACTTTTTTTTTTCAGTTTTATGACTTTTTTTTAGGATATCTTTAAGTTTTTTAAAGGTCTTTTATAGGTGCTCGTCCACCGCTATTGTCTCGAGGTAGCGTGCTGCCTTGTCACGCAGCAGGTCCGGGTTTGATCCCTGGTCGGGGCAGTTTTTCTGGGTGAGGTTTTATCGGGGTTTTTCCTCACCTGTAAGACAAATGTCAGGAAAACTTTAAGGTCCAAATGGTCCCTGAAATCATATGGCCATCATCATCATCCTTATCATTATCATCATCATCATCCTTCACCGGTGTGGAAAGCAATGGGAAGCTACCACACCTACAATTCCCTAGTAAAGCTGCAAAGCATAGCATGAAAATGCTATGATTGCGGTGAAGGACCTGCCTTCAGGCAGAAGTACTATGGAATGGATAGGTGCTCAATTTCCAAGCCCTTACTTACTTACTCACTGGCACTATCGAACCCGTAGGTTCATGGCCGCACGGACATAAGCTCTCCATACATCCCTATCCTGAGCTAATGTTTTCCAATCATTCTCTGTATAATCCACTTCCCTCAAATCATAGTTAATGTTATTCTCCCACCTCATTCTCGGTCTACCAACTGGGAGTTTTCCCTCTGGCTTTCCTACAAGAAGCTTCCATGCAAGTCTTTCCTTCCCCATACGTGCAACATGTCCTGCTCATCGCAGTCTACGAGACTTAACTGTTCTTATTATATCTGGCTTCCTATGAAGACCATGTAGTTCACTGTTATGTAGTCTTCTCCATTCACCTGTCTGTTCATCTCTCTTTGGTCCAAAAATTTTCCTAAGTACTTTATTCTCAAATACTCGTAATCTCCTTTCATTACAAAAGAATCTTTTTTATTTTACCTCATAGAGTCACTATTCATGAATTTCTGTTAAATTGAACTTATTATTCAATTGCAAAACTAATGATTTAAATCCAGCAGTTTGTCTTACAAACATTTTTTTTATTTAGGGTACAGCTGTACCCTGTTTCGGTAAGGAAAAGGCTAACATGAGTTGATATTTAATTTGTAACCCACGCCCTGAGATGAAGGTGAGTATGTTATTGTGCAAAACAATTGAATTAAAGTTGCTAACATGTGTTTTGTTTGCTAGGGATGAGATCAAACAACGCATGAGGTGAGTGGACAATCATTCTCGCTTCCCTCTAATTCAGCTGTAAATACCTTCAGCAATGTTATTTCTTCTTCTTGCATCTATTTATTATTAACTTAATGTTTGTCTCCATATTGATTCTCTTCCTAAAATTCTTTTTCAGCTCTGACTGTTTTAAACTAATCTTCAATCTGCTTGATTTTTCTGGCCATTCACAGGTTCTGCAGCATTTTCAATTTTCTCTCTTAATGATTTCTGTGAGATTCTTTTATTTATTTATTTATTTACCAGGTTTCACAACATCTTCTTGCACCCAATTAATCTATTGTCATTCTTCTACACAATTCTATGTATTCTAACCTTCACTGTTCAATACCTTTTTTTTTTTTTTTTTTTATCATATTGTTCAAAGTCTCAATCCACATTATTATTGGCTGTTCTCTTCTTCTCCCAGATGGCACCCTTCTAGTACTTTTTTGGGAATTATGTCATTTCAAATTTTTTTACATAACCTTAGCATACCATTTTAATTATTTTTTTTAATGCACAATTTGACTGCATTCTGCAAAAAGAAGCCAAGCCACAAGAAAACCGAGAAAAATACAATTAAAGTTAAATCTCAATAAAAAATTCACAAATAAAAATAAACATTTACTTCTTACTTACTTACTTACTTACTTACTTACTCACTGGCACTATCGAACCCGTAGGTTCATGGCCGCACGGACATAAGCTCTCCATACATCCCTATCCTGAGCTAATGCTTTCCAATCATTCCCTGTATATTCTACTTCCCTCAAATCATAGTTAATGTTATTCTCCCACCTCATTCTTGGTCTACCAACTGGGCGTTTTCCCTCTGGCTTTCCTACAAGAAGCTTCCATGCAAGTCTCCCATTCCCCATACGTACAACATGTCCTGCCCATCGCAGTCTATGAGACTTAACTGTTCTTATTATATCTGGCTTCCTATAAAGACCATGTAGTTCATTGTTATGTAGTCTTCTCCATTCACCTGTCTGTTCAACTCTCTTTGGTCCAAAAATTTTCCTAAGTACTTTATTCTCAAATACTTGTAATCTCCTTTCCTCTCTTAAAGTAAGAGTCCATGTTTCGCACCCATATAATATAACTGGTAGAATAATAGTTTTATATATTTTCAGTTTAACATTTTTTTGAAAGAAGTTGGGACATCAAGAGTCTCTGCAATGCATAATAGCATGCATTTCCAGAATTGAGCCTATGTTTAATTTCTTTGTGTATCTCATTCCTATTTGTGATTATTGTTCCTAGGTATTTGAATTCAGCCACCTCCTCAAAATTTCCCTCATTTGTCATTAGCTGTCCATTTCCATTATATAATGAATTTCTACGTGTGACCATATATTTAGTTTTATTGATATTTACTTCCAGTCCTAATTTCTTAGTGTTACTCAATAGTGTGTGCGTGTTGTCCTTTAGTATCTCCTCGCTATCAGCCAACAATACTACATCATCAGCATAAACTAACAGCTTATTAATACCATTCAGTTGTAAGCCTTCCTCATTCTCTAAAGATTTAATGGCATGCTCTAGTACAAAATTAAATAGTAGAGGAGATAGTGCATCTCCTTGCTTTAAACCCATTCTGGATTTCAAAAGTGTCTGAAAACTGTTTGCCTACACGCACCCTACTCGTTGAGCCATTTAGACACATTCGTATAAGTCTAACTAACTTTTTAGGAATTCCAAACTCCAGCAGGATACTATATAACTTTCTCCCTCTTAATTGAATCATATGCTTTTTTGAAGTCTACATATAGTTGATGTACAGTGCCATTATATTCCCATTTCTTTTCTAAAATCTGTCTTATACTAAAAATCTGATCTGTTGTAGACCTGTTTCTTCTAAATGCACATTGATGATCTCCTAGAATGTCATCAATATAGGGAGTAAGTCTGCTTACTAATATATTTGTTAGAATTTTGTACGAAGTTGAAAGTAATGAGATGCCCCTATAGTTGTTGCAATCAGTTTTATCTCCTTTCTTATAAATTGGTACGATAATTGATTCCTTCCATTCATCTGGAAGAGCTTCTTTTTCCCAAATCATACTAAGCAACCAGCGTATCTTGTCCGTATCTTGTCCATCAATATTTCTCCCCCAGATTTTATCAGTTCTGCTGGGATCTCATCTGAACCTGATGCTTTATACATCTTCAATTTTTCAATTGCCATTTCAACCTCTAATGCACTTGGCTCTGCGACTAGCATTTCTGCTGTCTGTAAGTTATTCTCTTCAATGTCCTGTTCTGTATGTACATTTAATAGCTGATTAAAATAACTTTTCCATCTATTTAATATACTCTTGGAATCTGCAATCATATCCCCATTTTCATTCCGAATTATGTTTGTTCTAGCCTGAAACCCTTTCTTCTCTATACTAATTCCCTGATATAATTCTCTAATGTTCCTATTTTTTGCATTCAATTCAAGATCATTAATCTTCTCTCTCAAATATTCCCTCTTTTTACTCTTTAGTAACTTGGTGGTTTCCCGTCTAACACTACCCAATTGCTCTAAATTTACCTCATTTGGCTCGTGTAACCATTTAATTTTTGCTAGCTTTCTTTTCTTTACAATGTCTGCACATTCCTCATCAAACCATTTCTTGTTTTGCCTCTTTTTTAAACAACCAATGCTTTCTGATGCTGACAATTTAATAGTATCTCTTATAGCCTCCCATTCTTTATTTATATCAGTTTCTTCTTCGTTTGCCACATTGTCATCTGAAGATTCCAGTACTTCAAATCTATTAGCAATTTTGATTTGGTATTCTTGCCGCATTTCATCATTTTTCAAGTTTTTTAATTCATATTTTACAGAATCATCTTTAACGTTTGTTCCTCTCATAAGCGATAGCCGTTGTCTGAACATTTACTTCTTACTTCAACTAATAGAATATCAAACAACTTCTATTTTATAAGAAAGATGGTAACTCAAAAATTTTCAAATCTGAGAATTTATACATTTTTGTTGCTTGGGTCTTTCTGCAGAAAGTGAAATGTGGCGTATTGTGATTGTGTTTTCTTACTTGGTTCATAGATGGCATAAGAATGCAGGTAATGGGTTGGATCTTTTTTTACACGACATGGAGTAATACTTGAGTAACAATAATATTACATTAACTCATGTATTTCAAATTTGAGGGTTGGTTTCTTTTTTCAGAATGTGGTCCAATTGAAGTTTGAACATTCATCTTTTGTTTAACCCCTTAACTTAAAAGTCCAAGAATATTTGTGTATCTTGACACATATTATTTTATAAATTTAAACCCTGAATTTCAAGGCTTCTTAACCCCATTGTCAGCAATTACAGAGTCTGTAATCACTGACGATGGGGCTAAGAAGCCTTGAAACATATGTTCGACAAAAACAACAATAAGAGGTAAGAATGAACAGACAAAATGTTTTAATTATTAAACAAACCTCTTAATTAATAGTGAGTGGAGAACATATTTTTAACGACTCACCTCAGATAATTTCAAATTTCTTTGATACCAGCGGTTTCAGACAATATATTGTCCCTCTTTAGTCAAGATATTGTCTGAAACTGCCGGTATAAAATAAATTTGAAATTATATGAGGTGAGTCGTTAAAAATATGTTCTCCACTCACTATTAATGATATAACCTCATAATGTTTACTTCCCAACATTAAGTTAATATATATAAAACCTCTTAATGTTACTTCCTATTGTGTTTTAAAAGAAATCTCATAGTATTATTTCCTACAAATATTAAATTAGTCATGTTGTGTTGTGGCAACTTGTTTGACTCCATGAGTTCTAGTAATTGTTGTGACAGTTGTAATATAAAGTACACGTGTTGCAGGGAACTGATGTTGGTGGCTGATGCTCTACGCCTGGGTGGTGCCATTCTGGGGCTGTATCCCAACATGTTAGCTCCGCAGTTAGTGTCTCGACTGTTACCAGAAATTGGACCTAATCCAAATGTAAAGATGTTACTGAAACAATGTGATGAAACAGGACCAGAGCACTGTGCACTCCTGCCTCTCTATCACTGTCTGCACACCCCTGGAGGTCCTCTCAAGGTCAGTAGTAATCTATCCTATGGCTCTACATCCCTGGCCATCTAATATTCCTCCTCCATTCTTGCTGTTCCTACCCTCCGTCTTCTAATTCCTTCCATAACTGTAATGGAGTCTGTATGTACTAGGTACTCCCATTGTTTTCTTGGTCCTCCTTCCTCCAAACTGCACCTGCAAGACTTTCCTTCGTCCTTGCTGTTCAGTATATTCTTACAACATGACCAGTCCACTGGACACTTCTCAATCTAATAAAATCTAAGAAGGGAACTGTCAACCTACATGCCAAAACCTACCTTGGAATTTCTCCCACAGAAGCATTGTAATGTCTTTGAAATAATTGATGGCAGACAGATAATTTTCAAGTCCCACAACGAAGCCACTGCACATGATCAGAGGTCAGATATTTGGTTCACAAGTATGAGGTGGACTAGTAGTTATGCTCCTTGCATTTGGTCCCGAGGGTCACAGGTTCAAACCCAGCCAGGGTCGATAGATTTTTTAGGATGGAAAAATCCAAGGAGCAAGTCCTCCGGGAGGGACTTTAAGCCATGGGTCTCGAGTCTGAAGATTTTCAGGCTCGTAAAAGATCCTTAAGCCTGAATGAAAAGGCCTCTAAGCAAAATTTACCGAATTTTCCCATCCTAGTACTACCTTGGTTTCCTAGATGTCAGTATGAGGCAGAACGCTGACCACGGACCACTCAAATGACATCTATATGAAAACAAGTGTAACTAAATTAGTATGGTTCAAATTCTTCCCTGTAGGGGGAGGGTGCCTAAATATCTTTTAAGGGAAAACATGGGCTTACAAAAAAGTTTGTTATTTAGAGCAAATTATAACAGTCTACTGCACAAATACAATTACTTGACATTGTTCCAGTTCCGTTTTTCAACCCACTTAAAGTATTGCTGTGTGTTCCATAAGAAAGTAGAAGTGCTGTATGTTGCAGTATTCTCTGGAAGGCCATCAGTTTGCAGTGTTTGGATTCTGTCTGACGTCTGATCTCCGCTACATTGTCTCCATTTCCAATAAGTTCATCACATGGGATCTGTCCACAAGCGACCTCACACGGGATGTGAACCCAGGCATCGAGGGTATAATGCAGCAGTTGGTACTGAGTCCTGACAACAGGTTTGTGGCTGCGTACACCAACAACAACCAGACAGTGCTGCTCAACACACTTACCAGCGAGTACAACGTCATGGAGAACCCACTGCCAGATGAGCAGCCAATCAGGGGAGTGTTCCTCCTCAATGCACATCTGTTTGTGTACGGACCTGCCTCCTGGTGCAGGTAAGTGCAACCACGCACCATAACAAAACCCTGTTCCTTTATGGGCTCAGCACCACCCTTAAAAATAAAACTTTATGAATACAATTCAAAAAATTGCTACTAGTGTGAAGAAAAATAAACTACAAAAAAAGCAATAACATTACAATTACATAAAGAAAACACAATAATATTACAATTAAATAATAACACAATAGCATTATACACTAATCAATTTATGTATAATTGTTAAGAATTAATGGTATTGCATTTTGATAACATATACAGTATTTATTCATGAATGAGAGTTGTCCTTATTTTCCGCGTTTTGTCCAAAAATTTATGGAAGAGTTGGATGTAGAACCCATTCTTCACCATATACAAAACTACCAGAACAACTAGAAAGCCCATCTTCAATGAATGCCGTCTCATAGAATTCCAAAAGCCATACTTCGCTACTGCCCCCAAGGCAAAAGATCGCTGGAACACCCAAAAAAGTGCTGGATGGAAAATTCCTCTTTGAGACCATAACAGGCCACACGGCCTAGCACTTGCATGGATGATGATGATGATGATGATAAGTCTTGTAGACTGCAATGGGAAGGATATGTTGCATGAATGGGGAAAAAAAGTGGGACATGGAAACTTCTTGTAGGAAAACCATAGGAGAAGCACCCTATAGGTAGACCAAGAATGAAGTAGGAGAATAACATTAACCATGACTTCAGGGAAGTAGAATATACAGGATCCTGCGCCGTAGCCGAGTGGTTAAGGCAGAAAGCCTTGGCGCAGAGCTATGGGACTTGCGCTGGTTCGAGTCTCCAAGGGGGAAGACATTTTCTCATGGTATTTCGGCCAGTATGGGACCGGTGCCCACCCAGCATCGTGAGGCATTTGTGTAGCTACAATAAGTAGCGGCTCCAGGTTGAGAAAACCAGCTATAACGGCTGGGGGACTCGACATGCTGACCACATGTCACCCATACACTGGCTGGTGATCATCTACCTCTGTGATTGACACATGTGGATGTGAGGCCAACAGCCGGATGGTAGGCTAAGGGCCTTCTAGGCCTGTTGCACCAGGAGTAAAAAAAGAATATACAGGGGTGATTACAAAATATTAGCTGAGGATAGGGATGTATTGAGAGCTTATGTCTGTGCAGCCATGAACCTATGGGTTTGATAATGCCATGAGTTAGTGAAGTTGTGAATCCTGTGTCACAGGTTCAACATGCGCGGACAACTGGACAAGACATTCAGCAGCCCGTATGATCCTGAAGAGTGGACCATTTTGTCGATGGAGTTCTGTACTGCAGACAGCTACAGGATTCTGTTGTGGAGAGGATCTCTCGAGGACAGCCGACTCATCTTACACAATGTCAACCCGACACTCGAACCATTTCACTTTCACAGGTACAACACCACTTAACAATAAGTGGCACTCGAAAGAGCATTAAGTTTTAGGTTTATGATTTGTGTTTCATCAGTTCGTTCAATGATCCCGTTCATCTTCTGCATTGTTTGTAATGGTATCCAGAGTTATGGCTGAGGATGAACACGACTGTGTTTGAAACCATGGTATCATGGAAGCATGAATCCTATGACGTGAGTTGTTTAAACAAAATGTTCTCCGATGAATTTTAAAGATTATACCTCATAATATTTACTTCCTAACATTAATTTAATATACCTAAATTTAAAATTGTAAGTAAAAAAAAAAATTGATTGAAATTGCTTCACTATCTTTTTCTTGTGAAAGTGCTGCCCCTTGATATTTGGTGTATTTTAGTTGCAATGTAAATAGTTTTCGTTATATATTTATGTATGTATGTGTTATATTTTATATTGTTGTTTATATATAGGTTGTAATCTGAACAAGTCCTAAAGCATCTATAAGGGTCATACTGAAAGTCGTGAGCAACCCATTGTTAAAATTCAAATTTCAACAATGTAACAAAAACAACTGCAGGATCGTAATCTACAGACTTTATACCACAACATTGCCGTTTTGTGGCATCATAGCTTCTATCATGTGACCACACGCAGTGTTTCCAAAATGGCAGACATCAATGTTTCGTTTCGACAGCGCGCTGTCGTTGAATTCCTTGTTAAAGAGGAACAATCTGCTGCTGATATTCACCAAAGACTTCAATGTGCTTACATGTGCCTGCATGGGAGCCAGCAGTGTTAGGAGATGGGTGAAACATTTTAAAGATGGGAACACGAGTATCAAAGATGAGCCTCGTAGCGGTCGCCCACGCTCTGCCTCCACGGATTGCAACAAGGAAAGAGTTGATGCACTCATTAGAGACGACAGGTGTATCACAGTGAATGAAATCGCTACAAAACTTGCAGTAGGACACAGTGCAGTGCAAGAAATGATTCACAGCTTAGGTTACCTAAAAGTTAGTGCCCGTTGGGTTCCACGTTTATTGAGTGAAGACCAGAAACTTCTGAGAAGAACCATCACCCATAACCTTCTTCAGAGATTTCAAAATGAAGGTGATGATTTTTTGACGAGTATTGTGACAGGTGACGAAAGCTGGTTTCATCGCTACGAGCCTGAAACAAAACGCCAGAATATGGAATGGCACCACTTGAATTCGCCATCAAAGAAAAAAGCGAAGACAGTGCAATCTGTTGGGAAAGTTATGGGCAGCGTCTTCTGGGATGCGCAAGGTTGCATTCTGGTTGAATTTCTTGAACCTGGACAAACCATAAATGCTGCCCACTATATCCAGACACTTGTGAAGCTCCGTCGTGCATTGCACGACAAACGCCCTGAAAGAAAGATTATTCTGCAACACGATAACACGCGTCCTCACACTGCTCGTGCCACTGTGGAGAAGATCAGGACATTTGAGTGGGAAACTCTTCCACATCCTCCCTATAGTCCTGATTTGGCACCTTCCGACTACCATCTTTTCGGTTCTGTGAAGGAGCAGATGAGAGGCCAACGCTACGAGACGCTGGAGGATATTCGGAAAGCAGTGCATCAGTGTCTTTGAGCAGCTGGAACGGACTTCTATCATAAGGGAATTTTCAAGCTTGTAGAACGCTGGACAAAATGTGTGCAAAGAAATGGAGACTATGTTGAAAAGTAGCACAAAGGTCTGTAGATTAACATGGTGTACTTGGTTTGTCTAAAATAAATATTATGATTGTTTAAAAAAATGTTGCTCATGACTTTCAGTATGACCCTCGTATGATGCTCTGAAGGATGATAAGAATAAATAAATAAATGAACCAGAGTGTTGTACTTGCAGTGCGATGGTGCAGACGGAGAACAGAATGCTCATGTACTGTTGTACTGGAGAAGGTCACTATGGTGTCACGCAGTACAAGGCAGACCCTGAGTCTGGCAACTGGAGCTTGCAGAGGCACCTCCCCCGCATGGAGAACGATGACATTGAGATACTGCTGCAGCTCAAACTTGATCGAGAGGAAACAACGCTTCTCGGGACAACAGGCAACAGTTTTGTTGTGTGGGAGTTTGGCGAACAAGCTCGACATCCAGACAAGGCTATCACTCTGCCTCTACCACATGGAGTGCGTAATATCTCCACCAGAATGCTCTGTTCCAACTCCTGCATGGTGTCTGCTGCCAGGGACTACGTCGTGGCAGGAGTCAGGTAAGCTACTTGCCTGCATTTAACAATTATCTCTCCCCACGCCATTAACAAATGCCATCCCCTCCCAATTAATTTATTGGCATACAAGAATTTAATCTAATGAAATCCATTAAAACAAATTACAACAAAAAATTGAAAATAAACAGACAACTGAATTTTTTCATAATAGAGTTACTTAAAAACTGAATTCAAAATGTAATTCATTTAATATTTTAAAAAAAAAAAGTAAAGTGATCCCACAACAGGCCCGGAGGCCCTTGGGGTAAGTAAAGTAAAGTGATCCCACAACAGGCCTCAGGAGGCCCTTGGGGTAGTAGGAGGTTAAGGCTCCCACTTTTTCTAGACAATCGACAGCCGCCTTTACCCCAGAACAAGCATCTGGTACTCATTTCAGTTAGAGGCTGAGTCGACCCCAGGGCCATAGTGCCGCCAGAGGGTTTGGGTCAGTTTAAAAATCCTGACCCCAACGGGACTTGAACCCTCGACCCTCAGGCTTGTAGCTCAGTGCCTTAACCACTACGCTACGGCGTGCCCCCGGCCCTTGGGGTAGTAGGAGGTTAAGGCTCCCACTTTTTCTAGACAATCGGCACTTTATGTCAGCTGGGTTGTCAGCCCTGCGTGACTGCCGCCTTAACCCCCAAAACAAGTGTCTGGTACTCGTTTCCGTTAGAGGCTGAGTCGACCCCAGGGCCATAGTGCCACCAGAGGGTTTGGGTCAGTTTAAAAATCCTGCCCCAACGGGACTTGAACCCTCGACCCTCTGGCTTGTAGCTGAGTGCCTTAACCACTACGCTACAGCGTGCCCCATTTAATATTTGAAGGAAGTAATACTATGTGGTTCATGGTGTGGCCACTAATGGAAGTAACAGACGAATAGATATTGCATTTAGACCACCTTCTAAAATTGTTATGATATTAGATTCCACAATCCGTTTTGAGACTCATAGTGGCCAACGTGAGGAAGTTGACTGTGAAAAGAAAGCCATATATGAGCCAACAATTGACTATTACAAAGATAAATACCAACTAGATAGTATAACTGTCACAGGATTGATGATCGGGGCAAGAGGTACTATACCAGGATTCTTAGCTAAATTTTGGAATTCCTTAGATTTGGACAGTGTGTATCTTTCTAAAATTGCCATCGCTACCATTAGAGGATCAATTTCAATTTTAAGAAACCATTTTTACAAAATTTCTACTTTATAGAATGTATCCTTCAATTACAATTTGAAATTTTTTAATGTATTTACAAAATGTATTTCATCAATTTAGAAAATTAATTGTCTGTATCACTTTGTCCTTGTGGCAATCCTCTAATGAGGAAAGTTGTATGTAATAAAAAAATTAATGTTGGGAAGTAAACATTATGAGGTATAATCATTGAAATTCATCGGAGAACATTTTTTGACAACTCACCTCATAAATTTTGTGTTTATCATGATACTGCAGTTTCAAACGTAATCACGTTCATCTTCAACCATAACGCCGACTGATGAAATTCATCAGTGATTACGTTTGAAACTGTAGGGCTTTTTTATGATTTTTACATTTTCTCCTTAGAGACTTTACTTTTACCAACATCTGTTTATTATCAAATATATTAATTGATATAGAGCACCCCACGCTTTTGATCGTAAAATTATTTTCTTTTTGTTGATAACTCTAGTTTTATTCTAGATGTGTTGGAGATGATTTATTTGTTGACTACTTTAATTTTATCCTAAGCATGTTGGAAATTAAAATTATTTTTCATTTTTTAGTTTGGTTTTCTAATAAAATGTGTTGTTTTAGTTTTTTAAAACTATTAATTATTCTAAGGAAGGAAAGATCCAACCACTATTTTCAAACTGTAGAACCTCTCTCTTCTAAGGCACGGTTTGTGATAGGACATTTCACAACCCTCCTTAAACAACATTGGCGTTCCTGTTCTCCATGTTGAAACGAGTTGGTGTGTTATTTCCTTCCTTGCAAGAGAACTGTCAATCATTGCATGATGAAACCTTCCTTGAAATTTCTCCCAGAGAAGTGTTGTGATTTACCAAGGACATTTCAAAAAAATGATCTGCTGTTTTTAACTGCAAGGCACAGAAATCAAAGCCAGAATCCAGCAATGGCAACCCACTGTACAGAGCAGATGTACATCCCTACTTGAGTAATAGCAGAGTGGAGTGAGGCAGAATGTGGCACAGACAGCGAGTAGTAAAAGTTATCCAGTGTACCAATACAGGAGTTGTATCACTTCCCTGTAGTTTAAGGGCCGCATGCAAATACATTAGTCTTTACTCAAATTACTTCCAATCACCGGTGAGCTGACTTTCCGTGAGCAAGTGCAAAGATCGAATTAGCTGGTCATGCATGAAAGTCGTCGTTTTCGTAATATTGGCAAGAAATTACCCAGAATTCTCAGCGATAAAACCACTTCCGTTATTTTTGTCTGCTAGAGGAACACATTTACGCTTGCATCCTGCAAATAATACCATATACGACGACGTCTGCATCTCCTGTTCTTCCAGTTGAATTCTTTGGTAGACTCTATCAAATTCCTCTTCTCCGCATATACCAAAAACATGATCGAAATCTTCAAGGTCCAACATCTTGGATAAAGCAGCGAGGTATGCAGCAAGGTTTCAAACTACATCGGTTACCATCGGGTTGCTCACAATTCGTTCTCTGCTAAGTCACCTCACCAGGTAGCTTAGGAATTTCGACAATTATTATCGCATGAACAGATTTTTGAGTATGCAAAAACGTCTTTGGATGCAACTTTCTCAGCAGAGAACAACTTTTACGGTCTAATGCGTTCATAGATACGACCCTAAATGAGAGATTTGGCGCTGGATTTCAGTGCCTAGCAGTTAAAAATGACAGACTATCTTTTTGACATGGCCTTTGTATGTCACAATGCTTTCTGGAAGAAATTTCAAGGTAGGTATCGGCATAGCATTGTTGACAGTTTCCTTGTTAGAAAAAACAAACTATAGGTAAGTGAAATAGAGAACATTTCAATGAGAATGAAGATATGTGAAACAGGAAGAACCTGTACGTGTGGAGCCTGGAGACAGGGGGACTCATGAAGGTGCTAGATGCGCACTTTGGGAGGATCATTGCACTAGAGCCGCTGTTGATTGGTAACTGGAACTGCGTCATCACGTCGTCCATAGACAGGACTGTGAAGGTGTGGAACATCAACAACATACTGGAGCAGGTGCATGTCATAGACAGACACGAGGTGCAAATAGACTCCATCAGCCTGTGCCAGTCTGCCGGCCTCGCTGTGACTGTTACGCGCGGCTGTGTGGGTGTCTGGGACATGCAGATCGGCCGTCTCATCGCTCGCCTTGCAGACAGTCCACTCGGGGCCATCGTCACGCATGCAGCCATCACACCAGATAGCAAGTATGTTCACCCATCCACTGCATTAAAACCTTATAACCAATCATCCTGATTTGCTCTCCAGTTCATCAACACTAATAAAGTTGATGCTAAAATTACATTGAGATATTATCAATACGAGTAAAATTCATATCAAATTTTGTTGAGATGAAGTCATATGATGAAAGTTAAACAATTAAATTGTACCTGTTGGTAGGTGCCATCGCCCTCAATTTTGTTAAAATATTGTATATAAAATTAACTGGAGCGCTTTCGGAAGTTATCTTCCATCTTCTGCAGGTTGAGTTTCCACTACTTGTTGTTGTTGTGTACGGTGATGTTTACTCCAACTGTTTGTGGCAGCAACTGACTTGTTTTTGACGATCCCAATAAAACCCATTATATGAGATCGTCGAAAACAAGTCAGTTGCTGCTACAAACAGTTGGAATACACATCACCGTACACAACAACGAGTAGTGGAAACTCAACCTGCAGAAGATGGAACATAACTTCCGAAAGCGCCCCAGTTAATTTTATATATAATATTTAACAAAGCTGAGGACGACGGCACCTACCAACAGGTACAATTTAATTTTTTGAGATATTAGTCACAACATAAAAATTAACTACAGTGGACTTTGGTTATTTTGACATTACATACATAGTGTTCTGCACGAGAACAGGTCTTTCACTGCAAACTCAGCATCTCCACTCTTTCCTTAATTCAGCATGTCCAGTCTTTTACTGAGGAAAGACACATCATGCCATATTTGCAGCTTTAGTATATAAGTAGCTTCCTATTTCTTTTCTCGCTCCACTCTCTTTTATGCATCTTAAAATCTTAAAAGATCTTAAGAAGGTCCAGGGGGACCCATCTAGGAAGTGAGGAGAGTGGATTTGGCTTGAGTTGTGAATGTGAACACCATTGAGAATGTCACAAATACAGTGACGAAATCTAGATGTGAGGGAGTTAAGAAGTATGAGGTGAGTCAAGAAACAACTCAACAAAATTAATGTCATTACTCACAATTCAAATTTGGGTTTTGGGGACTGACAAATTCTGCTCAAAGATGAGAAAACAGATGTAATAAGAAGACTGCTATGTGGCACAAACAGGGAATGAAAGGCCTTATCCATCTCTTGGGATCTTTATCATAAAATGTTTGAACTGTGCAGGTACATAGTATCAGCGGAGTCAGGAAATGTGCTGATCTGGAACAGGCTGACAGAACAGGTGCTGTACAAGGAGGAACAGCTGGGAGTCAAGCAGATCATCCTACTGGACAAGGGTCAGCGCTTTGTGGCCATCTCCAAGCCTGAACCATTTGGTGACAGCTCCAGAGTCAACGCTAGCATCATCACACGCACCATACCAGGCGAGTAGCAAGTCATTAACAAGCTAAATTCTGATTTGCACTTAACATCGTAAGAACACATTTCAGCAGATTCACTATTTCATAATATTATAAAAATTATAAAATCAATATATGTGATATGATTAATAGTGAGTGGAGAACATATTTTTAACGACTCACCTCATATAATTTCAAATTTCTTTGATACTGGCAGTATCAGACAATATCTTGTCCCTCTTCAGTCATGGCTTCCACTGATGAAATTCTCTGGTTGTTGATTTCTCTATTTCTCTAAGGACATCACCAGAGAATTTCATCAGTGGAAGCCATGACTGAAGTGGGACAAGACATTGTCTGAAACCACTAGTATCAAAGAAATTTGAAATTATATGAGGTGAGTCGTTAAAAATATGTTCTCCACTCACTATTAATGATATAACCTCATAATGTTTACTTCCCAATATTAATTTAAATATATGTGATATGACTTTATATAATGTTAAAGTATCTACAAATAACTGAAATTAAACAATAAAATAAAATAAATCACTCAAATTTTAAACAAAACAAAAACTCAGTAGAAATGCACAGTTTTTTGGATACACCTAACCATACTAGACCTATCATCTTAAATGTTAAAGCAACTGCAATTAAGAATAAAATAAATGTATTTAAAATCTTTAAATTAAAAATATATAAACCTGTTATTCTACCAGTTATATTATATGGATGTCAAACATAGGTTCTTACTTTAAGGGAGGAGAAAACATTATGAGTGTTTGAGAATGGAGTTATTAAGAACATTTTTGGACCAAAGAGAGATGAACAGATGGATGAACGGAGAAGACTACATAATAGTGAGCTACTTGATGTTTATGGGAAACACTGATGTAATAAAATCAATTATGTATTCTATTATATGATATGGATTCAAAACATGGACTATTACTTTAACCTAATCTTACCTCACTTAACCTAACCTCACTTAACCTAACCTAACTTAACCTAAACCAACCTCACCTAACCTCACTTAACCTAAACTAACCTCACCTAACCTCACTTCACATAACATAACCTGACCCATAGTGGCCTCCGAAGCCCTAACCTAAACCCAAGTGGCCCCCGAGGGACTAACTTAAATAAAAGTGGCCCCAAGGACCTAACATAACCCAAAGTCATCCCAAAGGCCTAACCTAAAACCAAGTAGTCCCCGAGGGCCTAACCTAACCCAAGTGGCCCCCGAGGGCCTAACTAAACTCAAGTGGCTCCCGAGGGCCTAACCTATCCAAAGTGGCTGCAGAGGGTCTAAGGTAACCGAAAGTTGACCCCAAGGGCCTAACCTCACATCAAGTGTCCCCAAAGGTCTAACCTAACACCAAGTGGCCCCAGAGGAACTACCCTAACACAAAGTGGCCCCCGAGAGTCTAACATAACCGAGAGTGGTCCCGAAGGCCTAACCTAACCCAAGTAGCCCCCGAGGGCCTAACCTAACCCAAGTGGCCCCCGAGGGCCTAACCAAACACCAAGTGGCCCCCGAGGGCTTAACCAAACACCAAGTGGGCCAACCTAACACCAAGTGGCTTCCGATGGCCTAACCTAACCGAAGTGGCCCCCGAGGGCGTAACCTAATCCAAACTGGCCCTCGAGGGCCTAACATAACCCAAATAGATCTCGAAGGCCTACCCTAACACCCAGTGGCTCCAGAGGACCTAACCTAACCCAAATGGCCCCTGAGAGCCTAACATAAACTAAAGCAGCCAACGAGGGCAAAACCTTAACCAAAGTGGACTCGAGGGCGAAACCTAACACAAAGTGGTCGACGAGGGCCTAACCTAACCCAATGTGGCCCGAACGAAAACCTAATCTAACCTAAACTCACCTAACCTAAACAAAAATTACTTAACCTAACGTTACCTCACTTAACATAACCTAACCTGAACCTTAGTGAACTCCGAAGGCCTAACCTAATCCCATGTGGCCTCAACCTATCCTAACCTAACCTCACTTAACCAAACATAACCTGACTTAACCTAACCTTCTTCTTCTTCTTCTTCCTTTCATGTAATAGACCTAGTGGTCTGTTATGGTCTCAATCCAACGTTTGAAGGGTCTGCCCAAAGATATCTTGCCTGGTGGCTGGTAATTTAAGAGCTGACGTGGTATCCCTGTTCTGCTCATTCTTCTTATGTGAGATTTCCAGTTGTTTTTGTATTTTTGTACATATTCCATGACTGATTCTAACCTAATATCACTAAAGCTACCCTAACCTCACTTAACCGCACATAACCTAACTGAAATTAATCTAACATAACCTCACTTAACCTAACCTAACCTCACTTAAACTAACTGAACCTCACTTACCTAACCTAACCTCACTTATCCTAACCTAATCTCACTTAACTTAAATTAACCTAACCTCACTTAACATAACCTAACCTAACCTGACCCCTAGTGGCATCCGAAACCTAATCACAAGTGGCCCCCTAGGGCTTAACCTAACTCAAAGTTGCCCCCGAGGACCTAAAATAACACAGTCATCCCGAAGGCCTAAACTAACACCAAGTACCCTCGAGGGCCTACCCTAACCGAAGTGGCGTCCGAGGGCCTAAACAAACTCAAGTAGCCCCGAGGGCGTAACCTAGCACAAAGTGGCCCCAGAGGGTCTAAGTAACCCAAAATGGCCCCCGAGGACCTAACCTCTACTCAAGTGACCCCCGAAAGCTTAACCCAACGCCAAGCGGCCACCTAGGGCCTACCTATCACAAGTGGACTCCGAGGGCCTGCCCTAACACAAAGTGGTCCTTGAGGGCCTAACAAATGAAAAAGTTCCACAAGGCCTTACCTTACACCAAGTGGCCCAAGGGCCTAACCTAACCCCAAGTAGCCCCGAAGGCCTAACCTAACAACAAATGCCTTCCGATTGCCTAACCTAACCTAAGTAGCCCCCGAGGGCCTAACAAAACCCAAAGTAGCATTCGAGGGCATAACATAACCTAAAGAGTTCCGGAAGGCCTAACCTAACACCCAGTGGCTCCAGAGGGCCTAACCTAAAAGAAATGGCCCGAGGGCCTAACCTAAAATAAAGTAGTCCTGAGGGTCTAACCTAACCTAACGTAGCCCGAACGAAACCTAACCTAAACTCACATAACCTATACAATACTCTTAACCTAACCTAACCTCAATTAACGTAACCTAAAATAGCCTCACTTAACCTAAACTAATGTTTCTTAACCTATCCTTACCTACCCTCACTTAAGCTAACACAACCTCAATTAACCTAACCTCACTAAACTAACCAAACCTCACCTGACTTAGCCTAACCTAATCTCTCTTAACCTAAACTAACCTCACTTAACTTTACCTGACCTCACTTAACCTAGCCTAAACTAACTTTTCCTAACGTCACTTAACTTAAACTAACATCACCTAACCTCACTTAACCTTACCTTACCTAACCTAACCTCACTTAACATAACCTAACATGAACCTTAGTGGACTCCGAAGTCCCAAGTGGCCCCCTAGGGCCTACCTAACTCATAGTGGCCCTCAAGGACCTAACATAACCCAAAGTTGTCCCGAGGGCCTAACCTAACACCAAGCAGCCCCCCCCCCGAGTTCCTAATCAAACTCAAGTGGCCCCCGAGGACCTAATCTAGCCCTAAGTGGCCCCAGAGAGTCTAAGGTAACCCAAAGTTGCCCCCGATGGCCTAACTTCGCCTCAAGTGACCCCCGAAGGCCTAACCTAATACCAAGTGGCCCCCCGAGGGCCTAACCTATAACAAGTGGCCCTCGAGGACCTACCCTAACACAAAGTGGCCCCAGAGGGCCTAACATAACCGAAAGTGGTCCCGAAGGCCTAATCTAACACCAAGTGGCCGCCGAGGGCCTAACCAAACTCAGGTGGCCCCCGAGGGCCTAAGCAAATTCAGGTGGCCCCCGAGGGCCTAACCAAACTCAGGTGGCCCCCGAGGGCCTAACAAATCCGAAAGTGGCCCCAGAGGGTCTAAGGTAACCCAAAATTGTCCCCGAAGTCCTAACTTCACCTCAAGTGACCCCGAAGGCCTAACCTAACACCATGTTGCTTCCGATGGCCTAGCCTAACCCAAAGTTGCCCCCAAGGGCCTAACATAACCCAAAGAAGGCCTAACCTAACACCCAGTGGCTCCAGAGGGCCTAACCAAACCCAAATGATCCCCGAGGGCCTAACCTAACCCAAATGATGTTTATGGGAAACCCAGATGACATAAAAACAATTACATATTCTATTATATTATATGGGTGAAATACATGGACTATTACTTTAAGGGATGAGAAAAGATTACTAAGTAAAAGTAAAGTGATCCCACAACAGGCCTCAGGAGGCCCTTGGGGTAGTAGGAGGTTAAGGCTCCCACTTTTTCTAGACAATCGGCACTTTATGTCAGCCGGGTTGTCAGCCCTGCGTGACGGCCGCCTTTACCCCCAGAACAAGCGTCTGGTACTCATTTCCGTTAGAGGCTGAGTCGACCCCAGGGCCATAGTGCCGCCAGAGGGTTTGGGTCAGTTTAAAAATCCTGACCCCAACGGGACTTGAACCCTCGACCCTCCGGCTTGTAGCTCAGTGCCTTAACCACTACGCTACGGCGTGCCCCGAGAAAAGATTACTAGTATTTGAAAATACAGTTCATAGGAAAATTTTTACCCCAAGGAGAGAAAACCCGAGATGCAAATGAAGACTACATAACAATGAACTACATGATCTTTATGGGAAACCAGATATAATAAGAACAGTTAAGTCTCATAGACTGCAATGGGTAGTGCATGTGGCATAAATGGGGATTGAAAGAAGAGCATGAAAACTTCTTGTAAGAAAACCAGAGGGAAAACACCCAGTTGGTAGACCAAGAATGAGGTGGGAGAATAACATTTACCATGATTTGAGGGAATGTACATAATACAGAAGATGATTGGAAAATATTAGCTTATGATAGGGATGTATGGAGAGTTTATGTTCATGAGGCCATGACCCTACAGGTTTGATAGTGCCAGTGAGTTAGCTAGTCTTTAGCAAACCAATGGGAAACTACAAGACAGTTGTGTGTATTGGTTTACACAAGATAAAATAAATAAATAAGGATAAAGCTATTATAAATAATTGTTTAAAAATTATACAATGAAACAAATGAAAAATAAACAGCTGATTTGTTTATACAAAATCATTTAGTTCTATTTTATTGATGCAGATGGCAGTCGTGTCTACGCAACAGAGTTTCCTGTCAGGTCAATGGCGGGGACAGTGTTCAAGCAAGCGGTGGTGACATGTGATGGAACAAACATTGTGGTGATTGGAGCTGACAAAGGAGCGCGGGATGCCATCTACGTGTTCAACAATAGAACAGGCTCACTCATCAACAAGATCCCACTCAAGCAGCCAACAGCCAAAGTAACCTAAAAATACTTATATAATTTCCAGTATGGAAAACCAGAGATCTTGGTTTCAAATCTCAGTTTACGCATATATTAATATTTAATTTTAGGAAGTGATATTTTGAGGTTATTTTAATTAAACTATTTTTCTCTTGAAATATTAATTTAAAAAAAATGAAAATATAAGCTTTACGAGCTAAAAATCCTAGTAAAACATCATCTTAAATAAGAGGCTGCTAGAAGGTATATAGATTCTCGGTTCTCGGTTTTTAGTGCACGGAATTATATAAGAGAGAAAAAATGTCTGTCTAAATTGAGATGCCATTGGTTAGAGCACTGATACAGAAAACCAGAGATCTTGGGTTCAAATCCCAGTTCAGATGCAAATTTCTCTCTTTAAAATATTATTTTTTATTCAATGCCCCAGGATGTCATTTCGACAGTTCTGGTGTTCTCTCTTCGTATTGGCTTAATTGTAACCCACTACTGAAGTTGGGGCGCCTAGAAGGTGGAGTTACGTTACCCCGATGATATGATGGGTGATAAATGATAATGAAGCACCAAGAGAGTTCTTAACCTAAATTCCAGACCATGGGAAACCACAGGAATGATTCCCTTTAAGGAAAGATTCCTAAGGTTTGACGATCGAAACCACCTCATGAACAGTAGCCAGAAATGCTGACCAGAAGTCCATGAGGCTGGTCTCTCTCTTAAAATATTGATCTGTCCTTCAATGTAAGAGACAAATTTAAAATAAAAACATAGAAAATGTAAAAAATATGTAGTTATTCTAGTTCAATTATATTTATTAATAAAGTGGTCATATTTAAAGTGTGGCAGAACTGATCTGCTAATCTTAGTGTTGTTTTTGTTTTATTTAAGTCTTATTGTTTGTTTACTAAAACTTTATGCTTACAGAGACCCAAAAGAACTAGTGTTTTGTATCCATGAGTATTTTCTAGGTGAAGACACTAAATACAGTAGCACATTAATTTCCATTACTATTTTTAAATTAACATGTTCCAGAATTGGATATAGGTTTATTTTAGAAAGAAAAATTACATTCGAACCGGGAGTCGAACCGCGGACCTCTACTCTGTACGTCAGTGCGGTAACCATTATGCCATTCGAACTTCCGAACTTCATCCTTTGGATGAAAGGAGAATTAATTGTATAAGTAGAAAGAAATTTGACGTTCCTGTCGGAAGTGCGAATGGCATAACAGTTACCACACCGACATATAGAGTCAAAGGTCCAGGGTTCAACTCCCGGTTCGAACTTAATTTTTCTTTCTAAAATAAAAAATAAATCCATTACTAATGTCTGCAAAGATTACAAGTATTTGAGAATAAAGTTCTTAGGAAATTTTTCGCAGCAAAGAGAGAATAACAGACAGGCAAATGGAGAAGACTATATAACGGTCTATACACAATCTTTATGGGAATCCAGATATAATAAGAATAATTACGTCTCATAGGTTTTGATGGGCAGGACATGTGGCACAACTGTGGAATGAAAGAGGAGAACTCTTGTAAAAAACCAGAGTAAAAGTGTCTGGTAGGCAGGCCAAGAACGAGGTGAGGGAATAACATTAACTATGATTTGAGGGAAGTAGATTATACAGGGGATGATTGGAAAACATAGCTCAGGATAGGGATGTATGGAGAGCTTATGTCTATGTGGCTATGAGCCAATGGGTTTGATAATCCTAGTAGTTAGTTAATTATGGGAAATAACATTAAGAGGTTCTTCAATTAATGAATTAATTCTCTCATACTTGATGTTTAATGTGGAAACTGCAGTTTTCAAGAGGTGTCCATCTCATCTTCAGCCAAAACCATGACTACGGATTTTCATTAGAATCTTCATCTATAATGTTGCCATCTGGTGATGATTTGATGAACCTTGAGTTCAAGTCCTGTTCACTGCAGTTCCCGTGTTTAAAAACATGAAGTATGAGGTAAGATAAGAATTGATTCATTAATTTAGCTAATATCTGCAAAGAACAACAAAAGCCATTGAATCGCCTAGGAGTATAGTAGGAAAGATTGTACATGTGAAATGGGCAAATGGGAGTCTTGTAAAGCCAACTAAAAAGAGATATAAAAACAGTAACATGTGATGTGCTGCAGGATATCAGCACGCTGATAGCAATGCCACACAAATCGCATCTGATAGCAGCTATAGACCCAGAGAAAGGCACCATCATAGACATCCGTAAGAAGCACGTGGTGAGGACAGTAGCCAAGTGGACGGGCAGTTGTACGAGAGACGGCAAATATGGACTCTACGCTCCATCCAGGTAACTTTACACTTGTAGTAACAGGTTGAGAAGGAGCCAATTGTTAATATTATTAATTTACAAATATGAGGTCAGGTCATAGGTTTGTTGTTGTTTTCTAATGGCGAGATTTGACACTTAAGTCATTTTCTCCCTGGCTTCTCAGTACAAGCGAACAAGGTCCTTAGAGTGTTGTGCAGTTGGATTTAAAGCTGGACAGACTAGAAGGTGGTGTTTGTCCATGATCAGGTCCGGGTCTTTGCATATGACACATCTGTCTGATTGGAAAACGTGTATTCTGTGGAGGTGGTCAGCCAGGCAATCGTGTCCTGACATCACTACTGCTTCCTTGCGGCCTTTATATTTTATTTCTGTGTATAGCTCATCAGTTTTTTTCCCATGATTTCCCTCTGGCTGTTGCAATGTTTTCTTTCAGGTTTTCCATTTGGAATGCTTTCTTAATTTCTTTGATCTTTCTCTGAAGTTTCGATTTGGGGTGAGTTGTTATCTGTATTTTGGTACCCTTTTTGGCAAGTCCATCAGCTATTTCATTGCCAACTATTCCGATGTGAGGGTATCCACTGGAAGGCTATTAATTTGTTCTGGTTGTTCAGGTATTTCAGAAGTTTACGGCATTCCAACATGGTTTCATTTTCTGGTGTTTGGTTGGAGGTTATTGCTTGTATAGCGGCCTTGGAGTCTGCTAGAATAATAGCTTTTGTAAACATTTTTGTTCGGAACAGGAGGTTCTGGAGTGCTACTTCTATGGCTTTTACTTCACCATCGAAGGCTGTATTGTTTGTGCCTACTGCAACATATTGACTAAACAGATGAGAGTAGATTCCTGCGCCAGCATTTTCACTCTTGGTTTTGGAGCCATCAGTGAAGACTCTTAGCCACTCTGGTTCTGGGAACTTTGTACTAATAGATTCTAAGGTCATTTGTTTGGCTATTGATGGGTTTGTATCATTTTTCTTTATTATTTCGTCTATTGAGAGGGTTGCATTGTACAGTTGGTAATCTAATGGGCTTGGTATTTGAGGTGTTGGTTCAGTTTTGGCATCTAATTTATGTTTTCGGAAAAGATTACTAGTTTTGTGGAGAAAGGAAGGTTGTGTGATTAAGATCTGGGGTGTTGTGCTTTGAGGTAGGATTGCTTTTGGTAGCGCTGCTAATTTTGTGTGCATGATTTTGTTTTTATTATTATAATCACTGTACAGGGGTGGACTAGAACTCCTGGAGCTCAAACGTGGCAACACTGTCAAGACATTCATCCCTAAAGTGGCTGAGGGCGTGTTTACTGTCATCTGCATGTTCAATCAGACGGACGAGTATGTGTTGTACTACCACAGCGGCAAGAAGACTCTGCGGGTCTTCAGGTAACATTCCCAAGTGATACTACAGGTTAAACACAAAAAAAATAAAAATCCTAACTCATATTAAATAACTCTAATTTAAATGACAGATTTCGACAAAGTATCAAATAAAATATAAAATGAAATGACCTGCATTTTTCAGTATCTTAATTTTATCACGTCAGTGTGTTACCGTAACTGCTATCAGTTATTGATTAATTTCCCTCTTCAGGTTCTAACTTTACAGATTTCCTATATTGCCACATACATACCTAATACTTAAACTGAAAAAGTCTTTTATCTCAATGATTTTAGGACCTCGGATGCTGTCATGATTGCCAACTTCCGGATGCAAGCAGAACTGAGTGCCATTGAGAGCACAGAGGATGGCAAGAATATTGTGCTGGGAACAGTGGATGGATGTTTGTCGGTTCTCGCAATAGCAGACCCTGCAAAACCTGACATGAAGCAGTATCTAGCAGCACTGCCATCTAGAGATGAAGAGGTAAAACACTCACCCTCCATTACAGCAGCAGCATGAACGGTACTTTGAAGGTGGATCTTTTCAGGATACCTGAATATTAGATTTATGACATGAAGAAGGGCCTGAAATACCAGGTGCCTCAGTAAAAATTTTCACTCTTTTGAACTGTGATTCAAATGATCTGAGTTATTAAAGATGATCATTAAAAAAAAAATACTACATTTTAATCAATATTACAGCGTGAACCAACAGTATGAGGTAATTTGCAATTTTGGAATGGGTAGGACATGGAGCAAGAAAGAGGTGCAAGAAAGATTTTAGAAGGGAAACCAGAAGGAACAAGAAAGGTTGGAAGACAGAAACTAAGATGGTTAGATGAGGTTGAGGAAGACTTAAGACAATGTCCACCGCTGTGGTCTCAAGGTAGCGTGCTGCCTTGTCATGCAGCAGGCCCGGGTTCGATCCCCGCTCAGGACAAGTTTCCTGGGTGAGGTTTTATTCAGGGTTTTTCCTCACCTGTAAGACAAATGTCAGGATGCTTTAAGGCCCAAACTGTCCCTGAACATCATCTGGCCATCATTATCATCAATATCACATTCACCTCATTAGATTAAGTTTAGTTTTAAGGCCTCTCCTGGCGCATCATTACCCATCGTCATCACCCATCATATCATTGGGGCAGCGTAACCCCGCCTTCCAGGCACCCCAACCGCAGAAGTGGGTTACAATACGCCAATGCCAGGAGAGAATACCTGAAATGTCGAATGACAAACAGGTGGCATTGAAAAAAAAAAGACTTAAGAAAACTGAAGGTGAGAAGATGGAGAGAGAGAAAGCTAGGAATAGGGAAGAATGGACAGGCGTTATAAAGGAGGCCAAGGTTCTTAGAGGAATATAAAGCCAAAGGAAGAAAAAGAATAATTAATAATTTATAAATTCAGTCAGAGATTTTTTTTACATCTCACCTCATAAAACTGTGTGTTTTCATAGGACCGGTTTCAAGGGCTATCACCCCATCCTCAGCCAAAACTTCAACTGTTGAATTCTGTCTTTACGAAGATGATGGTAACGGCAGAATTTCAAGAGTCAGTGTTCTGGCTGAGGATGGAGGCAAGTCATGTGAAAAAACTAGTGTTTTATGAGGTGAAATGTAAAAAAAAATCTCTGACTCAATTTATAAATTGTAAATTACCTCATACTGTTGCTTCACACTGTAATTTTTATTAAAATAACTTTGTACCATTTTTCAAGTTTCAGAAATAGATGACACAGTCTCTTCTATTAGGACATCATAACTGGCGACCTGTTCAACACCTTTTTTCCATTTCTCTTAACACTTTGGCTTTTTTTGGAAGAGTTAAACTGGTCTAGGCACCTCAGGGAGAAGGGGGTCATGTAAATATAATAACAATATTAATTTCAAATCTATAGTTTTTAGAGCAGGTGAATAATTTTACATATCTAGGATGCAATATCTCATATGAAGAAGAAAAGGATGTAAATGCAAAAATATCTAAATTTTAAAGAATTTTAGGGTTAATAAATTCTATCTTCAAGCCACAGTTAGTCCATAAACATTCAAGACTGAAAGTGTATAAAACACTGGCTCTTCCAACTCTTTTGTATGGTAGCGAAGTATGGACGTTGAAACAGAAAGATATACAGAGACTTAGATCTGCTGAAATGAGATACCTTCGGAGGACTGCAGGATACACACTACTAGATCACAAAAAAATGAAGACATCTTAGAAGAATTACACAAGGAACCTTTAGAAAACAAAATTTCTGATTATAAGTCAAGATGGATGCAACATGTTCATCGAATGGAAGATCACAGAATACCCAAACAAATGTTAAGATTTGATAGTTAAATATGGGAAATAACATTATGAGGTTCTTAATTTGTAAATTAATGAGTCATTTTTGAAAATGTGAGAGATCCTTCTCTCGAAAACTAGTTCCCGTGTTTGAAGAAACATAAAATATGAGGTAAGATGTTAAAAAATGACTCATTAATTTACGAAATGTTAAGATATCAACCTGCAGGAAGAAGAAGACCAGGACGTCCACTCAAAAAACTTCCGGATGGTGTTTCTCTTGAGGCCAAAACAGGTCAACAAATGGCCTAAATTTGTGAATATACTATGATGATGACGATGATGATAGTTTTTAGGGTTGCTAAACCTTATTGGTGACAATCCTGATGACAGTAAGCCAATGTTTGATGTCTAGCATCCTGGAGGGAGATGGTGAAAAGAGGTAAGAAAAAAATGTCCAAAATGATCAAGATTAGTATTCAATCCTCACTTATCAGGGTTACTAGGCTGATTAGTGACAGTCCCTATATCATTTCTGCCCATCTTTGACCTCTAGCATCCCTAAGAATGAGTGAGAAGGGTGAAAAATGTCCTATTTAACTGAAGTTGGTGTGATTAATCCTAAGCTGAATGAAAACAAGTGGATTATGACAAATATATACCCGTGCAACGCCAAGCAATTAGCTAGTACATATATTTATATCTCTGTTAAAGCTGTAAAATTGTTAATTTGTTTTAATATAAATTGTAAAGAGAAACTTGTGTTTCAGTGGAAGAAGAAGATCGAGAAGCTTAAAGCTCAGACATTATTCAAAGCTGCTGCATCTATAGCAAAGCTCTCAACACAGTTCATCAACGCTGACAATGAAGATGACGACGACGATGATGAAGTTGAAGTTGTGCCTCCTGTCATCAGCACGGAAGTGAAGGAACACCACCAAGAGGAAGAACCAGAAGAACAAAATGTGTAAATTAAATGTAAATAAAATTATTGTTCAACAAGTTTCGTTCTCTCATAGCACCACTTCCTGGAGGCAGTAGCATTTGTGAGGTCCCAGGTTCAAATACTAGTAGCAACCAACCTCAGGTTTTCTCCTTTGTCTTCCGCAGCAGCTGAGGAATATTTTGGGTTGGAATTTCATTGCTAGGATTCATATGATTAAAAAAAGATGTGATGTCACCTTATATATTAAAGTATCTACAAACAAGGATGAAAGAAAAAAGAGATCAAAACAATATCATATTTGAAGAGAAAAATTATACGCTCCGACTGGGGTTTGAACCCAGGACCTTTGGCTTTCTAGGCCAATGCTCTACCACTGAGCTACCTGAGAGACTCCACTCTAAATGCAAATTTTTCTCTTATACATTGTTAATTCCCGCTTAACAGTGTACAAGTGAAAAATTTGCATTTAGAGTGGAGTCTCTCAGGTAGCTCAGTGATAAAGCATTGGCTAGAAAACCAAAGGTCCTGGGTTCAAACCCCAGTCAGAGCGTATAATTTTTCACTTCAAATATAATTTATCCTTCAGTGAGAAGTGTTAAATTAATAATAAAAACATCAAAGAATATCATATTCAGTAAGTCCTGAGTTCAGATCCAGCAAAAATACCTGTTGGATTGGATTTTTATTACCCGAATCCATTCCATTGTAATCATTAAAGTAGTTGTTTTCAAATGCTGGGCCTTCGCAATGAAGCCATTAGCGTTCTTGCTCTCCAATATTTCTCTATGGTGGATCCAACAGGTAATACTTCACAGGTTTGTAGATGTTCTTCATTCATTTCTTCATCTTTGTTGCATAGAGCACAATTTGGATTTGCGTAAATACCTATTTTATATAAGTGTTTGGCCAAATAATCATGTTCTGTAAGTAGTCTGAATTTTGCTACTGCAGTTTTATGTGGAATTTCTGGAATAATATCTGGTATTTTTACTAAAACAATCCATTTCTTGCCTTTGGTTTTATTATCATTAAAGTTAAAACAGTCGATTTTTTCATAAAATCACAGTCTCCTCGACACAACCAAACATTCTAGCTGCAACATAATCTTGAGAAACAACCATATTTAAGTGTCTACAAATGGAAATCAAATCTAATTATATTAATCTACCATATTTACTCACATAATTTCCGCCTAGATTTTTCATATATATATATATATATATATTTTTTTTAATCCTCCTTTGATACAATGTGCATTATCTAGGCCAAAAATTTTCAGTTACAACTTTGGACACTCTTATGAAGATTTCAAGTACAACACAAATGAATTCATGGAAAACTCAAGATCAAATCCAAACCCTTCCACAAAGACCTAACAGTACCTGCAGTGTCTGTCACCCGCACATGTGAATAGTTGTCATCAGCCTGAATAGAGTTGGTAACATTGTGCATTGATAAGAGTGTTATTCTATCTCAGTTCCAGTGTTGTTAAACTCAACGATGGGTAGAAATTATAACAGCTACACTGCAAATTTTAAGTTACAAGTGGTAAATTTCACCAAGGAAAACGGAGTGAAACACACCTTCATTGGGATCTACTGTACCGTTATGTTTTGAGTGTCTGAAGATAGAGGAACATTAAATCCAACTTATTCTTTCAATTTCTCAAAATGTCTTTGAGAGTAAAGTTTAACAACCATGAGAGAATTACTGTAGATGTCTAAATTGTGAAAGCATATTGATATTTTCATAGTCGTTGCATAATTTCCACCCTTGAACTTTCACTTCTAAATCTTGAAAATGGGGGGAATTACTCGAGTAAGTATGGGTATTGCCCAGGAACTTGGATGAAGTCCATTCTCCTTCTTGCTTCCCAATAAAGCTAAAACCTTATTCCACAAGAGTAAGGTGTAACAATTTACAAGAGTATTCACTTGTAGCTGTCAGTAAGTGTTACAACTATGTTTCATAAAGGTTTTCTTGTTCATTATTACTCCATACTTACAAGAGTGCAAGTGACTTTTTTGGTCGATGTGACTAATTTCTTATACTTACCAATATTGTTGTTACTGGAAGTAAGTCAACGTTCCCACATCTAACCTGGTTGCTATGCAAACAAAAGAAATCGCAATGCTGATATGGACTCAAAAAGCACACGTTCGGTAAGTAAAATAAAACATTTCTTGAATGTTTTGTACACTAACTCGTACCTTTCTTTAGACTTTTCCGGAATTAATGCAGAACATCCCACTCTCCAGGCTTCTATCTACCACGACTCCTTCCATAATAAAATTATCAAACAGATTGTAATCACGGTACCACATATAAAAATGTCTCCACAGCCAACAATCCTTGCTTATAATAAAACAAATGTCCCGCGTCGTAACCGAGTGATTAAGACAAGAAGCTTTGGCGCAGAGCTATGGGACTTGCGCTGGTTCGAGTCACCATGGGGAAAGAAATTTTCTCATGGTCTTTCGGCCAGTATGGGACTGGTGCCCACCTAGCATCGTGAGGTATTTGGGTAGCTACAATAAGTAGCGGTTCCAGGTTAAGGAAACCAGCTATAACGGCTGGGAGACTCAACATGCTGACCACATGTCACTCCTACACTGACTGGATGATCATCTACATCAGTGATTGACACATGTGGATGTGAGGCCAGCAGCCGGATGGTTAGGCTAAGGGCCTTCTAGGCCTGTCACACCATGGAAGAAAATAAAAATAAAACAAATGAAAAGCTACATAGTAACGATCACCAAATGTTTCTTTCTCACAGAAGTCATTTACATCCAACCAATATTTTAATACATTTATTACTATATTTAATAAAAATAAGTCACATCGACCAAAAAAAAATAGTATGCAATACACATGAGGTAAGCACATAACAGATCTCGAAACTTGAAAAAACTAGGTGCAAACGCCTCTTTTTTTCTAACTTTTTCTCGATCAGTAACAAGTGCTTACCTTACTTGTATCGCAATATACTATTCCCTCTTCACAGGTATTACATTCTTGTAGCTTGTTCAGGTTTTTATACAGATACAGTATAACCCGCTTTTACTTTCCCGTATTTTACGTTTTCCCGCCTTTATGTCACATCACGTCGATCTTCAGCATTAAAAGATTGAAGATATTTGATTTATTTGATCAATTATTTTCGCTTCTGTGCAATCGATATATAGCAGAGCAAGTTCATTGAGCCAACAAAGCCGGCTGCTTTACAATCGATAAGGAGCCAAGCAAGTTTAATGAGCCAACAAAGCTGGCTTTTGTGCAATCAATAAAGAGCAAAGCATATTCATCGAGCCAATTTTAGAACTTTCAATTCGAACCTGCAGGTTCATGGCTGCACGGACATAAACTCTCCATACATCCCTAGCCTGACCTAATGTTTTCCAATTATTCCATGTATAATCTACTTCACTCAAATCATAGTTAATGTTATTCTCCCACCTCATTCTTGGTCTATCAACTGGGCATTTTTCCTCTGGTTTTCCTACAAGAAGCTTCGATGCAAGTCTTTCATTCCCCAATCATGGCACATGTCCTGGCCATCGCAGTCTACGAGATTTAACTGTTCTCATTATATCTGGCTTCCTATAAAGACCATGTAGTTCACTGTTAAGTAGTCTTCTCCATTCACCTGTCTGTTCATCTCTCTTTGGTCCAAAACTTTCCCTAAGAACTTTATTCTCAAATACTCGTAATCTCCTTTCCTCCCTTAAAGTAAGAGTCCAATGTTTCACATCCATATAATATAACTGGTAGAATAATAGTTTTATATATTTTCAGTTTAACATTTTTTTAAAGGAGTTTGGAGGCCAAGAGTCTCTAAGGGAAATAGAGAAAAACTGCCTTGCAGTCAAGAGGGATCTTCAAAGGCTATGGGAGGAAAACCCAGACAGAAAACTTCCTGGTCCTCCAAGTTGGGGGTTTATGCTGTGGGCTAGCTCCCCACACATTAGAAAAACCACACAATGCTAAAAGACCAAACAAAACAAAGTCGGATAGAGTAGGCTTTGGAAGCTTAGCATGGGAAAATGGCAGCAGATGTAAAAAACCCCAAAGACAGAAAGGATACTGGGAAGCACTAGAATATAGAACAAAAGGAAAGAGAGATATTGATGGGGGAACACGTTATAAAGGGAACTAAATAGAATGTAGGGAAGTGGTTGAGAGGGAGATATGGAGAGTGATTGAGTTAGGTGGATGCTTTTGTCCAAGACTTGACCCCAAAAAAAGGAACATGAGAAAAGATGAAAGAATAAAACAAAAACAATTATGATGGATAAATAAATTAATGAGTCATTTTAACATCTTACCTCATATTTCATGTTTTTCAAACACGGTAACTATAGTTTTCAAATGATCTTGTCATTCATTTTCAACCGCCATTATGAATATGATGGATAATTTTGAACATTTGTTGTAGATAAAGAACATCAAACCTCAAATAAGAGGTCTCTCTGTAAATTTCTAGGTATAGCCTTGAGTCGTCTCGAGTGGTAATGAGTTTTGAATGTGAGAGGAGTGCGGCATTATCAAGTTACATTTTATTGATATATACATACAAATACAAGACAATGCGTATTAAGTATTTACATCATCCAATGAGATTCACAGTTCACAACTATTGTTACCAACATGATGGACGGACACCGTGAAGTGTTGACACAACAGAATGTTGCAGGCTGAACAACAAGAAACATAATATATTAGTTAATTCCTCGACATAATTTCTCAGGATCAACATTTAATTTAATCTCGAGTGGAAAGTCACAGATGACAGAACAAACATTTTATAAACGTGATTTAGCATTTCCAATATCCATCCATAGTAATTCTGCCCTAGGGCAGGTCTTTCACTGCAATCATAGCATTTTCATGCTATGCTTGCAGCTTTACTAGGGAATTGTAGGTGTGGTAGCTTCCCGTTGCTTTCCGTACCGGTGAAGGATGATGATGATAATGATAGGGATGGTAAGGATGATGATGATGATGATGGCCATATGATTTCGGGGACCGTTTGGGCCTTAAAGTTTTCCTGACATTTGTCTTACAGGTGAGGAAAAACCCCAATAAAAACCTCATCTAGAAAAACTGCCCCGACCGGGGATCGCTGCGTGACAAGGCAGCATGCTACCTCGAGACCACAGCTGTGGTATAACTATAAAATCAATTTGAATCGTGTATATTCTTACTTAATAAATCTATGTTATTTAACACAGAACTGCGGTATCAAGAGCAATTGCTCCCATCTACCTGTTGTCATGAGTCGTGACACAAAATTTGACAAAGTGTATAAAAACCTATTCAATTTCTTTGACTATTTAACTCCAGGGACGGGGCTCACCTGAGTCTGGTGTCCGTACTATCTGCCTGCAACCTTCTCCATATCCTCTATGAATGCGGTGAGACGTTGGCGAGCCTTCTTGTTGTGCTGCAAGGCACAGCTCACTACAGCGAGCAACTGCTTGCTTGAGTATTCCTGTAAATTGTAATTTATATTGTTCTGATGTTTTTATTATTCACTTCATACATCTCAATGATGGATAAATCATATATGAAGAGAAAAATTATACGCTCAGACTTGGGATTAAACCCAGGACCTTTGGCTTTCTAGGTCAATACTCTACCTACTGAGTTACCTGAACAAGTTCCAAATCTAAACGCAAATGTTTCTCTTATATACGCTGTTAATTCCCACGCACTAAATGGTATGAAACTTTGCTTCTATCTTGCAAAGTTCTCAAAAAATTGAATACAGTGCGTAGACGAGGCTGTTACTTACATTGTGTTCACGAACCCAAGTTTCAAGCGCAGACTCTGACAAGTAGAAAGCCTTGACGTACAAGTCTACGTATTCCCGGCCTGGGATTGGTCTCACAGATGTCAGTTTCTCCAGCTTCGACAGAAACTGTGTGTAATCCAGCTGCATCAGTGCACGACCCTCGTTTGAACATTTCTTGGCATTCGAGAAACTGCGAACACAAAACAACCCACTGTAACAATCATTAGATGAAACACATTTTACACCTCACCTCACATTTTTTATCTTTTTCAGGACTAGTTTCAGGCAACTTTTTTTTTTCAAGTAAAAACCATTTCTTGAAACTGGACCTGGACAAAATATGAGCTGAGGTAGGAGCAGTTCTCCTGATCGACGTAAAATCATTCGACAAATTACTGAAGATGAAGCTGCCTAAGCTTTGAAACCGGTATAATTAGAAGACTGGATATGAGGTGAGGTGTGAAGCATTTTACTTACTTTAGGAATTCACACTGAGGTATATTCATATAGGAAACTAAGTTCCAAAACTAGTTTATAGTTAAATAAGAAACCAAAATAAAGCATTTTAATCTAAATCTTATGGTTAATGTTATTCTTCCACTCCATTCTTGGTCTATCTACTAGGCATTTTCCTTCTGCCTTTCCTATAAGAAGTTTCAATTGCCCTCATTCATTCCCAATTTATGATGTATGTCCTGTCCATTGCAGTATACAAAATTTAAATGTTCTTATTACATTTGTTTTCTCCGAGGAACGTGATGGCCATAGAAGTTTGGCCTCTTTTTCAATTTTATGACTCTCCAACAAACTATGTGCTGCAATAGTTGACTTTTCAATTTCACCATTTTTAATATTTCTAAAGTGTTCCTTAGTGTGAGTGTCCAAATTCCTTTCTGTTTTTCCTATGTATACTTTATTGCAGTCTCTACAACTAATTTGATAAATTCCAGATTTTTTTATTATCTGGGGTGTTCTAAAACATCTGCAAAAACTTTTAGAATTGACATTTTGGGAGAAGATATATATTCAGAAGAACAATTTTTTTTTCTCCATGGCACGACAGACCTAGAAGGCCCTTGATCTATCAGCCGCTTGCTGGTCTCACATCTGCATGTTTAATCACAGAGGTAGATGATCATCATGCCAGTGTAGGGGTGACATGTGGTCAGCATGTCGGGTCCCCTAGCCGTTATAGCTGATTTTCTCAACCTGGAGTCGCTACTTGTTGTAGCTACCCAAATTCTTCACGATGCTGGGTGGGCACCGGTCCCATACTGGCCAAAAATTCCGTGAGAAAATTTCTTCCCCCATGGAGACTCGAACCAGTGCAAGTCCCGTAGTTTTGTGCCAAGGTCTCTTGCTTTAACCACTCGGCTATGGCGTGGGACTGAAGAACAAATTTAGATCCATGAATTTTGAAATTCCTGATGAATGGGACCTGATCTTGAAGTTCATAAAATCAACACCAGATGGCAACATTATGTATGGAGATTCCAACAAAAATCCAGTAGTCAAAATGTCAGTTGAAAATGGAAGAGATGTTTCTTTTTGAAAACTGCAGTTCCCGTGTTTAAGAAAACATAAACTATGAGGTAAGATATAAAAAATTATATTAAATTAATGGGAAGCAAACATTATGAGGTAAGATATAAATAAATAATAGTTTTAAAAAGCTAAAACAGCACGCTTTATTAGAAAACCGAACTCAAAAATGAAAAATAATTTTAATTTCCAACACGCTTGGGATAAATTTAAAGTGGTCAACAAAAAATCATCTCCAACACATATAGAATAAAACTAGAATTATCAACAAAAAGAAAATAATTTTACCATCAAAAGCGTGGGGTGCTCTATATCAATTAATATATTTGATAATAAACAGATATTTGTAAAAGTAAAGTCTCTAAGAAGAACATGTAAAAATCATAAAAAGCACCCCACGCTTTTGATGGTAAAATTATTTTCTTTTTGTTGATAATTCTAGTTTTATTCTATATGTGTTGGAGATGATTTTTTGTTGACCACTTTAAATTTATCCCAAGCGTGTTGGAAATTAAAATTATTTTTCATTTTTGAGTTCGGTTTTCTAATAAAGCGTGCTGTTTTAGTTTTTTAAAACTATTATTTATTATTTTATTTTTTAGTTTTAATATTTTACAGAATAAGATGAGAATGTAAATATCTTTAAATTCCATTCTCAATGCTGTTCACGTTCACAACTGACGTCAAATGATCTCCTCTCCTGTAGACTGACCTCCGCGCCATCTGATGACTGACCGACGAACTTCCAAATCAATCCCCTCTCCTATCACCAGCTATTTCAAAATTCATGCAAGAATAAAAACACAACTATGAATTTTGAAATACCCGCTGATAAGGAGAGGGGATTAATTTGGAAGTTCGTCGGTCAGCCATCAGATGGCGCGAAGGTCAGTCTGCAGGAGAGGAGATCATTGGACGTCAGTTGTGAACGTGAACAGCATTGAGAATGTCACAAATACAGTGACGAAATCTAGATCTGCGAGAAATATGAGGTGAGTCAAGAAACAACTAAACAAAATTAAAATAAAACTCATAGTGTTATTTCCTACCTACATAACTTAACCACATAATGTTATTTCCCACATTTAACTATGAATAAAAAAATAGTGATCATTCTCTATTGAAGAGTCCTCGTCTTTAGAATAATAACCCATTCAATAAAATAGATTAATTCATTTATAATAAAATATACACTTAAAAAAACTAATCTAATTCTAGACAATCTTAAAAAAATAAATCTTAAATAACAAATGGATATAATTTTATATATTAAATTTGGGAATTTTTAACATTATGAGGTTCAAATTCATAAGAATTAAATTAATTGTGAATATTTCATACCTCATACTTCTATATTTCTTTAAATACAGCACTACAGTATCGGCAATTTCTTATCACCATCATCAGCTGTTTTCACGATTGTCAATTTTTACTTTTGTTGATAATTATCCAAACTGCCATCTGATGTTCATAATTATCAACAAAAGTAAAAATTGACATCGTGAAAACAGCTGATGATGGTGATAAGAAATTGCCGATACTGCAGTGCTGTATTTAAAGAAATATAGAAGTATGAGGTATGAAATAATCACAATTAATTTAATTCTTATGAAATGGATATAAACTTCACAATCTGGGATAATTATTTATATCTCTAATACCACAAATTAACAGATACTCACCCTTCGACAAATGTGTTATTGGTGAGATGTATGATGTTTTCCCAGAGTGTGATGTATACCTCACGTGGGATTGGAACCCGCATCGCTACGTCCTCGAGTCTCATGCTGAATATCTGCAGCTCCTGCAACACAATCCACGTCAGCTGGTGTCTCCCACACACATACACACAACACTAGGACAGAGTTCTCACCCGCAGCAGGATGTCCACGTACTGACTGTGTTGGCTCATCACTTCCCTCACTTCCCAGTTCACTTTAGACATCAGTCCAAGCATCACTCTGAAGTCTACCGCACGTGCACTCACACACATGTATACCGGCCTCCGCAACTCTGCTGTCACCGCCACCGTCTGTAATAAATCACACTTATTAAGGAAAATAATAAGACCAATAGCGGCACATGAATGGTCAGAAAAACACAGAATACAAACTACGGCCAAATTACTGAAACACATAAATTTAAGAAACTCACAATTTGGTAGACTATTTAGCTCATGCCCCAAATGGCAGTCAATGACCAATCACTTTTCAATGAATTCTGTTTTATAACCAATCACAATTGTGTTTCACCTCGATATTTATCTACTTCTGTTTATCATATTAAAGATTGCTCCTCCTTTTTAATATTCTGAACAGGTCAGAGCATTATTTTGTAGTGAGTGATCGTAATATTCATTTTCATGACTGAAGATGAATGAAAAATTCATTCGAAACCAATGGTCTTAAATCAAATAAATTTGAAATTGTATGAGGTGAGTTATCCCTTCATGGTATCTTTACCTTGTCGTGGTGGAGTGGCTTGTGTGCTTAAATGATCCTGAGAGCTATGCCGGCGGTAGCATTGCTGCCGATAGGGTTACCCATGCCGGACTGGTCGAAGGTGATAAGCCAGACGAAATAAGTACCTTGGTCGAAAGAGTGACGATCTTTCACCGTAAAAATACAACCGTCAAGAAATGTGGACATGGGTTCTACTGGGGTAAAATTTTCCGGAGGTCAAATAGTCCCCCATTCGGTTCTCCGGGCAGGGACTACTTCAGGGAACCCATGCCAAAGATATAATAAGAACAGTTAAGTCCCGTAGACTGCGATGGGCAGGCATGTTGCGCGTATGGGGAATGAAAGACTTGCATGGAAACTTCTTGTAGGAAAGCCAGAAGGAAAACGCCCAGTTGGTAGACCAAGAATGAGGTGGGAGAACAACATTAACTATGATTTGAGGGAAGTAGATTATACAGGGAATGATTGGAAAGCATTAGCTCAGGATAGGGATGTATGGAGAGCTTATGTCCGTGCGGCCATGAACCTACGGGTTCGATAGTGCCAGTGAGTAAGTAAGTAAGTATGAAGTGAGTTATTAAAAATATGTTCTCCACTCGATATTAATCAAAATAGTTGTTTATGGAAGAAAGATATATGAGTACCTGAGAGAAGAACTGGTGCAGGAAGGTGGAGCCCCCTTGCAGATGTTCCAGGTAGCTGTGCATCAAGTCAAACTGCTTGGCGAGGAAGACAAGAGATTCCACAGCTACAATTCTCTCTGCCAAGCCATGCAGGTTCTCAGGTTGTGTCAGGTCCACAACGGGCGACACGTGTGGCTGTGGCACTTTATGGCTGGATCTAACCGAATGCTCCAAGTCAGGTTCTGTCGTGTCGAGCACAATCAAGTTGTCCTGGATCCGCTTGAGCGACGCTTGCAGCTTTAGATTGTACAGAGAAGGTGAAGCCACAACCTACAAACATTTCAAATCAATGGTTAAGAAAACAAATTTTCAATGTTATTTCCTTTTTTTAACATTACTTTTTTGCTAGTAAAGCTTATATTTTCAGTGTTTTAATATCAAATTAAATAATCCTACTAAATTATACCGCTTAAAAATTGCACCAGTCATGACCTATCGACTAGAAGTGATTTGGAAGAACCTAAATAAGGCAATGTTTTTATTATTGATTTAACACTTCTCACTGAAGGATAAATTATATTTGAAGAGAAAAATGTTCGCCTAGACCGAGACTCGAACCCAGGACCTTTGGCTTGCCATGCCAAATGCTCTACCAACTGAGTTACCAAGGCAAGTTGCGATCTAGACGCAATTTTTTTTCTTATATACGTTATAATTCCCTCGCGCCAAATGCTTTGAAACCTTTGCTTCTATCTTTGCAAATGACGGCTTCTTAGTTAAGAAGACATTTATTGGGAATTTAACACTACTTTATAAAGCCAGTATAGGGCTTCTATTGTGTTTTTATTATTGATTTAACACTTAAGGATAAATTATATTTGAAGAGAAAAATTTTCACCTAGACCGAGACTTGAATCCGGGACCTTTGCCTTGCTGGGCCAAATGCTCTACCAACTGATTTTTCTCTTCAGTGAGAAGTGTTAAATCAATAATAAAAACACAATAGAAGCCCTACTGGCTTTATAAAGTAGTGAAATTCTCAATAAATGTCTTCTTAATTAAGAAGCCACCATTTGCAAAGATAGAAGCAAAGGTTTCAAAGCATTTGGCAGTAGGGAATTACAACGTATATAAGAGAAAAATTTGCGTCTAGATCGCAACTAGCCTCGGTAGCTCAGTTGGTAGAGCATTTGGCCCGGCAAGCCAAAGGTCCCAGGTTCGAGTCTTAGTCTAGGGCGAAAATTTTTCTCTTCAAATACAAATAAGGCAAACTTAGAGGAAATAGAGAAAGTCAAAGCACACTTTCTAAAGACAACAATAAGCGTATCAAAATACACGCCTTCACGCCTAACATACATATTGACAAAGGAACCCTTCTTCATAGAAGAGCTCCAACTGGACCTTCTTGTACCAACAACAGATGCCTATAAAGAACTGCTGAGGGAACTAAACGAGCAGAGAGAACAGATATGGCCTGAGTTCTACGCAACGGATGCAATGATCTACAGGGAATGGACAGCAGCCAGATACGACCTCAGACACACCGTGACAAGAGTCGCGGTCCATGGTTTCCACCACCGGTTATGCACAACAGTGAAGCGCCATAACCCAGAAGAAAAATGCAAGTGCAAACTATGTGGGTCGCACTGCAACCGATATCACCTATTACAGTGTAAAAACATAGAAACCTCCATAACAGACTTCTGCAAGATATGAAAATAATTCTTTCTACATGGCCACTGGCTGCAACAATATCCATTATAAATTATACCAGGGTATGGTTATACAAAACCTTAGCAAGACTGCACTATGCTACAGTGGTGAGGCATGGACTTAGAGGAAAGGAGAAGAGGGCAGGATAACTTCTAGTGAAATGAGATATACAGCAGGGTACACCAAGTGGGATTACAAATGCAATGAGGATGTCTTGAAGGAACTATGTTTACAACCAGTCATTAAGTATAAACATATAAATATTAAAATATATAAAACATATAAACATTAAAAATGGGGAAATAGAAAAATCTGCAGTTGCTGCTCATGTTTGGTCTGAAAAACATAATATACATTCAGACACTAAATTATTAAAACAGTTAGAAAATACAAAAGAGCTGACTATTTGGGAAAAAATTTATATTCAGAAGAGCAAAAACAGAGTTGTGAATATTGAAATACTGACGAAGCATGACCTTGTTTGGAGGTTCTCTGGCCAACCACAGGATGGAGCTGACATCGACATCCAGGGTGTGCAACATAAATCTAACCAGTCTGGGCAAGACAATGACGATGATTATGATATAATCAAAACACGTTCAAGAACAAATCAACATTAATATTGAGGTAAGATGATCAGACTAAAAATAATTTAATTTAAATAAACATAAATTAATAAGTCACTTCTTATCTTATCTCATACTTTATGTTTTTTTAAACACAGGAACTGCGGTTTTCAAGAGGAGTCCCTCTTATCTTCAGCCGCCATTATGACTACCGGATTTTCATTGGAATCTTCATCTATTACCTCAATGTTATTTCCCATATGAATAAACATAAATACCAGAACAATTGGATGAATCATTTACAACGAATAAGTTCAGATAGAGTTCTCAAAGCAATGCTTCATTATTTTCCAACAGGGAAGAGATCTCTGGGCCATCCAAGGAAGGCACTGGATACAAAATTCATCAGTGAGAATGAAACAGGCCTCTAGGTCTAAGACTTGGATGGATGAAGAAGAAGAAGAAGAAAATGCACCTCATAGTGTTTACTCCTGGCGCGACAGGCCTAGATGGCCCTTAGCCTACCAGCCGGCTGCTGGCCTAATATCCACATGTGTCAATCACAGAGGTAGATGATCATCAGCCAGTGTTGGGGTGACATGTGGTCAGCATGTCGGGTCCCCCAGCCGTTGTAGCTGGTTTTCTCAACCTGGAGCCACTACTTATTGTAGCTACCCAAATTCCTCACGATGCTGGGTGGGCACCGGTCCCATACTGGTCGAAATACCATGAGAAAATTTCTTCCCCCATGGAGACTCGAACTGGCGCAAGTCCCGTAGCTCTGCGCCAAGGCTTCCTGCCTTAACCACTCGGCTACGGCGTGGAACACCTCATAGTGTTACTTTCTATTAATTAAAATTTGAGTTAAATTTACATTTAGTATCAAATGAATAGAAATTGAACAAACATGTTAGAGAAACCAAATTATTAAAAGACCCATTGGGGAGTGGATGGAGAAGCAACTCACCAGGTCTGATGTGAAGAAGGCGTGCACAGCGTAGAGGTAATATTCAAACAGTTGACTCATGCACATGATAACTTCACACGCGATGGGACGCAGCAGCCGGCTCATCTGCAGGTACTTGCCACAGTGCCGCAGGACAGTCAGCGTTGTGTTGGTGAGAATGGGGGCCTTCATCAACTCCCTGCGACTTGTCCTCTTTGAGCTCGGCTTGGAATGTCTGCACAAACATCCAGTTACATAGTGTGTTTCAAAAGTGATGATACAAAATGTAGGGAAGAAAAGTTTTAACAATGAGAAGGAAAAAAGTTCCAGTAAACATAATATACAATTTTAGGGATTGTCAGCAAACAACACAATAACTTAAAAAAAATTACAATTGTAGAATTTATAATAATAATAATAATAAGAACAACAAGAACAAGAATATACGTTATCTCAGTCAAAAAATTAATTAATTCAAGTCGATGTTTCTATCTCCCTGTTAAAATATGTCAGTCATGGCTTCCACTGAAGAAGGACATGATTTTGTCTGAAACCATCGGTATCAAAGAAGTTTGAAAATGTATGAGGAGAGTCGATAAAAATATGTTCTCCACTCACTATTAATGATATAACCTCATAATGTTTACTTCCCAATATTAATTTAAATAAAACCTCAAAATGTTAAAAATTCCCAAATTTATTATATTAAATTTTAACTTAACTTTAATTTGACTGGATGAAGAGTCAATACTAGTATGTATGATGGATGATTGTCAATGGCACATGCGGATATGAGGCCAGCAGACAGCTGGTATACCAAGATGGGCTGGGGCCAAAGTTCTTTCAATGGCATATCTTGAGAATTTTATCCAATTCAATTTTAGATAATTTTAAACGTCTGAATGAGGGAACGTATAGCAATACACAATGCAGGTTTAGAGGACTTACTTGTTAGCAACAGTATCGCCAACATTTTCGTCTACAAAGTCTTTCTTTAGTTCATCAGGAATGTCTTCATCGCTCTCATCGCTGAAGTAGCCGGAAGGTTCGTCCTAAACACAAAATAATTATTTTACAAAAACACACCTCACATTGAAAATAAAAAAAGATACTGATTTCTACTAATAACTAACTCACTGGCACCATCAAACCCATAGGTTCATGGCAACGTGGACATAAGTTCTCCATACATCCCTATCCTGAGCTACTGTTTTCCAATCATTCCCTGTATAATCTACATCCCTCAAATCATAGTTAATGTTATTCTCCCACCTCATTCTTGGTCAACCAACTGGGCATTTTTCCTCTGGTTTTCTTACAAGAAGCTTCCATGCAAGTCTTTCATTCCCCATACGTGTAACATGTCCTGCCCATCACAGTCTACGAGACTTAACTGTTCTTATTACAACTGGCTTCCTATAAAGACTATGTAGTTTACTGTTATGTAATCTTCTCCATTCACCTCTCTGTTCATCTCTCTTTGGTCCAAAAATTTTCCTAAGAATTTTATTCTCAAATACTCGTAATCTCCTTTCCCCTCTTAAAGTAAGAGTCCATGTTTCGCATCCATATAATATAACTGGTAGAATAATAGTTTTATATATTTTCAGTTTAACATTTTTTTTAAAGGAGTTGGGACGTCAAGAGTCTCTGCAATGCATAATAGCACGCATTTCCAGAATTGAGCCTATGTTTAATTTCTTTGTGCATCTCATTCCTATTTGTGATTATTGTTCCTAGGTATTAGAAACCAGCCACTTCCTCAAAATTTCCCTCATTTGTCATTAGCTGTACATTTCCATTATATGATGTATTTCTACGTGTGACCATATATTTACTTTTATTAATATTTACTTCCAGTCCCAATTTCTTTGTGGTACTCAATAGTGTGTGCATGTTGGCATGTGCAGTGTTCGCTATCGCCTAATAGAACTACATCATCAGCATAAACATTTCTATTTAATTTTAGGAAGTTATATTTTGAGGTTATTTTAATTATATTATTTTTAGTCTGGACATCTTACCTCAATATTGTGGTAAGATGTCCAGACTAAATATAATAAACATTTCTACTAACACTCCCTCAAAACATTTGTTTTTCCACAAATTATGAAAAAATATTTTGGTTGCATCAGAACCCCTGGACAGTGTAATGAATGACACACTAGTGTGCAGAGCAAGAGATATTGGGTTCAAATCTCATTTCAGGTCATAACTTTTCTTTTCAAAAGAATATAAAATGACTAATAACATAGAACAAATCTTATTATTTGACAGAAAAAAATTAACTATCCAACAACAAATAATTGATGTTATTATTATTAATATAACACTTCTCGTCCCGCGCCGTAGCCGAGCGGTTATGGTAGAAAGCCTTGGCGCAGAGCTACAGGACTTGCGCTGGTTCGAGTCTCCATGGGGGAAGAAATTTTCTCATGGTATTTCGGCCAGTATGGGACCGGTGCCCACCCAGCATCGTGAGGCAATTGGGTAGCTACAATAAGTAGCAGCTCCTGGTTGAGGAATCAGCTATAACGGCTGGGGGACTCGACATGCTAACCACATGTCACCCCTACACTGGCTGTTGATCATCTACCTCTGTGATTGACACATGTGGATGTGAAGGGCCAGCAGCCGGCTGGTAAAAGGGCAACCGCTGAAAAGTGGAAAGACCCTCAATCGGACACTTCTCACTGAAGAATAAATTATGTGTGAAGAGAAAAATTTTCACCCAGACTGAGACTCGAACCCAGGGCCTTTGACTTTCCGGGCAAGTTCCAATATAAATGCAAATTTTTCTCTTATATACGTTGTAATCCCCACACGCCAAATGCTATGAAACCTTTGCTTCTATCTTTGCAAATGGCAGCTTCTTAGTTAAGAAGACATTTATTGTGAATTTAACATTACTTTACTAGCTTTATAAAGTAATGTTAAATTCCCAATAAATGTCTTCTTAACTAAGAAGCCGCCATTTGCAAAGATAGAAACAATGGTTTCAAAAGCATTTGGCGATAGGGAATTACAACGTATATAAGAGAAAAATTTGCGTCTAGATCGTAACTCGCCTCGGTAGCTCAGTTGGTAGAGCACTTGACCCGGAAAGCCAAGGGTCCCGGGTTCGAGTCTCGGTCTAGGCGAAAATTTTTCTCTTCGAATATAATTTATCTTTCAGTGAGAAATGTTAAATCAATAATAAAAACATCATTTAAACACTACTGTGTAAAGCCAGTAGGGCTTCTATTGATGTTTTTATTAATATTTTAACACTTCTCACTGAAGGAGAAATTATATTTGAAGAGAAAAATTCCCATGTGGGAATTACAACATATATAAGAGAAAAATTTGCATTTAGATTGGAACTCGCCCCTATGGTTCCGTTGGTAGAGCATTGGCCTGGAAAGCCAAAGGTCCTGGGTTTGAGTCTCAGTCTGGGCAAAAAAATTTCTCTTTAAACAAATAATTGTTCAAATAAATTTGAAGAGAAAAATTTTCGCCTAGACCGGGACTCGAACCCGGGACCCTTGGCTTTCCGGGCCAAGTGCTCTACCAACTGAGCTACCGAGGCGAGTTACGATCTAGACGCAAATTTTTCTCTTATATACGTTGTAATTCCCGGGTTCGAGTCCCGGTCTAGGCGAAAATTTTTCTCTTCAAATTTAATTTATCTTTCATTGAGAAATGTTAAATTAATAATAAAAAACATCATTAGAGGCCTTACTAGCTTTATAAAGTAATGTTAAATTTCCAATAAATGTCTTCTTAACTAAGAAGCCGCCATTTGCAAAGATAGAAACAATGGTTTCAAAAGCATTTGGCGATAGGGAATTACAACGTATATAAGAGAAAAATTTGCGTCTAGATCGTAACTCGCCTCGGTAGCTCAGTTGGTAGAGCACTTGGCCCGGAAAGCCAAGGGTCCCGGGTTCGAGTCCCGGTCTAGGCGAAAATTTTTCTCTTCAAATTTAATTTATCTTTCATTGAGAAATGTTAAATTAATAATAAAAAACATCAATTGTTCAAATATTTTATTTTAGGAAGTGATATTTTGAGGTTAATTTAATTGAATTATTTTTAGTCAGTTCATCTTACCTCAATATTAATGTTGATTTGTTCTTGAACATGTTTCGATTATATCATAATCATCATCAGCATCTTGCCCAAAAGAACAAATAAACAGACTAAAAATAATTTAATTGTTCAAACTTGACTTAAGAGTGTCAAGTGTGCAGCAACCCCTGATATCTTAAGAGAGGGAATTCCAGGAGTGGGCAGTGGATACTGTGAAAGAAGTGTGTGTGTACTTACACCAATATTCGCAAGTATATCCTCTTCCTGCACCTCGTCCAAACCAATGTCAAATGGAGTCCCAGACTCTGCATAACGAGCAAAATAACCTCCAGTGATACTACTGCCATCTTGTGAGTGATTACTGCTACTACAGTCAGGGCTGCTTACGGCTGTCACATTGTCAGAGTGCGGCTTCCAGTTCTTGAGGACATGCCGCAACGAACGGAATTCCTGCATAAAATTAACAATCCAATCAGCATAAACTATTGTCCCACCATTACTTCTTTCTTAACTAACCTGCATGGGAAGACGTGCTGACCTCACATCCATATGTATCAATCACGGGGGGCAGACTATCATCCAGCCAATATGGGGAGGGCATGTGGTAATCTGCTACTTACTGTATGAGACTCATTCAATAAAGAATGATCATTATTTATTGACATCAAGTGCCAATTGTCCAAAAAAGTGGGAGCCTTAACCTCCTACTACCCCAAGGGCCTCCTGAGGCCTGTAGAGGGATACCTTTACCTTTAATATTAAGACTAAGGTGAGTCTGTTGTCCTCTTACCTCATACAAGTTGAGTTCTTTTGGGACACGTTTCAAAACACACTTTCGTTATACGCTTTATATTAGCTTGACCTGTATCTATGTAATAGAATTTTTTAACACGATTTTCACCCACTTAAAAACATTGGATTGACTTGAAACTTTGTATACTTGTAAAGGACCAATGACAATACAATAATTTCATAATCAACTGAGTTGGTGTTTACTTGATGAAAATCGATATTTATTAATTAAATAAAAATAAAACGTAGTTTTATTTGATTTTCATACTTATTATATAATTCAGTGACAGCTGTTTCGGTACACTGTACCTTCTTCAGACATGTTAACAAATTATGAATTGTGTTCCAACTGATCTAAGTAACAATACAACAATATTTATTTAAATTTTTAAATTTAACAAAGGGGATTCATTCAAATCAAGTTGAGAATTTAACAGTTTTTTACTACTTTTAAATTTATTAATTTCTACAGCCTCCAAAAGATCTAACTTCTTACCCTTATCACAAATATGTAAAATTTCAAAATTTGGATCGAAACAATGATTAAATTGGAATAGGTGGTTAGCATATTTTGAATATTCTAAATTTCTGTTATATGCTCTCATGTGTTTCTTTATCCGAGAGATAAATGGTCTACCAGTTTGTCCTATATCGATCCAAATGTAACTTCTGTTATATGAAATGTTATTTTTATTTTTATTTAATTAACAATAATTTCATTATTTTTTTCTAAAATCCTGGCCAGAATCATCAGAAAATTAAAAAAATAAAAACCGGTATAATAGGTTGCAGACTTATCGACTTTTTAGTCAATCGTTGTAAAAGCTCAGTTGGTAGAGCGGTCGACTGTAGTGGTATATAATTTCAGTAATACATAGGTCGCTGGTTCAAATCTGACCCAGAGGATTTTTTTTAGAAGAATATTAAGCAATTAAATTTTCATGGGATCGCGGTTTATGACAATCAATTAAACCAAAAATTTAAAAAAATAAATAATATTCATAATTCTTCTTCTTCTTCTTCCTTCCAAGTATTAGGCCAAGGCCTGTTACGATCCTATAGAAAATTTTCCCTCCAACGTTCGAGGGAAATTCTCGTATAAGACTTGAAAGTATAATAATAGTCCCTTCGATTGGTTGCTGGCCAAAGGAAGGCAAGACCAGTGATGGAGCTGCCATCTTATAGCCTCTGGTCAAGCTTTTCTGGAGAAGAAAAGAAAATAAAGGAAAGAAGAAATGGAAGAAAGGAAAGACTCCCTAGCCCTCGGATGCCCTAATAGCGTCGGGGTCGAAAAAAACAAGAGTTAACCAAGAGAGGTTAGATAGTAAAGTTAAAAGAGTGCAAAACACAAGTAAGTGGAAGAAATGTTTTGCACAGCTTGGGCACCTTGTGGTCGCCATCCACATATCCCCTAGATGAGGACCCCTGAGGGTAATATTCATAATAAATATGGGAAATAACATTATGAGGCTCTTAATTCGTAAATTAATGAGTCATTTTTTACATCTTACCTCATATTTTATGTTTCTTTAAACACGGGAACTAGTTTTCAAGAGAAGGATCTCTCTCATTTTCAACCGACATTATGACTGACTCAGTCAGTGTGGGGTGCTTTTTATGGTTTTTACGTTTTTTTTCTTAGAGACTTTACTTTTACCAATATCTGTTTATTATCAAATATATTAGTTGATATAGAGCCTTTGATGGTAAAATTACTTTTTTTTTTGTAGATAACTCTAGTTTTATTCTACATGTGTTGGAGATGATTTTTTTGTTGACCGCTTAAATTTTTAATTTTATCCCAAGCGTGTTGGAAGTTAAAATTATTTTCCATTTTTTAGTTTGGTTTTCTAATAAAGCATGTTGTTTTAGTTCTTTTAAACTATTATTTATTTTATCTTCAGATTGGACAAGCATAAATTAGGGTAAAGGGAGGATGGGAAGGAAGCCTGAAGTAGTTCGGTGGTCCGAGCATCAGCATGTAAAGCTGAAGATTCAGGGTTCGATTCCCAATTCAGGCAAAACTTTTCCTCTTTACCATTGATTACAATAATTTAGTTGTGTACTTTAATTTACTTATTTCAATCATAGTAACAGCTTTAGCTTCTTAATATTAATTTAGTAAGAAATAGGGTTATTACCCATCATTATTCTTTTATTTATTTCATCCTCAATTTTATATTTAGAATACAACGGTGAACTAAGGTAAAGAAAATCTAAAACCTTTTGAAATGCATGGATTATCATTACACTTAGGTTGTAACTTTAATAGTGGCAACTATTTATTTATTACTAGTGTACAAGTGACAGACCTGTGAAACTTCTACAATCCTTCAATGTAGCACCAGCATTGTCTACAACTGGTTGCCAGCGACGTGAAAGTTGTCGTATCCCTGCAGCTGCTCCTGTTCCGTTGATGTTTCTGACTGACCACCTTAATACAGCAGAATCTCGGGAACAGTGTGGAATCGAATGTCACAAAGTGGTTCCTTCATCTTAGGGACCAAATCATAATCACAGGACTTAAATCCAGTGAATGTGGTAGATGGAAAAGCACTTCCCACTACCAGCGATGGTAGAGATGAGCTGCAAGGTGTGCAACCAAGCAGTCCTGTATGGTAATGCCGTCTCCCCATGTGTTTCCACAAGCCCTCATGACATTGTCGTGCTGCATGGCCATGGCACATTGAATTTTCAACCAAGATCGTGTTCCTGCTTTTTAAAATGGCAAAACATAAGAGCTTCGATCGGCAACTCAGAGGAGACTAACTTTCTCTCTCCAAAGCACATGCGCTTTGAGACGTACGGACGAGTCCATTTACTGTAAAATAGTTCAGACATATATTAACATGTAACAGAAGTTACAACAATTAACTCCGTCTGGTTTTGCTTCTACAGCAGTGTTGCCACTATTTTTGTTACAGCCCATGTACATAATGCCAATTCATAAAAATTTGAAATAACAGATATTATTTATTTTATATTAACATGTAACAGAAGTTACAACAATTAATTCCATCTGGTTTTGCTTCTACAGCAGTGTTGCCACTATTTTTGTTACAGTCCATGTCCATAATGCCAATTCATAAAAATTTGAAATAACAGATATTATTTATTTTATATTAACATGTAACAGAAGTTACAACAATTAACTCCGTCTGGTTTCGCTTCTACAGCAGTGTTGCCACTATTTTTGTTACAGCCCATGTACATAATGCCAATTCATAAAAATTTGAAGTAACAGATACCTGTAGCTGCAGAATGGTGAAGTCTGGCTTGACAGGGCAGAGTTCCCAGCTCTCGTTCTCCAGGAATATCCTCAGCTCGTCCAGCCGGTCATGGTGGTAGTTACAGAAGTAGTTACTACTCTGTTTCTTGATGGAATTCTGCAGATCTTCAGACTTACTGCCACAGAACTCCTCACCCACTTCCATCAGGCGATGCACCACTCCTAGCACTTGGAGTAGCTCGTCAAATTTGTAGTGTGCCAGATCTGAACCCATGAGGTACGTAGACACACGAGTCTGCACGTCGTGCCATATCCTCATCAGCCCATTCCCCAGTTTCTGCCTCACGTACTGCTTGTTGAAACTCGCTTCAAAGTCCACTGGTTCACTCACCCCATCTGTACACACATACAGTCACTGTGCCATAAGTGCAAATATTTAAAGAAATAAGTGCATAAGCGTTTTGGGCTAAACTTTACAACTTGTGACGCAACTTTTTTTAATTCCTCCATAAATATATTACCCTTGGGTACACAATAAATTCCAAAAGATATTTGAGAAATTTAATATTAAATTAGCACCGAAAAATAACTACAGTTTAAATAAACTAATAAAAACCAACAAAAATGAAAAACTGATAAAAATAAAAAATCATGAATATATCAAATTGAATGCATGGGCTGTGAAGAGATATATATAGGAAAAACAAAAGAAACCTAAAAATTAGAACCAGAGAACACATAGGAAATATTAAAAATGGGGAAATAAAAAAATATGCAGTTGCTGCTCATGTTAGGTCTGAAAAACATAATATAAATTCGGACACTAAATTATAAAAACAGTTAGAAAATACAAAAGAGCTGACTATTTGGAAAAATCTATATTCAGAAGAACAAAAACAGAGTTATGAATTTTGAAATACCGATGGAGCATGTACTTGTTTGGAGGTTCTTTGGCCAACCACAGGATGGAGCTGACATCGACATCCAGGGTGTGCAACATAAATCTAACCAGTCTGGACAAGCTGACGATAAAACAGAATTGTTTTGAAACATGTCCAAGGACAAATCAACATTAATATTAAGGTAAGATGATCAGACTGAAAATAATTTAATTAAACTTTTGAAACTTGCTTACGAGAGCGAGCGGGAGTAAGACACAGTTTGACCGCCACATACCTGTGGTGAGTTTCTCCGAGTCGTTCCTCTGGTGCCAGCTGATCACCTGGTGATAACTGTGCATGATGCCCCACAGTGTTTTACACAAGTCCACCAGACATGGGATGAAGCTTTCTGCTGTCACACACTGTAACATACAGCATCTCATGTCAGCTGTTTTCTATTCTCTTACTCTTAGGGTCGAATGTTTGAACGCATTAGACAGTAAAAGGCGTTCTCTGCTGAGAAAGTTTTATCCAAATACATTTTGCTTACTCAGAAATCTATTCATGCGATAATAATTGTAAGCTACCTGACGAGGTACCTTAAGATCATAGCTCAAGATAGAAACTTATCGTGAAAATCCCGAAGGGAACCGATGGTAACCGATGTAGTTTGAAACCTTTGCAGCTTTATCCAAGATGTCGTACCTTGAAGACTTCGATCATGTTTTCGGTATATGCGGAGAAGAGGAATTTGATAAAGTCTACCAAAGAATTCAACTGGAAGAACAGGAGAATCGGCGTAATATTGCACGATGCAGACGTCGTTGTATACGGTATTATTTGCGGGACGCAAGCGTAAATGCGTTCCTCTATAGCAGACGAAAATAACGGAAGTGGTTTTATTGCTGAGAATTCTGGGTAATCCGTTACCAATATTACGAAAACGTCAATTTCATGCATGACCGGTAAGTCGGCCGTTAATTCGATCTCAGCAATTGCTCACGGTGAATCAGCTCACCAGTGATTGGAAGTAATTTGAGTAGAGACTAATGTATCTGCATACGACCCTTAGTATTGTTCCATGCAACAGCCACAGAACTATAATTTTTCTCTTCAAAAATGATTGGCTTTATAATGTAATGTAAAAATTCCCAAATAAATGTCTTCTTAATAAAGAAGATAACCATTTGCAAGATAGAAGCAAAGGTTTCATAGCATTTGGTGCATGGGAATTAACAGTGTATATAAGAGAAAAATTTGCATTTAGAATGGAGCTTGCTCAGATAGCTCAGTTGGTAGAGTATTGGCTTAGCATGCCAAATATCCTGGGTTCAAGCCCCAGTCTGAGCGTATAATTTTTCTCTTCAAATATAATGTATCCATCATTGAGATGTATGAAATGAATAATAAAAAATCTTCTAATTAAACTGATTTCAAAACCTAGGTGATTTCATCTTCAGTAAAATCTCGACTGATGTTACTTCGTTCAAGAGAACTGCTTCTTCCTGAACAACATAACATCGGTCAAGATATTACTGAAGATGAAACTATGTAGGTTTTGAAACTGGTTTAATTAGAAGACCGGATACAAGGTTAGGTATAAAAAATTTTAATTTAAATCTTAAATTTAACCTCATAGTGATTTTTTCTATAAAAGTTCAGTTCAAGAAAAATGTATGCCTAATCTGGGATTTCAACCCAAGATTTCTGAATTTCCATACCAGTGCTCTAAATCATTGAGCTATCTAGGCATTAATTATAACTAAGGCTCGGAAGTTGAAGACCTATAAAATGCCTATAAAAGACCTTTAAAAAGACCTAAAAATATCGTGAAAAGACCAAAAAACTGGAAAAAGGACATAAAAAGTGTTGCTGTTGCTAACGAATGCATAAAGGAAACCTTACTGCCTTCACCCTCTGCTCGAGATAATTTTCAGAAAGTGGGAACTTCTTAGAAAATTTGTAGTCAAAATACAATATTTCAGGCTGGTGGTTAAAATAATGTGATATTTTGTGCGGATTCAATACTTTCTTCTTCTTCTTCTTCTTCCTTCCAAGTATTAGGCCAAGGCCTGTTACGATCCTATAGAAAATTTTCCCTCCAGCGTTTGAGGGAAATTCTCGTATAAGACTTGAAAGCATAATAATAGTCCCTTCGATTGGTTGCTGGCCAAAGGAAGGCAAGACCAGTGATGGGGCTGCCATCTTATAGCCTCTGGTCAGGCTTTTCTGGAGAAGAAAAGAAAATAAAGGAAAGAAGAAATGGAAGAAAGGAAAGACTCCCTAGCCCTCGGATGCCCTAATAGCGTCGGCGTCAAAAAAACAAGAGTTAACCAAGAGAGGTTAGATAGTAAAGTTAAAAGAGTGCAAAACACAAGTAAGTGGAAGAAATGTTTTGCACAGCTTGGGCACCTTGTGGTCGCCATCCTTTCTTATAAATTGGTACGATAATTGATTCCTTCCATTCATCTGGAAGAGCTTCTTTTTCCCAAATCATACTAAGCAACCAGCGTATCTTGTCCATCAATTTTTCTCCCCCTGATTTTATCAGTTCTGCTGGGATCTCTAAATAGTGTTTTTAAAAGAAGTTGAAATTATGACCAGACACTGCAGATTCTTGAATAATATAAATGGTATGAATGCAGTCAAAAGAAGATAAAGTTGCAAAAAAAAACCATAAAGACCTAAGAAAAAGGTTAAATAAGCCAAAAAAAGTTGAAAAAGGACAAAAAGGATATATAAAACACACAATTTACTGGCCTACAATGACCCAAAATGTGTGTGTGTGTGTGTATATATATATATCCACTGCTGTGGTCTTGAGGTAGCGTGCTGCCTTGTCACAAGCGGGCCCAGGTTCGATTCTGGTCGGGACAGGCTCCTGGGTCAGGTTTTTTTTGGGGTTTTCCCTCACCTGTAAGACAAATGTCAGGAAGCTTAGGGCCCAATTGTCCCCGAAAATCATCCGGCATTCATCATCCTTATCATTATCATCATCATCCTTCATGGTGTGGATAGCAACGGAAAGCTACCATACCTATAGCATGAAAATGCTATGATTGCAGTGAAAGACCTGCCTTTGGGCAGAATTACTATGGATGGATGAATGGATGGATGGATATATATATAAACTCATGAATTTCTAAACTCCCGCAAATTTTGACATATTCCAGAGGTTCATCGGTCCACCGATAGAAGGAAGAAGAAAACCGCCAAGAAAAGACATAACACCAGACGACTAGAGGCTACTGATGATGGAGATATAGCTCTGAAACTGCAGTCTAGAAGAAAAAGGATATGAGGTGAGAAATAAAAACATTAATTTAATTCTTAAATTAAACCTTATAGTGTTTTTTCCTTGTGAAAGTTAAATATATATATATTATGTTGGGCCTCATCTTTAGACATAAAATAAAAAAGGCTTTCTCTTCAACTTCCGAGCCCTAATTATAACTATGCAATGGACTCATGTGATGAGCTGTAGCTGGAAACACATAATGAACAATGAACCTCAACCAGTTGTGAACCCATGAGCCTGAGGACCAGATGACGGTTACCTTACACAGCTGTTTGTATTGCTTCTTGTTGGCCTGCAGGTCGTTCTGTGAACACAACTCCACGTATCCATGCACCACATTGAATGCAGCATTATGAATGGCTGATGCAAAGTGCATGTGCAGCTGATCCATGGCCATCTGTGTCTTGCCGAGCAATCTGTATGCAGCCTGCACTTTGCTGTAATGTTCCGCATCAAAGTGACTGCACACCTGTAACGTCAAACACTCAAATTTACTTTTAATGCAGCCGTGAAAATATAAGCTGTACAGACTATAAAAGTAGTGTAATCAATGGTAAAGAGAAAAATTTTTGTCTGAACCGGGAATCGAAACCCAAACCTTCAGCTTTCCGTGCTGATGCTCTGACCACTGAGCTAATTCAGACTACATTCCCATCCATGCATAAATCCTTCTTTTACCATCCTTTGGATGGGAATGTAGCCTGAATTAGTTCAGTGGTCAGAGCATCAGCACAGAAAGCTGAATATTCCATAATTTTATATTTTAATTTTAAAATCTGTCTCCAGAATAAAATTTTAGAGAGATCTAATCAATTTAAATATCTTGGATATTATCTCTCTATCTGGGATGAAAAGGATATCCCTGAAAAAATTACTAGTTATAATAAAAGTTTGGGAATTATTAATCAAGTTATGAAATCATCCCTTGTACAAAAAAATCCAAATTTGGAAACTCGTAAAAAAAATTTAAAAAAAAGAAAAAAAAAAGAACACTTCAGAAATATAAAGAATGGAGAAATTGAAAAATCAGCTATAGCAGCACATAGTTTATTAGAGCATCATAGGATTGAAAAAGAAGCAAAACTTTTGAAACATCTATCAAAACCTTTAGATTTAACAGTTTGGGAAAAAATATATATTCAAAAAAACCATACTAGAACTATGAACTTCGAAATTCCAGATGAACCTAGCTTGATTACAAAGTTCTTCAAAAATACAACAGATGGCAGTTTAGAAAATGATTCATTAAAATGAACACCAGATGGCAGTTTAGAAAATAATTCTTTAAAAGAACATCAGATGGCAGTTTGATAATTATCAACAAAAGTAAAAATTGACAATCGTGAAAACAGCTGATGATGGTGATAAGAAATTGCCGATACTGCAGTGCTGTATTTAAAGAAATATAGAAGTATGAGATATGAAATAATCACGATTAATTTAATTCTTATGCATATTTTACACTCCTTAATTTTTCAGTGGCCAAAGTAAATCAAAGAGCGCAAATTACGGGAGCAAGTACGGTATTAAATATTTCTAGAAAATGAACAAACGGTGGAAAAAAAGGAAGTATGGCACCTTGGCAAGAGCTTGGTCCAGCTGTTCCTCTGTCATGTCCAGTGTGTCCTGCAGTTTGCCGCTTAGTGCTGCCACACACGTGAAGTGTCGGAATGTGGCTGCAGCACTCTGGCACTCCAGCAACAGTCCGATAGCCCCCGGGTAATTACCCTCGTTGAGGAGTTCCTGCAACCTCTCCTCGGTGCGTTGAAGAGTCTTGATTGTATTAAGAGAATGTAACAGTCCCTCCACCACCTGTCGCTTGCGATAGTTTGCAAGTATTCCTAGACTCGCTGTAGTGAACTGCTGCTTTGCCAACTTCAGGTCCCTGCGGCCTTCCCTGCAGACACACAGTGTTGCCTGCAGCTCCTGCTGTACCTATAACATCAGTAATTCTGTATTCATAACATAACCTAAACATACCATCAACATTCAACTTTTGTAGGAAAAAATCACTATGAGGTTTAATTGAATAGTTGCCACGAAAAGAGATCTAACCCACAAAAAGGCTCAACTGCACTTCTACTAGCGCTTGATTTTTCAGTTATATTGTTGTAAACTATAGCTTTTCTTCTGTATTTACTAACATTATTTAATATTTTAAACTTTTTCAAACAATTTTTATAACATTATTAGGCAATTTTGAAGTATTTATTTAAATATGCAAATCACAATATTATGACACTGTTAGACAATATTGTGATGCTAACTGCTATTTTCTCCACAGAGTATATTACTTAATCTATGATTTTTTCTATCGCTGTTTTGGGTTATCGCTGGTTGGATCAGCGTTAGGGAGCGATAATTAAGCATACACCCACTTTTAATAAAATTTGGCAATTTTAATATTATTAATATATTTTTTTAACATAGATTTGGGGATTTATCGCAAAGATTGGTCGTTTAAATTTCATAGCGATGGATAGTAATCGAGGATGATAATCAATATGTGGTTCGATTGTGAGTTATCGCTGGCTTTATAAACTCTGGTGCATGAGCACTGTTGATCTATAGGACTTCGAAAATATTTCATGCTAGTTTAAGTGCAGTTTTTCCCACAAAAATTAAAAAATTGAGTTTTCAGTGGATTAGTGATCTATCCGGAGAGTATCACAACATGTTGCATGTAAAATTGTCCATACTCTCTTCCAGACCCGTTTTATTTATTTTTAAAAGTTGGCATTGAAGCAAATATGTAAAAAAATGGTGGAAGCAGTTAGTCAAGTCATAAGTAGCAGTGCAGAAAAACAATTATTGCACATGTGCAAATTCATTCCACGACAGTTCCGTGAATTCTAATCAGAATCTTAGAGAAATTGAGTGAAAATAAGAAAGACACAAAGAATGTAATGAAATAACATTAAATAGAAAATAAATACTGAAAACTGATTAAGTTAGAAATTTTTCTAACTGAATCAGTGCTCAATATGTATTTCTATTTCTTACAGCATTTTTATTTAAATATGTGTTAGATCATTTTTCCACTCTATAGAGATAGATCACTTTTGCACTCTATTCTGTATTAAATTGTTAATATTTAGTTATTAGCAAGTTATTTTGCATTCAAATTGTCTGTATATGTTTCCAATAGGAGGAGAGATTAAAATGTATGTGATATAATAAAGGTAATAGCCTCAAAATGAACATTATACATTTTTTTTTTTTTTTTTTTTTTTTTTTTGTTTTCCCAACAATTTGTAGTTTGTGGGTTTAGATCCCATTTCAGGGCAACTATTAAATTTAAGATTTAAATTCAAACATTTTATACCTCACCTTACATCCAGTCTTCTAATTATACCAGTTTCAAAGCTCAGGCACTTTCATCTTGAGTAATATCTTGTCGACTGATGTTATGTGTCGATCAGGAGAATGATAGGGAGGAAAAAGCAGTTCTCCTGATCGACATAACATCAGTCAATAAGAAATTACTGAAGATGAAGCTGCTAAACTTCGAAACCAGTATAATTAGAAGACTGGGTATGAGGTGAGGTGTATAACATTTTAATTTAAATCTTAAATCATCAACAAATGACTACTGTCAGACGCCAGCATCGAATGACATTATACTACCTGTGTTGCAACCTTAACTTTTAGTAAATAAATATTCTTGCCTTATTATCATTGTTGTAAATGTGCACTTAACAACAACTCAATGCATTACCTGCAAAACTCTGCTGAACTCTTCATTAAACAAGTTTTGTTTCTGTAGAATCAGCTGAAGAACTTTCTTACTAACCACCACCTGTTGTTGACGTAAATTCCCAAAGTTTTGTTCAATCACATCACAGTCCAGCGCTTCCGGCAGCTTCTGTTACACACAAACACATTCCTATCACTATTATAGCGGTAAATAAAAACCTTAAACATGTATGTTGTTATTGTTTATTTTTTATTATTTCACTCACCTCATACTTCATAATTCATAGCAGACCCTGGGTTTCTTCACATCTTTTGTGACACAGCATTGAGAATGTCACAAAAGATGTGAAGAAACCCAGGGTCTGCTATGAATTATGAAGTATGAGGTGAGTGAAATAATAAAAAATAAACAATATTAAAAAACCTCATAGTGTTATTTCCTATCTACATAACTTAATGTATGTTGTTCTTAATATTTAATTTTAGAAACTGATATTTTTGAGGTTATTTTAATTATATTACTTTTAGTCTGATCTTCTTACCTCAATATTAATGTTGATTTGTTCTTGGACATGTTTCAAAACAATTCTGTTTTATTGTCAGCTTGTCCAGACTGGTTTGATTTATGTTGCATTATGTTGCAAACCCTGGATGTCGATGTCAGCTCCATCCTGTGGTTGGAGCATGACCTTGTTTGGAGGTTCTTTGACCAACCACAGGACATCCAGGTTGTGCAACATAAATTAAACCAGTCTGGACAAGCTGACGATAAAACAGAATTGTTTTGAAACATGTCCAAGAACAATTAAACATTAATATTGAGGTAAGATGATCAGATTAAAAATAATATAATGTTGTTCTTACTTCACTTTACATCCGTCACTCACTCACTCACTTCCTCTTCTGATTCAGTGTCTTCACTCATAATCAAGGAATGCAAACAGTGGGAGGTGGATGGTAATACATTAGAAAGACAGTGATTTGCTAATCATACTGATGGTGGGGAACCCTCTTATTGCCAACACTCCAGAACATGCACAGATCAAGGTTATTTTTTTAAATTTCTATCTCTACAGTTGTTGTAGCTACCAAAATTCCTCACAATGCTGGGTAGGTACCAGTACCATACTGGCCAAAATTCCATGAGAAAATTTCTTCCCTTGTGGAGATGCTAACCAGCAAATGTCCCACTGTTCTATGCTTCTCGGCTAAGGCGTGGGACTCCTTTATTTATTAATTCATGCTTAATAGTTCAATTGTATAAGATTACATTTATAATAGAATCATTCAGTAAAATGAAGCACAGTTACAGTCCTGTGCCATACCAGCCGAGTGGTTTAAGGCATGATGCCTTGGTGCAGAGCTATGGGTCTTGCGCTGATTAAAGTCCCCATGAGAAAACAAAATTTCTCATGAAATTTTGGCAGTGTGGGACTGGTGCTTAACCAGCATCATGAGGAATTTGGGTAGCTATTAGTTGCAGCTCCAGCTTGAGAAAACCAGCTGTAATGGCTGGAAGAACCCACATGTCAACCCTATACTGGCAGCATGATCGTCCACTTTTGTGATTAACACATGTAGATGTGAGGCCAGCAGGCAGGCCAACATGGAGAACTAAGGTTATAAAGGAACTGTACAGCAAACTCCTCTCCTGGCACGACAGTCCTAGAAGGCCCTTGTTCTACCATCCGGCTGCTGGCCTCACATCCACGTGTCAATCACAGAGGTAGATGATCATCCAGGGGTGACATGTGGTCAGCATGTCGAGTCCCCCAGCTGTTATAGCTGGTTTCTCAACCTGGAGCCGCTACTTATTGTAGCTACCCAATTGCCTCACGATGCTGGGTGGGCACCGGTCCCATACTGGCCAAAATACCATGAGAAAATTTCTTCCCCCATGGAGACTCGAACCAGCGCAAGTCCCATAGCTCTGCACCAAGGTTTCCTGCCTTAACCACTCAGCTACAGCACAGGACTTGTACAGCAACATAATATGTTAAATAACGAGGAATTTTTCATTAAAATGAACGATTATCTATCCTTTTCTTTACGATGATAGAATCTGCCTCAATTACCTCAGGTTTTATGAATTAGTTGATCTGGCAAAAAATAATTCAAGCCAAACCAAAACCCGTTTAATAAATTTATTTTGGCTATATTTACCTTAAGCTCGTGATTACATGGGTCAAAATCTTCGCTCTTGAAATATTCGGGTTCGATACTCTCTAAAATATCTTGATCTGCCAAAGGATCTAGTTCCCCAGCCCTTCGGATTTCTGGCTGATTGTTTCTGTTTATGATGACGCTCTCGCTAGTTGGGGACCGAACTGTTTCTTCAGTAGGAGACTTTGGTTGGTGTCCCTGTGCGTAATAATTCACAAATATAAATACCCTAAATAATATGTTAGTTAATAATCATAATGTCCTGTCTTTTTTACACTTTCTTACCTGCTTATTTATAAACACCAAAAATTTGTGCTTCAAATCGTCCATTTTAGAATATAAATTTTATCTGTGTAGGTAAAATATTATATTGCAGAAGTAATATCACATTTACTTCAATATATGACATATTTCTTTAATGCAATAAAGGATAAACGTCAACCAGAGAGCGCCATCATTGATGAAATTACTCTATGGCGCCATGTTGAATTCAAACAGGTCAGACAACTTGAAAAAAAGGTTCTTCCAAATTTATATTCCAATAAAATGATTTATTTAATAAATACTTACATTTTTTATAACTATTACCCACGATTTGTTTATTTCATTGTACATTCTACCAAACAATAAACATTTACGAACATACAAGCTATATAATTAAAACTCCCCCGAGTATTAAAAACAGGGACTTGAATATAGTCAAGGTGTTGCCATCAATGGACCGCGAGATTCAAAATTATTTGTTACCCTTCATCAAATAAATTGATTTAATCAAGCGTAATAACAGATTTTGTGACGCATTCGCCCTTTCAATCGCAGATGTACTACATTTATTTAGAATACAGAGATAGGTTGGTTATGTTGTTTAATGGGCTATTTTTACTAATCCCCCCCTTTAATTAACCAGTTTCCTAGCCCCTCTTTCATTTCCCATTCGTGCCGCGTCCTACCCATTGCAGCCTACGAGACTTAACTATTCTTATTATATCGGGTTTCCCATATAGATAATGAGGTTCATTGTTTTGTAGTCTTCTCCATTAACCTGTCTGTTCATCTCTCTTTAGTCCAAAAATCTTCCTAAGAACTTTATTCTCAAATACTCAATCTTTTCTCCTCCCTTAAAATAAGACTCCGCGATCTGCATCTATATAGCATATTTAATGGTATGACTCCCATGGGGGAAGAAATTTTCTCATGCAATTTCAGCCAGTATATGACAAATGCCTACGTAGCATTGTAGGAATTTGGATAGTTTTGAGTAACAGCTCCAGGATGTGACAATCAGCTGTAATGGCTATGGGACCTGACATGCTGACCATATGTCACCCCAATACTGGCTAGATGATTGTCTTACCTTTCTGATTAACACATATGGATGTGAGGCCAACAGCCAACTGCTGGGCCAAGGGCCTTTTAGGACTGTCACACCATGTAGAATATTTAATATAACAGATGAATAACTGTTTTATTGTCTATGAGTTTAATATTTTTAGAAAAGTTGAGATGAAAAGAGTCCCTCTAATAAATAATAGCATGCATTTCCATGTTTGAATATTAATAATAAGGTAAAGTGATCCCACTACGGTCCTTAGGAGGGTCTTGAAGTAGCAGAAGGTTAGGGCTCCGACATTACTAGACAATCGTCATGAGATGTCATCCCAGCCCTGTATAAGTTACCTTTATCCCCAGAAAGTATGTTCTTTACTGATTTCCATTAAAGACAGAGTCGACCCCAGGACCACGGTACTGCCAGAAGGTTTAGATCAGTTTGAAATTCCTGACCCCAATGGGACTCAAACCCCTGACTTACCAATTTGTAGGTATTGTATACAGCCCTACCACCAAGACATTATACACAAAGTAAATCTCGTCACGATAATGTGTCTAAATGCAATAAAAATATGTTCATGTTTCACAGAAATTTTATTAACAATATTTGATTGAAGATTATTGCAAATTAATTGATTTTGGTTTGATTGAATTTTGTTCTATGTAAAAGTCTGCAGACATCAATAACATTAAAGTGGCAAGAGGGCAGGGCATGTGAAAAGAATGAATGAGAACAAAATTCCAAAGTGAGTAATGGAATATTAGGTGGAAGGAAGAAGAAGAGTTGGATGTCCTAAATCGAGATGGATGGATGGAGTGTTACTGATATATATATATATAGGAAGACTATGGGTGGATTTCTCAACCGAAGTCTAAATTACGACCCCAGTTCAAATTTTTATTCCAACATTCAATTTTTTTTTAAATGACTGAAAATTCACAGATATTGTTATGAAACTTTAGACATGATTCAGGCATTTCTTTTTGTAATTAACAACTGTAGATTTTCAGTTTTTATGGTTGTTATGGAAACAATAAGTAAAGTAAAGTGTTCCCACTACAGGCCTCGGGAGGGCCCTTGGGGTAGTAGGATGTTAAGGCTCCCACTTTTTCTAGACAATCGGCACTTGATATCAGCCGGGTTGTCAGCCCTGCGTGACAGCCTCCTTTACCCTCAGAACAAGCATCTGGTACTCATTTCAGTTAGAGGCTGAGTCGACCCCAGGGCCATGGTGCCACCAGTAGGTTTGGATCAGTTTAAAAATCCTGACCCCACTGGGACTTGAACCCTCGACCTTCCAGTTTGTAGTGCACTGCCTTAACCACTACGCTACGGCGTGCCCCCATGGAAACAATAACAAATTGAAAAACTGCAATTGTGGTTTAGATTTCGGTTGAGAAATCGACCCTATGAGTCAGAAACTGGAGGATGGTGGCCATAAATAGAAAGTTGCAGAGGGAAATATTTTGCACATCTTAAAAAAAGCTGTGGACCCCTTGCATCATAGAGTTAGATTAAGCAAGTAGATCAGATTACATAGAATCTTAATATTTTATCAGTTCCTACTTTCTGCATCAGCCTGTTGACTGGTTTGTACAAAAGTAAACACAGAGTATTGATTGATCCCAGTTCGTCCCGCTGTGGGATATGGGTACTTCCCTAGTGGCAAGTTTCTTAACCAGACTAATTTAGTTATAATTAATTAATAATTGAGTTAGAATTTAAGACCTCATCTCATAATTGTAGAATAATGATAATTTAATCCTTACAGATGTCAGCGAGAGATATATGGTTAGTACATTGCACCTCAAAGCCACATCTAACAGGAAACTAAGGTATTACCTGGATGGATGAAGATCGGTTAAATTTTATTCAGAGGTCTATTTTATCATCATCATCTTAAGGCACAACAACTTCGAAAGTGAAAGTTCAACAATCCTCCTCCATGCCAATCTGTCTCTTGACATATTCAAATTAGTCACTTTCATTTTCCTTAGATCGTTCATTGTGTCATCCTCCCATCTGATCTTCGGTCTTCCCACAGCTCTGCCTCCTATAGGTTTCCAGTTGTAGTTTTTTGACCAGTCTCTAATCATCCATTCTTATCAAATGTCCAAGCCAACCAATTCTGACAGATTTTATATGGTTTACTATGTTCTGATTTTTGATCAATTTGTTTAGTTCATTATTTGTTTTGATTCTCCAACAGTTATCAGTTCCTCTGTTTAGTCCAAATATTATTCTTAAAATTTTCCTTTCAAAAATTAGTAATTATTGTTTGTTTTAGGACCCAAGTTTCACAAGCACATGTAACTACTGGTCTAATGAGTGTTTTGTATAACCTTATCTTTGCAGTTTTTGATATTAATTTGCTTTTAAATAAGATTCTATTTGCAAAATAAGCTTTATTCCCATTTACCAATCTTTCTTTAATTTACTGAGGTTCTATTACGAGCCCAAAAGTCTTTATACTCGGGACCCACGGGTTAGAATCCCTCCCAGAGCACTTGTCCCTTGGATTTTTCTTCTTCTTCTTCTTCCTTCGAAGTATTAAGCCAAGGCCTGTTACGATCCTATAGAAAATTTTCCCTCCAGCGTTTCATAGGACGGCCCAGTGATCTTCGTCCTCTTGGTATAAAATTATAAACAGCTTTGGGGAGAATTTCCCTTTGGATTTTTCCATCTTAAAAATCCATCAACCCTGACTGGGTTTAAACCCATGACTCTCGGGACTAGACACAAGGAATATAACCACTGCAACTGACAAATACAGACTATTATACAATATATTATACAATTTAAGACTGTAAACTGGGATAACAAATGGAGAATAATACTGAACTGTGGAATGTTGGAGAGGGCAGTCAGTATTGTACGTAGGAGTAGAGTATGTTCAGTAATACCCCACTTTACAGTACCTGTAAGATTCAGTCTCCATTTTACTCCATGGCACAACAGTCCAGAAAGTCCCTTGGCCTCCTATCCACATAGGTAGACGATCATCCAGCCAGTGTACAGATGAAATACTGGGTCCCCCAGCCGTTATAGCTGGTTTTCTCAACCTACAGCCACTACTTATTGTAGCAATACAAATTCCTCACAATGCTGGGTGAGCAATGGTACCATACTCGCTGAAATTCCATTAGAAAATATATTTCCCCATGGAAACTTGAACCATCACAAGTCCTATGGCTCTGCTTGGATACAGCACGGGACATTTCAGTCTCCTTAACTTGGTTAAAACTTTTTTTAATTCTGTAGGCCATTCGGAATTAGTTCCATCTTCAACAGAAGGTTGTTAGGCTACAGAAGATTAAATCAATTCCAAAAGACCAAAAGAGTTTTAAAAATGTTTTAACAATTGAAGAAACCAAACCTTACATTTATTCATTCCTCATCATCATCATCATCATCCAGTATCATGGCAGCTGCCGCCGTCTTCCAGAAACCAAATGCCATTCCTCTCTGTCCATCCATTGATCTTCCATCAACCCTCTGATATTCATAGCTGCTTGTACCCCTTCTATCCAAGTTTTCTTCGGTCTTCCTCTCTTCCTCCTTTCCATTGGGATCCATTCCATAACAATTTTAGGCAATCTTTGCTCTGGCATTCTTTTGACATGACCATATCACTGTAATCTTTTCTTTTGTATAATATCTATGATGTCCGGCTCCTCTTGTACACCCATAACTTCTCTCATTTCTTTATTTCGTATTCTATCCATTCTAGATTTTCCAGCTGATCTTCTTAAAACATCCATTTCTGTACTTAAAATTCTTTTCATTTCCCTGGTAGGAATTTGCCAGACTTCAGCACCATATGTTAAAATGTTCTGAATTATGGTTTGATATATTTGTAATTTTCTATTTTTTGTAATATTTTTATTCATTTCTACAATGTAATTAATGGCTTGTCCCACACCTTAGTCGAACAGTTTAATGCATGGTGCCTTGAGGCAGTTGAGTGACTTTCACAGATTCGTATCTGCGTGGTGGAAGAAATCTTCTTATGGAATTCCAGCCAGTATGGGACAGGTGCCCACCCAGCATTGTAATGACCTTCTACACCTGTTGTGCCAAGGAGTTTTAACTAACGTCTCAATGGAATTTTATAATTAATTTTATTAGAATTAACATTAACTAGATTCCAGAATAAGTTTTATAAAATTGCTTCATAAAACAATGAAATATATTTTTCAACTAAATCTGTAGCAGCGTCTAAGCTACCCATCTTACTTGTATCAATTTCTTACAGTAAGTCAAATGTGGATGTAAGACAGTTCCAGATTTCTGCATTGCTATTTTGAAAGTTAAATTGGGAAAAACTGCACTTAAACTAGCGTGAAATATTTTCGAAGTCATATAGAACAACAGTGCACATGCGCCAGAGTTTATAGAGTCAGCAATAAACCACAATCGAATCATATATCGATTATCATCCTCGATTACTATCTGTCGCTATGAAATTTAAATGACCAATATTTGCAATAAATCCCCAAATCTATGTTAAAAAAATATAATAATATTGAAATTACTAAACATTTATTAAAATGGGTGTACTTTTACTTATCGCTCCCTAACGCTGATCCAACCAGCGATAACCCAAAACAGCCATAGAAAAATCATAGACTAAATAATATACTCTGAGAAAATAGCAGTTAGCATCACAATATTGTCTAACAGTGTCATAATATTATGATTTGCATATTTAAATAAATTCTTTAAAATTGTCTAATAATGTTATAAAAATTGTTTGAAAAAGTTTAAAATATTAAATAATGTTAGTAAATACGGAAGAAGAGCTATAGTTTACAACAATATAACTGAAAAATCAAGCGCCAGTAGAAGTGCAGTTGAGCCACTGAACCGAAGAACATATCACATGAATAATATTTATTACAAATTCTTTATGTACATTAAATATATTAACAATCCCACATTGATGTAGACATTACTGTAACCCTGATAATCAAACATAAATACCTGAAGAGAAAATACACTTTTAAATAGTACCTAAATATAGTTACGACTGCAGAATTAGTTACCAAATACAGCACAACTATTAACATGTTAGATAATATTGCAATAATATTATGTGATAACACCCAATTAGCTGTGATCTGGCCTAAAATGCAATATTACTACATTTTGTTAAACAGGAAAGATAACCATCTTTACATTGTGAAGCAATTTTTTTTTCTACCAAATTTTAAATTACAATATATATAAGAACATGAACATTGCTCCTATAAACTAGTTTTATTTATTCCATTTCTATTGGCATATACCTACACGTATCGAAAATGGGTTATAAGAATTTATGAAGCTCAAATTCGGTATTATTATCACCTCACTATGATGGTTGTCCAGTGACTCACTTTGTTTCCCTGCAGCTGTTATATATAATTAAAAACAAAGATGCCGACTACCGCTACGCAAATGTTAATCATTGTCAACAGTTTATATAAACGGACAACCATCAGAGTGAGGCAATAATACCTGCTTGTGTTCTCAATAATGGACTACATCCGTAATGTTTAACTATTGTCAGAGACGCTATATCTGCATTAATTTTAATATCTTCTGCTATAAAGAAACATACTGATTTCAATCCCACTGCCAAATTCTCCCAGGTACTGGTGGTTTTCTTGGTCGTTCAGAAGCAGCTGAGCCACTGGTAATTGCCTGAGATGACCCTGCAGAAATGACAGGAGTTTCATCTGCCAGAACGGCTGGATGTTTCACTTCTCTTCGTCCGTCACGAGCATAATAATAATTTGCTGCAAGTTTGTGAGCTGGACCCTCTGGAAGATCTGGAGGAGGCTGAGTCCTTGCAGATAGCCCTTCTCCAAAACGCAAAGCGTTCTTATGTTCTCTTCCTAATAGAAAATTTCTTAATTTTTTGACCAATGGTGAAACATCTCTTGGCTTAACGGTGTATGACATTTTTATTTTACTATAAAAACAGAAAACGTCGATAAGAAACTCTCAGAACATCACTTCCCAATGATCTTGAGCCACAAAAGCCCTTTTCTCCTCTTTACAGTATAGCCAATATAAATTCAACAAAAATTAGTTGGAAACAAAATGTGACTATTAAAAGTCGACTTTATCATTAAAATAAAAGTTAATTGGTTGCTATATGATTTTAATATTTGCATTATATTTATATATAAATCATCTAATCCTACATAGACAATAAAAATTAACATCAACTGATTTAAAAAAAAAAAAATCCACTAAACTAATATGTAGCCCATATTGGTTAGCCTGCATCTTTCGCTACACTGCTCTCTAACGGAAGAAATTAGAACAAAATTCTTAGTTTTGACATCTAACGGAAGAAAGTACAATTAAACTGTATAGTTAAAACAAATTAATTTTAAAGATTTTCAATAATCAAATAAAATAAGTTCTAAGCGTTCCTGAAAACGCATTTGTAAAAACTATTTTTTTTTCTTTAGAGCATTTAAAAATAGAAGTAACAAATCGCTGAGGGGAAAGAGTCAAATTCAAGTGATATTTCTAAATTTATTTGGGAAATAAGGAACTCAAAATAAAATATGAAATCAATAGCCGAATGTGTTAACGAAAATCGTTATTTGGATATGAAAACAATAAAACTAAAGAGAGAAAATGAAATCCTTGAACGTAAAATTGCTGAAATTGACACAGAAATTGAGAGAGTTTTATGGGAACAAAATAAGGCAAAAGTAGTACTTGCTGGACAAAAGGCTCGTCAATCTATTTATCACAATAAGATTAAACGTCATTGCAAAGAAGTGGATGAAATGATAAAGGGAGATAATACGTTTGTACCAAAAGAGATTGATGAAATTTCAACAGAAATGTCAAGAAAGCGTATGCTAATTGATTCGCTCAAGAAAGAAACTTCATTCCTGGAGGACAATACAATCCAAATTGAAAGAGAAAACCTAATAGTAAAGAACGAAAACAAGGCTAAGGTTGTGAGACTTGAAAAACAGTGTCGAGATGCTGAATTTCGTCAAAAAGAAGCTCAAATAAAATTGACTTCTCTTCAAAGAAATATAAATTAATATTGACAAATTTAAGTTCCCACATTATTAAATTTAAAACTGTGCATAGGCTACTATATTATTTAGGTGTTTCAATTTTTTAAAGTTAGGGCTTTATATGTTATCATTATAGTTTAAAGCTGGTATATACATCGAAATTTATTCTGCGTTATATTTGCTGCTATCGTTATCAGGGCAATACTGCGGACGCGACTACAGCAACGTTGCGTTCTTTTATGTTCGTTTGTAGGGGACTGCCATTAAATCCACGTATGTCACTTGCTCGTGTATTCGTAGGAAAGAATTAACGTTCTAGTTTTTGTTAATCAATCTTTAATTAAATCGATTTAGGCTGTACACAGTATTAAAAGTAAATAAATCGTTACTACTTAGTAAGAAAATGTATTTATTCGATACAATTCCAACTCATATGGTGAGAAGATGAAATATTTTTTTTATGATTTTTTTAAAGATTTCGTTATTTTTGCAAATATTTCCATTAATGTAGAAACATTTTAGTAAATGGTCAATAAAGAATTATGCATTATCTTTATATGATAGGGATATTACAAAATTCTCTAATTATGAAAAATTAGTAAGCATATATACATAATTAAATTACACAATATTTGTATACATTTATAGGACTATGATGGGCAGAGAAGAGCTGAAAAACTGTCTCGCATTATCATAACTCTCTTTGGGGTAAGTTGTATTGTTCAAATAAATTTCAGGTAAATTTATTATAGAATTACAAATAGACATTGTGGTTATGTATTGTAGATGTGAAATACTGAAGCTAAGATAGTCACAATCGGTGAATTACTTAAAAAAGACATGATTTATAGGTGACAAACTCTAAAATTACTATGTTATGTGGAAAAAGTTTTCAATAAATCAGTAAAGAATTTTTCTCTAAGTTCTACAGAATAGCATGTACAAGGTTTATGAAGCTATTGACAGATGGAAGAGGCACATTATATGTGAAACTGGTATGACTTAACCTTCACAATAAATTTCCAAACTTGTTTTTAAGAAATGGATGTACGCTAACTTTTAATAAATTACATAAATATTATTCACTGAGCTAATCTGATGTACACTAATTTATCCCTTTGTAATGTAATGAAATAAAAAGTATTAGTGCAATTTCAGTTCTGGTATATTTTATTCTTAAAAAACAAGTTGGCTCAACCGCACTTCTACTAGCGCTTAATTTTTCAGTTATATTGTTATAAACTATAGCTCTTCTGTATTTACTAACATTATTTAATTTTTTAAACAATTTTTATAACATTATTAGACAATTTTGAAGTATTTATTTAAATATGCAAATCACGATATTATGACACTGTTAGACAATATTGTGATTCTGCTATTTTCTCCACAGAGTATATTACTTAGTCTATGATTTTTCTATCGCTGTTTTAAGTTATTGCTGGTTTGATCAGCGTTAGGGAGTGATAAGTAAGTGTACACCCATTTTTAATAAACGTTTGGTAATTTTAATATTATTAATATATCTTTTTAACATAGATTTGGGGATTTATTGCAAATATTGGTCATTTAAATTTCATAGCGACAGATAGTAATCGAGGATGATAATCAATATGTAGTTCGATTGTGGGTTATCGGTTGCTCTATAAACTCTGGCGCATGTGCACTGTTGTTCTATAGGACTTTGAAAATATTTCATGCTAGTTTAAGTGCAGTTTTTCCCAAATATTTTAATAAATGGATAATAAAGAATTGAAGGGCTTAGGGCAATAACATGATAAGCCACATATTGAGATATAAGGATTTTAATGTTTTAATTAATCACTGGCGCCGCACTTACAAATTATTTTATTACATTCATTTGCTTTTATATGGAGATACCTCATTTTTTAACAGAATGTGGCTTATCACGTTACTGCCTTAAGCTCTTCAATTATGCACTATCATTATATGATAGGGATATTACAAAATTCTCTAATTTGTTTTTGTGCAGGTGGTAGGCCTGGTGTGGGGCTACATTATACAACAGTTTTCACAGACGGTCTACATCCTAGGGGCAGGATTTGTTCTAGCTGCTCTAGTAAGTGATACTTGAGTTGTTTCTGCGCTCTGGGTCAAATTGTGAATAAGAAACTGATTACCTTCTGTTTGCTTTCAGATCACAATTCCTCCATGGCCGATGTACAGAAGGAAACCTCTGCAGTGGCAGAAACCACGACCAGAGAATGACTCATCTGAACAGTCCACAAAATCTAAAAAGAAGAAGTGATTTTATTGTTGTACTAACATTCCTTTTTTCCAAAATAAAAAGTTTTCTTTATAATTAATTTTTTTATTCACTGGAATTCCTTTTGGGGTAAAGTTTCCATTATGTGCAGTGAGAAATTTTTTTCTAAGTCCGAGGCAGACACCACATACATGCGCCAACAAACACAAATCGGTTTACACTATGGAATCATGGCGTGCAGCCAACATGTACACGATATTTAACGAACCTAAAATCTAACCTAACGCAATTTAAGTACTATAACCTGTAATAGAAGGCAATGCCCAAAAATAAATAGTAAGTTCTGAAATTCTGAACTGTATTTGTATATATATAATTGTAGGCTTTCACGGCCGGCGTCTTGATCCATATTTGGTTCGTCTTCCGGGCTTATAGGCCGTGGTCTGGTTGTCTTCTTACTCGACGTTTCGTCGCAGTATCTCCTGATGATGTCTACCGCAGCAGTAGACGAAACGTCGAGTAAGAAGACAACCAGACCACGGCCTATAAGCCCGGAAGACGAACCAAATATGTATTTGTATACTTCATTAGTACATACTAATATTGGCTCCACTTGAAATCCATTACATTCAATATGGCTGTCATATCTTCATGTTACATAGTTAAATATCATAGAAAAATATATTGAAATAATCGTTAGAAAAAATGTAAAAATCATTGTAAATGGTGGGAAATCATCATCATCCGGTATCATGGCAGCTGCCACCATCTTCCGGTAACTAAACGCCATTGATCTTCCTCCAATCATCTGATATTCATAGCTGCTTGTACCGCTTCTATCCAAGTTTTTTTTTCACTCTTCCTCCTTTCCCATTGGGATCCATTCCATAACAATTTTAAGCAATCTTTGCTGTGGCATTCTTTTGACATGGCCATACCACTGTAATCTTTTCTTTTCTATAATGTTTATGATATCTGGTTCCTCTTGTACATTTGGGTTTTTTAGGATTTTTTTCTTTTTATGCTGAACAAGGAGCTGGCCCGATGCATCAACCCCCAACCTATGGGAAATAATTTGAAAAATAAAATCCTAAGAATAAAATGTTTACAGGAGTTCTTCTTCCTTCCAAGTATTAGGCCAAGGCCTATTACGATCCTATAGAAAATTTTCCCTCCAGTATCTTCTGGGAAATTCTCGTATAAGGACTTGAAAGCATAATAATAGTCCCTTCGATTGGTTGCTGGCCAAAGGAAGGCAAGACCAGTGATGGGGCTGCCATCTTATAGCCTCTGGTCAGGCTTTTCTGGAGAAGAAAAGAAAATAAAGGAAAGAAGAAATGGAAGAAAGGAAAGACTCCCTAGCCCTCGGATGCCCTTATAGCATCAGGGTCGAAAAAACAAGAGTTAACCAAGAGAGGTTAGATAGTAAAGTTAAAAGAGTGCAAAACACAAGTAAGTGGAAGAAATGTTTTGCTCAGCTTGGGCACCTTGTGGTCGCCATCCACATATCCCCTAGATGAGGACCCCTGAGGGTGTTTACAGGAGTTGAAGTAATTAAAAACGTCACTGTGTATAATGGAAACTTCAGCCTTCCTTTTGACACTACACAATCAACATTCTATGTTCGTCTACATTTGTATAGATCTTCATCCCATCCTGACCTTCTGCAGAAGTCTTCTCTATTCAAGGTCACAGTTCTCCACTTATTAACTCCCAATATCCTGTTGTCATTTAATAATCTTCCAAAATAAAACCAATCCTTAAACATTCACACAAGAACACAATTCATCGCTGGTAACAAAAGAAGAAAGAGATTGTGAGGTTTATCAATGCATACACTTTTTTTATTTCTTAATTTATCCACAATACAATTGTTTTCTGTCACCCTCAAGAAGTTCGCCTTCTCCAGTTGTAGTGTTCCTGAACATTGTCATCTGTAAGTCCCAGTTCACTCATACTTCTTCTCACACCGTCCATCCAACCTTCTTCAGGTCTTCACTTTCTTGTTTTCCCATCTATTTTCCACTCCAAAATCTTCTTAGAGATTCTATCAGATGTCATCCTCTTGAGATGCCCATATCACCTGAATCTTCTTTCTTCAATTATTGTTCTGTTGCACATTTATTTCAACTTTCCTAATTTTCCTGATTTCAATGTTTCAATTATGTTATTTATAAGAAAACAAATGACAGTCTCATTCTTTATTAGTAAATTCCAAAGGAATGAAGCTAAAGGGGCTGTTTTCATTAACATATATAGTTTTTTAAATTTCTACCTAGTAGACACTAAAATTTATGTGTGTGCAATGCTATTCTATATTCCTAGAACAGGTCTTTCACTGTAATCGTAGCATTTTCAGCTATGTTTTGTAGCTTTACTAGGGAATTATAGGTGTGGTAGCTTCCCGTTGCTTTCCATACTGCCAGATGATCATGTTCAGGGGCGATTTGTGCCTTCAAGCTTTCTGACATTTGTATTGCAGGTGAGGAAAAACCTCGAAAAGACTTCACCCAGAAAGCTTGTCCCGACCGGGAATTGAACCCGGACCCACTGCGTGATAAGACAGCATGCTACTTCGAGACCACAACTATAGTAGTTGCAATTTTTGTTTTCTTGAAACTAAACTTGACACATAGCTATCAATGAAAAAAATTAAGGTCGAGTTTTTTAACCAGCAAAATCAGGCCATTAAGAGTAGAAGTTTACTTGAAATAAAAATTTAAAAATTGCTCTAGCAATTCAAATTTTTTAGCAATGAAACTCGGTATATGAATGAATCATTTCAAAAAGGGATCATCTACAGCTGATCAAATTTTACAGGAGATGGAAAAAAAGTGATTAATCTTGTTCAGAACAAAGCATTAAATCTGAAATTGCTACTGAATAAAGTGGCAAAGGAATAGCGTAGCTGATCCATTCTCACGCGGGAACAGTGGGTGTAGATATGTAAACATGGAATAACAAAAAAGTTAATTTCAGAAAATATAGTAGATGATCCCTTTTCGAAATGACTCATTCACATGTTATTGAAATAAAACTGAAATATTGACCAAAAATTAATAAAATCCAATGATTACAAGTGGGGGGTTTACCTGAAACTTGGAATTAAAAGACTGCTGCAGCAACTGTCATGTTAGTTTTGTCGCAATGTATCTACACACATATCATACAATTTAAATAACCCTTACATTAGCAATGTACCCTGTAAGACTAATTAGTTAATTATTAATAACAGATTATATTTTTTTTTTTTACTATTTAACCCTTCCCCAAATGGGAGTCAGTGACCAATCACATTTCAATGAATTTTGATTTACAACCAATTACAATCATATTTCACCTCAATTTTATCACTTTAAAATCAAGCTTCTCCTTTTTAATATTCTGAATAGGTCAGAGCATTATTTTGCAGTGACTGACTCTCTAAGAAATATGTTGAATATAACAATTTATATATTAAGATGTAAGAATTCTAGAATGCAAGTAGCTACCAGATTGTGTATATATATATATAGCACGAATGTAAACAGATAGTGCTTGCGGGATATAATATAAAAACATTTGTAGCAATTGATTATACCACAAAAAAAAGCTGAGCAAAACATTTCTTCCACTTACTTGTGTTTTGTACTCTTTTAACTTTACTATCTAACCTCTCTTGGTTAACTCTTGTTTTTTCGACCCTGATGCTATAAGGGCATCCGAGGGCTAGGGAGTCTTTCCTTTCTTCCATTTCTTCTTTCCTTTATTTTCTTTTCTTCTCCAGAAAAGCCTGACCAGAGGCTATAAGATGGCAGCCCCATCACTGGTCTTGCCTTCCTTTGGCCAGCAACCAATCAAAGGGACTATTATTATGCTTTCAAGTCTTATACGAGAATTTCCCGGAGGGAAAATTTTCTATAGGATCGTAACAGGCCTTGGCCTAATACTTGGAAGGAAGAAGAAGAAGAAGAAAAAATAAACCACTGTTTGCACTTTCTTAAATGTATTATTTCCCAGGTAATAACGTTCTAGAAAAATGTAATTGACATATTTACATCATAGGACATCAGAAATAAACAGTTTGATGTGTTTCATTTCTTGTCCACTAGGGTGCATTCTTACAATATTGCGATCCTTTGGCAATAAATAATATGATCTGGTTGCAGTGATGAACAAGTGACACATAACAAACATTTCTCATTTGTTTTCAAACATCGCCGTTTACATTAAATATATAAATATTTTAAAATAACTATATTTAAATAATGATTTGTGAGTAAACAGCTTAATTTTATTCAATGTTAACATTATTCATTAATTAAATAAAAATAAAACGTAGTTTTATTTGATTTTTATATTTATTATATAGTACAGTGTACCGAAACAGCTGTCACTGAATTATATAATAAATATGAAAATCAAATAAAACTACGTTTTATTTTTATTTAATTAATGAATATGGATTTTCATCAAGTAAACACCAACTCAATTGATATTTAATATTATTCGTTTTTAAACATCTTAATGAGGGACAAATTATATTTGAAAGAAAAATATATGCCTAGACTGGGGTTTGAACCCAGGACCTTTGACTCTCTCTGTCAATGCTCTTCCAAGTGAGCTACCTAGGCCTCCAATCTAAATGCGTATTTTTCTCTTCTACATAGTTAACTCCCTAACCCCAAATGCTACGAGCCGTTGCTACGATTTTAGTAAATGGCGGCTTCTTTATTAAGAAGACATTTTATTGGGAATTTAAACATTACTTATAAAGCCAGTAGGGCTTCTTTCAATGTTAATATTATTCGTTTTTAAACATCTTAATGATGGACAAATTATATTTGAAAAGAAAAATATACACCTAGACTGGGGTAGCTCACTTGGAAGAGCATTGACATAGAGAGTCAAAGATCCTGGTTTCAAACCCCAGTCTAAGCGTATATTTTTCTTTTCAAATATAATCAATTTTAGTCCCGCGCCGTAGCCGAGCGGTTAAGGTAGGAAGCCTTGGCGCAGAGCTACGGGACTTGCGCTGGTTCGAGTCTCCATGGGGGAAGAAATTTTCTCATGGTATTTCGGCCAGTATGGGACCGGTGCCCACCCAGCATCGTGAGGCAATTGGGTAGCTACAATAAGTAGCGGCTCCAGGTTGAGGAACCAGCTATAATGGCTGGGGGGCTCAACATGCTAACCACATGTCACCCCTACACTGGCTGTTGATCATCTACCTCTGTGATTGACACATGTGGATGTGAAGGGCCAGCAGCCGGCTGGTAAAAGGGCAACCGCTGAAAAGTGGAAAGACCCTCAATCGGAATATAATCAATTTTATTCATTGAGTTGTCCTAACAAATGCCACTCTTGATTTCCAAATTCTCTACATAAATTGGAAATCACTTGTGGAATCTCATATAGTAACTACTATAAATTTTGAGAATAAAGTTGTAATATTTACAATGATCCAAAAATTAAAAAAAGATCCAATGCTTTAACAATACTTTTTAATAACAAACAGAATGTAACTGCAAAACAAGGAAATATAAAAGATGAGTTAGATTGTTGTCTGTTGCCAAGGAACATCATGGCATCTGCAAGACCTAGGAAGGAAGGCTTTCGCAGGGAAGAAAAAGAAGTTATATCACAGGGGGCTCCTGTAGATTACTCCTTCAGAAGCATTCAGTCCCTTAATGGTAAGTCACTATCGAACCCGTAGGTTCATGGCCACACAGACATAAGCTCTCCATACATCCCTATCCTGAGCTAATGCTTTCCAATCATTCCCTGTATAATCTACTTCCCTCAAATCATAGCTAATGTTATTCTCCCACCTCATTCTTGGTCTACCAACTGGGCGTTTTCCCTCTTGCTTTCCTACAAGAAGCTTCTATGCAAGTCTTTCATTCCCCATATGTGCAACATGTCCTGCCCATCGCAGTCTACGAGACTTAACATTCTTATTATATCTGGCTTCGTATAAAGACCATGTAGTTCATTGTTAAGTAGTCTTCTCCATTCACCTGTCTGTTCATCTCTCTTTGATCCAAAAATTTTCCCAAGGACTTTATTCTCAAAAACTCGTAATCTCATTTCCTCCCTTAAAGTAAGAGTCCATGTTTCACACCCATATAATATACGGGTAGAAGTTGAAAGGAGTTGGGACATCAAGAGTCTCTGCAATACATAATAGCACGCATTTCCAGAATTGAGCCTATGTTTAATTTCTTTGTTCATCTCATTCCTATTTGTGATTATTGTTCCTAGGTATTTGAATTCAGCCACTTCCTCAAAATTTCCCTCATTTGTCATTAGCTGTCCATTTCCATTATATAACGTATTTCTACGTCTGGCCATATATTTAGTTTTATTGATATTTACTTCCAGTCCTAATTTCTTAGTGTTACTCAATAGTGTGTGCGTGTTGGCCTTTAGTATCTCCTCGCTATCAGCCAATAGTACTACATCATCAGCATAAACTAACAGCTTATTAATACCATTGAGTTGTAGGCCTTCCTCATCCTCTAAAGATTTAATGGCATGCTCTAGTACAAAATTAAATAGTAGAGGAGATAGTGCATCTCCTTGTCAACAGAAATAATAATTATAGCTACTTATATCCCATTTAGGGCTAGGATCTCCCCTAAGTGAGTAGCTTGTGTATTTTCACATGGTGAGCCATGGTGTTTGCTCCGTCCTTTTTACTGCAGCACAATCTGTTCATATTGGAGATCCGAGTCTATACTTTCCCCCAGGTTCTGCAATTGCATGCTGCACTGGATCCCAGTGATTTTTCTGAAGGTGTCCGTCCACTCCATTCCATATGGGGGTCCCATACAATGGAGATACAACTCCATCTGCTGCTTGGAAGCCTACTTATTGTAGCTACCAAGATTCCTCACAATGATGGGTGGGCACCAGTTCCACACTGGAATTCCCAGAAATCAATAAAATTTTCTAAAATTGTGCTAAAAATTGAAAAAAAAAAACTGCTGAAAAATTGGTAATTTTTTAGCAAGTATAAGATATTATATTGTTATTATATTATATAAGTTATTATTACATTGATAAAGCGTCACTACTATAAAGTAAAAATATTCTGTTTAATTTGCTTACTTGTGATAGGAGCTACCAGATGGCAGTGGAGACCAAGTTCCCACTACATCTAGTAATAATGAGAATATATATAAGAAAAATGAATGTTTGTACTAGATTTGCTCGATAGCGTAATCGGTAGTGCACTGGGATATAAATCCAGGGGTCCAGGTTCAAGTCCCGTCCGAGCATTTATTTTTATTAAATTAATAAATATGGATTTTCATCAAGTAAACACCAACTCAATTGATTATTTATTTTTCTTATGTCATATTATATCCATCCATCCATCCATAGTAATTCTGCCCAAAGGCAGGTCCTTCACTGCAATCATAGCATTTTCATGCTATGCTTGCAGCTTTACTAGGGATTTTTTTTTTAGGTGTGGTAGCTTCCCGTTGCTTTCCACACCAGTGAAGGATGATGATGGCCATATGATTTTGGGGACTGTTTGGGCCTTAAAGTTTTCCTGACATTTGTCTTACAGGTGAGGAAAAACCCCGATAAAAACCTCACCCAGAAAAACTGCTCCAACCGGGGATCGAACCCGGGCCCGCTGCATAACAAGGCAGCACGCTACCTCGAGACCACAGCGGTGGACTCTATATATATATATGTTATAATTAAATGTTTAACATTGAGTAATGCAAGCTTAATATGGTATGATAAGAAAAATAAATCCCGCCCAGGCATTTATTTTTCTTATCATACCATATATATAAAACCGGACCGGCCTCACGGAGTTTCACCCAGCACGCAGTGCTGTCTCTTCCTCCCGCAATTCACCCTGCCTGCCACCCGTCCTTGAACTGTTTCTTACCTTATAGAAAATGCTGGAAATGTTGTCCTCCCGCACACGTGTGCTATGGGATCACCTTGGTTTAGACAATGAACACGTGTACACTTGTAAGGTTTGAGTTTTAACAACTTTGTTGCTGTATGTGCAGAAGATACTGAAATCCCAACTAGTTGTGCTCATTTCAGTAATGATTTTTGTGGTGAACGTTCCAAATTTTCGCCAATTTCGTCTAATTTTTCTTCGGTGAGAACCTTACGCCTTCGCGTGTGTTTCTTATTTTGTACTGAACCAGTGGTCTCAAATTTAGTCACAAGATCGTGGATTGTCGATCTGAAAGGAGGTAATTGTCCAGGGAAGTTCCGAATAAATTCCTCGCGAACGCGACGAGCTGATTCGTATTTATAATAACATTTACACACATAAATGCGCTGCTCTAATGTCAGCTGACGTCTCATCTTGTCGAATGATAGTAAACTGACTAGTTCAAGGACGAGCGGCTGGCAGAGTGAAATGCGGACGAGGAGAGAGCGCTGCCTGACGGGTGAAACCCCGTGAGGCCGGTCCGGGTTTATATTGGAAGCCCGGGTATATATATATATATATCCTCCTAATCTAAAAAGAGCTGTAAGATCTATGCCTAAATTCCACGAGAAATTTGAAAATACAATAAGAAGTAACATTATGAGGTTTTACGTAATAAATAAGTATGGTTTGTATTCATCTTACCTCGTATAGTTGTTTCTTTTAGACATATTTGCTCCATCTTCAGTTGGTTCAGACTGATTTTTTCCCAAATTGTCTGTCCTGGATGTCTAATCCTGCTCCCTCTTTCTGTGGTCCAAAGAACTTGCTTATTTGGTTCCTCTCCCCGGGAATTTCAAAATTCATAATTCTCTCCTTGTTCTTCTGTATGTAGATTTTTCCCCATATGGTGTTTTTTTCCCCCAGAGCTGGAGAAGGACCGTCCGAGGGCATATAGAGTGCGTCTGACGCCAACACGAGCCGAATCTCTCAAGTACCTCACTCGCTCCATCTGGCTAAATAACAACGGCCTGGCGAACTTGCAAGGGTTTGACAAGTTAGTGACAAGCAAACTGGAACAGCCATCTGTTCTCGCTTGGATTGACGTATCCTACAACAACCTTGCCAATGTGCCGGACGTAAGTAACACTTAAACTTAAAAAAAAAATACCCAGGACCTTTGACTTTCTATTCCAATGCTCTACCAACTGAGCTACCTGAGCACTCCAATCTAAATGTAATTTTTTCTCTTATATACTGTTAATTCCCAATTTGTCCTTCATTGAGATGTATTAAATTAATAATAAAAACATCAAATAGGCGAAAATTTTTCTCTTCAAATATAATTTATCTTTCATTGAGAAATGTTAAATCAAAAATAAAAACATCATTAGAAGCCTTACTAGCTTTATAAAGTAATATTAAATTCCCAATAAATGTCTTCTTAACTAAGAAGCCGCCATTTGCAAAGATAGAAGCAATGGTTTCAAAAGCATTTGGTGAGAGGGAATTACAACGTATATAAGAGAAAAATTTGCATCTAGATCGTAACTCGCCTCGGTAGCTCAGTTGGTAGAGCATTTGGCCCGGCAAGCCAAAGGTTCCGGGTTCGAGTCTCGGTCTAGCCGAACATTTTTCTCTTCAAATACATCAAATATTATTTGACCAGTCATCAATTTCTCCTTGAACACACGTTTAAATCTTTGCAGGTAAAAGTAAAGTAAGTAAAATGATCCCACTACAGGCCTCAGCAAGCCCTTGGGGTAGTAAGAGATTAAGGCTCCACTTTTTCTGGACAATCGGCACTTGATGTCAGCCCTGCGTGACGGCCGCCTTTACCCCCAGAACAAACGTCTGATACTCATTTCCATTAGAGGCTGAGTCAACCCCAGGGCCATAGTGCCGCCAGAAGGTTTGGGTCAGTTTAAAAATCCTGACCTCACCGGGGCTTGAACCCTCAACCTTCGGGCTTGTAGTGCAGTGCCTTAACCACTATGCTATGCCACGCCCCAAATTTTTGCAGGGCAGATAAAAATTCTTATTGGCCATAACTAACTCATCCACTGGCATTATCAAACCTGAAGGTTCATGGCCTTGTGGATATAACCTCTTCATTCATTCCTAAAACTAACCAAACTCCATGGCACGACAGGCCTACTAAACCAGCTGCTGGCTTCACATGCACATGTGTTAATCACAGAGATAGAAGATGGAGTGACATGTGGTCAGCATATCACGTCCTCCAGCCGTTATAGCTGGTTTTCTGAACCTGGAGCTGCTATACATATATTTTTTTTTTCTCCAAGCGCGACAGGCCTAGAAGTCCCTTGGTCTACCAGCCGGCTGTTGGCCTCACGTCCACTTGTGTTAATCACAGAGGTAGACAATCATAAGCCAGTATAGGGGTGACATGTGATCAGCATATCGGGTCCCCCAGCAGTTATAGCTGGTCTTCTCAACTTGGAGTCACTACTTATTGTAGCTACCCAAATGCCTCATGATGCTGGCGGGCACTGGTCCCATACTGGCTGAAATTCCAAGAGAAAATTTCTTCCCCCATGGAGTCTTGAACCAGCACAAGTCCTGTAGCTTTGCACCAAGGCATCTAGCCTTAACGACTCGGCTACGGCACAAGACATACATATATTTTAGCTACCTAAATTCTTCAAGATGCTGGGATTTTGGTCCCATACTGGCCGAAATTCCATGAGAAAATCTCTTCCCGCATGGAGACCCAAACTAGCACAAGTCCCGTAGCTCTGCGCCAAGGCACCTTGCCTTAACCACTCGACTATGGCACAGACTTCTTACATCCTTATTTTGAGCTAATGTTTCTCAATTATTACTGAAAAGTTATCTCCAACAAATCATGTTAATATTGTTCTCCCACCTCATTCTTGGGCTACCTATTTGGTTTTCCTACAAGAAATTTCCATTCTCCTCTTTCATTGCTTTTCGTGCCACACATCCTGCCCATTGCAGTCTACAAGACTTAACTGTTCTTATTACATCTGGTTCCCCATAAAGATCAAAATTTTCTTAAGAACTTTATTCTCAAGTATGCATAATCTTTTCTCCTCCCTTAAAGTAAAACATAACGTTTTGTATCCTTACAACATAACTGGGGAGAATATAATTTAATATAACAAATTTGGGAATTTTTACATTATGAGGTTTTTTTAATAAGAATCAAATGAATCGTGAATTCTTCTTACCTCATACATCCATGTTTTTTAACACAGAACTGCAGTATCAGGAAAGATCATTCCCATTGTCAGCCGTTTTCACGATGGGAATGATGTTTTTCCCGATATTGCAGTTGTGTGTTAAAAAAACATAGATGTATGAGGTAAGAAGAATTCACGATTCATTTGATTCTTGGAATATAATTTATTTAGCAGGTTTCATATTTACCAGCACCCAAATTAATTTACTGCCATTCTCCATCGTCTAATCATTTTTCCCTTATGCTGGTTAAAACACCATCAAACTATATTATTTTTTACCATCCTCCTCTTCGTTTAACTAATTGTACCCACATACTCATTGTGATTTTAAATTGAATATAACCATGTTCTATTTTCTGCAGGAGTTTGTCAACTATCCAAACTTGCGGATCCTCTACATGCATGCCAACTGCATCAACAGTTTGATTAGCATCGAGAAGTTGCGCAAACTAAATCATCTTCTCACCATCACATTTCACGGTAAGAACATCTCATAGGACATTTTCTTTTCTTTGTACATAAGGTCTGATGCAGGGTTCACTCAGAATAACAGGGTAGTTTGATGTTATTTTTAATTTGTCACTCACACTGGGATTTGAACCCAAGGTATCTGGTTCTATGTACCAGCACATTAACTACTCTGCTGCTACTTAGGGATGTCTTAGAAATGTCTCTCTCTCTTAGCCCCACACCCAAGGCCAAGTACATTGATTCTACATGCCATCTGGCCTGAGATCTTCTTCTTCTTCCTTCCAAGTATTAGGCCAAGGCCTGTTACGATCCTATAGAAAATTTTCCCTCCAGAGTTTCATAGGACGGCCCAGTGATCTTCGTCCTCTTGGTATATAATTATAAACAGCTTTGGGGATCCGATTTGAACTCATTCTTTCAAGATGGTGTTTCCAATTTAGTTGGTACTGTTTAATATATACCAAAATTGGCGTAGTCTTCAATTCTTTTAAGATATCGGTGTTCCTTTTCCGATCCCATCTGGTGTAACCTGCTGTTCTGCGCATGAATCTCATTTCACAAGCCGTTATTCTGCTTTCATGTTGTTTTTTTTAGTGTCCATGCTTCACTACCATAGGTCAACACTGGTCTAGCCAAAGTGTTATATAAACGTAATCTGGTGTTTTTTTGTACAAGGGATGGTTTCATAACTTGATTAATAATTCCTAAACTTTTATTATAACTAGTACTTTTTCAGGGATATCCTTTTCATCCCAGATAGAGAGATAATATCCAAAATATTTAAATTGATTAGATCTCCCTAAAATTTTATTCTGGAGACAGATTTTACTTTGTATGGGGTCCTTCCCATGAAATGCCATAATTTTAGTTTTGTTAATTGACATTTCCATATTAAATTTGGCACCTACTTTTTGTAAATTATAAATTGATCCATATTTGGTTCGTCTTCCGGGCTTATAGGCCGTGGTCTGGTTGTCTTCTTACTCGACGTTTCATCTACTGCTGCGGTAGACATCATCAGGAGATACTGCGTGCTTTCTGTGAACTCCTCAACAGTCGGCTGCAGACTGGTGGTAGGTCGTTGGAAACTGTCTCTCTGTTTATAGCTAAACCCCGGGTGGAGGGGAGGTTTTCTGCGCGCACCGAGTTGTGCGCTGTATTGCCGTGTGCCGAAGTCATAGGCTTCGTTGTCGTGTTGAGCAGTGCTGGGATCCAAATTTTGTTTATCTTCAAGGTTTCTTCTTTTTTGTTGAAGGAATTTTTATGTTTGTATATTTCTATGGCTTCTCTGTATAGTCTGGTGTAGTAATGTGATGTTTGTGATAATACCTGGGTATCTTCAAACATATTATAAGATTTGAAGATACCCAGGTATTATCACAAACATCACATTACTACACCAGACTATACAGAGAAGCCATAGAAATATACAAACATAAAAATTCCTTCAACAAAAAAGAAGAAACCTTGAAGATAAACAAAATTTGGATCCCAGCACTGCTCAACACGACAACGAAGCCTATGACTTCGGCACACGGCAATACAGCGCACAACTCGGTGCGCGCAGAAAACCTCCCCTCCACCCGGGGTTTAGCTATAAACAGAGAGACAGTTTCCAACGACCTACCACCAGTCTGCAGCCGACTGTTGAGGAGTTCACAGAAAGCACGCAGTATCTCCTGATGATGTCTACCGCAGCAGTAGATGAAACGTCGAGTAAGAAGACAACCAGACCACGGCCTATAAGCCCGGAAGACGAACCAAATATGGATCAAGACGCCGGCCGTGAAAGTCTACAATTATATATAAATTGATCGTTGCAAATCATTTTCGGAAAGTGCCAGAAGAGTAGAAAATGTTAATTAAAAATATAATATAAAAATAAACATATAAGCTTTACTGGCTATAATAAAAAAAATCTCCATGGCGCTAAGGCCTAGAATGCCCTTGGCCTATCATCTGGCTGCTGGCCTCACATCCATATGTGTTAATCACAGAGGTAGACGATCATCAAACCAATGTAGAGGTAACACATGGTCAGCATATTGGGTCCCCCAGCCGTTATAGCTGGTTTTCTCAACCTAGAGCCACTATTTATTGTAGCTACCCAAAATTCCTTACAATGATGGGTGACACCAGTCCCATACTTACCAAAATTCTATGAGAAAGTTTTTTCCTCCAAGGAGACTCAAACTAGCACAGCTGTGTGCATCTTGTCTTAAACCACTCGGCTACGGCGCGGGACACTGGCTAAAATAGTATTCCTTTTTAAATTTTATTTATAACATTCACAGAAGTATTAATTTCACAATGGAATTAGAAACAAATAATAGTATAAATTTCTTGGATTTATCAATAAAACACATTGATAATAAGTTTGAGTTTGGTATCTTTCACAAACCATCTCATACTGATACCACTATCCATAGTTCTTCTCTTCACCCATATACTCATAAGATGGCAGCCTTTAATAGTTACATTCATACACTTTTAAATATCCCTCTTTCAACCCTTGGAATATAATAATGAATGAATATTATTAAAAATTGGCTGTTAATAATGGCTACGACCCTGAAATTATAGAATGTTTAATTAAGAAGGTTAATTACAAAAAAGCAATTAACAAAGTTTTTCCTTTACCCAAAGAAAACATAAAGAAATATGTCGTAATGTCATACATAGGCCCACTTTCAAATAAAATATCTAAACACTTTAAAAAGTTGAACATTAATGTGGCATTTAAAACTAATAAAACTCTACAAAATATAATAAAAAAACAATAAAACCAAAACAAAAAAAGAAAAAAAATCAGGTGTATATAAATTGAAGTGTGACACATGTGACAATGTCTATATAGGACAAACTGGTAGACCTTTTATCTCTCGGATAAAGGAACACATGAGAGCATATAACAGAAATTTAGAAAATTCAAAATATGCTAACCACCTATTCCAATTTAATCATTGTTTCGATCCAAATTTTGAAATTTTACATATTTGTGTTAAGGGTATGAAGTTAGATCTTCTGGAGGCTGTAGAAATTAATAAATTTAAAAGTAGTAACAAACTGTTAAATTCTCAACTTGATTTGAATGAATCCCCTTTGTTAAATTAAAAAATTTAAATAAATATTGTTGTATTGTTGCTTAGATCAGTTGGAACACAATTGAAGAAGGTACAGTGTACCAAAACAGCTGTCACTGAATTATATAATAAATATGGAAAATCAAATAAAACTATGTTTTATTTTTATTTAATTAATAAAATAGTAGTGTTGAATTCCATTGGAAATCTTTTTGAATAAGAAGCAGCCAGATGGAAGAAGTAGTGCATCACCAGGACAGAACAATAGCCATTAAGTTCTTCATCTTATTTCCTGTAGTTCCTAAGTAGAACATAGGGAGCAGTAAAGTTCCTCCAGCATACTCTGCTTCCAGCCAATCTTTCAGCAGTAAAGTTCCTCCAGTGTACTCTGCTTCCAGCCAATCTTTCACTTAATTCCCTCTTTCCTTTGCTTCCTCCTCTACTGATTGTTTCCATGTTTTCCTAGGTCATCCCCCACTTTCTTACTACTTGCTGGTTCCAATCTAATGCAGTCTTGTCGATGGCTCCATCTGGTTTTCTCAACATATGGCCTATCCAATTCCACTTTCTTTGTTTTATTTGGTGACATATTGGAGATTGGTTGATTTTTCCACACTTCATTTGATATTATGTCCGGCCATCTTATATTTAGTAATGATAAAATAATTATTCCAAAACCGGTCTAAAAAAAATATGAGGTAAGATTCTCAATATTAAATTATATTACCTCATAGTGTTAAATTTAAATAACTGATGTTTTTACTATAAAATATCTGATGTACCGAATTCATATTGCAGGTAATCCTATTGAATCCATACCGTCATACCGTAGCCACATCATCCATATTGCTGCCACAGATACGTAATCTGGACTTCTCACCTGTGACACAAGCAGAGAAGCAGGCAGTGGCGCCCCTCTCTATAGCTAGCAAGAAAACTCGCTCCAAACTGTAAACATGTCTGGTTAATAAAACATTTCAATTTCTTAACATCAAGTACGTGCACTACTGTTTCACCCACACTGGCTGTGCCTTCTCCTCTATACATTGCCTCCATTGATCACCAATCAGAGTCATTCTCTTGTCGGAAGCACTAGAACCGCTACCATCTTCATTCTGATTGGATAAGGAGATGAATAAGTTCACTTCTGCATGTCGATCACAATACTTGCCTTCTTTTAAAATTGATGCACATTGTACACAATTTCGTGGGTTTAGCCTCTAAGTGGCCTAACAGGCTTAGATGGCAAAGACATGATATCGTAACTACAAGAATATTATTAGACCATTCTAAAGCACTTTGGGAAGAAGAGGGCCACAAGTGTAAAAATGTCATAAACTGAGTTAAGACTAACATCTGTTAGAAAAAATTGTTACAAATTTATTTCTTTACGACCATAAGTCATGTGCAAGAAAATGGAGACAATAAAATTGTGTCGATATCAAATAGTGTCACAGCAGCTATAATACTTGGAGCCGGAACAAACTAAAAAGATTTAATCCCTGTGAGAAGAAGATCAAATAGTGTATGTAACTAACTCACTGGCTCTATCGAACTCATTAGCTCTCCATACATCCCTATCCTGAGCTGTTTTCCAATCATCCCCTGTATAATCTACTTCCCTCAAATCATGGATGTTATTCTCCCACCTCATTCTTGGTCTACCAAGCAAGCGTTGTCTCTCTGCTTTTCCTACAAGAAGCTTCCATGCACATCTTTCATCCCCATTTGTGCCATATGTCCTGCCTATCGCAGTCTACAAGACTTAACTGTTCTTATTATGTCTGGCTTCCTATACATATCATGTAGCTCACTATTATGTAGTTTTCTCCATTCACCTGTCTGTTCATCTCTTTTTGACCCAAAAATTTTGCTAAGAACTTTATTTTCAAATACCCGTAATCTTCTTTTCTCCCTTACCACATTCAGTACCAGGCACTGAGCGGGCATTTAAACCCACAGGCCAGCCATTTAAATACCCCAGCTACCCTTTTCGCGGCACTTCAGAAAATGGACCATTATTCACAAACTATTAGTCCTAGAAAATTCAAATTTTGTACATACCTAAAGGAGATATCCTAGTAGGATTTGATGGTGAAATAACTTGGGTGATTGAAATCACATGGTATCAGCGTATCAATTTCAGGAAGTGGAAGTTCACCTTCACTTTCACTTTGTGAATCTTCTAATTCAGGAATCAGTTCATCACCTGAATCATCATCATACAAAATATTCTCTAATTCTTCTTCAGTGAAATATTTTTCTTTCGCCATGGTTTCACTCACGCACAAACAACAGCGCGATAACGAGAAACATACGACTGCATTGGAGCCTGGAGACAAGTTTGGGTGAACGAATTCCATGTGTTGTTTGTTTAAAAAATAAAAGGGGATTCACCAAGGTTAAACGTGTCAAACGGGAATAGAAAATGTACATTTACATGCCATCTATGATCTCCAAGACATACTAAGCCAACACAATATTTAGGCGCCGAATATAAATGTGGTTTGTTCATGCCCGCTCTAAAACGAGTTAACTGACTGATGGCCGCATACACGATAGTCTCTTTAAACGCCTTAACTGGCTTACGGTACTGAATGTGTTACAGTAAGAGTCCATGTTCTGCATCCATACCAGAGTTTCAGGGTCCTCTTTCAAGGCTTCAAATATACCATAAATAAACAAATAGTGTATGTACTATACCTTTTTTAAAAGTTTAATTGTTACTAACTCAGAAATAAACATTTACACTTGTGGCCGTCTTCTTTCCAAGGTGTGATATATGGCATACGCTTACACTTGGACGCGACTTTACCCACAAGAGAACTGTCAACCATTGTACGTCAAAACCTACTTAAAATTTCTTCCAGAGAAGCGTTGCGATGTACCAAGGCCAAATCCAAAAATTATCTGCCATTTTTAACTGCAAGGCACTAAAATCCAGTGCCAAATCTCTGATTTAAACTACAGGTAAGAAATACAACTCCTGAATTGGTAGATTGGATAACCCTCACTAACTACCATCCGCACCGCGTCCTGCCTCACTCAACTCTGCTCTAACTCAAGAAGGGAGTCAATCTGCTTCGCACAGCAGGTTGCCATTGCTGTATTCTGGTTTCGATTTCTATGCCTAGCAGTTAAAAACGGCAGATAATTTTTTGGACATGGTCTTGGTATATCACAACACTTCTATGGGAGAAATTTAAAGATAGGTTTCGTTGTAAGTCATAAAATAAAATAAGTTAAAATGTACCTTCTTAGGTCAGAGCCATCGTCCTCAACTTATAAAATATGTATTCTTTTTGTCTGAAGGCCTTTCAGAATATCCATTCCATCTTCAGCAGGTCTTTCTTCGCTACATTACTTGATGGTGCTGGTCCTAATGTAGTGTTGACACGACATACATATTTTATAAGTTGAGGACGACGGCTCTGACCTAAGAAAATACATTTCAACTTATTTTATTTTATAACTATCCATCTCAACGGTTTTAACAATTAATTTTATTAGTATTGATTTGTTGTAAGTATAAATTCAATTGGAGACCATGTGTTTGCTGTGGTCAGGAGTTGTGGGAGGGAAGACTAGCGCATGTGCAGTTAGAATTGCATTTTGTCAGCAGTCGGCCTATAATCATTTTTGTGATTGTTCAGAAACAATATAAGAATCTCTTCATTTCATCTTCTCACTGCACAATGTTTAATATTCATGACTATTTAATTCATGGCCCAAATGGGAGTCAAAGACCAATCACGTTCCAATGAATTTTGTTTTACAACCAATGACAGCCATGTTTCACCCATTCTTTATCAAATTCTCTTTACCACCTCCTGCTTTTGTGATAAAGAAAGCCCTTCCTCTTTAATATTCTGAACAGGTCAGAGCATTATTTTGCAGTGACTGACTCTCCAACAAACACATTGAATATAGCAAATAATGAACAGATTCCTTCAAACTACATATTTGATAATTGTGTGTTCAGTAATTGTGTTTTTTTAAATTCTGATTTTACTAAATTGTTTTCTAAAAAATAAATGAATAACCTATATTGTTGATTATTATACACAGTTTGATGTTTCATTTTTTTCTCCACTAGGGTGCATCCTTACAATATTGCAATCCTATTTGACAATAAATAATATGTTTTTATTGTTCATTTCATACATCTCAATGATGAAAAAAAAATATATATTATATATATATATGATCAAGTTGCAGTGGATAAGCAAATGAAACATAACCTCACATTTTTATTTGTTTTCAAACATCACCATTTACATATATATATATATATATATATATATATATATATAAATATTTTAAAATAACTATTTTTTTTTCTCAAATGCCCCAGGTTTGTCTTTCAATATTCCTGGTTTCTCTCCTGGCATGGCGTACTTGTAACCTACTTCCGAGGTTGGGACGCCTGGAATGCGCGGTTACGTTGCCCCGATTATATGATGGGTGATGAAGATGATAATGGTGCACCAGGAGAGTCCCTAATCCTAAACTTAACCTAAGATGAACATGAATGATGATGATTGCGATGGTCATATGATTTCGGGGACCGTTTGGGCCTTAAAGGTTTTCTGACATTTGTCTTACAGGTGACAAAAAACCCGATAAAAACCTCACCCAGAAAAACTGTCCCGACCAGGGATGAAATCCGGGCCCACTGCATGACAAGGCAGCACGCTACTCTGAGACCACAGCGGTGGACTAAAATAACTATTTAAGTAATGAATTTCGAGTAAACAGCTTAATTTTATTCGTTGAATAGTCCTCATAAATGTGATTTCCAAATTCTCTAGATAAATTGGATATCACTCGTGGCATTACTTATGATAAACTATTGTTATTTAACAATATTGGGTTGTTTCATAAGAAATTTCAGTTTTTAATGTAATGTTGTGTGTCTGGTGGAATTTTGCAATTCTCTGGGAGTTTGTTCCAAACGGGATGCTGTTGATATGGATCTTTATTCTCAACAACTGGAACGAGTTCATAAAATTTTGAGACAGAGAGACTCCATACTGCACAAACATGACAAATCCAGGAATTCTGTTAAACTTAGAAACATTCATTGAGAAGGTTAAACTATAGTCTGTCTTTTGAATTTTCAACTCTTCTAAACCAGTTTGTTCATTGTCCTGTCATGTACAAGGAGCAAGTGAATGCAAACAGAAAGAGTCACAGGATAATGCTCATGACAGGAATCTAAACAAACTTTAGGTTTGAAATGCATATACAGAGTGTCCCAAATTGATCTTTGAAACATTATTTCTCAGCAACAAAAGAGACAGAAATGCAATTTTTGTTGTGTATGATCCACAAGGCACTGGAAAAGCATAGCAACACGTTCATCAATCTTCACGTTTTTATAAACAACAATGGCGGCGAGATTATCATTCGATGAACGTAAGTGGATACTGAAGTGTTATTGGAAAGTGGAGAATGTTGTTGAAGTGCAACGATGTTGGATGGTTGAATTTGGGGCACCACCACCAACAAGGGTAACAATAACAAGAATCCGAGGCAAGTTTGAAGACGATGGAACGGTGCAAAATGTGTTGAAAGGTCGGTGCGGAAGAAAGAGACGTTCCACTGATAACGGGAGTACTGTTCCATCGTCTTCAAACTTGTCTCGGATTCTTGTTATTGTTACCCTTGTTGGTGGTGGTGTACCAAATTCAACCATCCAACGTTGTTGCACTTCAACAACATTCTCCACTTTCCAATAACACTTCAGTATCCATTTACGTTCATCGAATGATAATCTCGCCGCCATTGTTGTTTATAAAGACGTGAAGATCGATGAACGTGTTGCTATGCTTTTCCAGTGCCTTGTGGATCAAACACAACAAAAATTGTATTTCTGTCTCATTTCGTTGCTGAGAAATAACGTTTCAAAGAGTGTATACATCAATTTGGGACACTCAGTATATTAGGTATGTCAACATTTAGAATGACAAAAAAATAAATTTCTTTTAAATTTACTTTAGGTACATTAGATATTTTATACAGAGATGTAAAAGTACATTAATACAATACACACACATTGTAATACAACATTTACAATTAGTTCAGTCAGTAAATCACTGGACAAATGCATTTAATTAAATAAATATAACACAGGCTGCTTCAAAACTAGTGCTACAGTTTGGACCGACTTAAGCATAAAAGTAAATACTTTTATTTGTTGTTGCCAATGCTTAAGGAGCTCGGACTTCCTCCATTCTCCTACGGGCGTCCCAATAATAACATGTGAGCTGAGACGGTAGGTCAGCATCATCTTTGCAAAGGGCACAGTATGGTGAGGGATATATTTTAATCTCGCGTAATCCACTTAAGCTTATCGCTCTGAGAAGGCCAAAAGCAGTGGGAAAAAAAAATCCGGGCGAATACAAGTGTCTTTAAACTGCAAGCAGTGCCCAAAATACTTTTATTTACTCCATAACAGTATCTGGGGCCCACTTATCCTCCTTAAAATGGGTACAGGACACTTTCTTTGCATGTGGCTGGCTTTGTAATGTTTCTTCCTCGGAATACATAGACCTTTATATCGATGTCGGTGAACAGCCTTCATAAACTTTACCCTTTACCCGCAGATATAGAAATAACTTTAAGAAACTGGAGAACATCAAAGCCAGATTCCTAAAGAAGCGTCTAAAATATTTAATTTTAGGAAGTGATATTTTGAGGTTATTTTAATTATATTATTTTTAGTCTGATCATCTTACCTCAATATTAATGTTGATTTGTTCTTAATCATGTTTCAAAACAAATCAACATTAATATTGAGGTAAGATGATCAGACTAAAAATAATATAATTAAGCCTCTAAAAACCTCAAAATTAACAACTAGCACAGGAACTCTTAGTCATTGTGGATCTCAGAAACAGTTCTGAACTGTAGACACACCTGCATACCGAGAAGAGACAGATGAAACCCAGTCTGGTCCAAAAGGAGATAATGGACACAGAAGCAATGAAACTGGACGTCAGGAAAGCACCAAACTTCCAACTTGGACACCTATACTCACTTTTTGCTCCACTAGATTTCCAAGGAAAAATAAGTCCATATGAAAATATTTAAAATCATGTTCTTAAATAATTTTAATACTAGTTAAAAGTTATAAAAGAATCTAAAAATATTTATTATGCATATAAAATTAATCAAAAACAAAACAAGCAATAAATGCTTTAAACTCTGTTTGGTGGAGCAAAAATATTACAAAAAAATAGAAAATTACAAATATATCAAACCATAATTCAGAGCATTTTAACATATGGTGCTGAAGTCTGGCAAATTCCTACCAGGGAAATGAAAAGAATTTTAAGTACAGAAATGGATGTTTTAAGAAAATCAGCTGGAAAATCTAGAATGGATAGAATATGAAATAAAGAAATAAGGGAAATTATGGGTGTACAAGAGGAGCCCGGACATCATAGAAAAGAAAAGATTACAGTGGTATGGTCATGTCAAAAGAATGCCAGAACAAAGATTGCCAAAAATTGTTATGGAATGGATACCAATGGAAAGGAGGAAGACCGAAGAAAACTTGGATAGAAGCGGTACAAGCAGCTATGAATATCAGAGGAATGGAGGAAGATCAATGGATGGACAGAGAGGAATGGCATTTGGTTTCCGGAAGACGGCAGCAGCTGCCATTATACTGGATGATTACTATAATCATGATATGTTGAAGAGATATTTTCTTTCTGTATATTACAGGAATCGGCGGCAGCTGCCATGATACCGGATGACTACAATCATGATATCTTGAAGATATTTTCTTTCTGTATATTACAGGAATAATCTGGAAGGCAGTTAGTATTTTGAATTGGTAACACAATATTTTATTTTAGGAAGTGATTTCTGAGGTTCATCTTACCTCAATATTAATATTGATTTGTTCTTGAACATGTTTCAATTATATCATAATCAAAGCATGTTCAAGAACAAATCAGTCTGGGCAAGATGCTGATGATGATTATGATATAATTGAAACGTGTTCAAGAACAAATCAACATTAACATTGAGATAAGATGAACAGATTAAAAATAATTTAATGGTAACAGAATATTTCATTTACTTTTATTTAACCAGCCTTATGGGCTAGAAGTCAGTATTTTACTACAGTTCATTCCGTCTGACCACAGGATATTTTCTTGTAGTTGCCAATGGTATGGAATTTAGGTTAAGAACTCTCCTGGCACTTCATTATTACCCATCATATCATTGGGGTAATATAATTCAATCGTCCAAGTATCCCAACCTAAGAAATGGATTACAATTCCACCAATGCCAGGGGAAAAAGCCAGAAATGTCAGTCATAAAAGACAACCTGGTGTATTAAAAAAAAAGTGCTTGCCTCACATCCATATTTATCAATCACACATAAGAGGTAGTGTCTAATCCACTCCTAAGCTAATTTGTGACAGTACAGAACATGTTTGACACTGGGCATAATTAGTGTTGTGGGAGAGGGTGACATATACAAATAATAATAATAAAGGAACGACACTGGCATCAAATCCACAGTTTTTCAGCATCGTTGAGATGAATGGTGACAGTCCTGATGTCATTTTAAGTCTACATTCTGATGCTATCTGCATAGGGGGTGGGAAGGTGTAAAAAATATTTTCAAATTGATCAACAACATTGTCATATCCATAAATTTTCTTGTCTTTAAGCTGACAGATGGAGGGAAGATTGGGATAAACACATACCTGAGCAACGCCAGGCAAACAACCACCTTCAGATGAATGTGAAGATACTGTACACTTTACTTTTGAAGCAACCTGTATGTTTAATTCTAAATCATTAAGTTTCCAAGAAAAATATCAGATATGAGGGGGTGAGATCCAATGAGGTACAAGTGACATTTTAGCTTTTTATCCCTTTTCCTTCCATACTTATTGCCTTTACACCCTTTGAGTATAGCCATAGTCTCTCCTTTGTTAAGAGTTTCTAAACCAAGCTAATTTAGTTATCGAGTTTTTTTGAGACTGGGAACCATCTTACCTCAAATTATTGTTGATTTATTCTCGTTGGTTCCCAGTCTCAAAAAAAAACTTGATTAAAAGAACCTCAAAAATATGACTTCCTAAAATAAACCAATAATTTAGTTACGCTTAATATGTCAATGAGTGGCATGTTGTCAGGAAACTGACGCAATGGGACATCTAATAGGCAACTAAGGTATTACTAGAACAATGAAGGTCAGTAAAATTTGCATAGGGCATCTTTTTTTCAGACTTAAGATTCTTTTGTAAGCCTGAAAATCTTGAATTCTGGGACCCATGGCTTAAAGTCCCTCTCAGAGAACTTGTTCCTTGGATTTTTTTTCCATCTTAAAAAATCCATCGATCGCAACTGGGTTTGAACTCATAACTCTTGGGACTAGAGGCAAGGAACATAACCACTAGACCACCGTGGCCAACTTATTTTTCTGCCACACAAGTTGGAATATATCTGGTTTGCAATTATCAATAATTGTCGACTACTATTAGGACAGTAGGTGATAAAGTTATAAAATTTGTTATAGCTCCAGATATTTTCATTATTCTTGGAACATTTAGCTTATGTGGTATGTACTTATGACATTTTAAATAAATTTTTACTTATTAAAATTCATTGGAGAACATATTGTTTAAACAACTCACCTCATAGGATTCATGCTTCCATGATATCGCGATTTCAAACATAATCATGTTCATCGTCAGCCATAACTCCGACTGATGTAGTTATGGCTGACGATGAACATGATTATGTTTGAAATCGCGATATCATGGAAGCATGAATCCTATGAGGTGAGTTGTTTAAACAATATGTTCTCCGATGAATTTTAATGATTATACCTCATAATGTTTACTTCCCAACATTAATTAAATATAAATTTTTACTTGTCTCCTTTTGTATCTGACCTTTTTAATACGTAGAATTTCTTGGGTGTTTCATTCTTTTTTAAAAAATGTCAGTTGTATCTCTTCATAGCTGATCCCCTCATGAAAATAAGTAGTTCATACAAAGTGCGGCTTGATGGATTTCCAAATTCTAAATTTCACAGTTCAACAATTACCCTTCATAAAAAAATACATGTGAAAATGCTATGATGTGAAATAAATTATAAATACATATCATTTAATACTATGAGGTAAAATTAATCAAAGTTCAAATGTAGATTAACACTTCTGGACTTGTTTTAGAGACCACTTTCCGCATTTACAACAGAATTCAGAAACGCAATGCAAACATGATTTTCTTCACAAGAATTAAATGAATTGTGATTTCTTCTTACCTCATACTTCTATGTTTTTTAAACACAGCACTGCAGTATCAGCGACCATCGTCACCATCCTCAGCTGTTTGGTGAGAGCATTTGACACGGTAGACTTGGACTTAGGGTGTTGTTTAAACTAAAAAACCTCTCACTTTCTGACAGTGCCACGCAATGGTTCAACTCCTACCTTGGTGAGCACCATCAATATGTTGTAAGGAATTTTACATTAAGCTCTTTTTGGACCTACTGTAAAGCTGGAGTTCTTCAGGGTTCGGTGCTCAGCCTACCTTGGTGAGCACCATCAATATGTTGTAGGGAATTTTACATTAAGCTCTTTTTGGACCTACCGTAAAGCTGGAGTTCTTCAGGGTTCGGTGCTCGGCACATTGCTTTTTTGAATCTATATAAATGACATATCTGACATTGCAAACATCATTTATTTGCGAACGACATACAGATCTACTTTCACTCAGACAAATATTCTTTAAATGACGCGGTAATAAAAATTAATGAGGTCCTTGACTCGCTAACGGCATGGACAGAGAAGTACGGACTTCAATTAAATCCTAAAGAGTCACAAGCAATCATTATGGGTCATCAGAGCTGTTTGGTGAAAACAGCTGAGGATGGTGACGATGGTTACTGAACTGCAGTGCTGTGTTTAAAAAAAACATACAAGTATGAGGTAAGAGGAAATCATGATTCATTTAATTCTTGTGAATTAAACCTGATAATGTTAAAAATTCCCAAATTTATTATATAAATGATTTTCTTCCCTCTGATGAAGGATGCAAATATTTGAAATGCAAACAAGACATAAATCATGTTTTTACTATTAATTTAACATTTCTCAATGAAAGATAAATTATATTTGAAGAGAAAAACTTTCGCCTAGACCGAGACTCGAACTCAGGATCTTTGGCCCGGCAAGCCAAAGATCCCGAGTTCGAGTCTCGGTCTAGGCGAAAGTTTTTCTCTTCAAATATAAGACATAAATCACTTAAATTTTTTTTGTTATAATATTAAATAGTTTAATGTTCAAATAACCATCCAGTTTTCATATTTCACAGAAGATATGTCTCCAAAACATGTGCAGGTGTCTTATGTGATGTAAATATTTAACAATATAAATATAAAGAATTAATTCTATTCTCTGCTTCTACCTCCTCCAACTTCTCTTCCCATCCATAGAGGAAGAGGCTTATGGGAAGTGTGAGACTGGAAGACAGAGGTATGAACAAAGAAAAGAATTGTGAACCATCTCCTATATTGAAAATAAACAAAACACAATTCAATTAAAAAATATTAATACTTAAATTACTAGAAATAACATAAAATAAAGAACTATGAAAAAATTCAAGAAAATAAACTGAAAATAATTAACATCCAATACTGTTATTTTAACACATTTCTAATAATGGATCATAATATCATTTTTAGTCCTGTGTGTGAAAGTAGCACTTGCTGCATCAGATATCATGATAAATTATACAAGGTGTATGATATGGTAAAGGAGATTAAAACATTAAGAATAAGTTGGCTGAGTCACCTTTTCAGAGAAAACAATCAGATCTACGTCGTAAAGTAACTTTAAATAAAATTGATACGCCGTAGCGTAGTGGTTAAGGCACTGCGCTATAAGCCGGAAGGTCGAGGGTTCGAGTCCCGGTGGGGTCAGGATTTTTAAACTGACCCAAACCTTCTGGCAGCACTGTGGCCGACTCAGCCTTTAATGGAAATGAGTACCAGACGCTTGTTCTGGGGGTAAAGACGGCCGTCACGCAGGGCTGACATCAAGTGCCGATTGTCCAGAAAAGTGGGAGCCCTAACCTACTACCCGAAGGGCCTCCTGAGGCCTGTAGTGGGATACCTTTACATCGTAAAGTAAGTTTAAATAAAATTGATAACAAAAGGAAACTTGCAAGATCCCCATCAAATGGGTGGATAATGTAGAACAATATCTCATATAATGGATGTGAATGGATGGAGAAAGAAGACACAAGACAAAAGAGAATGGAGTCAGCCAAAGCCTGTAACAGGCATTATCACTGGTGATGAAAAAAGAACAGGCAAGAAGGAAATGTAAATAATAAAAAGACAAAAATGGAACTGGATATGTATTGAACTTTTACAGGAAAAATATCACTATGAGGTTTAATTTAAGATCAAATTAAAATGCTTCATACCTCACCTCATATCCAGTCTTCTAATTAAAATGTTGAAGGAATAATTATTAATCCTAAAAGTGTTCTAATTCAGTTTAGTAAAAGATTATAAACTCTTGTTGAGGGATCAAAAACTGAGAATAGATACTGCAGTTTCAAAGCCTTGGCAGCTTCATCTTCAGTAATTTCTCATCGACTCGTTATGACAATCAGAAGAAATACTTCTGTTGTTCTGATCTACATAACATCAGTTGATGAGAAATTACTGAAGATGAAGCTGCCAAGGCTTTGAAACTGCAGTATAATTAGAAGACTGGATATGAGGTGAGGTATCAAACATTTTAATTAAAATTTAGAATATATACTGCTGAAATGTAAGAAAGCAGCATTAAAATGAATTTATTAAGGGTAAAAAGGTAGAGAAACCCAAAACAAACCTAGAGAAGAAGGTAAATCCAATTTATTACATTTAGCATAATGCCAAGTCGGGGATGAGCTGATATAAAAGGATGCCAGCTGCCAAGGCCAGTCACACTATAACAGCAGATGAAATAAGACAAGATGGCTGATATAATTGTGGACAAGTAAAGAAATCAAGTTTTGGCAGGGGAACTCCGACAAAACCTCCTCCCATTCCATGGTGAAACAAAGCTACTAACTGGCTGTTGGCCTAACACAGGGTGTCCAGCAGTCGGGAAAATCTTGAAAACTGTGAACAAGTAGGGAATTTGAAAGTAACCAGAAAAACCGGGATATAGACGGAAATTCATAAAGTGACATGAATCTATCTTGTACTCAAATCAAAAGAATCACAATTGTTAAACCATATTCTAAAAATGCATACATATTTGTAAATTAATGAGTCATATTTCCCATATTTAACTAAGAATGCATACAGATATTGGAATATTTCTTGGAAGATATGTTTATGAAACTATAGCATATGTTTGGTGGAGTGAAGCTGCTGCTCTAAATAAAAGCCGGCCCTTGTTAACACGATCAAAACAATACTTGAGCACACATAGTTCAATAGGCCAGATCAACTCGGACTCTACGCAGTCAGCTTATTCAACACACAAATTTTTAATGTAACTCTTGACGAGTGTTTTTCGCTTGGTCTTTTACTTTTCATATATAATTGACCAATTCTTGCTATTAGTGATATTTTATTGAAATCTATATATCAACACGTGAAGGAAAAAACTTTGCACCCCTTTTCAAGCAGACTGCATGCACGAAGGAGTGTGGTTTTTGGCATAATTGAAGTTCATATAGGGAAGAAGTGCAAAAAATTAAATTTATGTAATATGTTACAAATAAATTAAATTAAACAAAATAAAATAAATTGTCTCTAAGGAATTTATGTGTATTATTCATTTGTTTACATCCATACTGAAAGTGCATTGTTGTAAAAAGAAAAATGTGCAGCAGCAATGTGAATTGACTTATCTCGCGTATTTATTATTAGTGGTTTAAAAAAGTGAGTACATTTTATTATTAAGTTATGTAGATAGGAAATAACACTATGAGGTTCTTTAATATTGTTTATTTTTTATTATTTCACTCACCTCATACTTCATAATTCATAGCAGACCCTGGGTTTCTTCACATAATTTGTGACATTGTCAATGCTGCGTCAGTTGTGAACGTGATGGCAGCATTGACAATGTCACAAATTATGTGAAGAAACCCAGGGTCTGCTATGAATTATGAAGTATGAGGTGAGTGAAATAATAAAAAATAAACAACATTTTATTATTTTAATTAAATCCTGTCTAATCTTTGTTTCAGTAATCTCATTACATTTTTTTATATTTACATATTTGCGCCTACTTCCATTATGCCTCGACATAGAACATTGACGGGTCGGACTGAGAGACAAGGAGAAAGGTATATAATATTCCCGTACACACAACAATAGGCCAAATACAAATTTAAATAGTATACAAATGTCAAATGACGCATTTTTTTTAAAATATGGCTTAGCCAAGCTATACCACATGTTTCCTACCATTCATATTTTTAAAACAAATAGAAAATTAACGCATAATGACGTATCTGTGATATACTTAAAAATTTAATGAATTTTGACCACTAGTCTATATAAATTATCTAATGTTTAAAAAAGAAAAAGGTATGAACAAAGTAATTTTAACGTGAGATTGTTTGCAATGTTTCATCATAACATAGTTCAGGTTCAAATAAAAAAAAATGTTTTACTTTCTTAATTAAGGCCTTACCTTAAAAATATCGCATTGACTTAGGCTTTCACGGCCGGAGTTGCTATGATGATCTTGAAGATGATTTCTGGGCTGTAGGTCGTGGTCTTGAGGCTTAAAGTTCCCCGATGTTTTGCCAGAGACTGCATCTGGCATCCTCAAGGGTTGTCTTGAGATGCAGTCTCTGGCAAAACATCGGGGAACTTCAAGCCTCGAGACCACGGTCTACAGCCCAGAAATCTTCTTCAAGATCACTTTTTTTATCACTTACACATATTAAAAAAAGATTTTCACAGAATTAGCTTTACTAGAATTCAATTTAGCACTTAAAAAAAGTCAGGAATTAATATTTGATATGAAAAAAAGGTGAAATAGTCAGGAATTTCATACTTTTAATTTGCTGGACACCCTGTAACATCAATATGCAATAATCATAGAGGTAAATGATCATCTAGCCAGAATAGGGGCGACATGTAACACGGTCCCATACTGGCTGAAATTCCATGAGAACATTTTTTTCTCTCATTGCGACTCAAACCAGCACAAGTCTTGTAGCTCTGCACCAAGGCATGATGCCTTAAAACACTCAGATACCGTGTGGGATCCAAGAAAAACCTGCACTAGATCCAATTCATCCACCATGAACCCTGCATGGAATGATACTGAGATGTAAACTTGGGACCCTGAGATAGAGGGTGAGTGTGTAACCACTTTCACAGAGCAACCGGAGAAAAGTACAGGATTAAATTGAAAGGACAGGAATAACTTAGGAAAGAAGTTATGAAGATAGGACAGTACAGGACGCATTGGAGACACCCTGTAGAGATTAAGTAGGGAGTGAGAATGATGATCAAAAGCGATAACATGATTCGAATTAACACTTGTTGCTTGATATGTAGGGAAGAGAAATTTCACCCTTTTCTTATTGTGTTATAAACAACGTACATAAACTTTATTTCTGCATAAGCAGATCACAAATTATCCACTGCAGAAGCTTCGAAGTTTCGTTGTGAGTCAGGTTAGCTTATAAAAAGGTATAAAAAGTCTACAAACTAAAATAATCACAATGAAATTAGAAAAAGCCACATAGTTCACCTTCCAGCATATGGCACTATATACACCAACAGACAGATTATCTGGAAGCAAAGATTCAACATGACAGATAGCTGCAAACAAATGTAAATTCTCATTCTAACAAACTCAGCGTTCTACCAGTTTAATACTGTTAATTTTGAGCCATTTTTGCCAAAAAAAGCTCGAATTTAATTCAGAATACTACTAAAAGCTTACCTTTCACATCCATAAAAAGAATAATTAAAAACAAATATAAAATCAAACAAAACCAAGACCTATGTAATAAAGCCAAAGTTAAAAAATGGATATTTTAGTAAAGAAGCCAGATATTATTCCAGAAATTCCATGTAAAACTACAGTAGCAAAATTTAGACTGCATACAGAACATAACTATTTGGTCAAACATTTATATAAAATAGGAATCTACACGAATCCAAATTGTCCTCTTTGCAACAAAGACGAAGAAATGAATGAAGAACATCTTCATCATCCATGCAAATATTAGGCCATGTGGCCTGTTATAGTATCAAAGAGGAATTTTCCATCCAGTGCTTTTTTGGACGCCCAGCGATCTTTTGCCTTGGGGGCAGTAACAAAGCATAGCTTTTGGAAATCTATGAGAGGGCATTCGTTGAAGATGGGATTAAATTCCACAAACTGCAAGGCATTAAAATCCAGCACCAAATCTCTCATTTAAACTACAGGGAAGTAATACTTGGTGGATTGGATAACTCTTGCAACCTGCAGTCCAGAGCGCACCTCATCTCACTCCACTCTAATCAAGCAGGGACATCTACCTCCTTTTCACAGTGGGTTGCCATTGCTGGATCTGCCTTTGATTTCTGTGCTTTACAGATATTTTTTTGGACATGGCCTTTCGTACATCACAACGCATCACTGAGAGAAATTTCAAGGTAGGTTTTAGCATGCAATGATTGAGAGTTCCTTTTTTACACTAAATGAACTGGATTCTTTTTGAAGAAGGGGATAGAGGAATCTCTTGTCATTAATAGTGAGTGGAGAACATATTTTAATTCTATTTAATGTATACATTAATGCTATCATCAGACACTGGAGATTGACAGTTCATGGTAATATTCCTCTCTCAAGACACACAATTTTAGACACACTCTTATATGCAGATGATCAGGCTCTTTTCGGCAATAATGAAGATGAATTACAATATTCCACTCATCATCTTAATATAATAGCCCAACGATTTAACATGGAAATATCAACAACAAAATCTAAAGTTATGGCCTTTCAAGGGAAATTCCCAGTAAGAAGTCAAATTTGTATTCAGAATTCAATATTCGAGCAAGTTAATTCATTTAAATACTTAGGATATAATCTAACTTATAATGAGGAATGTGATATATCCTTTAAAATACAAAACTATAATAAAGCTTTAAGAATTATCAACCAAGTTTTTAAACCATCAAAAGTGCAGAGACACACAAGAATGAAAATCTATAAAATTCTCGCTAGACCCATAATCTGTTATGGCAGTGAAGCTTGGACCATCAGAACTCAGGATGATCGTCATATTACAGCCACGGAGATGAAATTTCTGCGACGAACTGCAGGTTATAGCCTTCTAGACCACCAAAAAAATTCAACAATAGCCAGAGAGTTAAACATCGTACCTATATCTGAATACCTCCAAGAATATAGAAACAATTGGCTAGCCCATATTCAAGGCATGGATCATCACAGAATACCAAAACAAATTCTTCACTACATTCCTCGAGGCAGAAGATCTGTGGGTCGACCTTTTCGGAGATGGCAGGAGACCGCAACGGGCCACTGGGCCTAATACTTGAAAGGACGATGATGATGAACATATTTTTAACGACTCACCTCATAAAATTTCAAATTTCTTTGATACCGGCAGTTTCAGACAAGATATTGTCTGAAACTGCCGGTATCAAAGAAATGTGAAATTATATGAGGTGAGTCATTAAAAATATGTTCTCCACTCACTATTAATGATATAAACTCATAATGTTTACTTCCCAATATTAATTTAAATATCTCTTGTCATTGTTTCCAACTACCTGCCATGTCTCTTAACAGCTTAATAATACTATGTACACCGAGAAATTACAAGTTAGAACATCAATAATGTCACATCCTGTATTGTGGAATGAAAAGAAATTAAAACGTTTATCAAAAATAAAGAAATATAAAATAAATGCAGTTATAAAAACAACACATCTAAGTTAAAAGCTGCCGGGATGACCAGATATGTACAAAACTAACTCTACGACAGATGGCAACACAGTGGACGTTAGGAACTTTGCTTGTAATAACATTTAAAGCTTCATAGCTAAGTTATTGTGCCAATTCGTTGTTTTGTCTCAAATCATTAAGTTACATAATTTAATATATATCAAGACTTTCACAACAAATTGTTCAGTGTACGGTCACCACAATTAAATACTATTAATAATAAATAAAAAGTATTGCCTTTACCTCATATCGTTGTTTCTGTTAGACATATGTTTCAAGGGTTGTTTGCCTCATCTTCAGTAGTTAGGACTACATATGTCCAGCAGATATGGGTTAAGAATAATACAGACAACACTTTTTATTAAGTAAAACCTCATAATATCACTTCTTATTGTATTTTCAAACGCTATTAATAAATTAAACTAATAAAATCTATGTGGGTAAATTACAAGATTTAAAAAAGAAAACTACCCATAAACCAAAGCAATCTGACAACAAACTCACAGCAGCAAGTTATATTCAAATACTAACAAAATAAACATAACAAAGAACAATAGATTGAACTAGCAATGATGAGCAATTCTATGGCCGTTTGTATCTTCACACAGACCACTAGTTGCTAAACATATTGATACGAGAGTTGAATGAAAAGTAATGCCTCCACCTTCGTTACTCCTCAACAGATGGCAGCACTGGTATGCGGCAGATACTGGCTTATTCCAGTTGGTGGGAAGCCTTAGCATTGAACGGTTGTATTGTTACAGTGTAAGATATGGAACCCTCCACAGACGGTCAGTCAATGTGATTTAAGCAACGTGCAGTCATTGAATTCTTGACAGCAGAAGGTGTCACCCCAAAGGAGATTCATCAGAGAATGAAAGCAGTTTATGGTGATTGAGTTGATGCGAGTAAGTTTAAAGATGTTGAGGTGGGAACATCTGACGTCCTGTGACAGCAACCTCCGAGTTTCACAAGCAAAATGTTGACAGATTCTGGGCGATCGTCGTATCACTCAGAGAGAAACTGCAAGCACAATCGGCATTTCAGAAGAACGTGTGGGTCACATTATTGCTTTTCTTGGCTATCAATGGGTGCCACCACAGCAGAACTTCAGAGACTGAATTTCACCACCGTACGACATCCTCCATACAGTCCAGATTTAGCACCATCTGACTTCCATCTGTTCCCGATAATGAAACATGATCTGCAGGGACATCATTATGCTTCTGATGAAGACGAGAGAACTGTGAGACTGTAGTTGCAGTAACAGAGTGTCGACTTCTTCCATGACGGCTTCAGAAAACTTGTTCATCGTTGGCAGAAATGTAACCAGTTGGCTGGTGATTATGTGGAAAAGTGAATATTGGTAATTGAAGATCTCATTCTAAGGATTATTTCTGCGTTTGATTTATTAAAATATTCCCAAGTAATTAAGGTGGAAACATTACTTTTCGTTCAACCCTCGTATCGCTTATATTTAAGCTATAGTAAAATATTTAATAGCATTATCCGTGATTTAGTCCAGTGATAACCCACCAAGTTTACCGAATTTTCTGCTAGAGGCAATAAATATAACTTAAGAATTCTGGAAAAAAAAAGATTCTTTATATTTAGGTACATTTGAGCAGGTTAGATTGAGATTTGGTTAGGTTAGCTAACATTTAATTAATGTTACGAATGAATCCAGATGGATTTTCCAACAATATCAACTTTTATAAGATTCGTGATGTGTTCCGTTGAGGTATTATTCAAAGTTAAAATATAAAATTATGGAATATTCACCTGAAAGGTCCGTCTCCTCAACTTAATTAATTATTTAACTGTAGCGCTTTCGGGACTTGTCCCATCATTGGCAGGATTCAAAACTGGTGTTTCACTTAAGATCTGGTAGAGGGGGTTACATATATTAGGTTTGTTTTTGTTTATCAGATTGTCGTTGTTGTGAGCTGCTTTCATGATTTCCATCTCTTCGAGTACGTTTATCTTCGCTGGATTATTTTCTCTGTGCTTTAGTGTTAGTGTGTTTTCAATATTTAACAAGCGATGTCCTTCATGGATAACGTGTTTTGCATAGCTTGATTTTCCTTCTGCGTGAATGAAGTCTCGAAAATTTTCTTTAAATCTGATGTTAAAACTTCTGTTTGTTCTTCCTAAAGAACATTTTCGAGACTTTATTCACGCAGAAGGAAAATCAAGCTATGCAAAACACATAATCCGTGGACATCGCATGTTAAACATTGAAAACACCCTAACAGTAATGCACAGAGAAAATAATCCAGCGAAGATAAACGTACTCGAAGAGATGGAAATCATGAAAGCAGCTCACAACAACGAAAATCTGATAAACAAAAATGAACCCAATACATGTAACCCCCTCTACCAGATCTTCAGTGAAACACCAGTTTTGAATCCTGCCGATGATGGGACAAGTCCCGAAAGCGCTACAGTTAAATAATTAATTAAGTTGAGGAGACGGACCCTTCAGGTGAATATTCCATAATTTTATATTTTTATTTCCAACAATAGTGAGCAATCTGTTGTCTAGATCCATCTGTAGCGATCTTTGTTTCTTGTAATAATATGAGAAAAACTGCACAAGCGTGCGATGATTATTTTTTTTTTGGATTAGCCATAATTTGATACTGGGTTATCACGGATGCAGTCATATTGTTACAAAAACATGATCATTTTTAGTTTATGTTTACGTAATTTTCTCATTCAATTTTAATGCATTTTGAGGACTTTTAAAGAAAAATAACCTATATGTATATTCTTGAGGTGTCCCGCGCCATAGCTGAGTGGTTAAGGCAAGAAGCCTTGGCACAGAGCTATAGGACTTGTGCTGGTTCGAGTCTCCATGGGGGGAAGAAAATTTTCTCATGGAATTTCGGTCAGTATGGGACAGGTGCCCACCCAGCATCGTGAGGCATTTGGGTAGCTACAATATGTAGCAACTCCACGTTGAGAAGACCAGCTATAACGGCTGGGGGACCCAACATGCTGACCACATGTCAGCCCTACACTGACTTATGATCATCTACCTCTGTGATTAACACATGCAGACGCGAGGCCAGCAGCCGGCTGGTAGGCCTAGGGCCTTCATGGCCTGTCGCATTTGGAGAAAATATATTCTTGAAGTAATTATTAATGTTTTTATAACAAAATTTGTGTTATTTTCTATTTTATAAAAAAATAATGGATATGCTCCACTTTGCATCGCAAGAAAATTCTTCTAAGTTCTATAGAATCGCAGTGCACATGCGCTAGTGCTCCAATTATCCCAGGTAGATAAATGCAACCTCCAGCAGTTGGCGGTATATGTATGTGAAATCAGTATGATCAACAACATTGGCAAAAATTCCCAGAACTTGCCTAAAAATGTATAATTAACACGAAATGAACTAGTGGAAATATGATTTTACGTGGTAACCTCCGATATTTTGAATTTTTCATAGAATAACAGATATGAAGAGGTAATTTATTTTATGTATCAAATCACATTTAAAAAGCACGGAACCTAAAAGCTAACCAACCACAAATCAATTACATTAAAGTAGGTGAAATCCAGGGAACGTGGAAATGATGTTGGCAACATCTGGAGTATTTTGGGTTGTTGATGGTGGCAACGCTGGAACAACATAGGAAGAGGAGGGAAAAGAGCAGAGAGTAGCAAGTAAGCAATGTAGCACGACCATGTTTTACGTAAATATATAAATATAAAAAAAAGATTGTTGCAACATTGGAGGATGTTTAAAAGTGTTGCAAAATGTTTTAAACGTGTTTAAAAGTGTTTAGTGCATCAGTGGAATAAGATATTAAATTGAAAATTTTTTGCGACGTGAACCCTACAACAGCCAAAATAATGGGATTGCTCATCATTGCTAGTGTTCCCGAACAAGATTAAAGAACTTGTCTTCATGCCATGTGCCAGTTTATTGAAACAAGTGTAAAAACTTGTTAAGAAGACTGGCAGTAGCTACTTATATACTGTGCTGCTGGTCGTAATTGTCAGTAAAACATATTTTAATTAATGTGAATGAAGTTAAAGATAAAAACAAAGCAAATCAAGTGATGCAATTCTTTATATTCTGCGTTTTCTATCTGAAATGTGGACAGTGAAGACGTGAAAATGATTGCGATCTTCATTTAATGGGTCCACTACTCCCACCTACTTCCATTACGCCGCTACAAAAATAACATTGACCGAGAGAATAATAATAATAATAATAATAATAATAATGAGTTCTGGTAATACATATAAATACTACATGATATATCTGCCCATCTGACAAGAAAACGGAATCCTGGTTCTGGTCATCCCTAGTATTTAAGTAGAAACAGACACATCTATTAATTGAGTTTGTATTTTTTATTTTCTTTTAATTTTAGAAACTTTTTTAATTTCACTATTTAAATTTGAAACATTTTTATTAAACCGTTCAAAGTACATACAAACTCAATTATTAAATTAAATTAAACCTCATAATGTTACTTCCTAATTATTTTAAAAGACACATCTATGTTAATAAAAATACAGGAAGCTCTGTAAATCTAATCCATTGCAGACTTTCTGGCAAATGTTGTGAGAGAAGAAATCTCGCTGGGATCCGTTGGCAGACGGCTAAACTCTATCTCCTCATTAACACTGCCTCGATGATCGCTGTCAGACGGCCACTGCTTGTGTGACGGGGCGTACAGGACGATCAGTGCAAAAATGTAAACATTCCACATTCCATAGACTCCAGTGAAAAATGCAGATGTGAATTCCAGATCCAAATCTTCATCCCACTTCCACTGACCCTCGGACACTTGTCCCAGAATGAAACCAATCACAGTCATGGCAGCACACAGCAGTGTCGCCAACATCAGGAACTTGAATCTGTAGATCACACCCTCATAATGAAGGCGACGTGCAGACGACATGCTAGGAAGAGCTGTTCGCTTGGCGCTGATGTTACAGAACACTTTCCAGATCATGTAGGAGAGGAAAAAGAAGTACACCCCTGCAGAGATGCCAGCGAGGATGATAAACGTCAGGGCGAGGTTTGTACCAATATCTGTCACCCAGATGGAGTAGAATGGATTCCGTAGTTGTATCCCACGCTCGCACATGTCAAACACAAATAGAGACAGACAACCAATGGCAACAGCACTTAAGTGTTTCCAGTAATTCCGCAGCGAGCTGGTGTCGCCACTGTCCTGAATCATCAGATGTTCCCCAGCAAACACCAGCCAGAACGATAGCAAAGCAGCGTAGAAAATCCCCTGACGAATGTCACCTAGCAGCAACATGAACGGCATATCAAATGCTAAAGTCAGGTACTCCAGTGGCATGTTGAGGAAGGTAAGGGCTAACCCTAGGTAGATCAACATGTACTCCAGCAATGCAGGAGACCTTGAGAGCTGATGCACTCGTTTCCAGAACCAAATCATGATCCCAATTATAAAAGGAAAGAATACTGTCTTCAGAGACACCCATACCTTTGTGAAACCTCCATTTTGATTGATTGAAACAAGCCATAAATCTGCTACATGTCCAAGTCCCTGATTAGTTTTCTTCTCTTCATCAACTGGTAATCGTACATTCAATAAGTAAAAATCATGATGGAGAGACCCTAATTCAAATAAGGGAAGGATAGAACATTCATAAAACAAACCTTCTTTCTTCTTCTTAATTGTGCAGTCCAATATTCGCTCCTCCACAGAAGAAGCATAAAGTTTCCAAGCATCGTCTGGATCTCCCTTATTTCTATAAGCAAGACGAGCGTCTATAGTCAACAAAACACGATCGTCCATTTCTGCATCCGGATAGTATTCGATGTCGAATTGCAACACTCCAATTAAGTTTTGTTGCCATCGAGAATAATCAAGCGTTATATTATTTCGAGGCAACGGGATTTGGAAAGCAAACACCAATTCATTCGCTTTCAAATGTTCATTCCTTTTCTTATCTTCCACATCATAAAACCCATAAAGTTTTTGATTGTCTATAGACTCACACCTTCCCTTACCTCTTGGATACAGCCACTTTCCTGAATTATTGCCTTTATCAAGGCATTTTGTCGCTAAAGAACTTTCTGCAGTTGCAGGAGTCGGAGCAATGAGTCCTCCAATTAAAAAGCAAATTACCTGGCATATTAACAGTATGCTTATTAAAACTCCTAGCTTCCTCCCACTCAGATTTTCTAAAATTACTCCTGGCATGTCAAAATATAACTCAATTTAATGATACTGTCTTGATTTTTAAGTTTATTACACGCTTCAACTACAATCCGGCATAAAACTAAAAAATGAAACAATGTTACCACATGGTTACCACAACGCTAAATGATATTCATACAAAAAATGAATTATTCTAATATAATTTAATTAAATTCAGTAAACACAAAACAGGTCATGGCTAGTATTGTTATACAAATAATCTTAGGAAGCAATACTGATTTAAAGAATTAAAATACAAATATTTTATTAGAAATAAATAAATACAAATTGAGTCAGTTCTACCAATGGACACCCCGAGAAAATAACTAAAAAGTACGCGTACTGATTGTGTTTTCGATATTACAATACCTTTTCCTATCAAGCAGAATTCAAATAAGCACATATAAAATTAAATTACTGTAATAAATATTTATAAAATATAAGATTAAATCTAAGTAAAGAAAAATATCCTGACAAAAAAAAGAAAACATTTTATCAAAGTTGAATATGTGAATGTTTCCTGTCATGCTCCATGGCCATTAAAACGATTAAAACAGTATAACCAACTCATTAAATGAACAATGTTTCTGAAAATATATCACAAATATAGCAAACTATCCATGGATAAATTCCAAAGAAATCTAAATTAAAATTCAGATAATTAAATTTAATCACTAATGACATTTTCAATTTCTTATTTTTTTTTCGTTTCACAAGTTTTAAATGTACTTAATTTCTATTAATAAACCCAGTTTGCAATTAGAGATTGATTTTGTATATTGGTAGCAATGGCCTATACAGTTGATTCAATATTAGTTGAAAATAGATAAATTATATCTAGAGTACGGCCTTTATTCATTAAAATTATATCTATTTTTTGCAAATGCCTGGCATGGCGTATTTGTAACCCACTTCTGGGGTTGGGGCGCCTGGAAGGCGGGGTTACGTTGCCCCGATGATATGATGGGTGATGATGATAGTGGTGCGCCAGAAGAGTCCCTAATCCTAAGCTTAATCTAAGATGAACATGAATTATGATGGCCATATGATTTCGGGGACCTTTTGAGCCTTAAAGTTTTCCTGACAGTTGTCTTACAGGTGAGGAAAACCTCATTCAGAAAAACTGTCCCGACCGGGGATTGAACCCGGGCCCGTTGCGTGACAAGGTAGCACGCTACCTCGCTCCACCATGTAGATAGTGGAGCATATCACAGCGGTGGACTATTGAAATAAGCATTTACTGATGCCAGTCTGTATATAAATCTCTTGCAAAACAAGATAAACCTGCACTAAAATTAAAGCAAACTTATTGACCGTAAAAAAATATCAGTGGCCTATTTTAAAAATGTTAGGCAACTGGCCTAGAAGCCATTAGTCCACTATCCAGCAGTTGGCCTCACAAACCATGTATACTTTTCTGGCATAACTTTCCAGGAAATTTGTAGAAAGAGTCAGCTGTGCTCACTCGCACTTGTGTTGTCGGGTGTTTCTTCACCAGATGCTATAGGAATTAAGGGAAAGACAAAAATTGACAACGGAGTGAGTTATTTCTTTTTTAACTGGACAAAAGCAGTCAAGGATCTACCCTAATATCTCCATCTCTCTCTTTGCCATGTTAAGCCAGATATGCAATAATAATCACAGAGATGAACGATCAATCAGCCAGTGTAAGAATCACATATAGTCAGCATGTCGGGTCCTCCAGCTGTTGTTGCTGGTTTATTCTCAAACCTGTAAAGTAGACATTGTCACAAAACTGGATTCTGAATTTATCAAGAAGTATTGCTTTGTTTAGTGAGAGTTCAAATATCTGGCGTTCACTTGTAAGTACAGTGGAGCATATCATTAATGACTACACTGCAACTAAGTTTTAATAGACTTCACAATAAACAACTGTAGTGTAGACATAGCTGTGGTGCACCTTCTCAACGACTGATCTTGATGACGACAAATCACTCAAACAAACACAGCACTCCTAAATTATTGTAATCAAATGGTAAAGAGAAAAATGTATGCCTGAACCGGGAATCAAACCCCAAACCTTCAGCTTTCCGTGCTGATGCTCTATGCATCGAGCTAATTCACGCTTCCTTCCCATCCAAGCATAAATCCTTCCTTTACCTTACTCTCTTGGTCCCACATTCAATTGCAATGAATCATCATTCACAAATACACAATGAATGGCTTCTACCTGGAGAAGACATGAAGGGACTCCACACAGGTAAAGCTTTATTTATTAAATTAATATTAAGAAGCTAAAACTGTTACTGTGATTGAAATAAGTAAATTAATTGTAATCAAATGATAAAGAGAAAAATTTATGCCTTAATCGGGAATCGATTACAATTATTTAGTTGTGTACATTAATTTACTTATTTCAACCACAGTAATAGCTGTAGCTTCTTAATATTAATATAATAAATAAAGCTTTAGCTATGTGGAGTCCCTTCATGTCTTCTTCAGGTAGAAGCCATTCATTGTGTATTTGTGAATGATGATTCACTGCATTTGAATGTGGGACCAGTAGAGTAAGGTAAAGGAAGGATTTATGCTTGGATGGGAAGGAATCCTGAATTAGCTCAATGGTTAAGAGCATCAGCACGGAAACCTGAATGTTCGGAGTTTGATTCCCGGTTCAGGCATAAATTTTTCTCTTTACTATTTGATTACAATAGTTTAGTTGTGTACATTAATTTACTTATTTCAATCACATTAACAGCTTTAGCTTCTTAATATTAATTTAACAGCACTCCTATATAAACAGTACAATTAGCTCATAAACCAGTAATTAATATGTAATTTTAGGAAGTTATATTTTGAGGTTATTTTAATTATATTATTTTTGGTCTGGACATCTTACCTCAATATTAATGTTGATTTCTTCTTGGACATGTTTCAAAACAATTCTGTTTTATCTTCCAGTCTGGGAAAGCTGAAGATAAAACAGAATTGTTTTGAAACATGTCCAAGAACAAATCAACATTAATATTGAGGTAAGATGTCCAGACCAAAAATAATATAATCATAAACCAGTGTTCATTGTAATCTGCTTATGTCTTTGATTGTTCTCATTAATATACCAGGAAAAAGTCTACGATCCAATATAATTCAGGTGACAAAACCTCAAAGCCTACTGATCATTTCTCTATAACTAGTTTATAAATGCTAGTATTAATAATAAAATATCTAGCATTCTATGAATTATAATTCGTATATCAACATACTCATTATCTTTTTTTTTTTTTGAATTTAACATTTACAGAAAAGACACACATACTGACAACTACATAAAATCTTCAGGTTTTAATCATTTGACACACAAACATGCAATTTTCAATAGTCTATTACACAGATTGTTAAATATTCCACTTAATGTAGAAGATTTTGACAAGGAATATAATCATATTGTTCATGTTGCTAAAATAAATGGTTTCGATGAAGACATTATAAAGAATAAATTAAAGAAATTCAAACAACAAAAAAGGTTACAGGAATACACCACCTTACATCATGGTCCCAAGAAAGATGTAAAATTCAAGAAATTCACTTACCATCCTGAAGTTCATAATAAGTTTCAAAAAATTTTCAGAAATTTTAATATAACATTAGCTCCGATTAACAAATTCAGCCTGGGTAATCTGCTGTTAACTAATAATAAATGTAATACCCCAGACAACAAAAAATCTGGGATTTATCAAATTGATTGCAAAGATTGCAACAAGATATATATATAGGAAAAACAAAAAGGAACTTGGAAACTCATAAAAAAGTGCACTTCAGAAACATGAAGAATGGAGAAAATGAAAAATCAGCTATAGCAGCACATAGTTTATTAGAGCAACATAGGATTGGAAAAGAAGCAAAACTTTTAAAACATCTATCTAAACCTTTGGATTTAACAGTTTGGGAAAAAATATATATTAAAAAAAACCATACTAGAACTATGAACTTCGAGATTCCGGAAGAACCAAGCTTGATTACAAAGTTCTTCAAAAATACAACAGATAGCAGTTTAGGAAATGATTCATTCAAAATAACACCAGATGGCAGTTTGAAGAGGAATTCCTTCAAAAGAACACCAGATGGCAGTCTAGATAATTACCGGCAAAAAGGAGAAAAAATTGAGTCGTGAAAACAGCTGACGATGACGACAAAGTGTCGCCGATACTGCAGTGCTGTGTTTAAAGAAACATAGATGTATGAGGTAAGAAAAAATCACGATTCATTTAATTATCATACTCATTATCCTGTTCGTTTCATTCACCTAGTCACTTGGATCTAGTACTTTCTCTTCATTGTGGTTTTCATCATTATGGTGAAGAAGTATTTTAGTAAGATCTTCATTATGCCCCTCGTTGTGGCGACAATTTTCAAGAAGTAATTCTTTTCCCATATTGTGGCGATGTTTTGAAGCAGCTAACTCTCTTCATGCCCGATGTTGTAGTAACATTTCGAAGGATTAGTGTCCCAAAAAGAATTACTGGTTCAGGTTGGGTTTGATTTTCGGTAGAGCTGGAATCTCTTCTCAAGGTCGGAAGTTGGTACACAAGATAGGAAAACACTTTAAAAATCACTAATAACTGATTCTTGTAGAAATAGTTGTAAATTTATTCATTTTGTAGGTTCCCAGCAGATTAAGTAAATTTAAGTGGTATTATTCTTCACTGTCAATTAAAATTAAATTATTTTCTTTTCTTGGATCAACTATTCTTCTTGTATTAAATATCACATTTTATCAGGAGAGCTGTTATTGCTTCTATCCTTGATGAAAGTTATATGCTGAATGACTACAGTAATTCTGTTATAATTTTAAAGAACATTATTACATCACATGATTTTATATTTAAATTTTATTGGTTAATGGTCCATTAAATACCAGGTTTAATTTTATTTGTTAAATCAAAAAGTTAATTGTTTTATCATCCAATCAGAATTTAGTATACTTTTATTTAAAAATATTAAGTTAAGCAGGTGCTCCTATTACAGTTATAACAGAAAGCTTTATATTTCAGACAACAATGACTTAAAACACAATTTTAAAAGCATTATTTAGAAAGACTGTTATATAATACAATTTCTTTAATTGTTACTGAGACATTTTTTATTCAACAATTAACAACAATTAATTATTTAGATGTTTTTCTTTATTTAAGTTATATTTAAAAAATTAAAAGAATTTAAAAATATAAAATTATTAACTTAAACTTTCATATTTATTATGATATTAAAATCCTGCTATAATGGATTGTCTAGATTGGCCTGTCCATCATTGTGTGTTCCTATTCTATCCCTTTGTCTCTCTTTTTATTTTGTTACTATATCTTTGACTCATCATTGTTTTATCTAGATTTTACTTTCCACAACTTTCTTTGTCTAAACCAGATTTTCAATTTTTTTGTAATTAAATTTTTTTTATTCTATTCTATGTAGGCTTATAGCATAACTATATCACAAATTCCATACCTTATTGAACTATTACAGGAATTTTATCAAAATTTTCCATATCAGCATGGCCATGCTGAGGATGATTAGAAGACTAATCAAAACATGTTCAAGAATAAATCAACATTAAAGTGAGGTAAGATATTACAGACTCAAAATAACTTAATTACAAAATCCAAACATAGTAACTGAAACAAACATGCTTCCATTGAATATAGCACTGACAACATTTAGTGTGGATACAGTTTGAATGATTGCTACTCGCCTTGCATAAAGATATCGAAGTGCAATATATGTAAATGTTGCAATAACATTAAATTGGATGAATCAGAATGCAAGTAGACCAAGTCATATTTGGAGAAACAAGACATTAAATTGAATTAATTCACAAATAATTCTAGGGAATATTTTCAAACTCTCTTTGCAATTACAATTATTTTTAATCCTATACGCTACACGTATGAACATTGTGAAATTAAGTTAGAATTATTTTAACATTAGTTTTTTCATGAAATTGGCCAAGCAGAGTATCTAGTAATCAAATGGTAAAGAGAAAAATTTATGTCTGAACCGGGAATCGAACCCCGAACCTTCAGCTTTCTGTGCTGATGCTCCATTGAGCTAATTCAGGCTTCCTTCCCATCCAAGCATAAATCCTTCCTTTACCTTACTCTCTTGGTCCCACATTCAAATGTAATGAATCATCATTCACAAATACACAATGAATGGCTTCTACCTGAAGAAGACATGAAGGGACTCCACACAGCTATAGCATTATTTATTAAATTAATATTAAGAAGCTAAAGCTGTTACTATGATTGAAATAAGTAAATTAATGTACACAACCAAATTATTGTAATCAAATGGTAGAGAGAAAAATTTTAGGTAAAGGAAGGATTTATGCTTGGATGGGAAGGAAACCTGAATTAGCTCAATGGATAGAGCATCAGCACAGAAAGCTGAAGGTTCTGGGTTTGATTCCCGGTTCAGGCATAAATTTTTCTCTTTACCATTTGATTACAATAATTTAGTTGTGTACATTAATTTACTTATTTCAATCATAGTAACAGCTTTAGCTTCTTAATATTAATTTAATAGAGTATCTAGACATGGTCTACTTGTGCTTTGAACAATCCAATTATCAATTCTGTTTGTAACACACAGTTAGAGCAGGACATGTGACATGAATGGAAAATGAAAGACGTGCATGGGAGCTTCTTGTAGGAAAACCAGAAGGAAAATGCCCAGTTGGTAGACCGAGAATGATGTGGGAGAATAACATTAACCATGATTTGAGGGAAGTAGATTGTACAGGGAATGATTGGAAAACATTAGCTTAGGATAGGGATGTATGGAGGGCTTATGTTGGCGTGGCCATGGACATATGAGTTCGATCGGATTCGATAGCGCCAGCGAGTTAGTTAATAAATAGTTAGGAGCTTTTTCTACATTTTATATATTTTTAACCTCTGTCAGAATTGTTTTAAACGATTAAAAAGTATGCTCCACACCATATGATGTTATGGAAGCAAACATGCACCGCGCTGTATTTGATAGTTTAATGTAAGTGAGAAGGAATTATAAATCGTGGTGTGAGACAAGGCTGCCCCCTATCCCCAACACTCTTTGCAATTTATATCAATGAAGTAATATGTTGCTGGAACAAAACATATAAATTTGGAATAAGAATATCAGAAAATAGAAAATTAAACACCCTATTGTTTGCAGATGACCAAATAATAATAGCAAATTCCGAAGATAATCTACAGAAAGGTCTGTATGAACTTAACAAAATTACAGAAGAATATGGATTAAAGATATCTACAGAAAAAACAAAAATTATGGCATTTCAAGGTGTAGATCCTGTCAGAAGTAAAATTGTACTGGATAATAAAATTTTGGAGCAGGTGAATAATTTTACATATCTAGGATGCAATATCTCATATAAAGAAGAAAAGGATGTAAATGCAAAAATATCTAAATTTTTAAGAATTTTAGGGTTAATAAATTCTATCTTCAAGCCACAGTTAGTCCAAAAACATTCAAGACTGAAAGTGTATAAAACACTGGCTCTTCCAACTCTTTTGTATGGTAGCGAAGTATGGACGTTGAAACAGAAGGATATACAGAGACTTAGATCTGCTGAAATGAGATATCTTCGGAGGACTGCAGGATACACACTACTAGATCACAAAAAAAAAATGAAGACATCTTAGAAGAATTACACATGGAATCTTTAGAAAACAAAATTTTTGATTATAAGTCAAGAAGGATACAACATGTTCATCGAATGGAAGATCACAGAATACCCAAACCAATGTTAAGATATCAACCTGCAGGAAGAAGAAGACCAGGACGTCCACTCAAAAGACTTCTGGATGGTGTTTCTCTTGAGGCCGAAACAGGTCAACAAATGGCCTAAATTCGTGAATGTACTATGATGATTTTGTTTATTTTTTATTATTTCACTCACCTCATACTTCATAATTCATAGCAGACCCTGGGTTTCTTCACATGTTTTGTGACATTCTCAATGCTGCGTCACGTTCACAACTGACGTCCAACGGCCTTCTATCCTGCAGACTGATCTCTGCGCCATCTGGTGGCCGACCGAAGAATTTCCAAATCAGTCCTCTCTCCTTATAACTGGGTATTTCAAAATTCATAGTTGTATTTTCATTCTTTCATATGTAAATTTTTTCCCAAATTGTGAGTTCCTTCGGTTTTTCCAATTGTTTAAGTAATTTTGTTTTGGTTTCTATTCTATGTTTTTCTGACCAGGCATGTGCAGCTATTGCAGATTTTTCGGTTTCTCCATTTTTAACATTTCTGAGGTGTTCTTTTAATCTTGTATTTAGATTCCTTTTTGTTTTTCCTATGTATATCTTTTCACAATCTTTACAATTAATTTGATAAATTCCCGATTTTTTGCAGTCTTCAATCTTTTCATTTTTGTTGGTTTTTATTAAATTACCTAAGCTGTAATCATTTTTAGGTGCTAATTTAATGTTGAATTTGTTGAAATTTTTTTGAAACTTGTCAAATACCAAAGGATGGTATGTGAACTTCTTGAATTTTTTGCCTATATTTTTATCTGTCTGAAGAGTACTTTCATTGATGACTTATTGTTCTTTGAATTTATTTATCAAATTAATTGTAAAGATTGTGAAAGGATATACATAGGAAAAACAAAAATGAATCTAAATACAAGATTAAAAGAACACCTCAGAAATGTTAAAAATGGAGAAACCGAAAAATCTGCAATAGCTGCACATGCCTGGTCAGAAAAACATAGAATAGAAACCAAAACAAAATTACTTAAACAATTGGAAAAATCGAAGGAACTCACAATTTGGGAAAAAATTTACATATGAAAGAATGAAAATACAACTATGAATTTTGAAATACCCGGTTATAAAGAAAGAGGACTGATTTGGAAATTCTTCGGTCGGCCACCAGATGGCGCGGAAGTCAGTCTGCAGGATAGAAGGCTGTTGGACATCAGTTGTGAACGTGACGCAGCATTGAGAATGTCACAAAAGATGTGAAGAAACCCAGGGTCTGCTATGAATTATGAAGTATGAGGTGAGTGAAATAATAAAAAATAAACAATATTAAAAAACCTCATAGTGTTATTTCCTATCTACATAACTTACTATGATGATGATGAGAATAATATTGGCCTTACCTACAAGAACTTTCCTATTTCATAAACTGTGGAATAAGACCTTATTTCCCAGCACAGCTTCAAGTTTAGCAGCAGCAGTCTTTCCTACAGTAAAATATTGTAATTCATTCACAAAATTAGGACTGTCCATAAGTAGCAAAAAGGAACTGGTTGCTACCTGACAGAAAGATAAGGTCATCATTATTCTAACTTATTCATGTTCTTGTTCTGTAGTTTCTGACAAAAGTCTCCACTTGGTCATTCCATGTCTCCTTTTTCAATCATTTTCTTTTATCAAATCTATTTATCTTGTTCCAAATGGGATAATGAGGAATTCTTGCTTGTCACCATATCACATTGTCAAAAAAATTCAAAATTACAGTCACTTCAAAAATGTTTCTAACCAATTATTAGAAATTTTATTTAAAAAAATTGAAAGTTGGAAAACATGAATGAACATTAAGGGTCGCATGTTTGGACGCATTAGACAGTAAAATGCCTTCTCTGCTGAGCAAGTTGTATGCTAATACGATTTTGCTTACTCAGAAATCTGTTCATGCGATAATAATTGGTTAAATTTGTAAGCTACCTGCGGTGGTACCTTACATGAGCAACTCAAATTAAAATCCCGAAGGGAACCGAACGGGAACCGATGGTAATCGATGTACTTTGCTGCTTTATCCAACATTTATCCAAGATGTCGGACCTTGAAGACTTCGATCATGTTTTCGGTATACACGGAGAAGAGGAATTTGATAGAGTCTACCAAAGAATTCAACTGGAAGAACAGGAGAATCGGCGTAATATTGCGTGTCGCAGACGTGTTTGTATACGGTATTATTTGCGGGATGCAAGCATAAATGCATTCCTCTATAGCAGACGAAAATAACGGAAGTGGTTTTATCGCTGAGAATTCTGGGTAATTCGTTGCCAATATTACGAAAACGTCGACTCTCGTGCATGACCGTTAATTCGTTCTCAGCAATTGCTCACGGTGAATCAGCTCACTAGTGATTGGAAGTAATTTGAGTAGAGAGTAATGTTCTAACATACGACCCTAAATGTTTACTAAAATATGTACATTTCGCCAAAATATTATGAAATGAAAAAATATGTAGGTCTTATTTGATTCTACAGATCATAAAATGTAAAGATACTTAGTCTCAGTGCTCTCTGACTAATAGTTTAAAACATGAAATTTCATCAAAATTCCTCACTCAACTCATGTTATTTCCCATATTTAATTATAAGTATATATCAAGTATTGGCGCAACCAGTGCTAATATACACTTCTGAAACTTTATCACTGATTAAATCTCGAGACATATTCATTCAGCCATATTCATTTGGTCACCATGTCAGATCCCCCAACCATTATATCTTGTTTTCTCAATCTGGACTCGCTGCTTATTGTAGCAAGTTTTGTAGGAGGTCTTTCGATAACTTAATTACCAACAACACTCAGAAAGCAGAAGATGATGCTTAAGTTATCAAAAGGCCTCCTACAAAACAACACAGCTGATTACTAAGGACGACAGATCTCAGGTACTGTTTTACATTTCTTTAAACTTTAACACAGTAACCTCAATGGAGTTCGTAATATATTCTAAATATCTTGATTTAGGCTCGAATCTATGAATGCATTAGACCGTAAAAGTCGTTCTCTGCTTGTACTCTGCTGAGAAAGTTGCAACCAAATATGTTTTTGCGTACTCAAAAATCTGTTCATGCGATAATAATTGTTGAAATTCCTAAGCTACCTGGTGAGGTGACTTAGCAGAGAAACGAATCGTGAGCAACCGATGTAGTTTGAAACCTTGCTGCTTTATCTAAGATGTCGGACCTTGAAGACTTCGATCATGTTTTTGGTATATGCAGAGAAGAGGAATTTGATAGAGTGTACCAAAGAATTCAACTGCAAGAACAGGAGAATCGGTGTAATATTGCATGATGATGTCGTATACGGTATTATTTGCAGGACACAAGCGTAAATGCAATCCTCTAGCAGACAAAAATAACGTAAGTGGTTTTATCGCTGAGAATTCTGGGCAATTTCTTGCCAATATTGCAAAAACGACTTTCATGCATGACCAGTTAGTGGGCAGCTAATTTGATCTTTGCACTTGCTCATGGAAAGTCAGCTCACCAGTGATTGGAAGTAATTTGAGTAGAGACTAATGTTATATTTAAATTAATATCGGGAAGTAAACATTATGAGGTTATATCATTAATAGTGAGTGGAGAACATATTTTAATCGACTCACCTCATACATTTTCAAACTTCTTTGATACCGACGGTTTCAGACAATATCATGTCCATCATCAGTCATGGCGTCTATTAATAGACTAATGTATTTGCATGCAGCAATTAATGTAAGAAGATTACCAAAAGCAGCATTTAACTACAAGCCAAGAGGTTCAAGGAATGTAGGAAGGCCAGTGAAAAATGGACAGAACAACTGTGAGGCAAAACAGGCAATTTGCCTAAGTCCATGAAGTGAACAAAAAGAGGTATTTATTAAAAAAAAAACTCTCCAGTGTTACATAAATTAAAATTAAGATTTTATTTACTTACAGTGTACAGTAAACATTATCTATATACACCCTGGGATTTCAAGTCGTGCCTGACAACCGCAAAACAGATGTGTGCCCCCCCCCCAATACTGAAATTTACAACATTGTTCAACACAGAATACTATGTCTAAACTGTTTTCAAATGCTTCATGCTGAAAAATAAAAATAATTTCAACTCAATCAAATCTATAATATAAGAAAAAAAGCAGAAGGGAAGAGGAAAGGCCTTCACTGGCCGTACACATTCTCATCGCTGTACGCAATGTAGAGGAAAAAATCTTCTTCATGATGTTCCTGCAACACAGAAAAAAACAGTTCTTAATTCAATTAATATATAGGATAAAGAAAAACAAACAGTCACAAAAATTTCAAAAAGTGTTATGTCTGCCATTACATTACTTTACAGAAATGTTGCACACTCTTATTGAGTAACGCTAACAAATTGGAGCTGGAAATAAACATCAATAAAACTAAATAAATGGTCACACACAGAAATATACAGGGTGGACCGCTCGAATGGACCTAATTTCAATTGCTTGTTACTGGCAAACGGTTGAAGATAGAAACTTAAAACAACGTTCATATTACAGAAAAACTCACCAAGTTTTGATATCCAGATCACCACATCTCTATATGAGCCCCAGCAGTCACTGTGACGATATCAAAGCGATGAACAATTTCTTGCCAAGTACGTTGGAGTATGTCTTCTGGAATGTTCTCAATAGCCTCTATGATGCGCTCACGAAGATCACGAAGGTCTTTGACTGGGGTGGTGTAAACTTTATCTTTGACATAGCCCCAGAGAAAGAAATCCAGTGGTGTTAAATCGGGAGATCTCGGGGGCCACGCGATTGGTCCTCCCCTACCAATCCAACGGCCAGGGAAAATGTTGTCCAAAGTCATACGAACTTCATTGGACCAGTGGGGAGGAGCACCATCTTGCTGGAAAACGATGTTAGGCTGCAGTTGTTCAATTTGTGGAAAGAAGAACTGCTCCAGCATGTCAAGATATGTGGTACCACGAACAGTTTTCTCGGCGAAGAAAAACGGTCCAATGACCTTATTATGTGACAAACTGCACCAAACATTCATCTTCGGACTATCACGAACATGCTCTTGAATAGCGTGAGGATTCTCCGATCCCCAGATCCGCACATTATGCCGGTTTACCTTGCCTGACAAATGGAAAGTGGCTTCGTCCGAGAAGAAAATCTTGGTCATGAAGTCAGGATCAGCGCCGAGACGGTCCAGCATCGTATTGGCGAATTCCACTCGTTTCGGCATGTCATTCGGCTCCAGACGTTGCACTAACTGCACTTTATATGCGTGCAGTTTGAGGCGTTTGTGGACAATCCGTTTGTAATGTCGATTTTGGTATTTGAAGTTCCCGCGAAGCTCTTCTTAATGACTTCCGGGGGCTTCGCTCAAATGCGGCTTGAACATTTGCTACCATTTCATCGGATGCTCTGCGACCACCACCATGCTTCTTCAACACAGATCCTGTAGCTAATAATGTATCACGCCACTTCTTTATGCTTCTAGCAGTTGGAGCATCACGGTTAAACACACGCCGGAACTCCCTTTGAACTCTAATGATTGATTTAAACTCCGCATACCACAAAACAGCTTGCGCTTTCATCTGCGGAGTCGCCATTTTCACAAACAATTAAATCTAAGAACGAGAAACGTATCTTTGTGCCATCTACCGACAGGATTCGAAACTTGGCGAGTTTTTCTGTACTATGAACGTTGTTTTAAGTTTCTATCTTCAACCGTTTGCCAGTAACAAGTAATTGAAATTAGGTCCATTCGAGCGGTCCACCCTGTATTATATAGTGGAAATGGACAGTTAATGACAAATGAAAATTTTGAAGTGCTGAATTCAAATACCTAGGAACAATAATTACAAATAGGAATGAGATGCACAACGAAATTAAACATAGGCTCAATTCTGGAAATGCATGCTATTATACGTGACAGGGACTCTTGTCATCCCAACTTCTCTCAAAAATATAAAACTGTTATTCTCCCAGTTATATTATATGGATGTGAAACATGGGCTTTTACTTTAAGGGAGAAGAAAAGATTACACGTATTTGAGAATAAAGTTCTTAGGAAATTTTTTGAACCAAAGAGAGATGAACAGACAGGTGAATAGAGAAGATTACAAAACAGCTTATATGGATCCAAACAAAACATGCACTTGAAAACATAACATCAACAATCCTTCCACGGAAAGAAAGCAAAATATCCACAGTTAGAAAGAGTTCTCCTGGATTATGTATGGAAAACAAGAGCAGACGGATTTTCATTCTAAGGCCTAAGATAGCCAAGAATACAGAAATACTGTGCAATGAATTTAAGGCAAGATGAATTAAGACACACCACGACCTTGTAATTTGGCAGCAATGACAATAAAATTGTTCTAAAATGAAGCATGTTTTCTAGTTATTTCATGTAAAAGCCACACCATCATTTTGAAACTTATACTTTAGGTAAAAATTTTGTGGCCTATACACACATAAATAATGTCAATAAGTAAACATAAAACTAAAATGATTACCTGGTACAAAGAGCCCATGGTGGCACTGGTTGGAGGAATCACATTATTGACAAAGAAGAAAAGAGCATCTTCGGGGCGCAGGTGGATCCTCTTGCGGATGAGGAAGTAGAACTGGCCTACTGTCAGATCTGAAGGAACGAGGTACTTCTTCTTATCGAGGTCTCCAATCCTTGCTTTAGGAGCTTTCTCCACTATCACCTGGAAAAACACATTCATTCAACTGTCAGCTTCTCAACTTCTATCACAAGTTCAAGGTTTAATAAAAATGTGGTGAAATCTTGTGATCATCAACTATAGTAACTTCAATAAAAAACACCAAAATAAACACAAATTAAGTTATAATGAATAGTTGTCTCGAAAAGAGATCTAACCAACAAATATCAAAATTTGAGTTTTCAGCGAATTAGTGACCTATCTGGAGAGCATCACGACATGGTGCATGTAAAACTATCCCTACTCTCTTCCAGACCCGTTTTATTTATTTTTAAAGTGAATAGTGATCTATCTGCAGCAAAATGGCAGAAGCACTTAGTGAAGTCGTGAGTAGTTGTGCAGAAAAACAATTATTGCACATGTGCAAATTTACTCCATCCACAATTACATTAATTTATCACAATCCTAGAGAAATTGAGTGAAAATAAGGAAAACACAAAGAATGTAATGAAATAACATTAATGGAAAATAAATATTGAACACTGATTCAATTAAAAACTTTTCAACCGAATCAGTGTTCAATATGTATTTTCTTAATATTTAATTTTAGGAAGTGATATTTTGAGGTTATTTTAATTATGTTATTTTTAGTCTGATCACCTTATCTCAATATTAATGTTGATTTGTTCTTGAACATGTTTCAAAACAATTCTGTTTTATCATCAGCTTGTCCAGACTGGTTTGATTTATGTTGCACAACCTGGATGTCGATATCAGCTCCATCCTGTGGTTGGCCAAAGAACCTCCAAACAAGGTCACAATCTGTCGGTATTTCAAAACTCATAACTCTGTTTTTGTTCTTCTGAATATAAATTTTTTTCCCAAATAGTCAGCTCTTTTGTATTTTCTAACTGTTTTAATAATTTAGTGTCTGAATTTATATTATGTTTTTCAGACCAAACATGTGCAGCAACTGCAGATTTTTCTATTTCCCCATTTTTAATATTTCTTATGTGTTCTTTGGTTCTAATTTTTAGGTTTCTTTTTGTTTTTCCTATATATATATATATATATCTTTTCACAACCCATGCATTCAATTTGATATATTCCTGACTTTTTATTTTTATCAGTTTTTTCATTTTTGTTGGTTTTTATTAGTTTATTAAATGATTAATTAAGTTGAGATGGACCTTTCAGGTGAATATTCCATAATTATATATTAATTTTATTAGTTTATTTAAACCGTAGTTATTTTTCGGTGCTAATTTAATATTAAACTTCTCAAATATCTTTTGGAATTTATTTTGTACCCAAGGGTGATATGTGAATTTCCTATATTTTTTCATAGATGGTTCTTCTTTTTCAAGAGTACTTCTGTTTATCATGTTTTGTTTTTTATACTTTTCTATCCTTTTATGTACCATAATTTTTCTAACACATTTTGATGTCCGTTGAGGTTTTCACTATTTTTTTTTATTTCAGGATTGTTTCTGTTATTTAGACAGGTATCCTCAACCAAAATATACAATTTTTACTTCCGCACTTCCCGGTCTTGCATGTCTGCTTCTGTCATATTTCTCTTCTTCATGTTGTCTTGATTCCCTTTATCCACGTTGGCTTTAGTCTACCATGTTTCCTTTTGCCAGGAGGTATCCATTTTAATACTTCTTTATTTGTTTCTGTGTCCCTTCTTCTCATTATATCTCCATACCATCTTAGTTGGATTTCTTCAATCTGTCGTACACTATCCTTTTCTATATTCATTATATACTTTCCTTTAAGACCGGAGAAAATTTTTCTAAGTTCTATAGAATCGCAGTGCGCATGCGCTAGTGCTCCAATTATCCCAGGTAGATAAATGCAGCCTCCAGCAGTTGGCGGTGTATATATGTGAAATCAGTATGACCAACATTGACACAAAATTCCCAGAACTTGTCTAAAAATGTATAATTTATTTTACGTATCAAATCACTTTTAAAAAGCAAGGAACCTAAAAGCTAACCAAACCTAAATCAATTACTGTAATACAAATCAATTACTCTAACGCAGGTGAAATCCAGGGAACGTGGAATCACATTTAAAAAGCAAGTTTGGGTTGTTGATGGTGGCAACGCTGGAACAACATAGGAAGTGGAGGGAAAAAGACAAAGAGCAGGAAGTAAGAAATGTAGCACGACCATGTTTTACGCAAATATATAAATATGGAAAAAAACTCGTTGGAACATTGGAATATGTTTAAAATGTGTTAAAAAGTGTTGCAAAATGTTTTGAAAGTGTTTAAGAGTGTTTAGTGCATCAGTGGAATAAGATATAAAATTGGAAAAATTTCCGGTCCTAAAGGAAAGTACAGCCATTTCTCTTACTATATTATTTTTTTATTTTATCTACTTTTGATATTCTTGCCGGTCTATCAAGAAAATGCCAAATCAATTGATTATTAACATTTCCATTTAAAGTGTGATGAAAACACATAGGGGGGAAGAAATTTTCTCATTGAATTTCAGCCAACACCTAGCATCACAAAGAATTTAGAAAGCTACTAGGGGGCACGCCGTAGTGTAGTGGTTAAGGCACTGCGCTACAAGCCGGAAGGTCGAGGGTTCGAGTCCCGGTGTGTTCAGGATTTTTAAACTAACCAACCTTCTGGCGGCACTATGGCCCTGGGGTCGACTCAGCCTCTAACTGAAATGAGTACCAGACGCTTGTTCTGGGGTAAAGGCGGCCGTCATGCAGGGCTGACAACCCGGCTGACATCAAGTGCCGATTGTCAAGAAAAAGTGGGAGCCTTAACCTCCTACTCCCCCAAGGGCCTCCTGAGGCCTGTAGTGGGATCACTTTACTTTACTATAAGTAGCAGTGGAGGAAACTGCTACGGGGGCAAGCGACATGCTGACTAAAAGTTGTCTATATACTGGCTGGATGATGCGATTAACACATTTGGATGTGAGGCCAACAGCAGTAGATCAAGGGACTTACAGGCCTGTCATGGAGTGTAGTGACACATTTTAGTGCAAATTATATCTATATAAATATTGTTTTATGATCAAAATTGCCACATTGCAACAAAGATAACTAGAACAATGAACTTTGCACATTAAAATGAATCTCAACACAAAAGTATTTGATTAGGCCTATAGTTGTTTGCTTTGTGTGTTGCGACATAGGAAAAGTAAACTTGCTGTTCCTTCTACTTAGACCACCTAGTTGGTTTCTTCTCAACAACATTGGTCGAGATATTACTGAAGATGAAACCACTTAGGTTTTGAAACTGGTGTAATTATATGGCAATGTGCATAAACCAGCTATGTACCATTATAAATCAATGGTAAAGAGAAACATTTTTGCCTGAACCGGGAATCAAACCTTTAGCTTTTCGTGCTAATGCTCTGTCCACACTGAGCTAATCCAGGCTTCATTCCCATCCAAGCAGAAATCCTTCCTTTACCTTACTCTACTGGTCCCACATTCAATTGCAATGAATCATCATTCACAAAGAATGGCTTCTACCTGATGAAGGGACTCCACACAGCTATAGCATCATTTATTAAATTAATATTGAGAAGCTAAAGCTATTACTATGATAGAAATAAGTAAATTAATGAACACAATTAAATTATTGTAAATCAATGGTAAAGAGAAAAATGTTTGCCTGAACTGGGAATCGAACCCCGACCTTTAGCTTTCCGTGCTAATGATCTGTCCACTGAGCTAATTCAGGCTTCATTCCCATCCAGGCAGAAATCCTTCCTTTACCTTACTCTATTAATAATAATAAAGGAGCACTCAGAAGAGCATTAGTTTCGAAAGTTTTACGTTCTTTTCCACTGATCACTTGTATTCACTCTTTGCTGTATTCATTAATTGATTTTGTTCTGTTTTTACACTCTGTGATATGATAAAGTTTACACTTATCACCGCACAGTGCACATCTGCAGTCTTCAGTTGGCTGGTGGAATTTTTTATTTTCGCAGACCTTGTGATGAAAGCCATGTATTGCTAGTCTGGTTACGTGTCTCAGTGTCTGACATTCTCTTGTCCAGTTTCTGTCTGTCATGGCACTGGAAGTGTAAAATTCCTCATTTATTTCCTTCCGTTTCTGTTCCCTCACTTTTACTGCTTTTTGATATGGTTCTGTAGATGGTAGGAGGTATGTTATCCTGATGTGTTCTATGAAATATGTTTCTCGCATAAGTTCATAAATTAATCTGGATGGTGCTGTTTTCCCAGTTCCAGTGATTCTCTTCATGAAGCTTGCTTTCACTTTTTCTATTTTGTTGAGGTCACTGACTGTTAATTTCTGCCATATGATCTCGATTCCGTATGTAACTATGGGGGCTATCGTTGTGTGGTAAAGTGTCATTGCAGTGTCTGTTGTTAGTTTTGTAAGGTTCTATTGGTCACACATTCAATTGCAATGAATCATGTCTTCTTCAGGTAGAAGCCATTCATTGTGTATTTGTGAATGATGATTCATTGCAATTGCATGTGGGACCAGTAGAGTAAGGTAAAGGAAGGATTTCTGCTTGGATGGGAATGAAGCCTAAATTAGTTCAGTGGACAGAGCATTAGCACGGAAAGCTAAAGGTTCTGGGTTCGATTCCCAGTTCAGGCAAAAATTTTTCTCTTTGCCATTGATTTACTTATTTCTATCATAGTAATAGCTTTAGCTTCTCTATATTAATTTATTATGTTTAAAGTTTAAGTCAATATTCACTATTTATTGTAGTGCCAAACTATCAATACTGGATATTGCAAGTGATTTTCGTTCCTTGATAGTTACGCATCAACAATTTAAGAGCAGGAACATTTGACACTTAGCTGCATGATGCATAAATTAGATTAGTATTAATGAAGATCTGGTTTCATAGCAAAACATAGAATCTCTGACAGGACTGATGGTAAATCATATTTAAAGAGAAAAATTATACGCTCAGACCGGGACTTGAACCCGGGACCCTTGGTTTTCTAGTCCAAGTGCTCTACCATTTGAGCTACCTCTCTTTAAATATGATTTATCCATCATTGAGATGTCTGAAATTAATAATAAAAACATCGAGGACTGATGGTGTTTACATTTTTCTTTACGTCTACCGCTGTGGTCTCGAGGTAGTGTGCTGCCTTGTCACGCAGCGGGCCTGGGTTCGATCCCCGGTCGGGACAGTTTTCTGGGTGAGGTTTTTATCAGGGTTTTTCCTCACCTATAAGACAAAGGTCAGGAAAACTTTAAGGCCCAAACGGCCCCCAAAAGCATATGGCCATCGCAATCATCATCATTCATATTCATCTTAGGTTAAGGTTAGGATTAGGGGCTCTCCTGGTGCACAACTATCATCACCACCCATCATATCACCGGGGCAACGTAACCCCGCCCTCCAGGGGTGCCCCAACATTAGAAGTGGGTTACAATTACGCCAATGCCAGGAAGGAATACCAGAAATGTCTAAAAGGACAATACTGGGGGCATTAAAAAAAATTCTTTAATAATAATGCTATATGTAAAATTGCAGACTTTCACGCCAGGTATTTTGATTCATGTATTTTATGTCTTTCGGGCTGAATGGCCGTGGTCTGGTTTTATTAACACTTGACGTTTCGTCTACTACTGCAGCAGACATCCTCAGGAGATTCTGCATACTCTTTGACCTCTTAACTCTTCAAATGTCGGCCGCAGACTGGCTGTGTGTTGGATTAAGGAATGTTGAACTGTTTCCAATAATCTTCAGGAAAGGGATGTCAACTTCACACGCCATAGAAAATTTACTGCAAAACATCCATGATGCGATCAGTCATCAGGGAAAAAAAATGTCACGTCATCTTCACAGATTATAGGAAAGTTTTAGATTTTCTGGACCGTCAAACTCTCATTGATAAGTGGAATGCAGGCTTTTACGGCCAGTAATCATGGTACCAAAAGATTCTGGGCTATGTGGCCGTGGTCTATAACTGGCGTTTCTTCCAGACGTTTCTCCCCCAATTGCGGTCCAGTCTACGACAGGGGAAACAACAGCTGGAAGCGCTTGCCACTGAAGATGCCCTCTGCGGTTGGGGGAGAAACGCCTGGAAGAAACGCCAGTTATAGACCACGGCCACATAGCCCGGAATCTTTTAATACCATCTCATTGATAAGCTTCAGAAAATGCTCAGTGAAGAAAGACAGCTATTTGGTAGACATCATAGCCAATATCATGCAGTACAACTATGTAGTAACTGTAGTCCTCCGCACCAATCACACAGACAAACGGTGTCTTACAATGAGACCCTGCTAGTCCGTTGCTATTCAACCTGGCAACAGCAGATGTAGTAAGAATACCTGAAGGTATGGAAAACAGTGTATCTCTGTACACATATGCTGATGACATGGCGATGGGATCCATAAACCTACAGAACCTGCAAGAATGCTGGAACCGTCTAACAATATGGGAATAAATTCCCAACGCTAAAAAAAATGGACGTAAATTAACTTCCCAATTCCTAATCTAACAAAACAATTTACATGCATATTATTTAATAAACTAATTTTACGTACACTAACACTAAATATGGTTTTGAATTATTTTCAAATGTTGGTAACTGCGATGTGAGAGTCTCCTAGCGGATGTTACATGAAGCATTTCCGCGCCTGTAGAACTCGAACAATATTTGCATAATTTAGAAATATTTAAAAATTGTAAGAAATTATGTTTTTATTATTAATTTAACATTTCTCAATGAAAGATAAATTATATTTGAAGAGAAAAATTTTCGCCTAGACCGAGACTCGAACCCGGGACCTTTGGCTTGCCGGGCCAAATGCTCTATCAACTAAGCTACCGAGAAGAGTTGCGATCTAGACGCAAATTTTTCTCTTATATACGTTGTAATTCCCTCTCACCAAATGCTTTTGAAACCATTGTTTCTATCTTTGCAAATGGCGGCTTCTTAGTTAAGAAGACATTTATTGGGAATTTAACATTATGAAGCTAGTAAGTCTTCTAATGATGTTTTTATTATTGATTTAACATTTCTCAATGAAAGATAAATTATATTATATTGGTAGAGCATTTGGCCCGGCAAGCCAAAGGTCCCGGGTTCGAGTCTCGGTCTAGGCAAAAATTTTTCTCTTCAAATATAATTTATCTTTCATTGAGAAATGTTAAATTAATAATAAAAACATCATTAGAAGCCTTACTAGCTTCATAAAGTAATGTTAAATTCCCAATAAATGTCTTAACTAAGAAGCCGCCATTTGCAAAGATAGAAACAATGGTTTCAAAAGCATTTGGTGAGAGGGAATTACAACGTATATAAGAGAAAAATTTGCGTCTAGATCGCAACTCGCCTCGGTAGCTCAGTTGGTAGAGCATTTGGCCTGGCAAGCCAAAGGTCCCGGGTTCGAGTCTCGGTGTAGGCAAAAATTTTTCTCTTCAAATATATATATTGTAAGAAATGTTTATAAAATGGTTCCAAAATGTTTAGTGCATCAGTGGCATAAGAATATCACATGGAAAACTGTGTGCGACGGTTTATACACCACAGCCAGGATAAGTTTCCACTATGCAACAAACAAAAACTTCCAAGTCCAAAGTAGACACCATGTGAATGTGAAAGTAGAAAGTGGATACTGCATAAGCCAGCATATGAAAATGGGGCTGAGGTTGACTTTAAGATGCACACAATTTTCCATCTATCATTCTTATGCCATTGATACACTAAACACTTTTCAATCATTTATAATAACATTTCGTACTATTTTAAACATTTTGGAACAATTTTATAAACATTCCTTACGATTTTTAAATATTTATAAATTATACGAATATTGTGCATCAGGTTCTAGAGACACGGAAATCCTTCATGTAACATCTGCTAGGTGGCTCTCAAATCAGAGTTACCAACATTTGAAAATAATTCCAAACCATATTTAGTGTTAGTGTACGTAAAATTAGTTTATAGTTTATTAAATAATATGCATGTAAATTGCTTTGTTAGGTTAGGAAATGGGAAGTTGGTTTACGTCCAATTTTTTAAGCATTTGGGAATAAATAATATGCATGTAAATTGTGTTAGGTTAGGAAATGGCAAGTTAGTTTATGTCCATTTTTTAGCATTTGCTAATTTATTTCCAAAGTTGGCAACACCGACTTCAGAGCCATCTACCGGAAGCTACATTAACCATTGCAGCAACTCCTGCATGCATACTGCAATTTTGTGGAACTTAGAAGAATTGCATTGGAATAACAATATGGCTACCACATGGTTCATAAAAGGCACATTATTAAGGGAAAAAGTCAGTTATTTGACAGACACAAATTCTTCTAAGTTGCACAGAATCGCAGTACGCATGCGCAAGTTGCAGGAGTTGCTGTTAAGGTTAACGTAGGACGTAAACTAACTTTCCATTTTCTAACTAAAGAAAACAATTTACATGCATATTATTTATTCCCAAATGCTAAAAAAAAATGGACATAAACCACCTTCCCATTTCTTAACCTAACAAAACAATTTACAAGCGTAATATTTAATAAACTATAAACTAATTTTACGTACACTAACACTAAATATGGTTTGAAATTATTTTCAAATGTTGGTAATTCCGATTTGAGAGCCACCTAGCGGATGTTACATGAAGCATTTCCGCATCTCTAGAACCCGATGCACAAATTTCGCATAATTCATAAATATTTAAAAATCGTAAGAAATTTATAAAATGGTTCCAAAATGTTTAAAATAGTACGAAACGTGTTAACAAGTGTTTAGTGCATCAGTGGCATAAGAAAGTAAGTGTAGAATTGTGTCTGCCAAATAACATATATCACCCTTATTAAGAATATCCCAATATTAAAGTCTTGAACTTTGAAAGCTCACTCTAACTATATTTGCCCTAGGTAGGAGTTCAATCACATTTACCAAAAATATATCGACAGATCCTTTTTAAAATTAATAGAAGTTATTCAGGAAATAAATTTATCCTGTAGTTTAGATGTTTAGTGTGGTAGTACATTTAGTGCAAATAGTTAATTAGTACTGCATTGTAACAAAGAATATTGCTGCCACATCATGTGGTACATACCTAGTCGAACATTACAAAAAAAAATTAGAATAATCATTACAAAATGTTTAAAATAAGTTCAAAAAGGTAATAAATGTTTTTAAAATTAAAACCCTAACTTGGATTTTGATAGAAACTTTGTAAGGTGTTTTAAAAGTCACTTTCTATGTTGGAAACTTGAGCCAAAAACTTTATTAAATATGAAACCATTTACAATGTGACAAAATTTCTGTGAGTTATTTTAAAACTTTTTAACATTTTATTAGATAACCTATACGGTGCTTTAAAATGAATTTACATAAAAAAAACTGGGGAGTGTTGATTAGAACAAAGACCTACCTCATGCAAGTTTGCAATGGATTGCACAATGAAAAGAAATAACATCAGCCTATAATAAATAATTTACTTACATATTCAAAATAAGTTTTAGTACATTGATTATTTAAATACTACAACAATCGCGTGCAGCATTAGCTCATCATAACAAAGACTTTTAATGAGAAATTCTTTTTATAATGGCCTTGATATTGATAAGAAAATGTGAGGGGTGTCCACGGCATTACTCTAAAATCACACATAATAAAATTATTACAATGTTAACGATTTCTACATACTACAATAATCAATATAAACTACACAAAAGGAAAAGTCTTTGTTACTTTATGAATATTGATGAAATGAAATTAACTTACGGGTACTCTATCAGGATATTTTCTTCGAATCTTCTCTCCTTCGGCCTTCCTCTTTTCGAAGGGGTGTTCTTCTTTATATTGAAACTTCATTCTAATCAGCAAACAAACTATTTTACAAGCTTTTGCTACTAATTTTGGTTACAAAATGTTTATATTGACAACACAATCCGTAGTCAAGAACACTAAAGTCAAGAATAACCAAACAGCTGACGAACAAATTGCGTTCTTGTGCAATAAAAAATAGTTCGCAAATTCTATAACTGTTAAATATAACAATCCAATATTAACCTTGCAATTAAATTAAATTGGAAACTGAATAAAGAATGCAATGGAAAATTAAATTATATTCGTGAAAAATTAAAATTATAATGAAATTTTCGCATATTCTTACAATATCACTACGCAAAAATGTCACGTGACACCAAACGATACTCCGTCGTTGTTTTTATTACGGGGGGCAGAGGGCAATAATGGCCGCCGATGACGCAACAAACGTCATTGATAACTTATCAAACATTAGTTGCTTTCTCCCACATGACAGTTAATCATAAAACAAATTTTAAAATTGTCATTTTTATAAATTATGTAAAACTATTCGGAGGAGAACAAATACTTATTTAAAAATAACATCTATTTATAGGAGGCTTATGGGGGCACTCCACGACTATAAAATTAATATTACGTTTTTAATTCCCTTGTAAGAGTTTTATTCGTGAGCAGGAAGCATTTAACACCCATGAATAAAATATAATTTTATTGCAAATTTATGCTATACATATACCCCTTCCCTGTAAGCACTACAAAAAAAAAACTTTCCATGTAATGAAAAATTGTTAATCTAGCAAGGTTAATAAAGGCATGTAAAAACAGAGGCATAGCTTCGTTCGGAAAGGAAGATTTGTATATTCTTACTTTTGTATCTATTCTTAAATTTTTATTTTTCCAAACAGTATTGTTTAAACATCCCGATATTTTGTTTGCATTATTTGCTTGATGGAGGATTTCATCTGTTATTCTCTGCTGCTATTGATTTCTACTTCTAAATATTTGAATTTCATGACTTGTTCTATACTTTTCCCTTCTATTTCTAATTTAACACGTCATGGGTCCTTGGATATTGCCATTGATTTGGTTTTATTTGTTGAGATTTTCATGTTATATTTTGCTGCAATGATTCTAAATTTGTGCAATAGCATTTGTAAATCATCTTCACTTTGTGCAATTAGTACTGTGTCATCTTCTTCTTCCTTCCAAGTATTAGGCCAAGGCCTGTTACGATCCTATAGAAAATTTTCCCTCCAGCGTTTCACAGGACGGCCCAGTGATCTTCGTCCTCTTGGTATATAATTATAAACAGCTTTGGGGATCCGATTTGAACTCATTCTTTCAAGATGGTGTTTCCAATTTAGTTGGTACTGTTTAATATATTCCAAAATTGGTACTGTGTCATCAGCATAGTTTATTATCTTCAACTCTTTGTTACCTATTTTAATCCCTTTTCTAACTTCAACTTTTAGTTCTTTGATGATTTCATCCATTATTAGTGTGAACAGTATAGGACTTAATGAGTCTCCTTGTTGTATTTCTTGCTGGACTAAAATTTCTGTAGATTTACTATTTCCATATTTGATAGTTGTACTGTTTCCTGAACAAATTTCTTTGATGATTGCTATGAGGTTTTTAGATACATTCTTGTTTTCTTATATGTTGAGTAATTGAATTTATGAAATATGATTACTCATGCACCTGAAATGTAAACTACCTGAGGAAAAACCCATAACAATGATATTTTCCCTTTACATAAAACTATAATGCTTGACCAAGCAATTAACACAGATGCAGCTCAGTATAAAAACTGCACAACAGAACAGTATATCTGAAAATCTAACATGACAAATAACAGTTTGAAAAGAAACTTAATAAAATCTCATTTGCCAAAATTGAATAAAAATGAACCAAACTATAAAATTCTAAGAAAATTAACAACAAAAGGATAAATGTCTCTTAACACTCTTGACTAACATAGAGTTTGGACTTTCCAGAAGGTGTGAATTATGTCACCTTCTTAACGACATATTAACAAATGAAAATTGTTTAAAATCTAATTAACCAATGTAAAACTGAATAGATGAAGTGTAATCAAACCGAGAGGTGTGACTGGAATTTACCTTTAGAGAACACTAGCACAAGAAATTCATTCCGTTTCATGAATCCAAACCTATAAAGTTACTTGGTATACTCAGAACCTATAGTATTCTTGGAACTTGTTCTCTGATCTGTAATATATTTCTATCACGGTGAAGTGATATTTTATTTTAAATCGACATCAGAAATTAGCTTAGAATTGATCAAGTATACAAGATCATCATCATCAACAATCACGGATTAAGCCCATGTGGCTTGTTCCGGTCTCATAGATTCTCATTCAAAAGTTGGATCCATCTCTTCTTCAGTCTACCAACATTCCTGCGTCCTTTCGGTTTGTATTTAAGTATAATTTTGGGAATGCGATCATCTTCCATTCTTTGAACATGTTCTTTCCAGTTTTTTCTAGATTATTTTATTCTATCTAAGAGTTTAAAGATATTTAGCTCATTTCTAATATCTTCACTTCTTATCTAGAAGTTTGCAACCAGCCACGCTTCTCAGAAATCTCATTTCAGCTGCTTCTATGATCTTCTTTTAGTTAAAACCCAAAATTCACTACCATACAATAGTAAGGGGACTGCCACTACTTTATAAAATTTTAGTTTTGTTTCTTTTCTTGTGCTTTTAAATATAAAAAGTATAAAAGATGAAGTAAAATTTCATCTATTCCGTTATAAATCAAGTTGTATTTTCAAAACTATCAATAAATATTCAATTATCATATACGAGTATATTTTACTAAACGGCAAGACCCTGAGATCTCATACTCTACCAAATTCCATGGCACAACACTAGGTGGTCCTTGTTCTACCATTCGGCCTCACATCCAGACATTAATAATACAGGTGCACAATCATCCAGTCAGTATAGGGGTGACACATGGTTAGCATGTTGAATCTACAGCCGTAATAGTGGGTTTCTCAACTTGGAGCCAGTACTTACAGCTACCCAAATTCATGATGCTATTATGGTCTGTTCCAATATTGGCAAAAACTGTGTGAGAAAATTCTTCCTCTATGGGGACTCGAACCAGCAAAGATCTATAGCTCTGTTCCAATAAGAATATAAAAATCCAGTTTTGCTTCTTTCAAAAGAGAAAGTGCTAGATCCAGTGTTGTAGATATCGATCTGAAATAAGAGGACTCTGAACAAAATACCTGCCCTTTCACATCCAGATTGCAATGCAATGACTCATTTTGTTAAAGAGCATCACTAAATAAAAAAGACTATCTTCTTTCTTTTTCTTCCTTCCAAGTATTAGGCCAAGGCCTGTTACGATCCTATAGAAAATTTTCCCTCCAGCGTTTCATAGGACAGCCAAGAGATCGTCCTCTTGGTATATAATTATAAACAGCTTTGGGGATCCGATTTGAACTCATTCTTTCAAGATGGTGTGTTTCCAATTTACTTGGTACTGTTTAATATATTTCAAAATTGGCATAGTCTTCAATTCTTTTAAGATATCGGTGTTCCTTTTCCAATCCCATCTGGTGTAACCCGCTGTTCTGCCCATGAATCTCATTTCACAAGCCGTTATTCTGCTTTCATGTTGTCTTTTTAGTGTCCATGCTTCACTACCATAGGCCAACACTGGTCTAGCCAAAGTGTCATATAACGTAATCTGGTGTTTTTTTGTACAAGGGATGGTTTCATAACTTGATTAATAATTCCCAAACTTTTATTATAACTAGTAATTTTTTCAGGGATATCCTTTTCATCCCAGATAGAGAGATAATATCTAAGATATTTAAATTGATTAGATCTCTCTAAAATTTTATTCTGGAGACAGATTTTACTTTGTATGGGGTCCTTCCCACGAAATGCCATAATTTAGGTTTGGTTAACTGATATTTCCATATTAAATTTGGCAGCTATTTTTTTAAATTATATATCTATCTAAAGAATATAAATATGACACTCATAAAATATGCTTGTGGCATGTTTCAGATAATCACCTCCATTTTTAAATGAACCCTTTGAGTTGGAGATGATCTTCAAAACATGTCCAGGTGAATCATATTTTTATGTGAGGTGTAAAGTTTCAGATTTATATTTGTCCTGCGTCTTAGCAGAGTAGTTTAAGGCATGATTCCTTGGCTCACAGTTTTGGGACTTGTGCTGGTCCGAGTACCCATGAGGAAAGAAATTTTATCACGTAATTTTGGCCAGTATGAGATCAGTGCCCACCCAGCATCATGAGGAATTTGCATGGCTACAATCAGTAGCAACTCCAGATAGTGAAAACCAGCTGTAACAGCTCAGGGATCCAACATGCAACTATTACCCATCCAAGTGTTTTGTGCAGGTGGAAAATATGTTAAACTGTCTTTCTCTTTGTCTTCCTCACTATGTTGCCACTTCCTGTCCTTTGTATTATATTGTTTGATTGGCAGGTAGAGAGCTGACAAATACTGTGTGTTTTAATGAACCGTCGTTCTGCACGGTCAGTGGCAGAATGACTAACTTGACAACCCTGTTACTTTTGGGGTTACGTCTAGGAATGAGCTGTCCCTCCCTTGCCCTTCTCATTAAATGGTGCCACTTATGAGACTGGTAACAGAGGGACAACAAATACTGTGATTTTAAATGATCCGACCGCTTGAGCGTTCCGTGCTTAAATTACTAATTTGACAACCATGTTATGATCTTTCACATGTGTTTACAGATTCTCCCCCCACATTTGAAGTTGAAAAATTTTAATACGTGATCGGATGTAGTTTTCTCCTACATCCCTTCCACAGATTCAGTAGATCGGCGACACTAGCGCTAAAACTCTTCCCCTCCGCCCGTGAACAGTTAACTTAGATGTGTAATATTTATATTTACCTCATATTGTCCTTTCCTGTTATTTTTGTTATAAACACTATTTACTAGTAAATACTGGGGAAACACCTGTAAAATCTTAACAGTGTGCCTGCCTTGTAGCATGTTGGCTACCAAAGTCACCAGGCTGTCCTTACATTCTCTTGGCAGAATTGTAATCCACTTAAGTTGGGACACCTGGAAGGCAGAGTTACGCTACTAAGCAGATAATAATGAAGCATCAGGAGAGTCCTCAAACCTAGTCTTAAATTCAAAGGGAGACCAAAGGAATAATTCCCTTTAAGAAAAATGCCTAAACTTTAAATTCCTTCATAAACACCTGTCAAATTTTATTCTTTCGGTTTCATTTTTTTTTCCACCATTTACAATGATTTTTACATGTTTTCTAACAATTATTTCAATATATTTTTCTACGAGTTTAACTACATGAACATGCGGCAGCCATATTGATTTTAACAAATATTGTGTTCCAGTGCAGCCAACATAGTTCGTACAAATTAACTTACACTAAATAAAATCAGCGTACATTCTTTCACAGGCTAGAATACTTGAATTGCATTAGGTTCGTTGGCAACGCAAGTTAAAAAATCGTGTACATGTTGACTGCATCCTGTGATTCCATAGGGTAAACAGCTTTGTGTCTGTTGGCACAAACACATGGTGTATGATTGGAACCTAGAAACATTTTTTGCATCACATGTAAAGAATTTCTGAAAAAATTCCCATGGTGTAACCAGGAATCAAACCTCAGACCCTATGAAGTGTAACCAGAAGCTCTGACCACTAGCCTGAGCCTTGTCTTGCTACCAAATCTTGCCTGTTAAAAAAAATTATATTTTCTACAAAGTAGTTTTTGACAATTTTTAAGAATAGTGAACAATACAAGAAGATAGCATCATTAGTTACAAATACTGACTTAAAACAGGAAAATTGTAATGTTATTCAATTCAATATCTTGTGACATGACCTTTTGCCTAAAAACCTAAAGAAAAAGACCCATCAAACAATCTTGCATGTCGTGTTCTCTGGTTGTGAACATAACTTAAGATATACTTTAGTAATGTCCACCGCTGTGGTCTCAAGGTAGCATGCTGCCTTGTCACGCAGTGGGCCCGGGTTCGATCCCCGGTCGGAGCAGTTTTTCCTCACCTGTCAGATAAATGTCAGGAAAACTTTTAAGGCCCAAATGGTCCCCAAAATCATCCTTCACCGGTGTGGAAAGCAACAGGAAGCTACCACACCTACAATTCCCTAGTAAAGCTGCAAACATAGCATGAAAATGCTATGATTGCAATGGGTAGAATTACTATGGATGGATATTTTAGTAAGTAGTAAAATCAGACTACAAATTTTACTTGCTTAAGAAGCAGATGTGAAAGGATATGGAATAAAGAACCGGATGGAGTTGGTGATGGATAAAGAATGGAAGAAGACTATAGAGGAGGTTAAGGCCCACTCCGGCCATTATAACAAATAAGAAGAATTTGACTTTTACAGGAATTAATCACGATGAGGTTTAATTTATGGTAAAATCAAATGTTTCTTACCTCTCCTCATACAAATCTAAGTAGATCGCGATTTCGAGACCATAACGGTCTCATCTTCAGTACTATTTTGGCATATTTATATATTAAATTTGGGAATTTTTAACATTATGAGGTTCAATTAATAATAATTAAATGAATCGTGATTTTCTTCTTACCTCATACTTCTATGTTTTTTTTAAACACAGCACTGCAGTATCGGCGACACATCATCATCAGCCGTTTTCACGACTGTCAATTTTTTTCCCTTTTGCCGGTAATTATCTAGACTGCCATCTGGTGTTATTTTGAATGAATCATTTTCTAAACTGCTATCTGTTGTATTTTTGAAGAACTTTGTAATCAAGCTCGGTTCATCCGGAATCTCAAAGTTCATGTTTCTAGAATGTTTTTTTTGAATATATATTTTTTTCCCAAACTGCTAAATCCAAAGGTTTAGATAGATGTTTTAAAAGTTTTGCTTCTTTTTCAATCCTATGATGCTCTAATAAACTATGTGCTGCTATAGCTGATTTTTCATTTTCTCCATTCTTCATGTTTCTGAAGTGCTCTTTTTTACGAGTTTCCAAGTTCCTTTTTGTTATTCCTATATATATCCTGTTGCAATCTTTGCAATCAATTTGATAAATTCCAGATTTTTTGTTGTCTGGGGTGTTAAATTTATTATTAGTTAACAGTAGATTACCCAGGCTGAATTTGTTACTTACCATCCTGAAGTTCATAATAAGTTAAAAAAATTTTCAGAAAATTTAATATAACATTGGCTCCAATTAACAAATTCAGCCTGGGTAATCTTCTGTTAACTAATAATTAAGTTAACACCCCAGACAACAAAAAATCTGGAATTTATCAAATTGATTGCAACAGGATATATATAGGAAAAACAAAAAGGAACTTGGAAACTCGTAAAAAAGAACACTTCAGAAACATATAGAATGGAGAAATTGAAAAATCAGCTATAGCAGCACATAGTTTATTAGAGCATCATAGGATTGAAAAAGAAGCAAAACTTTTAAAACATCTATCTAAACCTTTGGATTTAACAGTTTGGGAAAAAATATATATTAAAAAAAACCATACTAGAACTATGAACTTTGAGATTCCGGACGAACCGAGCTTGATTACAAAGTTCTTCAAAAAATACAACAGATAGCAGTTCAGAAAATGATTAATTCAAAATAACACCAGATGACAGTTTGAAGAGTAATTCCTTCAAAAGAACACCAGATGGCAATCTAGATAATTACCGGCAAAAGGAAAAAAAAATTTGAGTCATGAAAACAGCTGATGATGTATCGCCGATACTGCAGTGCTGTGTTTAAAAAACATAGAAGTATGAGGTAAGAAGAAATCACGATTCATTTAATTATTACTATTTTGGCAACTGATGTTATATCGATTGGAAGAAACTCTTCTTCTTCCGATCGACATAACACAGTCACCAAAATAGTACTGAAGACGAAATCACGATCTACTTAGAAGATTTGTATGAGGAGAGGTAGGAAACATTTGATTTTACCATAAGAATTTGGTTAGTCTACAGTTCAAATCTGACAATTTTATTCATTCTTTGACTTTAACTTTATTGTAAATATTAGTAAGCAAACTTTTGAGGTATAAAGCGTTTTAATTTAATCTTACATTAGTATGTATTTTTTAATGATTCCAACTATATTCATGGTGACATGTTAACATGTCTAGCGAGCCAGTACTCTCCTGACATCACTCTAAGTAAAAGCGAAAAAAACAATGAATTAAGATAAGTGACTCATCCATTAATTGAAAGTGGCAACATTGCAACCCTCCTTCAGACTCCAGCAATCAGAAGAACACAAAGATACAAATGACTTTTTATGAATTAAAACTGACGTATTATTTATTTAAGAAAAATTTTATCTCCTCCCCTCATGTCCTTTTTATTAGACCGGTTTCAGGACCTAATTCGGTTCCATCATCAGTACTTACATGACCGTTATGTCATCTCGAAAAGCTACCTCCTCTCTCTCTATTGGTAGAGTGAAGAATCTCAAAATCAAATCACTTTCCCCAGGAATTTCAAAATTCATTAATTTTATATCATGAAAGTTAAAAAATTAAAATGTACCTGTTGGCAGGTGTCATTAATTTTTCCTCATTTTTATGAATGTACATTTTCTCCCAAACTGTGAGTGCTTTAGGTTTTTTATTTTATTTTTACAACATTAGACCCAACAATGACAAAGTAGAAGAAAACAAATCAGGAATTTATTAGATTAAATGCAGGGAATGTCATAAGGTCTACATAAAAAGTGATCCCACAACAGGCCCGGAGACCCTTGGGGTAGAAGGAGGTTAAGGCTCCCACTTTTTCTAGACAATCGGCACTTTATGTCAGCCCTGCATGATGGCCGCCTTTACCCCAGAACAAGCACCTGGCACTCATTTCCGTTAGAGGCTGAGTCGACCCCAGGGCCATAGTGCTGCCAGAGAGTTTGTGTCAGTTCAAAAATCCTGACCCCCAACGGGACTTGAACCCTCCGACTTGTAGCTCAGTGTCTTAACCACTACGCTACGGCGTGCCCCCATAAAGTCTACATAGGAAACTAATAGATATTTAAAAATCAGAGCAAAACAACACCTCAGAAATGTTAAAAAAATGGGGAAGTAGAAAAATCTGCAATAACCACCCACATGTGGCCAGAAAAAAATAATCAAAAGGTGAAATTAATAAAACAAATATAAAAACCTAAACATCTACGTAAAAAACCGCAAAGGAGAAATTGACAAATTTTAAAATTCCCAGGAAAAGTGATTTGATGCAGAGGTACTTCAGTGTACCAAAGGAGAGCAGCAGGTGCCTCTTCAAGACAAAATAACAGTCATGGAAGCACTAAGAATGGAACCCAATTAGGTCCCAAAACCAGTTTAATATAAGAAGGGCATGAGGTGAGATGATACAATTTTCCTTAAACATTGTAAAACTAATTTGAAGAGAAAAATTACATGCACAGACTGGGACTCAAACCCAGGATCTTTGGCTTTTGGGCCAATGCACTACCTAGGTGAGTTCCAATCTGAATGCAAATTTCTCTCTTATATAGGACGTAAATTGTAAAACAAGCTTATATTCCACAGCGACTCAAGTACACAGCCTAAAATGGTATCACTTCATCTCATGAGTGAAGTTTAGCACATCTGGTCATGAGAACTAGAACAAGATTCAGATAATATACCATATTGTAATGCCAGCTACTAGTCAGCAACCACTTCATCTGGTCTTGGTTCCATACAACTGTTATGCAGATTTACTTAGTACAATAAATACAGATTAGGAAACCAAATAAAATTAAATAATTCTAGATTTTAATAACATAGGAAGTATTAAAATTAAGAAATATGGAAGTAAAAAACTGTAGGATTTTAAAAGATGGAAGCCATGTTGAACCACTATATTCATAAAATTGTCATTTATTTATTAACAAGATTACACAATCACACTTAATCATTGTCTTCCTCCTCTTCATCTTCCTGGCTGTTAATCTGCAACACACAATCACAAAAAAATATTAAATGATTGAGAAAAAAAATTGTATTAAGAGATGACAATGTGAATGGGAGAAGCTCTCTCTAATAAATGCCAGATCTAACTTAGTGCATGCACTCACCTGGAAATATCTGAGTTCATAAGTGTCCTTGCCACTTGCTACAACTCTCAACCAATCTCTTAAATTATTCTTCTTTAAATACTTCTTCGTCAGATATTTCAAGTACCTGCAACAACAAGTATTTACAACATTATCATTAATCATTGTAACTAATATTAATTCATAAATTCTTCTTCTTCTTCCTTCCAAGTATTAGGCCAAGGCCTGTTACGATCCTATAGAAAATTTTCCCTCCAGCGTTTTGATCCTTCCGGGAAATTCTCGTATAAGACTTGAAAGCATAATAATAGTCCCTTCGATTGGTTGCTGGCCAAAGGAAGGCAAGACCAGTGATGGGGCTGCCATCTTATAGCCTCTGGTCAGGCTTTTCTGGAGAAGAAAAGAAAATAAAGGAAAGAAGAAATGGAAGAAAGGAAAGACTCCCTAGCCCTCGGATGCCCTAATAGCGTCGGAGTCAAAAAAACAAGAGTTAACCAAGAGAGGTTAGATAGTAAAGTTAAAAGAGTGCAAAACACAAGTAAGTGGAAGAAATGTTTTGCTCAGCTTGGGCACCTTGTGGTCGCCATCCACATATCCCCTAGATGAGGACCCCTGAGGGTTAATTCATTATTAAATTTGGGAATTTTTAACATGAGGTTCAATTCATAAAAATTAAATGAATCGCGATTCCTTCTTACCTCATACTTCTATAAGTCAATGGTAAAGAGAAAATTTTTTGCCTGAACCGGGAATCAAACCCCGAACCTTTAGCTTTCCGTGCTAATGCTCAGACCACTGAGCTAAAAATTTTCTCTTTACCATTGATTTACAATAATTTAATTGTGTTCATTAATTTACTTATTTCTATCATAGTAATAGCTTTAGCTTCTCAATATTAATTTAATAAATAATGCTATAGCTATGTGGAGTCCCTTCATGCCTTCTTCAGGTAGAAGCCATTCATTGTGTATTTGTGAATATTTTCAAATAATTGTTAGAAAATATGTAAAATTTGTTGTAAATGGTGGGAAATAATTTGAAAATAAAACCCTGTTGGTGCATGTGCGTGGGTCTGCCTCGGACTTTGTGCTTAATGGAAACATCAGCCGTTTCATGATCTTCAACATGCCTAAGCTTCATTTTAAACACAAAATTATCTCAAAATTCAGATGTCCACTTTTTGTGCCATACCCATAAATAATATGCAAGTAATTTATTTTGTTAGGATACGTTAGTGTACATACATTTAGAGCAGCTCTATAAACTTTCGGCTGTAACAAGATTTTCTGTGCATGGGTTCTATCACGGAATATGTAGAAGAAAGGAATACCACCAACCTGGACCTGATTGTGTATGCGAGAGATGTGGGGGACCGTGTGATACATACCACGCTATGAACTGCTCGCAGAGAGGTCAATCACTTACACAGTTCTGTTCTGTAATATAATATTGTATGCACATAAGTGCGCATTTATTACTGTTGTTAATAAAAACTTGGACGTCACCATACCCCGGACCTGTAGTGAATGAACAAGCAACAAGCTGCCAGCTTTCATGCGTAGAGCAAGAAGAAGAAAGAATATTATATAAACTTTCGGCTGTAGGATTTCAAGATATGTTGGTCCACATAGGGACAGCCAAATAAACCCATACACAAGCACACTGTTAATCTACAGGTCTAATAAAAATAAAGGCTGAGGTTGGCTTTAAGACCAACACAATTTGCCATCCAACATTCTTATGCCACTGATACACTAAAAACTTTTCAACCATTTATAATAATGTTTCGTACAGTTTATAACATTTTGGAATGATTTTATGAACATTTCTTACATTTTAAAATATTTACAAATTTTGTGATTTAAATCGAGTTCTATAGACACGGAAATGCTTCATGTAACATCTGCCAGGTGAGTCTCAAATTGAGTTACCGACATTTGAAAATAATTCCAGACCATATTTCAAGAAATTAACTTCATTTTGTTAGATTCTGATGGGACAAGTTAATGTACATAAAAATTAATTTGTAGTTTTATTAAATAATATGCATGTAATTTGTTTTGTTAGGTTAGGAAATGGGAAGTTAGTTTACATCCATTTTTTATCATAGAATAACAGATAATTTATTTTACATATAAAATCACATTTAAAAAGCAAGGAACCTAAAAGCTAACCAAACCTAAATCAATTACTGTAACACAAATCAATTACTCCAACGTAGGTGAAATCCAGGGAACGTGGAAGTGATGTTGGCAACATCTGGATTATTTTGGGTTGTTGATGGTGGCAACGTTGGAACAACATAGGAAAAAGAGGGAAAATAGCAAGTAAGCAATGTAGCACGACCATGTTTTACGTAAATATATAAACATAAAAAAATATCATTGCAACATTGGAAGATGTTTAAAACGTGTTTAAAAGTGTTGCAAAATGTTTTAAACATGTTTAAAAGTGTTTAGTGTATCAGTGTCAAAAGAAATAAGATTGAAAATTTTGTGCGACGGTTTGTATACCACACCCCTGCTATTTTCTCCACAGAGTGTTTTACTTAGTCTATGATTTTTCTATCGCTGTTATGGGCTATCACTGGTTGGATCAGCGTTAGGGAGTGATAAGTGTACACCCATTTTTAATAAACGTTTGGTAATTTTAATATTATTAATATATTTTTTTAACATAGATTTGTGGATTTATTGCAAATATTGGTCTTTTAAATTTCATAGCGATGGATAGCAATCGAGGATAATCGATATGTGGTTCGATTGTGGGTTATCGCTGACTCTATCAACTCTGATGCATGCGCAGTTATTCTATAGGACCCTGAAAATATTTCACGCTAGTTTAAGTGCAGTTTTTCCTAAAATTAGTTTATTAAATAACACTCATGTAAATTGTTTTGTTAGGTTAGGAAATGGCAAGTTGGTTTACGTCCATTTTTTTTAGCATTTGGGAATAAATAATATGCATGTAAATTGTTTTCTTTGGTTAGGAAATGGCAAGTTAGTTTACGTCCATTTTTTAGCATTTGGGAATTTATTCCCAAGTTGGCAACGCCGACAGCACAGCCATCTACTGGAGGCTACATTAACCATTACAGCAACTCGCGCATGCGCACTGCAATTCTGTGGATCTTAGAAGAATTTGTGTCTGCCAAATACCCGACTATTTCCAAAACGGGGAAAAACTGCACTTAAATTAGTGTGAAATATTTTCGAAGTCCTATACAACAACAATGTGCAAGCATCAGAGTTTATAGAGTCGGCGATAACCCACAATCAAACCACATATTGATCATCATCCTCCATTACTATCCATCGCTATCAAATTTAAAAGATCAATATTTGCAATAAATCTGCAAATTTATGTTAAAAAAATAGGCTGTTGTACAGTTCAGGTCGCAAAAAATTTTCAATTTAATATCTTGTTCCACTGATGCACTAAACTCTTTTAAACATCTTCAAATGTTGCAACGGTCTTTTTTTATATTTATATATTTACGTAAAACATGGTCGTGCTACATTGCTTACTGCTATTTTCCCTCCTCTCCCTATGTTGTTCCAGCATTGCCACCATCAACAACCCAAAATACTCCAGATGTTGCCAACCATTTCCATGTTCCCTGGATTTCACCTACGTTAGAGTAATTGATTTAGGTTTGGTTAGCTTTTAGGTTCCTTGCTTTTTAAATGTGATTTGATACGTAAAATAAATTACCTCTTCATATCTGTTATCATATTTCCACTAGTTCATTTTGTGTTAATTATACATTTTTAGACAAGTTCTGGGAATTTTGTGTCAATGTTGGTCATACTGATATCTCATACATATACCGCCAACTGCTGGAGGTTGCATTTATCTACCTGGGATAATTGGAGCACTAGCGCATGCACACTGCGATTCTATAGAACTTAGAAAAATTTTCGTGCGACCCAAAGTATAGCATATCAAAAAAATATATTAATAATATTAAAATTACCAAACGGTTATTAAAAATGGGCGTACACTTACCACTTCCTAACGCTGATCCAACCAGCAATAGAAAAATCATAAACTAAGTAAAACACTGTGTGGAGAAAATAGCAGTTAGCCTCACAACAGTGTCATAAGTGTGATTTGCATATTTAAATAAATACGGCTGTGCTTTCCTTTAGGTCCGAAAAATTTTTCAATTTTATATCTTATTCCACTGATGCACTAAATACTCTTAAACACTTTCAAAACATTTTGCAACACTTTTTAACACATTTTAAACATCTTCCAATGTTGCAACGAGTTTTTTTCATATTTATATATTTGCGTAAAACACGGTTGTGCTACATTGCTTACTTCCCACTCTTTGTTATTTTCCCTCCACTTCCTATGTTGTTCCAGCGTTGCCACCATCAACAACCCGAACATGCTTTTTAAATGTGATTCCACGTTCCCTAGATTTCACCTACGTTAGAGTAATTGATTTGTGTTACAGTAATTGATTTAGGTTTGGTTAGCTTTTAGGTTCCTTGCTTTTAAAAGTGATTTGATACGTAAAATAAATTATACATTTTTAGACAAGTTCTGGGATTATTGTGTCAATGTTGGTCATACTGACTTATCATACAGATACCGCCAACTGCTGGAGGTTGCATTTATCTACGTGGGATAATTGGAGCACTAGCGCATGCGCACTGCGATTCTATAGAACTTAGAAAAATTTTCTCCGGACCTAAAGGAAAGTATATCCACATTTTCTACCGACCTAAAGGAAAGCATATCCATAAATACTTAAAAATTGTCTAGTAATGTTATAAAAATTGTTTGAAAAAATTTAAAATATTAAATAATGTTAGTAAATACGGAAGAAGAGCTATAGTTTACAACAATTTAACTGAAAAATCAAGCACTAGTAGAAGTGCAGTTGAGCCCAAAACGGTTCCAAAATATTTAAAATAGTACCGAACATTTTTATAAATGGTTGAAGTGTTTAGTGCATTGTTGCATAAGAATATTAGATGGAAAAATGTGGGGGATGGTTGGTTTTCTGCCAGGGATTCCATAAAATACCAAAAATAAGTTTATATCTATATATTTACCTTTTTGAGAAAGGAAGATCAGAGTTAACGGACAGCTTCATCTTGTTTCGCTCTATACTAAGAACATTGCCAAAGTTGTTTGTTTTTCCATTAACCTTGATACGTTCTTGAAGATATTTTTCCTACAAAAGTAAATAACACATGTGAAAATCTAGCATCATCCACGAAATAAAACAGTAACTGAAGCTCAGGTATTGCATACTTACAAAATTTGCTACATCCATAATGTTGTCTTCTACAGGATGAGTACAGTCTACTGTAAATTTCAGAGAAATTTTCTTCTTTTTTTGGCCTTTAGCCCTAATGTGCTGTTGCTTCTTGGGCTTCTTCGGAGGCGCGGCCTAAAATATAAGTATTAGCATCCATGTCATTCCATGTTGATAGAGGAAGTTAGGTTAATGTAAATCCATTTCTTATTCTAAACATCCTTATACTAAATGACAAAATTGAAAGAAATTCACACATTTCGACGTCTATAATGCACGATCACTAGCATAGTCAAGGGTTTTTCATTTTATAATTGCATATAATTCTTAATTAACACATGTCAGTAAATAGTGGTAGTTATTACAAGTTTAATAAAAAAAAAGCTAACTAAACGTTCGTTAATGTGTACACCAATGCAAATACATTTTATTTGGTATTCTAAAATGTATCGAAGTACAGAACTATATTAAAATTATTACTTACTACAGGCATTTTTCTTCGTGTGTAAATCCACAATCTCCTCAACAAAAAGAAACAGGAAATAAAGGATTTGTCTTATAGAAAGAGAGGAAGTGACGATTTACAAAGAGAACACAATTATTATATGATTATCTTGACCAACGTAGTTTACGTAGTAGCCAACATAGAGAACCGACACATAGCCAACACAGAAAAATCAGTTTATGAACCTTTATAAACCAATATTTAATTGGGTTATCGCAACTTTGTATTTTTTATTTAATTCTACAAATTATACATTTTCTAAATTAATTGCATGATGATGTCTATTACATTAATTCAGAAAATGTATCATTTGTAAAATTAAATGAAAAAAAAAATACAAAGACATATAATTGATAACCGGTTCTCTATGATTGATAACCATAGTTGATAACTCACTGGGACAATCTAAACCCGTAGGTTCATGGCAGCGCGGAGATACCCTTTTCATATTATCCCTATCTTGAGATGTTTTCCAATCCTCTGTATAATGCACTTCCTTCAAATCTTAGTTAATGTTATTCTTCAACCTAGTCTACCAATTAGATATTTTCCCTCTACTTTTCCTACAAGAAGCTTCCATGTTGCACTTTCATCCCCCATTTATGCCATATGTCCTCCCCATTGCAGTATATGAGGCTTAACATTTTTTTTTTACTAATTTCCTACAAATATCATTTAGCTCACTGTTATGTATTCTTCTCCATTTGCCTGTCTCTTCATCTCTCTTTGGTCCAAATTTTTTTCTAAGAATTTTATTCTCGAATACTTGTAATATTTCGTCGTTGCGCCTGAAAAACTGGCTATGTAAAGGGAAAGTAATTTATATTTTCAGCAACACTGCACAGAAAGTTATATCAATACAATTTAAATCTAACAAAGTAAAGGAAATCATTTCAGGCACTTCACACAGCCTATTAGAATTGTGTCCATTTTACACATAGCCAATTTTGTAGATGAGAGATTAATGTTAAAAGAAGACGCAATTTCTTCAGAATCTGACAGTGTCCTTGTAGCTGCAATGGACGTCCAAAGTGTTCTATTGCACCCAAAGTTAATGGTTTCTAAACAATACTTCTCTTCTTCTTCTTCTTCCTTCCAAGTATTAGGCCAAGGCCTGTTACGATCCTATAGAAAATTTTCCCTCCAGCGTTTCATAAGACGGCCCAGTGATCTTCGTCCTCTTGGTATATAATTATAAACAGCTTTGGGGATCCGATTTGAACTCATTCTTTCAAGATGGTGTTTCCAATTTAGTTGGTACTGTTTAATATATTCCAAAATTGGCGTAGTCTTCAATTCTTTTAAGATATCGGTGTTCCTTTTCCGATCCCATCTGGTGTAACCCGCTGTTCTGCGCATGAATCTCATTTCACAAGCCTTATTCTGCTTTCATGTTGTCTTTTTAGTGGCCATGCTTCACTACCATAGGTCAACACTGGTCTAGCCAAAGTGTTATATAAATGTATTCTGGTGTTTTTTGTACAAGGGATGGTTTCATAACTTGATTAATAATTCCTAAACTTTTATTATAACTAGTAATTTTTTCAGGGATATCCTTTTCATCCCAGATAGAGAGATAATATCCAAGATATTTAAATTGATTAGATCTCTCTAAAATTTTATTCTGGAGATAGATTTTACTTTCCCATGAAATGCCATAATTTTAGTTTTGTTAATTGATATTTCCATATTAAATTTGGCAGCTATTTTTTGTAAATTATAAATTGATCGTTGCAAATCATTTTCGGAAAGTGCCAGAAGAGCTAAATCATCTGCAAAAAGAATAGCATCGAGTTTGAGGTTCCTATTGATGGGTATATATCCTTGTTGTGTTTTTCTCCATTCGTTTATTAATTTATTGATATATATAATGAAAAGCACCGGTGAAAGTCCACATCCCTGTCTTATTCCAGTGCTGATCTTTTCCCAAGAAGATAATTTGCCATCTTGTTTAACAGAGATTACTAAGAGTCAAATATTACAAGTGCACAATTTTACAATTTACGTTTGTAATACAAAAGATGTACATCTATATGTGTGGCACGAGGGAGAAGGATGAGTAACAGCCAACAACTGTATTGTTGATTTCATAGAGAAACATTCCACATACGAAAAGATTATTTTGATATCTGATGGTTGTCCATACCAGAACAAAAATAAAACCTTTGCAAGTGCTTTGGCAGATGCATCACGAAAATTTGAGTTTCAAATTGAACAAATCATCCTATTGAAGGGACACACAATGATGGAAATTGATAGTGTCCATTCAGCATTAGAGCGGCTGTTTAAACCCCTGCACACTATGTCAGTAAGATGGAGGAAGCAAGAAACAAGAAGGAAGGCACCCATCCATATGTAATAAACCTTGGATCATTTATTTTTCAAACATTTCGAAGCCCTTTCACATAATTTTGCATCTATAAGACTCGGAAAGAAAACAGGTGATCCTACCATCACCGACATAGCTCTACTCTACAGAGAAGGGGAGGTGTCCTACAAAGTCAACCACCGGGATGAATTGCAGCCACTTCCACAACGAAGACAGAGAATAAATGATACTGTTCCTCAAAATCTCTAATACGAACCTCTAAAAATAGACAAAACAAAATTTCTAAGTCTTCAGGCTCTGAAAGTGTTTATGAACAAGGGATACCATATTTTCTATGATGATCTACAATATCACTAAACTGTAGTTTTTCAAACAGTATAATAAATGATAAAATCAAATGTTTCTTATCTCACCTCATACAAATCTTCTGTTCAAAGGGAAGAAGAAGAGTTTCTTCTTCCGATTGACATAACATCAGTCACCAAAATAGTACTGAAGATGAGACCGTTATGGTCTCGAAATCGCGATCTACTTAGAAGATTTGTATGTGGAAAGCATTTGATTTTACCATAAATTAAACCTCATAGTGATTAATTCCTGTAAAAGTTAAAAAAAGTATAATAAATTTTCATGTATATGTTGTGTATAAGCATTGCTATGGAAAATGATTTTCTTTTAATGTATAACAGTATAATGTATTTAGTGTTGATGCAGTTATTAATAATTTGTAATACGGTAAAAAATATATCATGCAACTTGTCAATTGTGTACTGAATTAGAACTTCATGAAAAAAATGTTTCTTTCACTGTGCAGCAGTATAATAAAGGTTTAAAAGATCATGCATAATCATCTCTATGTGCACAAAAAAAGAGCAACATAAATAAGTCGGCTATATGCATCATTTTCCTGGCCTGAATCACATAGCAGATCTGGTAGGAACAGTTTCCAGTACCAGCACATGGCCAACTTTGCTTAATTGTCTGTACAAGCTCGACCTTAAAAGATTCACATACACAATTTTGAGGAACAATTCTAGCCTGTTTCTTGCTCCTTTAGATGTAAACAACTCATTTTCGTAAAAAAGTGCACATAGCCGGTTTTGCAGGCGCAATGATTTTATTGTCACCTAACACTTTGAGTCGTGCAGTGGTACTAGTACCACAGCATTTAAATGACACTGAAGCTGGAGAAAATTAAATCCCTCGGCATACCTGTGCAGGCAGATTTACTGGGGTGTTTCCTGATTCAGAAAAACACCCCTGTAAATCTGCTGGCACAGGCATGTCGAGGGGTTTAATTTTCTCAAGCTTTAGTGTCATTTAAATGCCGTGATACTAGTACCACCGCCGGACTCAAAGTGTTAAAGTATGAGTCCACGTTTCATATCCATAAACTGGGAGAATAAATCTTGTACATTTTCAGTTTAACATTTTTGAGAGAAGTTGGGACAATGAGAGTCCCTGCAATGAATTATAAAATGTATTTCCAGAATTGAACCAATGTTTAATTTCTTTCTACATCTCATTCCTGTTTGTAATTATTGTTCCTAGGTATTTACATTCAGCCACTTGTTAAAATTTACCTCATTTGCCATTATCTGTCCACAATTTCATTGTATAATGTATTTGTATGTGTGACCATTATTTTTTAACCCATTTCTGCATTTGTTAATGGCTGTATTATTATGGTGATAGATCGTCACTCTTTCGACAAAGGAACCTTTTTTATTGCCTTCGACCTGACTGACATGGATAACCCATGGTTTATATAATAAATTTGGGAATTTTTAACATTATGTGGTTTTATTAATAAGAATTAAATGAATTGTGAATTCTTATTAATAAAACCTCATAATATTAAAAATACCCAAATTTATTATATAAATTTAACAGACGAGTCAAGTCACGGGAATAATCATGATTGCTCAAGGACAACATGGCGGACAAAAGTTTATTAAGTTATGTAGATAGGAAATAACACTATGAGTTTTTTTAATATTGTTTATTTTTTATTTTTTGAACATGACACAGCATTGAGAATGTCACAAAGGATGTGACGAAACCCTGGGTATGCTAGGAGTTATGAAGTATGAGGTGAGTGAAATAAAAAATAAACAATAGGACAAAAGTTTGTTAGATTTAAATTCTTTTGAAAGTTTTAATACAATTTTTTTGGACAAAAGAAAAACATTAAAGAATTTTTGAAATAAGAAGCATGAGGTAAGAAGAATTCACGATTCATTTAATTCTTATAACCCATGATATTAAAAATATTTTGAAATGAGCATAAGCTACATTGTGAGGACAAAATTAAAAACTCTAAAAATATAAAGACAACAGATATCAAAACAGGACATGTGGTAAATTCTTAAACATTAAGGTTACATAGAAAATCTGAATTTGTATTAGGGAAAGTCACTGAGGGAGTTGAGAGGAATTCAAATATAAATATTACAATGTTTTAAAAAATGTAAACACCATTTATTGATGACAACTTCACGTGCCAGAACATAATGTACATGTTTGTACTGTACTTGACGTGCTGTCCACACATTGCATTCACAATCATTAAGTAGGAGTGGCTCTACAGTCTTCCTTAAATGGAACAAATAAACACAAACCATACAATTACCTTCATCCTCTGTAGCCACAACGAAAGAATAATATGGAAATAAACAAAACCCAAGTGACTTTTGACTGCATCACACATTCTCTTTCTGTCTATGGTGTTTAGAAAAAAGTCATTGATTAAATACGTATAGAAATACAACTGCAATAATGTATTGAAGAAAATGTATAGCATTAAAGTTCGTAGACTATGAATGGCAGGACATGTGGCACAAATGGGAAATGAAAGACGTGCATGGAAGCTTCTTGTAGGAAAACGCCCAGTTGGTAGACCAAGAATGAGGTGGGAGAATAACATCACTATGATTTGAGGGAAGCAGATTATACGGGGAATGATTGGAAAACATTAGCACAGGATAGGGATGCATGGAGAGCTTATGTCCGTGAACCTACAGGTTCAATACTGCCAGTGAGTTAGAGTTGAAGGTGAATGCTGTGGTAATTTATCAGGGACTGATACATTACTTTATTCTTTCGTTGTGGAGAAAATGGTAGTTAATTGATAGTTTTCAGCCTAGTGCTAGGTTTGTCTCCACATTTCTTCTCTGCTGAATATTTATTTATTGTAAAATTAGGTAGTCAGAATTTGGTGTGCGCTGGATTACAGAACTGACAATAAATATTTGGTTACTTATTTTAGGAATTCATTTAGGTAAAATTTTATCACTCACCTCAAATTATTATTCTTATTTTAATATAAACTAGTTTCTAAACTTCGTTTCCGTTTGTGAAGATAGTGAAAATGGAATGGAAACAAAGTTCCAAAACTAGTTTATATTAAAATAAGAAGAATAATATGAGGTGAGCGATAAAATTTTACCTAAATATTTCGTTAGTAATATCTGGAGGAGACAAAAGCTATGGATAGGGCTGAAGGGTAGTTAAAAGAAGTTTTTTTTATTAATATGCTAAGGAAGTAACACTATGAGGTTTTATTTAATAATTAAATTAAATATACATCACTTCATCAGGACTAATTTCAAAAGGAATCCATTTTATTGTCAACTGGCATCTGATTGAGAAAAGGGATTTCTTTTAAAACTATCCTGATGAGATGAGGTGTATTATTATTAAGCTATATTGTTTGTCAGCTGTGGTGGTCTAGTGTTTCTAGTCTCAACAGTCACAGGTTCAAACATTTTCGGGGTTGATGGATTTTTATGATGGAAAAATCCAAGGAACAAGTCCTCCAGGAGGGATTTTAAGCCATGCATACCAAGCCTGAAAAAAGTTCAGGCTTGTAAAAGAACCACAAGCCTGAATAAAAAGGCAGCTGTGCAAAATTTAACCGACCTTAATCTGTCCAAGTAATATCATAGTTGCCTACTAGATGTCTCAACTGAGGCTATGTCCTAACCATATGTCACATGTTGATAATTGTAGAAAAATACATTTGATCCAGGGCTGACAACTTAGGGTCATATCTATAAACGCATTAGACTGTAAAAGTCGTTCTCAACATGTACTCTGCTGAGAAAGTTGCATCCAAAGATGTTTTTGTATACTCAAAAATCTGTTATGCGATAATAATTGTCGAAATTTCTAAGCTACCTCTAAACACGTGTGAAAGTTCTTAACATGGTTGTCAAATTAGTCATTTAAGCACGGAATGCTCAAGCGGTCGGATCATTTAAAATCACAGTATTTGTCGTCTCTCTGTTACCAGCCTTACAATAAATCACAAGTGGCAACATGTAATGAGAAGGGCAAGGAAGGGACAGCTCATTCCTAGACGTAACCCCAAAAGTAACAGGGTTGTCAAGTTAGTCATTCTGCCACTGACCGCGCAGAACGACGGATCATTAAAATACATAGTATTTGTCAGCTCTCTACCTGCCAATCAAACAACATAATACAAAGGACAGGAAGTGGCAACATAGTAAGGAATAGAAAGAGAAAGACAGTTTGTTAGTTAACATATTTTCCGCCTGCACAAAACACTTGGATGGGTAATAAAGGACAGAACAGAATGATGAGCTGTTGCTCGGGAGGTCAAGGCTAAAGAGCTGTAGTACCAAAGATGCATAATATAAAAATTATAGAATGTCAGGAGTGTCTAGAAATGTCAGGAGTGTCTAGAAATGATGCTGCATCTAACACTGAAGTCATTAGCAGTCTTGCTCTTCAGTACTTTGAAGTTTATCCAGAAATGATATGGGTAGCTGAACGAGCCTTTAGGGGGCAAAGTATAAGAATGGCAGGTGAAGAATACCACCAGGAAGGAAGAAAAAAGGAAGACAAACTCTTGTGGATTCAAGGAATTATGAAACAATGGATGGAATGGCAAAACAGAGAAGATTTGTTCTAATTGACGAGAAGTTAAAAATAGTATTCATTGGTCCTGGAAATTTGTACACACAGTGTAAAAAGAATATAATATAAGTTATACTGGCCATTTCCATTTAAAAAAGACCAACGTTTTTTATTTTCATTCAGATGACAATGTCCAATATTAAGAATAAAAATATTTTGAAACAAAACCTAGAAAATTGTCACAGCAGAAACCACATAAGAAATATAAGACTACTTTTGGAGAAAAATGAGAATTATAAAAAAAAATTAATTATATAAATTTATCAATTGAATGCAACAAAATAAAAAAAAATTCATTATAGTTCTAAAACACTTTTATCTCTTGCACAAATTGTGGTTTTGACGCATGATTGTCTGTCCTTATGGTCATTTACTTGTACCAAGGCACCAGAGGAAAAATCACACATTTAATAAAATAAACCTTTTCCCCGGTGCAAAGGTATTTTAAAATTTTTCCTGTCCTGCCATATATACTTACAGAAAATGCATACATGTATGAGGGTGATTCAGAAAGTAAGTTCTGGTTTTGTTTGTCATTAAAGCAGGTGTTTAAAATGTCTGCAACAATACAAGCTCCTGCAATCTTGAGGTACATGGAGTAATACAGTTTCTGTGGGCAAAAAAACCGAGAGCAGCAGCAATTTGTAAGATTACTGCAGTGTATGGAGAGATTATGAGTGGCGGTGTTGTTTGACGAGGGTCATGAATTTCAAGATGGATGCACTAATTTTCATGATGAAGTCTTTCTAAAACAAAACTACATCCAATTCTGGAAAGTGTTAATTTAAAACATAACATCAAAATATGATGCTTTACTGCTCAAAAGGAATGTTTAAATTATCAATAAAAATACTTCAGTTAGAAGTCGTCAAATGGTATAGTTGATAGTGATAGCTATCGGCCTTCGGATGAAAGGAGAATTGTATAAATGGAAAGAAATTTGATGTTCGTATCGGAAGTTCAAATGGTGTAATGGTTTTGTTGAGTTGTTTCTTGATTCACCTCATACTTCTTAACTCCCTCGCAGATCCGGATTTCGTCACTGTATTTGTGACATTCTCAATGCTGTATCACGTTCACAATTGACATCCAATGGTCTCCTCTCCTGCAGACTGTCCTGAGTCTGCAGGAGAGGAGACCGTTGGACGTCAGTTGTGAACGTGATACAGCATTGAGAATGTCACAAATGATGTGACGAAACCCTGGGTCTGCAAGAAGTTATGAAGTATGAGGTGAGTGAAAGAAAAAATAAACAATATTAAAAAACCTCATAGTGTTATTTCCTATCTACATAACTTAATTTAAATAAATATGTTATGATAAATCATTGAATGTAAATAATGTTGAAAGATAATTGAAATATGTACTTTTCACTGGTATGTAAGAAATGTTCTCACAATAGTGTTAAAAAAACTTGTTTTCTGAATCACCCTAATATTGGTAGCACAAATTCACACGTCAATACACAGTCAAGTATCATAAGAATCACCTATGCTACACTTTGTCCCATCTATCTGTCAAGTAAGCATACAAAAACTAATTAAGTTATGTAGGTAGGAAATAACACTATGAGGTTTATTTTAATTTTGTTTAGTTGTTTTTTGACTCACCTCATACTTCTTAACTCCCTTGCATATCTAGATTTCATCACTGTATTTGTGACATCCTCAATGCTATTCACGTTCACAACTGACATCCAATGGTCTGCAGGAGAGGAGAGCATTGGACGTCAGTTGTGAACGTGAACAGCATTGAGAATTATTAAAATTCATCGGAGAACATATTGTTTAAACAACTCACCTCATAGGATTCATGCTTCCATGATATCGCGATTTCAAACATAGTCATGTTCATCTTCAGCCATAACTCCAACTGACGAAATTCTTCGGCCGTCAACTATTCTATTGTCGCCATCTTCAACATTTCTTTGGCACCAATAAATAAATTTAGTCTGGGTAATCTTCTAAGTACCAATAAAAAAGTCAATGTTCCAGACAGAAAGAAATCCGGAATTTATCAAATAAATTGTGAAGATTGCAATAAAGTTTATATAGGAAAAACAAAAAGGAATTTGGAAATTCGGACAAAAGAACATTTCAGAAATATTAAAAATTGTGAAATTGAAAAATCTGCAATTGCTGCACATAGTTTATTAGAACATCATAAAATTGGAAGAGAAGCTAAACTTTTAAAACAAGTAGAGAAACCTTTGGAATTGACAGTTTGGGAAAAAATATACATTCAGAAAAACAAAAATAGATCAATGAATTTTGATATCCCCAACGAAATTATATTGATTTCAAAGTTCATAAATTCAACCATAGATGGCAGCACTGAAGATGGCGACAATAGAATAGTTGATGGCCGAAGAATTTCGTCAGTCGGAGTTATGGCTGAAGATGAACATGACTATGTTTGAAATCGCGATATCATGGAAGCATGAATCCTATGAGGTGAGTTGTTTAAACAATATGTTCTCCTATTTATATATTAAATTTGGGAATTTTTAACATTATGAGGTTCAATTAATAATAATTAAAGAATCGTGATTTTTTCTTACTTCATACATCTATGTTTCTTTTAATTATTAATATGTTCTCCGATGAATTTTAATGATTATACCTCATAATGTTTACTTCCCAACATTAATTTAATAGCATTGAGAATGTCACAAATACAGTGACAAAATCTAAATATGCGAGGGAGTTAAGAAGTATGAGGCGAGTCAAAAAACAACTAAACAAAATAAAAAAACTAAGTTCTGCCCAATTCATGACAATCCGATGAATGCATGGTAGGAACAGCTTGATGGATGGATGGCTAAGGAAAAGATCATTTGCATTCCAACTGTGATATGATGAATGCATGTGGAAGTGAGCAGCATACGGTTGCATTTCAGCAGCCTGTATTATCGACTGTCCACAGCTCTGCCGTTCCCTCCCTCCTATGTGCAGCTTTACTTCACAGATAGTAGACACACACACTTCACAAAAATTCATTTTGTTTTTGTTGAACAGTAAACAAATCTGACACTTTTCTTAAAATTTGTTAGAGAAATCATTTTGTTTTGAAATTATAAAACAAAAAAAATCTTGAAACTGCTTCATTATATGAAAATTACTGTTTCTAACGTCACCCATCGCACTTTACGTGCTTTGGCTTATTGATATTTTTTAATGTCAAAATACAAAGACACAAATATGTAACAGATAAATGGAAAAAAAATTGCATATTTTAGCGATTACAAAAGACATTTTAATGGGTAATCATTACCCTTCGTCTAACTAACAACAGATGCTTAGGTACAACACATTTACTCGAATATAAGACATTATATTATTTTTAGTCTGATCATCTTACCTCAATATTAATATTGTTTTGAAACATGTTCAAGAACAAATCAACATTAATATTGAGGTAAGATGATCAGACTAAAAATAATATAATTAAAATAACCTCAAAATATCACTTACTAAAATTAAATATTAATAAGACAACATTCTTTTCCGAAATCTAATACCAAAAAAACACCATTTGATTAGGATGTTCATCGGCCCATCAACAGATGGAGTAAGAAGCAGTTCTTCTGAACGACAGAACATCAGTCATGTAATTACAGATGATGAAGCCACCTAGGTTTTGAAACAGGTTTAATTAGAAGATTGGATATGAGGTGAGGCTTAAAGAATTTAAATCTTAAACCTCATACTGATTTTTCCTATAAAAGTTCAAATATATGTGGCCCCATATTCAAAGTTTTTATTGTAATATTCTTATTATTAATTTAACACTTCTCACTGAAGGATATATTATATTTGAAGAGAAAAATTATACGCTGACTGGGGTTTGAACCCAGGACCTTTGGCTTTCTAGGACAATGCTCCACCACTGAGCTACCTAAGAAACTCCAATCTAAATGCAAGTCCTACTGGTTCATAGTTAAATATGGGAAATAACATTATGGGGTTCTTAATTCGTGAAGTAATGAGTCATTTTTAACACCTTATCTCATATTTTATGTTTCTTTAAACACGGGAACTAGTTTTTAAGAGAAGGACCTCTCTCATTTTCAACCGACAGTTAAAAATGAGAGAGACGTTTCTCTTGAAAACTAGTTCCCATGTTTAAAGAAACATAAAATATGAGGTAAGATGTTAAAAATTACTGATTAATTTACCAAGTCCTACTGGCTTTATAAAGTAGTGCTTAAATTTTCAATAAATGTCTTCTTAAACAAGAAGCTGCCATTTGCGTGATCGAGCAAATGCTCGTAGCATTTGGCGATCGGGAATTAACAGAGCGTAAGAGAAATATTTGTGTTTAGATTGGAGTTTCTCGGGTGGCTCAGTGGTATAGCTTGACCTAGAAAGCCAAAGATCCTGGGTTCAAACCCCAGTCTGAGCGCATAATTCTTCTCTTCAAATATAATTTTTATTTTAAATTTATCACTCACACTGAAGGCCAAATGTTCCATTTTCACAGATAGAGATGGTTTATTGTGGTTATGTCAGCCCAAACCTCTCTCCCATAAGTGCAATTGTAAAAATGCCGAGGCACACTGTTATTAACGCCATCTTCGGTCAAGTTTTAACACTCAGTATAATGTAAGTAATATTTTCTTTCATAATACCCCCAAGTTAATTTATATTTTGGTTTTTAGATTCAGGAAAATAAGAAGGTCTTATAAAAATTCCTTTATATACCAATATGAAGTGATGCGTTCTTCTCATGTATCAACTACACAAATGTAAGAATGGCAGGACGGGAGAAATAGACATTGTTTATCCCTTTCGATTGACTGAATGAAATGTGTAAACAGCATGTAAGTTTACAAGCTCTTTCTTTCGTCCAACGGAGCTATTAAAATACAAAAATAACACATGTAAATGCTATCACAGTCTCATCTGCGGTCCTTGCTTCGTATCCGATCGTCGTGTTTGCTTCGAGACTTGCTACTCAGCTTGTCGGAACTTGAGTAGTATTTATCGTAGCGATCGTAACTCTGTGACCTTGACCTTGCACCACGACGACCTTCATGACTTCTTGAGCGAGATCGGTAACGTACTTTATCCCTGCAAAAAAAAAAATTAAATTATGAATCTTCACTATTAAGTATGTTACAGTGAATTAATATAACAAAGTTGGGAACTTTTACATTGAGGTTTTCTTAGTAAAAATCAAATGAATCGTGAATTCTTCTTAACCCATACATCTGGAATTTATCAAATCAATTGCAAAGATTGCAATAAAGTATATATAGGAAAAATAAAAAGGATGTTTTTATTATTAATTTAACACTTCTTACTGAAGGATAAAATTTTCTCTTTAAATATAATTTATCCTTCAGTGAGAAGTGTTAAATTAATAATAAAAACATCAATTGAAGCCCTACTGGCTTTATAGAGTAGTGTTAAATTCCCATCTTCTGAACTAAGAGGCCGCCATATGCAAAGATAGAAGTAAAGGTTTCAAAGCATTTGGCGCGAGGGAATTACAATATATAAAGAGAAAAATTTGCATCTAAATCGCAACTCGCCTCAGTAGCTCAGTTGATAGAGCATTAGCCCAGAAAGCCAAAGGTTCCAGATTCGAGTCTCGGTGAAAATTTTTTTCTTCAAATATAAAACAAAAAAGAATTTAGACACTTGCAAAAAAGAACACTTTAGAAACATGAAACTCATCTAGAAGAAAACAAGAGTTATCTACAAAAAAATATAATTTTACCATCAAAAGTGTGGGGTGCTCTATATCAATTAATATATTTAATAATAAACAGATATTGGTAAAAGTAAAGTCTCTATATACCGGTTTTTATTGATTTATTTTATTTTCTGACGATTCTGGCCAGGATTTTAGAAAAAAAATTATGAAATGACTGTGTTGTCATTGGTCCTTTACAAGTATACAAAGTTTCAAGTTGATCCAATGTTTTTAAGTGGGTGAAAATCATATTCAAAAGATTCCATTACATAGATAGATGGACAGATACAGGTCAAGCTAATATAAAGCATGTAATTAATATTTAATTTTAGGAAGTTATATTTTGAGGTTATTTTAATTATATTATTTTTGGTCTGGACATCTTACCTCAACATTAATATTGAGGTAAGATGTCCAGACCAAAAATAATATAATTAAAGCATGTAACAAAAATATGGTAGTCGTAATATTGGCTAAGGATGAGAGGGATATCCTCTTGAAAACTGAAGTTCCCGTGTATAAAAAAAAAAAAATTACGAGTTACTGAATATGTCATATTCAGTACCGTAAACCAGTTAAGGCATTTAAAGAGACTATCGTGTATGCGGCCGTCGGTCAGTTAACTCGTTTAAGAGCGGGCGCAAACAAACCGCATTTATATTCGGCGCCTAAATATTGTGTTGGCTTAGTATGTCTTAGAGATCATAGATGGCATGTATATGTACGTTTTCTATTCCCGTTTGACAAGTTTAACCTTGGTGAATCCCCTTTTATTTTTTAAACAAACAACACATGGAATTAGTTCATCCAAACTTGCCTCCGGGCTCCAATGCAGTCGTATATGTTTCTCGTTTTCGTGCTGTTGTTTGTGCGTGAGTGAAACCATGGCAAAAGAAAAATATCTCACTGAAGAAGAATTAGTGAATATTTTGTATAATGATGATTCAGGTGATGAACTGATTCCTGAATTAGAAGATACACAAAGTGAAGGTCAAGATGAACTTCCACTTCCTGAAATTGATACGCCGATACGATGTGATGTCAATCACCCAAGTTATCTCACCATCAAATGCTACTAGGATATCTCCTTTAGGTATGTACAAAATTTGAATTTTCTAGGACTAATAGTTTGTGAACAATGGTCCATTTTCTGAAGTGCCACAAAAGGGTAGCTGGGGTATTTAAATGGCTGCCCTGCTCAGTGCCGGGTACTGAATGTGTTAAGGTAAGTATCGACTCATTCATTCATTGAATTAAGAACTTCATAATGTAATGAATGGCCTAGTTGCTTGCAGATTTATCGATGTTCTTGTGAAAATTAATATATTTTACCTGGAAATTTTGCGAGATTTGTGAGGAGATAAACTTGGAGATCTGCTGTAACTTCTTCTCTTGTGGGATTTCTTGGATTTCCTCTCGTGCGACCGAGATCTTGACCTTGACCGAGAGAAAGATCTCGTCCTGAAAAAAAGAAAACCTTGATATCACAGCTGTAAAATGTACCGTCGGAGAAAGCTTAGTTGGAACCTTGTACAGCAATAAAAAATAAATGAAGATTGCACGAATAAATCTCTGGGCACAGGTAACAAGTACAAATTATTTTTAAAGGGAAAAATTTACACCTAAACTGGGAATTGAACCGGTTTTATACACCAACACTCTGCCACTTACATTGCACGCCAAAACCTATGTTGAAATTTCTTCCAGAGAAGCATTGTAATGTACAAAGGCCACATCCAAAAAATTATCTGCCCATTTTTAACTGCAAGGCACTAAAATCCAGCTCCAAATCTCTCATTTCATTTTTTTTATTCAATGCCCCAGGTTGTCATGTAGACATTTCTGGTGTTGGCTAATTGTAACCCACTTCTGAAGTTGGGGCACCTAGAAGGCGAAGTTACATTACCCCTTTCATAGTTAAATACGGGAAATAACATTATGAGGTTATCTCCATCGTCAGTAGCCTCTGGTCGACCGGTGTTATGTCGTTTCTTGGCGGTTTCCTTCTTACTTCTATCGGTGGACCGATGAACCTCTGGATCAGGTCAAAATTTGCGGGAGTTTCAAAATTCATGAGTTTGTCTTTTTTGTTTTTTTTTGGATATGGATTTTTTCCCAGACTGTGAGTTCCTTTAGTTTATCTGTTTGTTTGATTAGGCTAGCTTCTGTATCAATTAAATGTTTTAAAAACATTTAATTGATACAGGAGCTATCCTAATCAAACAAACAGATAAACTGTATCAATTAAATGTTTTTAAAACATTTAAATGTTTTTAAAACATTTAATTGATACAATTAATGTTTTTAAAACATTTAAATGTTTTTAAAACATTTAATTGATACAGGAGCTAGCCTAATCAAACAAACAGATAAACTAAAGGAACTCACAGTCTGGGAAAAAATCCATATCCAAAAAAACAAAAAAGACAAACTCATGAATTTTGAAACTCCCCAAATTTTGACCTGATCCAGAGGTTTCAAAAACATTTAATTGATACAGGAGCTAGCCTAATCAAACAAACAGATAAACTAAAGGAACTCACAGTCTGGGAAAAAATCCATATCCAAAAAAACAAAAAAGACAAACTCATGAATTTTGAAACTCCCCACCCCAAATTTTGACCTGATCCAGAGGTTTCAAAAACATTTAATTGATACAGGAGCTAGCCTAATCAAACAAACAGATAAACTAAAGGAACTCACAGTCTGGGAAAAAATCCATATCCAAAAAAACAAAAAAGACAAACTCATGAATTTTGAAACTCCCCAAATTTTGACCTGATCCAGAGGTTTCAAAAACATTTAATTGATACAGGAGCTAGCCTAATCAAACAAACAGATAAACTAAAGGAACTCACAGTCTGGGAAAAAATCCATATCCAAAAAAACAAAAAAGACAAACTCATGAATTTTGAAACTCCGCAAATTTTGACCTGATCCAGAGGTTTTAAAAACATTTAATTGATACAGGAGCTAGCCTAATCAAACAAACAGATAAACTAAAGGAACTCACAGTCTGGGAAAAAATCCATATCCAAAAAAACAAAAAAGACAAACTCATGAATTTTGAAACTCCCCAAATTTTGACCTGATCCAGAGGTTTCAAAAACATTTAATTGATACAGGAGCTAGCCTTATCAAACAAACAGATAAACTAAAGGAATCACAGTCTGGGAAAAAATCCATATCCAAAAAAACAAAAAAGACAAACTCATGAATTTTGAAACTCCCGCAAATTTTGACCTGATCCAGAGGTTTTAAAAACATTTAATTGATACAGGAGCTAGCCTAATCAAACAAACAGATAAACTAAAGGAACTCACAGTCTGGGAAAAAATCCATATCCAAAAAAAAACAAAAAAGACAAACTCATGAATTTTGAAACTCCCGCAAATTTTGACCTGATCCAGAGGTTTATCGGTCCACCGATAGAAGTAAGAAGGAAACCGCCAAGAAACGACATAACACCGGTCGACCAGAGGCTACTGACGATGGAGATAAGCTCCGAAACTGCAGAATAGAAGAAAAAGGATATGAGGTGAGGTAATAAAAACATTAATTTAATTATTAAATTAAACCTCATAGTGTTCTTTCCCTGTGAAAGTTAAATAATTATGAGGTTGTTTATTTTTTATCATTTCACTCACCTCATACTTCATAATTTATAGCAGACCCAGGGTTTCTTCACGTAATTCGTGACATTGTCAATGCTGCGTCATGTTCACAACTGACGTCCAACGGCCTTCTATCCTGCAGACTGACCTCCGCGCCATCTGGTGGCCGACCGAAGAATTTCCAAATCAGGCCTCTTTCTTTATAACCGGGTATTTCAAAATTCATAGTTGTATTTTCATTCATAGAATAGAAACCAAAACAAAATTACTTAAACAATTGGAAAAACCGAAGGAACTCACAATTTGGGAAAAAATTTACATATGCAAGAATGAAAATACAACTATGAATTTTGAAATACCCGGTTATAAAGAAAGAGGCCTGATTTGGAAATTCTTCGGTCGGCCACCAGATGGCGCGGAGGTCAGTCTGCAGGATAGAAGGCCGTTGGACGTCAGTTGTGAACATGACGCAGCATTGACAATGTCACGAATTACGTGAAGAAACCCTGGGTCTGCTATAAATTATGAAGTATGAGGTGAGTGAAATGATAAAAAATAAACAATATTAAAGAACCTCATAGTGTTATTTCCTATCTACATAACTTAATTATGAGGTTCTTAATTAGTAAATTAATGGGTCATATTTTTAACATCTTAACTCATATTTATGTTCTTCAAACACGGGAACTAGTTTTCGAGAGAAGGATCTCTCTCATTTTCAACCGACATTATACAGGATGGTCCAAAAGTCTCGATCCATTTCCATTAAATTGACATTTTCTTCGTTGTTTTTCAGGTTCATCATGAAGTATGCTTACCATTGAAGAAAGAATAACAGTTATTTCCGCGCGATTGGTAAGCTATGAACAAGTGCCTCAGGAATTTGAATGAAAGTTTCACAAACCAGCACCTACTAGAGCCAATACCCGGATGTTGGTGAACAAATTTAGACGAACAGGAAGTGTTCTTGATGAAAAAAACGTTCAGGCAGACCATAGACCTCTGCAAAATGATGTTGAACGTATTCAGCACGTGATTGAACGCAGTCCAGGCGCATCGACTCGCAGGCTCAGTAATGAACTGGACATTCCCAGAACAACAGTCTGGAGGGTTTTGAGGTTTAAACTCAACAACCATGCAAGTGCTACATCACTTGGAACAGGAAGATTACGCTGCCCGTCAGGCTATGTGCCATGATTTGCTTCAGGCTGTTGCTAATGAAAATCTAATGGACAATATTCTTTTCAGTGACGAGGCTACATTCCACATTTGTGGTCACGTAAATAGGCATAATTGTCGAATTTGGGCCGACGAGCAAGCTAATGCTACATATGAATGGCAACGAGATACACCAAAAATTAATGTATGGCTAGGTGTAACAGCAACAAAACTGTACGGTCCACTCATGTTTCAAGAACCCACAGTCACTGGAGTCACCTACTTGGACATGCTTGAACAATTCCTAGAACTACAGCTTACGCAGGATGGTGTATTACACTCTGTTCTCTTTCAGCAAGATGGTGCCCACTGCATTTTGCTCGGTGTGTGCGTGCCTATCTCAATGCAACTTTTTCCGGGGCAGAACTGCGCCAAGAATGTGGGCACAACGCTCACCAGACTTAACCTAACTTGATTTTTTGGCATGGGTTTTATCATGTCTCATGTGTACAAGACTAAGGTTCATGATCTTCCTCATTTACGGGAACGCATTTACGAGGCAGTAGCAGCCATCTGCGTAATGTGTTTAGAGCAACAGTGCAACACTGGGAGCAATGCCTCGAAATGCAAGGGGGACAGATTGAACTGTATACTGAAGATTGTTCACAGACATCTGACAAATAACATATGTAACAGTCATGAACGTTGGTCAATGCTTTCAAAGAAATGGATCGAGACTTTTGGGCCCCTGTATAATGCTGGTTGAAAATGAGAGAGATGTTTCTCTTGAAAACTAGTTCCCATGTTTAAAGAAAACAAAAAATATGAGGTAAGATGTTAAGATGACTCATTAATTTACGACTTAAGAACCTCATAATGTTATTTCCCATATTTAACTATGAATAACTAAATTACTATGGTCAAGAAGGTTTCCCACTAGGGAAATAAAAGAAAGAAAGATAATAATGAATGACACATACCTCTTCTTGGACTTTTTGCTGTGTTTGGGAGGTGGGCTGTGTGAGAGGGAGCGGGATCGACTCCTGCTGCGATGTTTGTCCGATGTGTGATTGTTACGACTGTTGAAACTGGCCCAGCGAGGCGACACATGTTGTGGTGTTTATCCTTACTGCTGCGTGTCGGTGAACTGTGACGAGACCTCGAGTGTGCAGAAGGAGAGTTGGGGCTGTTACTGCCACCCCCGGGGGTGTTGTTACCGGATTGAGCCCCTGCACCACCTCCACTACTGCCACGCGCCTTCAGACGAGCTTCCTGATAGTGTCGTCTCAACTCCTCCACTTTCCTGTCAAGCTCCTCTGCATTCGGCTGGAAATATAAAACACACATGTCCATGAATACACACAAGTTAAACATACCAATCTAATATTGTTTATTTTTTATTATTTCACTCACCTCATACTTCATATAGTTGTTTACGTTATTCTTGTTTTCCTATGACTTGATAGCCAACTTTATTAAGTTATGTAGATAGGAAATAACACTATGAAGTATGAGGTGAGTGAAATAATAAAAAATAAACAATATTAAAGAACCTCATAGTGTTATTTCCTATCTACATAACTTAATACCAATCTAATGTTTAAATTAATGTTGGGAAGTAAACATTATGAGGTTATATCATTAATAGTGAGTGGAGAACATTTTCAGTCATGACTGAAGAGGGACAAGATATTGTATGAAACCGCCGGTATCAAAGAAATTTGAAATTATATGAGGTGAGTCGTTAAAAATATGTTCTCCGCTCACTATTAAAAGTACCAATCTAATATTGTTTATTTTTTCTTTCACTCACCTCATACTTCATAACTCCTCGCAGACCCAGGGTTTCGTCACATCATTTGTGACTTGTGAACGTGACACAGCATTGAGAATGTCACAAATGATGTGACGAAACCCTGGGTCTGTGAGGAGTTATGAAGTATGAAGTGAGTAAAAGAAAAAATAAACAATATTAAAAAACTTCATAGTGTTATTTCCTATCTACATAACTTAATACCAATCTAATGTTGAAATTAATGAACTCAAGGTTTCACATCCGCATGCAATAGTTAATAAAACCACAGAGATAAATTTATTTCAAGAAACACCTGAATTAGGATTTGAACCCAATGTCTCTGGTTCTGTACAACAGCACTCTAAACCACTGAGCTACCAGGCTTCAAACACACATTATTTCTCTCTTTTACATGAATTCCCGTGCGCCAAGGCTAAGAATGCAAAGTTCATTAAGTAGTGGCTCCAGGTTGAGAAAACCAGCAATGACTGGAGGGCCCAAAATTCTGACATGTTACTCCCATATGACAGTCCACCCCTGTGATTGAGCTTATGTGGATGTAAGGCCATCAGCCAGGAGGTAGATTTAGGGTTTTCTAGGCCCGTATTTCTCTGCAGTTTTAACTAATTATTACAACACACACACACACATATATATATATATCATATATATATGATAGGTGATGATGGTAATGATTCACCAGGAGAGGCCTTAATCTTAAATTTAATAAATATGTTAATGATGATAATGATCGCCAAAATGATGATTGGGGACCGTTTGGGCCTTAAGGTTTCCTGACATTTGCCTTACAGGTGACGGAAAAAAAAAATCATCATCCAGGAAACTTGCCCCAACTGGGGATCGAATCCGGGTCCACTATGTGACATGGCAGTATGATATGCTGAGACCACAGCAGTAGATTATATATATCTATAGTAACTCTGTCCTAGGACAGGTCTTTCACTGCAATCATATCATTTTCATGCTATGCTTTGCAGCTTTACAAGGAAAATATAGGTGTGGTAGCTTCCCGTTGCTTTCCACACCACTGATGGAAAATGATGGTAATGATAAGGATGATGATGGCCAGATAATTTTCGGGAACCGTTGGGCATTATGCTTCCAGACATTTGTCTTACAGGTGGGGAAAAATCCTGACCCAGGAGCTTGTCCCAACCAGGAATCAAACCCGGGCCCGCTACCTTGAGACCACAGTGGTGGATATACACACACACATGTATGAATAATAAAGTTTTCTTGGGTTTTCTGCATCTTGGATTCAAGTTTGGCCTCTGGCCACTGATTCTGACATGATCCCACATGCCATTATCAACGTCGGAATCAGTGGCCAGAGGCCGAACTTGAATCCAAGATGCGGAAAACCCAAGAAAACTTTCTTATTCATACTTATATTCGCAAAAATCTGCAATATATATATATATATATATATAGTCAACATTAATAATAATGATAATAATAACTTATACTATGGAGGCACAAAGTTGAAGGAAATGGGAGTTACCTTGGGTCTCCTGTAGAGACGCAATATCCTGAAGCAGACATCCTGGATGTCTTCCTCGGACACTCTGAATATTGTGAACCACGCAGGTGACTTTGGCAAGCAAATGTTCAGTTTTCTGGACGTCAGGTAGATACAAGCACACGCCACTGTTTCAGGCTGGTAGCGCACAAACACGTCTGTCCGCAAAGAGTCATTCATATAGTTCCTGCAAAACACATCATAACACCATGTACAACACAACCCTCCCTCTGGGATTTGACATTTTGTTTTATAGTTAAAAAGTGGTAACATGTAATTGAGACCTACGGGTGCATGTTGGAGCAACAAACCAGAACTGCTACATCACACAAGCATTTATATTAAACTGTTAATGAGAGGAGTGATAAAAAAGATGAGAAAGGAAAATTTAATTTTCTTCATCTTATAACTAAGAGATATTTTTTGCAAATGTCCCAGGTTGTCTTTCGACATTCCTGGCATGGCGTACTTGTAACCCACTTCTGAGGTTGGGGTGCCTGGAAGGCAGGGTTACGTAGCCCTGATGATATGACGGGTGATGATGATAGTGGTGCACCAGGAGAATCCCTAATTCTAAGCTTAATCTAAGATGAATATGAATGATGATGATTGCGATGGCCATATGATTTCGGGGACCGTTTAGGCCTTAAAGTTTTCCTGACATTTGTCTTACAGGTGAGGAAAAACCCCGATGAAAACCTCACCCAGAAAAACTGTCCCGACCGGGGATTGAACCCGGGCCCATACCTCGAGACCACAACGGTGGACTAACTATAGATTATAACTTATTCTTTTTGCTGGTTGTTATTGAACCGTTAGAAATTTTTGCACCGTAGCCGAGCGGTTAAGGTAAGATGCCTTTGCACAGAGCTACGGGACTTGAGCTGGTTCGAGTCTCTTTGGGGGAAGAAATTTTCTCATGGAATTTCGGTCAGTATGGGAGCAGTGCCCACCCAGCATCGTGAAGTATGTGGGTAGCTACAATAAGTAGCGACTCCAGGTCGAAAAAACCAGTTATAATGGCTGGGGACCTGACATGCTGACCACATGTCACCCTGCACTGGCACGATGATCCAACAGTACCGATGGAGCGTAACCTTGTTTGGAGGTTCTTTGGCCAACCACAGGATGGAGCTGATATCGACATCCAGGTTGTGCAACATAAATCAAATCAGTCTGGACAAGCCGACAATAAAACAGAATTGTTTTGAAACATGTTCAAGAACAAATCAACATTAATATTGAGGTAAGATGATCAGACTAAAAATAATATAATCACAATCATGTTTCACCTCGCTCTTCATAGATTTCTCTGTATCAGATCCTGCTTTTGTGATAAACAAAGCTCCTCCTTTTAATATTCTGAACAGCTCAGAGCATTATTTTTCTCCAACAAATACATTGAATATAGCAAATAATGAACAGAGCTGCAATTTTACCGAGTTGTTTACTAAAACAATAAAATGAACAACCTATAAATGTTGAATATAATAAACAGTTTGACGTGTTTCATTATTTTTTGACTAGGGTGCATTCATACAATACTATGATCCTATTTGGCAATAATATGATCAAGCTGCAGTGAATATATATAACCTCACATTTCTGATTTGTTTTCCAATCATCACCGTTTACATTAAATATATAAATATTTTAAAATACTGGTAACTATATTTAAATAATGATTTGTGAGTAAACTGCTTAATTTTGATGTTTTTATTATTAATTTAACACTTCTCACTGAAGGATAAATTATATTTGAAGAGAAAAATTTGCATCTAGATTGCAACTTGCCTCGGTAGCTCAGTTGGTAGAGCATTTGGCCTGGAAAGCGAAAGTTCCCAGGTTCGAGTCTCGGTCTAGGCAAAAATCTGTCTCTTCAAATATAATAGCTTAATTTTATTTGTTAAATAGTCCTAACAAATGTCACTCTTGATTCCCAAATCGTCTAGATAAATCCACTCCTCACTTCATGACTCGTAAATTTATCAATGATTTGGAGATCACTCGTGACATTACTTAAGTATGTTGAACTTACCAGGCGATCTGCATGAGGTTCTGATGTCTCTCAAAGCCGAGCACCTGCAGGTACATAACAATTATTTTGTGAGGATGTTTGACATGGACGCAGAAACCAAGTTCCTTGAGCACTCTGCGTTCTGCTTTGATAACCTGAGTCTTGAGAGCTATGTAGTTCTGGTCGAGTATCATTGGCTGGAGGGTTCTGAAACACAAACACACAACACATCCCCTCAATGCACACCCCTGCGCACCGGATCGTGAACCCCCACGACACACACACGCATCCTCCAACCAGGCGTGCTATCATGGTTACATCAAAATGCATTACAATCTCAGAAAAAAGTCAATTACACAAGTGACATTTTATATCACCACCAAAGTCATATAATTATTTGTTTTCAAAATGTAATTTTTTGATGTTTTAACATCCTTCTAAAATGAAAAACTGTCTAAAAAAAATTGGAATTAAAAAAAAAAAATTATTCGTTGAATTAATGAAATTTGGATTTTTTTAAAGGAAATTCTTATGAGTTAGTTATTTAGATTCGCCTCATATTTTTTTGATTCCTGCAGACTATAGTTTCATCGCATCTGTGCAACATTGTCGAATTCTAATTGTCACACAGATGCAACAAAACTATAATCTGCAGAAATAAAAAAAATGAGGCGAGTCAAAAAACTCATAATATAATTAAAAGAAACCTCATATTGTTATTTCCTATGAACATTAAATAAAATTCTTAATTTTCAAATTCACGACAAAATTTTATCAAGTGAAAGTCTGTCATATTTGGAATTAAAAAACAATAAGTTTTATAATTCACAAATTAAAAGCAAATGTTTTTATGAAAACCTAAAGCAGTGCAAGTTTGTTCTCCTTAAAGAGTCACACTTGAGAATTCAGGGTGTTCCAAAGCACAGTGGGTGTAAACAGCTTCCCCACTTACCCATCCAATTGGTGACTAGAGGCCAGACTTTTGCGTATGAAATAGATAAAAAAACTCAAAATATATAGTAAATATCATCATCCACACTGGATCGACAGCCCCATGTGGCCATTACTCTTAAGTCACAAACCCACTTAACTCCCAATATCCAGGCGTCATTCAACACAAAAACCTATTTCAGTCCTCAATTTTTTTCCTTAGTTCCAGCTGATTAAAAAAAAAAACTTATTTATATATCCCATATCACTCATTCCAACATATCATCATCACGTCATCAATTTTTTTCCTTCATTCTAGCTGATTTAAAAAAAAAAAACTTTCTTTATATTATCCCATATCACTCATCCAAGATATTAATTTTATCATCATCCTTGCAATTATTAGGCCATGTGGCCTGTTACGGCCTCGAAGAGGAGTTTTCCATCCAGCGCTTTTTTGGACGTCCAAGCGAACTTTTGGCTTGGGGGCAGTAACGAAGCATGGTTTTTGGAATTCTATGAGACGGCATTCGTTATATTAATTTTATAAATTTAACAATATCTGGTTCATTGCACAATTTGTATAACTTACAATTATATCTTTTTCTATACACTCCATTTTTCTTAAAAGGGACAAAATTTTTTATGTACTAAACAAATAACAAAGAAATGATAGAAATGTTTTAAAATGGTTTTGATGCTATATTTAGTTTAACATGTTCCAGTCCGGGATAAATTCATTTTTTTGAAAGAAAAATTATCGTTTCAACTCGGAATCAAAACCAGATGCCTGATTCTGTACGTCGGGCATGAGGTCCATTACACCATTTAAGACACGGCACAAACACTAAAATTTCTTTCCACTTATACAATTCACTTATGTCTGATGGCAGATAGCTAGAGCTATTAACACCGCCATCAGACAAACATGGAACATGTTAAGCTTTACCACTTAACATTCAATATGACAGAACAAGGTTATAAAATCACTTAAGATGGAACCAACAATATTCCAAAATTGGAGTAGTTAGAAGATCGAATATGAAGTGTTAAATTCAATATATACCTCCTACAATGTTCAAATTTCATACCATTCCGAAACTTAACTTTTTTTACAGTAATCAATTGATTTGGCATTTACTTAATGAAAATCCATATTTATTAAAATATAAATTTGTAACAGCTGTTTCAGTACTTTGTACTTTCTTCAGACGTGATTACAAATGAATGAAACAGTTACACATTTATATTGTAATAAAATATGAAAATCATATAAAACTTTGTTTTATTTTCATTTAATTAGATTTTTGTACAGATTAATTATTCATAGCCCTTGTCTTTTTCTGGAGAAACGTCAACCACAATCCTGCTTTCTGCTGTTTTACACCACTGTACGTGTGTGGGAATGCAGAAGATACTGATGTTAACAACTTATGAACTTTTCTGAAGTACATTTTTTCATAAAATATGAAACACTATCATTTATACAGTTAAAAAAAATATAATTTTGGTAAGAATATAGTTTAACCACTCATTCAATACTACGATGGCAGGTACAGTAAAACTTGTTGTTTATTTTTTATTTCACTCACCTCATACTTCACAACTCCTAGCATACCCAGGGTTTCGTCACATGCTGTGACATTCTCAATGCTGTGTCACGTTCACAACTGACGTCCAGCTGCCTTCTATCCTGCAGACTCAGTTGTGAACGTGACACAGCATTGGGAATGTCACAAAGAATGTGACGAAACCCTGGGTATGCTAGGAGTTATGAAGTATGAGGTGAGTGAAATAAAAAATAAACAATATTAAATAACCTCATAGTGTTATTTCCTATCTACATAACTTAACAGTAAAACTTGTTTAATCCAGAACGTGAATAAAGCAAAAATCTGTCCAAGGTGAACAAATTTATTGGTCCCAGTGATTTTACGTGTATTTATTTTGCATAAAACGGAATTCATGAAAAAAGAAAGTTATAAAGCGGAAAGACAGAAAAATAAATTAGTTTCCACTTCATTGAATTCCCGTTAGGCAAAAAATAATAAGAACTGATTCCTGCCGCCGAGTGAAGTAGAGATTCTACTTGTACCGGAAATTTTCTTTTGGCCTCACTGCACACCTGCTATGCGAAATACAGATACCTGTCTTACAAATAGCCATTGCACTGTAAAATCTTAAATTAGTTTAAGTTCTGAGACCAATCTTTCACAGGTAGCGTTCTGAATTTACAGAATAAAGATGGCTAAAACGTATGTATCATTGTCATTAAATGAAAAAGTGAAAGTGATTAAATATAAATCTCCAAATTTCCGGACCGATGCTCCTAAGTCTCTAGCTGTTGCTAAATTCTAATTTCAAGGCATCTTCAAGCTGGCAGATGCCTGGACAGTTTTAAAACATGATGCAATATAGCATGGAATGAAATTTGTGGGGAATCAAAGGATGTGGACAAAAATTTAGTCAGTGAGCAGAAACCGAAAATACACACTTAATTGGTCCCTTGCAATTCCATGTAGAGCAAGTTTTACTGTATTTTTTATCGTTTGAAAAGCAAATTCTAAAATATAGAAAACTCCATCAACATTTTTGTTTACACTGTTGACACTATCCGCTAGCAACTAAATCTATAAGCAACACGATGTACTGTGTCTGCCTACATACAGCACTGTCAATGCTTAAAACCCTGAGACACTACACCACATTACATGCATTTTTGGGCCAGGGATCCACTAAACCTTCTATAAGTAACTCCTGAAGGGGTAAGTAAAGTCAGCCAGATCACAACTTTCCTTGTTTATTGCATTGTGAACCATTGCATTCAAGTCTCCACGGGTCTTAATTACCTGTTAGTGGTATATCTCTTAAGATGTTATCTAATATATAAAAATGTTTGTTTGTACTTTATGCGCGGCCATACCATTGATCCGATTGTGATGGGTTTTTTTTTGCAAAATGTTCAGGAGATTCCCGGGATGAACATAGGCTATACGAGAGTTGTGATACTCAACTCCTATACCCTTAAAAATTGCCCTTTGTATTGGAAAATGTGAAAAAAGTGGCTCTTTGGGTGCTTAAATGGCTTATGCTGCCTAAACCACAACAAATACACAAAATTAATGTACACAGAATTGAATATCTGAAACAGCTCTACAAAAAAAGTCTGTGACAGCATATGTTTATCTCTTACGGATAACTCACAATAACCATTTTTTTCTTTCATTGATGCCAAGAAGATTGAGACAAGTACGTAGATTCCTGTGCAAGCATAGCAGCACATGGCGGATAACTCACAATAACGAATTTTGCCTTTTAGCTCATTTATATCAAGAAGATCGGGATAAGTAGATTTCCGGCAACACCGGGCAATCAGCACGGGATATCTAAAAAATATAAATTTATAATTATTTTTTCCTTTACTTATTCAACTAAACATAAAAGCACATTATTTTTATTTATTTAGGCGTAGCAGCGCACACCGGGTATTAGCTAGTGTCATAATAATTTTGTACCTAAAGTTCAAAACAATAAGAAAATTGAAGAAACCCAATTTAGATGGTACAGATTGCTAGTTACTCATGTATTAATTTCTAACAAAAATTTTCTCATCAAGGTCACAATATTTTAGGAACTAACACTATGAGGTAATACCTAACAATCAATAAACGAATCAGGTTTTACATCCTTTGCAGGACTAGAATGCAGAAAACAGGTTACAACACCCCTCTGGCTTTAGCCAATAGCATCATTGCAGATCTGGTCTTGGTGTCTGCTAGTTAGGAGTGTATTTTTATAGTAAAAATGAAATATACTGGTATCGTAATAAATAGTGTGTTATGGCGACATCTAAATCTAAATATTAAGAGAAATTGCGTTTAAAGAGTGCCAATTGTTTGAAAATGAAGTGAAGCAGACACAAAGCTGTGAACAGATGTTGCCACACCTCAAGAGAACGCCGCCGCAGCTTGTGATGCGAGTTTATAGTTTCAATATGAAAAACTGCTAGTGCATTTTTTTAATTTTTCGCTTTAGGTTAACATGGACACATGACATGAACAGAGAATATAGAAACTCTTTGTAGCAAAATCAGAGGGAAAGCACCCAGCTAGTGGGCCTAGAATGAGGTGAGAGTATAACATTAAACATGATCTGTGCGAGGTAAATTAAACAGAAGCGTGATTGCATAATACTGGGCCATGGATAGGGATGTATGGAGAGCTTATATCTACATGACCATGAACCTATGGGTTTGATAGTGCCTATGAGTTAGTTAGCTTAACCTTCACTCCACTGATCTGATTTTCCTATAACGTTGAGTCTGGTTCGAAAGAAAACGACACACACACACACAGATATATATAAACACACACACGCAGAAAGATGCAAAGAAGCAGCTGTACTAATTCCAAGCCAAGTTCCAGTTGTATTGTAAACAAGCAGATGTATTAACAGCATTTTCATTGGTCAAATAATGGTTTTACCTTTAAGCATGTAAGAAAATGTAGTTCCCTCTCTAACTAAGAAAATAAAAATAAGTGAATTGTAAAGGTGGAAAGAATTTCAGGATCTGATTCCTGACTACCTTCTCCTGTTGAAAGAAGACGACACACACACACATATGAATATGAAAGTTTTCTTGGGTTTTCCGCGTCTTGGATTCAAGTTCGGTATACCAATGTAGGAATATTCCAATTTAATTGTATCCCCTTTTAAATAAAAGATTAAATAATGCTCTGGCCAATGATTCCGACGTTTCGGCATGATCCCACATGCCATTATCAATGAATGATAAGTTCGAGTCGCCTTGATAATGGCGGAATCATTGGCCAGAGGCCGAACTTGATTCCAAGACGTGGAAAACCCAAGAAAACTTTCATATTCATACTTATATCCACGAAAATCTGCAACATATATATACATACATACAGAGAGATGCAAAGATGCATTCAGAATAAAAAAATAAAAAATAGCAAAAATGTATATTATCTAACACATATCTATATAAGTTATATGGGAGAATTTTAAAATATATAATTACAATTTTAATATATTAAATAAGCATTGTTTTATTCTAACGCATGCATGAAACAGAATATGTTCAAATTTCAGTTGTTTCAAAATTACCTCTTCTATATAATTCTGAAGATCACCTACAAAGTGCAGTACATAGATTGTCAAATATAACCCAAGATTATAATTTACAGATTTCGGTAAGACAAAAACTATGGCGTTTCAAGAAAAAATACCGATACGAACTAAAATTGTTATTAACAACAATATAATAGAACAAGTTAATAACTTTACTTATCTTGGCTGCAATCTTTCCTACGACACATGTAAAGACATAGACATAAAATTGGTCAAATTTCAAAAACTTATAGGAACAATAAAAAGCTTTCTTTTCCAAAAAGTACGCCCAGATACAATTCTAAAATTTTTATAAAACAATGGCTCTTCTAACTCTACTTTATGGTTCTGAAACCTGGACTCTTACTACAGGTAAATTAAATAGGATAGTAGCTGCAGAAATGAAGTTATTAAGACCTTTAGCGGGTTATACGCTTTATGATCACATGCGTAATGAAGCTCTCAACACACCAGCAATAACTGAAACCATTCAAAAATATCAAAATAATTGGCATGAACACCTTCTAAGAATGCCAAACAATAGACTACCTCTGCAGCTATTGAACTACAGACCCACAGGGCGAAGAGACCCAGGAAGACCTAAGAAGAGATGGAGGGACCAATTTCTTTCCTGAAGCGGAACAGGCCAATGGCCTAATCCATGCCTGCCATTGTTGTATATAATTATAAAAGTGTTTAAAGAAAAATATTAGAAAAGCGGAGAGAAAAAGACAAACAGCTTACTGAAAAATATCCCACATTAGCTAATGAGGAATAGTGAAAATAACAGCACAATTTACAGCTGAGTTAGCATGGAGCATAAATTTTACTCTTAATTAAATTGCAAATAAAAGATATCTATCAACATCATGGAAAAAATGTAAATGTGTGATTAGGTAGGCCCATATACCTATCATTTTTTGCCATAAATAATGGAAGTTCCTAACTACTGGTACCATATTATCTTGTATTCAGTCTTATTTTAGGCAAAATACGAAGTTGTCTAAAACAATGTTTCCATCATTGATATATTGAGAATTCAGTCATGTGGGAGTTAAAAGCAGTATTGCAATTTGCCCAATAGATGACGTCGGTGAAGTAATACCTTATGCAAGTTTGTTTACAGTACAACTAGAACTTAACTCGGAATTGGTATACCAAACATTCAGCACACTCGGCATGCAACCGTCACCGCGCACGAACTGGCCGTTCACTGAAACTCGAAGGATTTGAAGAAGTAGATCAAAATATGAACACAATATTTTACAGATATAAAAAAACTTAATCAACTAAAATAGAAATAAAATACTTTACTCACTTTTTAAAGTAGATGTTGGAAATGTTGTCCTTCCCAATTTATACATTTCTGACATTTATAAATTTCAGGAACTCTTTCTGGAGTACTGTTTGTGATATTCCACAAATTTCTCTTACGTAATTGCAGCTCTTTAATTCATCCAGATCGCATGAATTATTACAATAAAAATTTAAAAAGACGGTGAAGCAAAATTAAATTCAGCAGGATGTAATCTACAAGACAAATTTTGTGTGGATAAAACTACAAACTAAAGAAACTAAATATTTTTAAACTTACAGACCGAATAATTAATTATAGGAACGACTGGAAAGAACATATTGATAGAATGCCAGAAGAAAGATTTCCATAATTACTGCTAAATTATAAACCGCACGGAAGGAGAAATTGGATGCCCACACAGAAGATGGTGTGAACACTTTTAACAATTCTAGCTTTCATGAAACCGGAACGAGCCAACAGGCTTAATCCCTGGATGATGATGAAAACTACAAACTTTTAAGTGCTCACAACATAGATTTGTGACATTCCAATTTTTTTTAACTACATGCCGACACGAGTTTCTATTAATACTTTTAAAATTTGCTAAGAAAGGTACAATATGGAAATCAATACAAAGAAAACTAAAGTGATGGCCTTTTGTGGAAAATACTATACCTCCCAAAATTATTTTTGAATGATGAAATTTTAGAACGAGTAAATGAATTTAATTATTTGGGTTATAATTTAACATTTCAAGATGAAGCTGATATATCAAAGAAAATCATAAATTTTACAAAAACAATAGGGATAATTAACAGTATAATGAAACCATCTTTAGTACAGACAAACACAAGATTACGGCTTTATAAGGTTCTCGCAAGACCAGTATTATAATATGGTAGTGAAGCATGGACAATACGAAGAAGAGATGAAAGCCGAATAACAGCAAATGAGATGCGATTTATGCGCCGAACTGCAGGCTACACAAAGTGGGACCATAAAAGAAATGAAATTATGGAAGAGTTGGATGTAGAACCCATTCTTCACCATATACAAAACTACGAGAACAACTGGAAAGCTCATCTTCAACGAATGCCATCTCATAGAATTCCAAAAGCCATACTTTGCTACTGCCCCCAAAGGCAAAAGATCGCTGGGACGTACAAAAAAGTGCTGGATGGAAAACTCCTCTTTGAGACCGTAACAGGCCACATGGCCTAATACTTGCATGGATGATGATTATGAAAATTTGCTAAGCTGGATGGAAGGAGAAAAGTTGGGAGGCCAAAGTTAAGATGGATGGACGATGTACAGGCGGACCTACGGAAGATTGGCACAACAACTTGGAGAAATAAGACCATTGACTGAAGAGAATGGATGGTTGTTATGAGGGAGGCTAAGGTCAAACTAAAAGGACCATGACGCCAATGATGATGATGACTTTTTAAAATTCATATTAAAGCACCGTTGAGGTTTTGTAATAAGATATTAAATATACAATATATAAATATGAAAATGAAGGCATTTATAATCTAAAGTGCAGTAATTGTGAAAAGATCTACATAGGCAAAAAAGATATTCTGAACATTAAAATTTTTTTTATTAATAACGAAGAAAAATCAAGTTTTGCCAAACACATACTAGAAACGGATCATCAGTTCGATAAAATTGATAACACCATGTCAGTACTACACAGAGAGTATAACAACAACAAAATCAGCATCCTTGAACATATAGAGATTCTAAAAGAAGCAAAGAATACAGACCTACTCAATGAAAACACATACGCAGACATAAACTGTATGCGACCTGATCACTTTTCATTGGTTATGGACACCGAACATATGATGTAGAAGCAATAAATATGCAAAAAAGTAGTTCCCTTCGTTAGATTAAAAATATGTCCTCTGAATATACTTGTTATTTTTCGTGAATGAAAATAATATTCAGAAAATAGAACATATTCTAAAATATACCTAATCGATATTACAACTTAAAATAGTTCATTACATATGAATGATGCATTTGAGTCTTGCTTCAGTCGATTCTGACACAACAAAATGGCAGAAGGTGTCGAGTCTTCTGTTGCTGTGTATAATCTAAATTTTTAAATAAGTCTGGCAAACCTTTGACTAGTAAAAAAAAATATTTTAAATGTATTTCAATTAATATTGGGAAGTAAACATTATGAGGTTATATTATTAATAGTGAGTGGAGAATATATTTTTAATGACTCACCTCATATTATTTCAAATTTCTTTGATACCGGCGGTTTCAGACAATATCTTGCCCCTCTTTAGTCATGGCTTCCACTGATGAAATTCTGTGGTTGTTGATTTCTGTAAGAAAGCCATGACTGAAGAGGGACAAAATATTGTCTGAAACCGCCGGTATCAAACAAATTTGAAATCATATGATGCGAGTCGTTAAAAATATATTCTCCACTCACTATTTTAAATGTGTTTCACAAGTTCAGTGAAAAATCTCCCTAGCTTTCTTGTAATCTACCCCATTCAAGGATCACATGTCTTATGTACTTCAACATGCTCCCTGTCAATGTGACAGTAATTGTGGCGCGAATGGCGGAAGGATTCAATTGGTGTTAGTATCAACACAGTCAAATCTAACCGCGCATAAATTAAATGTGCTAGCGTCAAGCTTGATCTACTTCTTTTTGCAAAATCCTTGAACTGACCTCAGCAAATACCCTGCCTGATGATGGCCGCATGTTTTGTAGTTCTCTCAATATATACATATATTTGCACAGGGTCTATATTATGTTGTAAATGCGCAAGCAGTGTTTTCACTCTCCGCTATGAAGCCTACATTAGCCACAATGAAGTTTGCGCACCTTCCCCGCATTAACTGTGTAAGAAGTAAAATATATAATCTTACCTTATAACATGTTGAAAGTGTCGTCCTTCCTGGGTTATACAGACATTGTATCTGGAAACCACATTCCGGAGTTCTTACACTGTAATGTTTCTCATTTCATTCGTAACATTTTCTTTTACCCCTCAGGGGTCCCCATCTAGAGGATATGTGGATGGCGACCACAAGGTGCCCAACGTGAACAAAACATTGCTTCCACTTACTTGTGTTTTGTTCCTTACTTTTATGTTTAACCGATCTGGTATTTATTCCTTTCTTCCACTTACTTATACCAGACTCTTTTAACTTTACTATCTAACCTCTCTTGGTTAACTCTTGTTTTTTTTTTTACCCCGACGCTATTAGGGCATCCAAGGGCTAGGGAGTCTTTTCTTTCTTCCATTTCTTCTTTTCTTCTCCAGAAAAGCCTAACCAGAGGCTATAAGATGGCAGCCCCATCACTGGTCTTGCCTTCCTTTGGCCAGCAACCAATCGAAGGGACCATTATTATGCTTTCAAGTCTTATACGAGAATTTCCCGGAAGGATCAAACTTATGGTCCCGCGCCGTAGCCGAGCGGTTAAGGTAGGAAGCCTTGGCGCAGAGCTACGGGACTTGCGCTGGTTCGAGTCTCCATGGGGGAAGACATTTTCTCATGGTATTTCGGCCAGTATGGGACCAGTGCCCACCCAGCATCGTGAGGCAATTGGGTAGCTACAATAAGTAGCGGCTCCAGGTTGAGGAAACCAGCTATAACGGCTGGGGGACTCGACATGCTGACCACATGTCACCCCTACACTGGCTGTTGATCATCTACCTCTGTGATTGACACATGTAGATGTGAGGCCAGCAGCCGGCTGGTAGGCTAAGGGCCTTGTAGGCCTGTCGCGCCAGGAGTTTTTTTTTTTGATCAAACTTATGACGACCAAAGCAAATATCTCTGGGCCGTCCAATGAAATGCTAGAGGGAAAATTTTCTATAGGATCGTAATAGGCCTTGGCCTAATACTGGAAGGAAGAAGAAGAAGATATTTTCTTTTAGTTCCTCCAATGTATGAAGATTGTTCAATAAATCTTATCTTACAAGTTACTCCACACACTATTAGGTCTAGGGAGCGAGGTGGAAAGAGACCAGCACTGATCACTCTTAAGAATTTTTTATCACTCACCTCACATTGTTCTTATTTGACTATAAACTAGTTTCGGAACATAATTTCTGTTCCATCCTCAATATCATCACGACCATTGTTCTGTCGTCTTGAAGATCTGTCCTTCGCTCCTTCCATTGGCTGACAGAAAAACCTCGAAACTAGGTCATTCTCACCGGGAATTTCAAAGTTCATCAATTTCTTCTTTTCGTTCCTTTGAATGTAGATTTTTTCCCAAACAATAGTTCTTTTGGTTTTTCTTATCGAGAAAGAAGCTAAATTAATAAAACAAAAAAAAAAAAAAGCAAAAGAACTTACTGTTTGGGAAAAGATCTACATTCAAAAGAGCAAAAAGAAGAAATTGATGAACTTTGAAATTCCTGGTGAGAATGACCTGGTTTCAAGGTTTTTCAGTCAGCCAATGGAAGGACAGCTCTTCAAGACGACAGAACAATGGTCTTGACGATACTGAGGATGGAACAGAAACTATGTTCCGAAACTAGTTTATAGTCAAATAAGAAGAACAATATGAGGTGAGTGATAAAAAATTCTACCCTTATCAATATACCTCAGTGAGAATTCCTAAAATAAGTAAGTACTGATCACTCTGCCTGCAAACACTTCCGGGATTTTAACAGTTTTGTTGCTTGGTGCAGAAGAAACTGAAATCCCTACTTGTGTGTTAATTTTGAGAGTGATTTATTCGACGAATGTTCATGATTCGCACAAAACTCACCTCCCTTTTTAGGTTTCCTCCCAAAATGAATGATTATCCAAACTATACTATTTAACTGACCCCCCCCCCCAATCTAGCTTTTCTTCTGCTAAAACTGTCCTTGTGCATATATGTTTATTGTTTTACATGAGCCATTACTTTCAAATTTATTAACAATTCTATGAGTTTGTGTTATTGAAGGTGGCACTTCAGTAGGAAATGTCTCACGCACCTGTCGAGCAGACTCGTACTTAAAATAATTTTTACATGTGAAAATAAGATGCACCAGCAAAATCAATCTCACCATCTTTACAGCTTACAACTAACTAACTGCATACACTTGGCATGAAGGCCAAATTCGATGCATGTGCCATCTGTTGAAGTAAGTTGCTAGCCCCTTTAAACCCCCCCCCCCCCCACATGTACTACAACTTAAAATGTAGACCCTGTGTATATATATATATGTTACATTGTAGATTTTTGTGGATATAAGCATGATTAAGAAAGTTTTCTAGGGTTTTCCGCATCATGGATTTAAGCTTGATCTCTGGCCACTGATTCAGACATTTCAACATGACCCCACATGCCATTATCATACATTCCTTAATCTTTTGACCGCCAAGTTTTTTTTTTTTTTCTTTTGACCGCCAAGTTTCCCTTTTGCCTGCTGGACTGTGGGTGCCAGGTTTTTTAAATGAAAAGTACTACGCCATACTATATAATATAAACCTATATAAAGTATAAATAACTGTCTACATGCCATGCAAAACTCACTATTATACATTTATTTGAAGGTTAGGCGGTGTTGCTTCCACTTGTAAAGATCCCAGCACGATGTCTTCATTGAAATTTGTTATCACTATCACTAAAACATTTATCCTATTGAATAATTTTGATGGCGTTATCACTAAACACTTATAATATTAAATATTGTTGAACATTTTTTATGGTCCTGGGTTCGAATAAATTCCAGTCAAACAGCTGTTTTATGCCACGTGTTTCGTCTGGCGTGACACGCCCACCACTGTCACTCACACCCTATTCATTTAGGTCTACATCACTTGCTTTACTATTTACAGGCTTAGATTGTAATAATATTCTCTTAGATACAGGACTACTATCACATTCATCACTTGAACTGTTACTGTCACTTTCATCTTCTGATAAAACTGACACAATAAACTCGCGTACTGTATTTTTGTCAACTTCGAGAGATGAATCACTGTGTTTCACAGCACGACCTACCCCTTGGCCAGGTATCTTTTCAAACTAAAAATAAAATAAATAAAGAGAAAATCCTAAAATTGCAACATTCCATAGCCTAAAAAAAACCTTGAAACTTGAATGTACACCCCCGTTTAGAAAACCCATTTACAACCAACCCGTACCATTATTCTGTAAGGGATGTGCAAAGTATTGCTAAGAAAGGATGTACAAACACATAACAAAAAATAATTTTAGTTTACTGAAGTAAAAACTTTGGAAAAAAAAAAAAAAATTAAAATAATAAGATTGAAAACCGTAGCTTGCCGGGTGTGGTGTACCGTTGTACACACACTTTCACCGGCACATGCCGGGCATGGCATACAAAGGGTTAGTAATGGAATGTGGAATCATGTCAAAATGTCGGAATCAGTGGCCAGAAACCAACCTTGAGTCCATGATGCGGAAAATCCAAGAAACATTTCTAAATCATATATAAATGTCTGTCTGGTGAATTTAAGTTTTTAATCAATAGGAACAATGAGGATTTGTACAGACGTTCATAAATCTTTTCATGTAAACAACTTAAAGAGCTATATTCCTTTCAAAATCGCTAAATGTACTCTTTTGTGATTGCATATGTGTTTCAAGCATTGTATTATCAAAAATTCTACTGTACAATTTTTTCCATTTTACATTCTTTTCCTCAAGACGTCCACTATTTCTCCACTTCACTGGCACAATCAAACCTGTAGGTTCATGGCTACACAGACATAAACTCTCCATACATCCCTACTCTGAGCTAATGTTTTCCAATCATTCCCTGTATAATCTATTTCCTTCAAATCATAGTTAATCTTATTCTCTCACCTCATTCTTGGTCCACCACTGGGCATTTTTCCCTCTGATTTTCCTACAAGAAGCTTACATGAACGTCTTTCATTCCCTATTTATGCCACATGTCCAGCTCGTCACAGTACGAGACTTAACTGTTCTTATTATATCTGGCTTCTTATAAAGACCATGCAGTTCACTGTTATATAGTCTTCTCCATTCTCCATCTCTCTTTGGTCCAAAAATTTTCCTAAGACTCAAATACTCACATTTGATGTTTATACCATCCTAAAAGTTATACTATCAACAGATGATTAAAATCCACTGAGGTATAGGTGCACAACCAACGGACAAGGTAAAGTGGCTAGCCCTATGCTGGTTGAATTTACTTACCAGAAAATTTTCAGTACTCTTTTTATAGGAGGTTGTGTGAGCCCCGGGGCCAGCTTGAAGAAAAATCTCCACCCTTTCACTACCCAGAACAAATCTGGCTCGCCCAGCCCTAATCGGACATATATCATCATTGATATAGTATAATACTTAAATTTATCGTTTATATTGTGGATCATAGAATTGCAAACTTAAAATATGAAGTGTTTACAACGTTACAACAGACAAATTCTATTCTAACTCATTTATGTATGTTTCACAGAAATTCAAGTAATTATAACAAATACCTTGCATTCTGAGATGTAACCATTATTCTTACATAGTCAGGTTTACCAACCTAGTTCCTCAGTTCCAATCTGTTCACACATCCCTAACATTAAGCGAACTCATCAGGAGAAGAGATCTCACTGTTGTTATGGGAAGGGGCAGTACTTATGTTGAAATTAAGTAGCACATTAAAATCATCTACATGTTTCTTAAAAAGGAAAATTTATCAGAAGTGCGTTGGTCCAAGCGATGTAAACAATCATATCCATTAAGTTATGTAAGTAGAAATAACACTATGAGGTTTATTTTAATTTAGTTTAGTTGTTTCTTCACTCACCTCATACTTCGTAACTCCCTCGCGATCTGGATTTCGTCACTCTATTTGTGAATGTGAACAGCATTGAGAATGTCACAAATAGAGTGACTTTGATGAAGAGGAAGATGTGACATAAATCCATTATTTTTTCATCATCCTCATGGACAAATTCGTTTTAGGCCACGTGGCCTGTACGATAAACCTAGCAAAGATGGTCTTGATCATTATTTTTTAAAAGTTGAAATTAAGATTTGTTTCTTTTATGTTTGAGTTTGTGCTTGCAGGAGCTGCAAATTACTCACCAAGTCCAAATTTCCTGGTTTATGAAATGTATTTTTCCCCCCTTTCAATTAAATCATATGTATCCAGTTTTGTTCCGAAGGAACAGAAATTACAGCTGCTAGAGCTATTTTCAAATTGTGGATACAAGTAAGTCTCCATTCCTAATGGCCAACATTGCTAATATTTCAGACAATAGTTTTCTCATTTTATTGAAATGATGCATCAAGTTTCGTTGAAAAAAAAAATGAATCGTGGTTGCTAGAGTATAATTTTAAAATTTTGTTTCAGTTTAACCCCCACTCCTAAAGGTTCGATTTTGCTGGTTAATGAATTGAAATTTACTTTCACTAATTCATTGTCATACGCTGAGATCGTTAAAAAAAATTGGCTGCTAGAGCAATAACAGACATACCCATATATCCATCCATAGTAATTCTACCCGAAGGCAGGTCCTTCACTGCAATTATAGCATTTTCATGCTATGCTTGCAGCTTTACTAGGGAATTGTAGGTGTGATAGCTTCCCATTGCTTTCCACACCGGTGAAGGATTATGATAATGATAAGGAGATGATAATGGCCATATGATTTCGGGGACCGTTTGGGCCTTAAAGTTTTCCTGACATCTGTCTTACAGGCGAGGAAAAACCCTGATAAAAACCTCACCCAGAAAAACTGCCCCAACCAGGGATACCTGTATATACATGTATATAATTTTTGTTGTCCAGTAGGTAGGACATTTTTTTCTAAAACTGTTTCACGGCTATAACTGAAAATAGCTAGATTCTTTCGGAATTTGTAAAAAGTAGAAAACTAATGAACTTGTAACAAATGTTAAAAACATTGAGATTATCTGTACAGATGGATCATTTAAGACTAAGGGTCGTATGTTAGAACATTACTCTCTACTCAAATTACTTCCAATCACTAGTGAGCTGATTCACCGTGAGCAATTGCTGAGAACGAATTAACGGCCGACTTATCGGTCATGCACGAGAGTTGACGTTTTCGTAATACTGGCAACGAATTACCCAGAATTCTCAGCGATAAAACCACTTCCGTTATTTTCGTCTGCTATAGAGGAATGCATTTATGCTTGCATCCCGCAAATAATACCGTATACAAACACGTCTGCAACACGCAATATTACGCCGATTCTCCTGTTATTCCAGTTGAATTCTTTGGTAGACTCTATCAAATTCCTCTTCTCCGTGTATACCGAAAACATGATCGAAGTCTTCAAGGTCCGACATCTTGGATAAACGTTGGATAAAGCAGCAAAGTACATCGATTACTATCGGTTCCCGTCGGGATTTTAATTTGAGTTGCTCATTTAAGCTACCTCCGCAGGTAGCTTACAAATTTAACCAATTATTATCGCATGAACAGATTTCTGAGTAAGCAAAATCGTATCAGCATACAACTTGCTCAGCAGAGAAGGCATTTTACTGTCTAATGCGTCCAAACATGCGACCCTAAGAGCTCGGAAACATTACATCAGGTTCAAAACCCAAAAACTTAAATACATAATATAAATTATATTTTTTATTTCACTCACCTCATACTTCATAACTCCTAGCAGACCCAGGGTTTCGTCACATCATTTGTGACATTCTCAATGCTGTGTCACGTTCACAACTGACGTCCGGCTGCCTTCTATCCTGCAGACTGACCTCTGCGCCATCTGATGGCTGACCAATGAACTTCCAAATCAGTCCTCTCTCCTTATAACCGGGTATTTCAAAATTCATAGTTGTATTTTCATTCTTGCATATGTTTTTCCAATTGTTTAAGTAATTACTTTAAACAATTGGAAAAACCGAAGGAACTCACAATTTCGGAAAAAAATTACATATGCAAGAATGAAAATACAACTATGAATTTTGAAATACCCGGTTATAAGGAGAGAGGACTGATTTGGAAGTTCGTCGGTCAGCCATCAGATGGCGCAGAGGTCAGTCTGCAGGATAGAAGGCAGCCGGACGTCAGTTGTGAACGTGACACAGCATTGAGAATGTCACAAAGGATGTGACGAAACCTTGGGTATGCTAGGAGTTATGAAGTATGAGGTGAGTGAAATAAAAAATAAACAATATTAAAAAACCTCATAGTGTTATTTCCTATCTACATAACTTAATGAATTATATTATTTTTAGTCTGGACATCTTACCTCAATATTAATGTTGATTTGTTCAAAACAATTCTGTTTTGAAACATGTTCAAGAACAAATCAACATTAATATTGAGGTAAGATGTACAGACTAAACATAATATAATTAAAATAACCTCAAAATATAACTTCCTAAAATTAAATACATAATATGAAAACATTAGGGAAAAAAAAAAGAAGATATTTTTCTTTTCCCTTTTAATGCCTAGGGTCTCTGCCCATCTTTCTCTGAGTCTTCCCAGTTTCTCTCCTTTCAAGTGGTTTATGTGTAGTATTATTTTCGGTCAAAGAAACTTAATTTGTCATTTACACATACATTCCAGACCTATAAGGTACTTAGCCTACCAGCTGGCCTCACACCAGTGTTAATTACAGAGGTAGAATAATCATATAGCCAGTATAGGGGTGACATGAGGTCAGCAAATGTTACATCCCCAGCTGTTACGGCTGGTTTTGTTTTTCTAAACCTGGAGCCACTACTTATTGTAGCTATCCAAATTCCTCACAATGCTGAGTGGGCACTGGTCCCATTCTGGCCGAAATTCCATGAGATAATTTCTTTTCACATTGAGACTAAAACCAATGTAAGTTCTGTGTGTCTGCTCCAAGGCATCAGCCTTAAACCACTTCGCTCGACACAGGACTAATAATTTATAAATCACTTTATATTTTGCTCTCTCACCTAGATCAGGTTTCGAAGGATATTTCCATCATTTTCACCCCAAAAATTGTGAAACAATTCAAGGTATTTGATACGATGCAGTACCTCATACTACTACTACTTCCTCTTAGTTCCTATTAATTTTTCTATATATTCTATTTTCACTCTTTCATATCTTAATTTCTCAGAAATTTGTTTGGAATTATGTCAACGAGTAGGAATGGGCACTCTTTGATAAAATTCCAAATGGAACCACCACAAATGCCCAGAATCAGCATAATGATCGGTAGACATTTTTTGGGAAAGTACACCAAGGTTGTGGGGTTTAAAATTCCCTGACGTTTAGCCAGAGACTGTGTCCAAGCATCCTCAAACATTAAACCTCATGACGACCTACAAACCCATAAGCCCGAAAAATGTCTACAGATCAAAATACAAATGCCAATATATTGACTTAGGCTTTCACGGCCGGAGTTATTATGATGATCTTGAAGAAGATTTGCAGGCTGTTGGCCGTGGTCTTGAGGCTTGTAGTTCCCCGACGTTTGCCAGAGACTGCGCCCGGCATCCTCAAGGGTTGTCTTGAGACTGGCAATTTTGTCGACTACCTGCCCTATTTATACATTTATCCGCAACGTGTTCTCTGCACGGTCTGCACAGAGTGTATAAATAGGGCCGTCGACAAAATTGCCAGTTTCAAGACAACCCTTGAGGATGCCGGTTGCAGTCTCTGGCAAAACGTGTCGACAACAACAAGCCTCAAGACCACGACCAACAGCCCGGAAATCTTCGTCAAGATCATCACAAATGACAATGTTTCCTTTTCCAAAAATGAACTGTGAACATGAAGATGACATGTGATTCCTACCCCTTCACAAACATCTCTTCCCCTGACGTTTTACAATATTGTATATCAATACAATTCAATTATAACAACAATACACACACATTACAAAGCAACATCACACTTCAGTCAATATAATCCATGGCTATTACATTCAACATAAGGACTGACACAATTTAGCAGTTGCATCCTTATTAAGATTTTAATTTAATATAATAATTATATTATTTTTAGTCTGATCATCTTACCTCAATATTAATGTTGATTTGTTCTTGAACATGTTTCAAAACAATTCTGTTTTATCGTCAGCTTTTCCAGACTGGTTTTATTTATGTTGCATTATGTTGTACAACCTGGATGTAGATGTCAGCTCCATCCTGTGGTTGGCCAAAGAACCTCCAAACAAGGTCACGCTCCATCGGTATATCAAAATTCATAACTCTGTTATACCGATGGAGCATGACCTTGTTTGGAGGTTCTTTGGCCAACAGGATGGAGCTGACATCTACATCCAGGTTGTGCAACATAAATAAATCCAGTCTGGAAAAGCTGACGATAAAACAGAACTGTTTTGAAACATGTTCAAGAACTAATCAACATTAATATTGAGGTACGATGTTCAGACTAAAAATAATATAATTAAAATAACCTCAAAATATAACTTCCTAAAATTAAATATTAATATAATAAATTTGGGAATTTTTAACATTATGAGGTTTTATTGATAAGAATTAAATGAATCGTGAATTCTTACCTCATACTTCTATGTTTTTTTAAACACAGCACCGCAGTTTCCAAACCTTTGGATTTAACAGTTTGGGAAAAGATATATATTAAAAAAACCATGCTTGATTACAAAGTTCTTCAAAAAATACAACAGATGGCAGTTTAGAAAATGATTCCTTCAAAAGAACACCAGATGGTAGTTTGGATAATTATCAGCAAAAGAAAAAATTGAGTCATGAAAACCGCTGATGATGGTGAGGATGGTCGCCGATACTGCAGTGCTATGTTTAAAAAAAACATAGAAGTATGAGCTAAGAAGAATTCACAATTCATTTGATTCATAAGATTTCAATGTTTGTAACAGAGAATACACAGAACACAGATGTTTAATTCTGCCTGTTTGCAGTTGCATTCTTTATAAAGAATCAATATTATTATCTTCACAGGTGAAATTCTATAAAGAGTGTAGTGTTATATTACTGTTCATGTATTTAAGAAATAATATTATGATTAATCAAATTTCACACCTCACCTCATATTTTGTAGCTTCAAAAAGCTTGCCTTCTATCTTCAATTCATATCCAACTGCTGAATTGGTGGTAGGCGATCTTGTAGCTTGCTTCCTCATTAGGTTGACCAATAAACTTCCAAATCAAATCCTTTTCTGCAGGAAAAACTAACAAGAATGAAAATAAGAACTACTGAAGATGAGGCTAACAATCCTTGAAACATACGTCTAACAGAAATAACGATACGAGATAAGAATAATACAAATAACACTTTTCATTACAAAACCCTGCAATGTAATTCCCTATTGTATTTTGAAAAACAAAAACAAATAATGAAAATATTAATGAAGACAAAAAATCAGGAATTTACCAGATAAAATACAGATTGTGAAGAAAAATAGGAAAAAAAAAAACAAAACAAAAATAAACTTGAACTTCGAATGAAAGAACACCTTACAAAGTTTAAAAAGGGGAGATATTCTGAAGTAGCTACTCACGCTTGGTCAGAAAGACATAGAATCAAAGTAAACAAAAAATTACTGAAACAGAAGAACTCACGGTTGGGGAGATTTACATCCAGAAATATAAAAAGTTATGAATTTTGAAATTCTCTGGGAAAAGGATTTGAGATTGAAGTTCAACGGCTAACCTAAAAAGGGGAAGGGAACCAGTTTACAAGATTGTGAACTACCAATTGAACAGTCGGATATGAGCTTCTGTAACGTTCTTAAGATACTTAAAATTATGAGGTGAGGTGTCAATTATCTTAACATTTATATTTAAAAATGTCTTAATGTTAACTTCTTAAAAATATTAACTACCCCACCTCATATTTTACATCTTCTCCAAGACTAGTTTTAAGGAAATTCTTTGTTATTTCCAATAGTCATCTGACATTCTTAAGGCAGCCAAATACCTCCCTATCTAATTACTGAAGCACATGAATGGATTAATTAGATTCCTTCTGTCCCTATCTACTATCCAGTTTTCAAAACGGCAAGCTAGGGACCGAGTCTCATCAGATTGCAGCGTGACAACTGCTCTACCGAGTACAATACTCTGCCCACATCAGTCATCCACGGTTCCAACTTAACCAAACAACCCACACAGATGCCAATTGAAAATAAAAAAGAATTTCCTCAAAACTAGTGCTGAAAAAAGTCAGATGTAAAATCCGATTTAATGAGTGCTGTATAATTGTGTTCTGCAGATTATAGGTAGAGTTAAACGTCCCTGGTCTGTTGTGTTCTCTATTATACACCGTGATTCAAAATTGACTTTACAAGCTTATAGAAATTTATTTATAAGACCTACAGAATTGGTTTTAATGTCATATGATAGCACAACTCATCAAGTTTTCACCGACATAGTTTTATAGTACCTAGTTCTCTCACCGCGTGCGCTAACGTAGTTCATATCAAAATGGCTGCTTTCACAGGTGCCGAGTGGGCTTGTTGTGTGTTTTTGTTTGAAGAAACTAAATCTGCGATAATTGTTCAGCGTAGATTTCATACCCAGTATGGTAAGGATGCTCCTAGCAGGCCAACAATTTATTCTTGGCACCAAACATTTGTTAGGACTGGCTGTTCTGTTAATCATTCCAAGCATACTGACCGTCCACGTACGGCTGAAGCTGTGGTTGAACAAGTGAGGGATAGCTTTGTTGCACCATCGAAAATCGGTATGATTTCAAGTGCAAATGTCTCCGTAATATGCGCCAAATGGAGCAAAGCTATCCTTGTTCAACCACAGCTTCAGCCCTACGTGGACGGCCAGTATGCTTGGAATGACTAACAGAACAGCCAGTCCTAACAAATGTTTGGTGCCAAGAATAAATTGTTGGCCTGCTAGGAGCATCCTTACCATACTGGGTACGAAATCTACGCTGAACAATTGTCGCAGATTTAGTTTCTTCAAACAAAAACACACAACAAGCACACTCGGCACCTGTGAAAGCAGCCATTTTGGTATGAACTACGTTAGTGCACGCGGTGAGAGAACTAGGTACTATAAAACTATGTCGGTGAAAATTTGATGAGTTGTGCTATCATATGACATTAAAACCAATTCTGTAGGTCTTGTAAATAAATTTCTATAAGCTTGTAAAGTCAATTTTGAATCACGGTGTATAATTTGAAACAGAGATGCCTGAATACAGACACAGCTGAACCAATGTCTCAATCCAAATCATCACAAAACAATTGCTCTTTACACATCCTTTGTACACTAATGTGACATTTCTACAACTTCTTGTAAACATTCATTTCATACATCTCGATGATTTCTACCACCTGCATAATTTTGACTTTAAATGTTACAAACATATTGTATTCGGCACTCGTTTTGATGTTCATGCTTGAGTCAAAAAATCCTCTACCTCCCGGCCATGTCTCTGTAAGGCCTAGCAAGTCTGGGGAATGTAAAAGATATCTAAAAGGGGAGGGGTTAAACCAAGACAAACAGAGAAAGATTGACAACTTAGTTTTAGAAATGTCATTTGAACAATATCTCCTTTAAGAATTATATATCTTGGAGCTAAATGATAAACACCAACATGATTTTTAATTTCAAGTAACTCTGCTTTAGTATATTTGTTATTCCTACCTTTAATAAATAGCCTCATTTTCATTTTGGTTGTCATTTTAGAAATAGAATAAAGGAAAAATATATATATTGCACCTATAAAACATTATTAACTTCAAATAGATTGATGCTTAACTTTATCTTGCTCCAAGGCACATACTTGAAATTCAATTAATGAATGAGTCATAATTGTATCTCACCTCATATTTCATGTTTTTTTTAAACACGAGAACTGCAGTTTTCAACCAATATTATGACTACCGGATTTTCGTCGGAATCTTCATCTAAAACATTGCCATCTAGCATTGATTTGATAAACTTTGAGATCAGATCCTGTTCATTGGGAATTTCATCTTAAGAATTGACAGTTTGGGAGAAGATATATATATATATATATATATATTCAGAAGAATAAATTTAGTATGGAAGAGTTGGATGTAGAACCTATTCTTCGCCATATACAAAACTACCAGAACAACTGGAAAGCCCATCTTCAACGAATCCAGTTTCATAGAATTCCAAAAGCCATATTTCGTTACTGCCCCCAAGGTAAAAAATTACTGGGACGTCCAAAAAAGTGCTGGATGGAAAATTCCTCTTTGACACCGTAACAGGCCACACGGCCTAATACTTGCATGGATGATGATGAAATTTAGATCAATGAATTTTGAAATTCCCAATTAACAGGATCTGATCTCAAAGTTCATCAAATAACACCAGATGGCAAAGTTATAGATGAAGATTTGAATGAAAATCCAATAGTCATAATATTGGTTGAAAATAGAGAGATCTCCTCTTGAAAACTGCAGTTTCTGTGTTTAAAAAACATGAAATATGAGGTAAGATAAGAATAAGACTCATTCATTCATTGAATTAAGAACCTCATAATCTTATTTCCCATATTTAACTATGAGCATAATTGAAATTCTGAATTCTAAAATATTACTGTGGTTTTATAAATTACCTCTAGATTTTTAAGAATACTTAACAATTATCTACCCTTAGTTTCATTCAAACCATGAAATCTTCAATACATGAATCAAATATTTCATCAACATACAATGTGAGAGGAACTAGAACCTGGTAAGAACACAGTGAAATCGACAGCTGACACAATTCTTACAGGAACAACATCCATAATGATATAATTACATTAAATCTGCTGTGACATTAAAACAATTGTTTTTTTAACTTTTCAATCCGAGCACCCTCAAATTACAAAAATAAAAAAGTTAAAAATGTAAGATCTACGCGTAAGCTCCGTTCTCCTTGGATTTTACACTCAGAAGATCCTAGAAGCAATATTAACTAGATTTTAAAGTGTCTATAAATAATAATTATGACAAAATGAAAAGCTTATTAGCTTTTCTGCTCTCCTATAAAATTTGCAGTTTTCGACCATATAAAGAAAGGGGATCCAACTATCCATAGTAATTCTATCCGAAGGCAGGTATTTCACTGCAATCATAGCATTTTGATGCTATGCTTTGCAGCTTTACTAGGGAATTGTAGGTGTGGTAGCTTCCTGTTGCTTTCCACACCGGTGAAGGATGATGATGGCCATATGATTTCGGGAACCGTTTGGGCCTTAAAGTTTTCCTGACGTGTCTTATAGGTGAAGAAAAACCCCAATAAAAACCTCACCCAGAAAAACTGTCCCTACTGGGGATCGAACCCGGGCACGCTATCTCGAGACCACAGCAGTGGACAGAAAGGGGATAATGTATTATTTTAACAATGCTCATTAACATGTAATATCCAATCCTAATTTTCCAGCAATTAAAAAATTTAGGACATCATGTGACGTTATAATAGACATTTATAACCAAACTAGGAAGACACCTTAGAACTCAAAGTGTGAAAGGAGCTTTTTACACTTCTTAGTGCTGCATTTAAAGTTAGGCATGGTCATAGGTAATAATAGGTTTGTATTAAATTAATGTTGGGAAGTAAACATTATGTTTACTGTGTTTGAAATCGCGATATCATGGATGCATGAATCCTATGAGGTGAGTTGTTTAAACAAAATGTTCTCCGATGAATTTTAATAATAGGTTTGGTCTGTGTAATTCTTACCCCATACCGTTGTTTCTGTTAGACATATGCTTCAAGACATGTTTGTCCAATTTCAATAGTTACAGAGGAGTTACGAGTCTATAACTACTGAAGATGGGACAAACATGTCTTGAAACATGTCTAACAGAAACGACGATAAGAATTACGCAAACTTATATTAAGTAAAACCTCATAATCAATGTTTTTATTACTAATTTCATACATCTCAATGATGGATAAATCATATTTGAAGAGAAAAATTATATGCTCAGACTAGGGCTTGAACCCAGGACCTAGTTCCGATCTAAATGCAAACTTTCCTCTACATACATTGCATTTTGTGCGCGGGAATTACAACGTATATAGAGGAAAATTCACGTTTAGATCGGAACTTGCTCGGATAGTTCACTCGGTAGAGCACTTGGTCTAGAAAAGCAAAGGACCCGGGTTCAAACCCCAGTCTGAGCATATAATTTTCTCTTCAAATATCCATCCATCCATAGTAATTCTGCACGAGGGCAGGTCATTCACTGCAATCATAGTATTTTCATGCTATGCTTTGCAGCTTTACTAGGGAATTGTAGGTGTGGTAGCTTCCCATTGCTTTCCACACCAGGTGATGGATGATGGCCATATGATTTCGGGGACCATTTGGGCCTTAAAGTTTTCCTGACATTTGTCTTACATGCGAGGAAAAACCCTGAAAAAAACCTCACCCAGAAAAACTGTCCTGGCCAGGGATCGAACCCGGGCCCGCTGCGTGACAAAGCAGCACGCTACCTCGATACCATAGCGGTGGACTCTTCAAACATGAAAAACCTCATAATGTTGAACTTTTATAGGAAAAAAATCACTATGAGGTTTAATTTAAGATTTAAATTAAAATGTTTTATACCTCACCTCATATCCTACCTTCTAATTAAACCATTTGAAGCCTGGGCAGCTTCATCTTCAGTAATTTATTGTCGACTGATGTTACGTCGATCAGTCAACAAGAAATTACTGAAGATGAAGCTGCTCAGGCTTCGAAACTGGTTTAATTAAATGACTGGACACGAGGCAAGGTATAAAACATTTTAATTTAAATCCTCATAATGTTAATATTTAATTTTAGGAAGTTATATTTTGAGGTTATTTTAATTATATTATTTTTAGTCTGAACATCTTACCTCAATATTAATGTTGATTTGTTCTTGAACATGTTTCAAAACAATTCAACATTAATATTGAGGTAAGATGTTCAGACTAAAAATAACAATTGATTTGTTTTGAAACATGTTCAAGAACAAATCAACATTAATATTGAGGTAAGATGTTCAGACTAAAAATAATACCTCATAATGTTACTTCCTATTGTATTTTCAAATGATCTTGGGTGCTGATTCATCTGAGAAAAGCATTATTTTATTTTAATTTGTGAGTTATTTTGTAAGCCCAGCTTTGATCCCTATCCTCAGTCAAATAAACAAGGATAAAATTAATTTCTATTTTGATTAAATATATGTAGGTAGGAAATAACTCTATGAGGTTTATTTTAATCAAATTTGAGTTGTTTTTGACTCACCTCATATTTCTTGATTTTTATGTTGCATCGAGAATGTCACAAAGCAAGTGACGAAACCTAGGTCCGCATAAAAATCAAGAAATATGAGGTGAGTCAAAAACAACTCAAATTTAATTAATTCTATTTTGATACGATCATGGCAATAGAGCCACAATCGATTTGAGTTTCACAATAGGTCTTTTTTCACAAGTTTACAAAATGCATCATAATTCCTTCAAATTCTGTATTAATAAACTTCTTTTTAAGAAAGAGGATAAACTAGTTTTTAACATATGTAACCCTGTAACAATGATGCCAACTGTCATACCTGGAAGGATTCTTGCACAATATGTGTGTGGGGGTACCTCATCCTGTTCGGTCATACAAATTGTAATGTGTAAAGTATTTGGCATTCGACAAACTCCCTTCACATCTTACCACCAGCAGCTTCTTCAAACCTTATTTGTGACAGTCGATTTCAAAGCTTCAAGATGTTCTTCTTGCCTAAATGAATCAACAGTCTTGTTGCTTCTCTGAAAAGATTGAATTATTAGCCACCAAGTGTTTCTTGTTTATAAAACAGATTCATCACTTGAAGATCAAGATAAACAAGTGACAACCTACCTTCTCTAAGCTTCGCCCGCTCCTCGTTTTGTTGCCATGTAGCTGCAAAATTCTCTTCAATTAGTAGCACAAATTTATTGTTACCTTATATCAGTGGGTACTTACCCCGGCACTTATTTATTTATTGTTCTTGTTTGTATTCTATCAGTTTCACAACCCACAGCGCTATGTACAGTGCTCCCTAACCTCAACACATTCTATCTGAATCAAGAGCATGGTTTTATAATATTTTACTGTTTCGATAACAACCATAAAGAGTGAAAATCCATTACTTAAATTACAAAACAAGGTTTCAACCATGCTTTTTATAACATTGCAGTGTATTTTCAGATTTTTATAGTTATAAAGAACCAATAAAAAATTGATGAAAACATGATCATGATTTAGAACTGCTTTGTGCAACTGATTACGTAAGTTGGCTTCCTAAGTCACATAGAAAGAATTTACTATTCTCTGTCCAACGTAAGAAGCACACTTTGACATTTAACTTCCAAATGTATTACTCCGCATAGCACATGTAAGAGTGAAGGCGAACTCTGTCCGCTGTTTGTTACAAACCGATAAATTAATGCACAACAATCATTTTAATTTTTAATGTTGCAAGTTGCATTAACGTTTACAATGGTATGTCGAAAACTAATTACATTATAATTGTTAATATTAAATAAATTAATTCAATTATATTATTTTTAGTCTGATCATCTTACCTCAATATTAATGTTGATTTGTTCTTGAACATGTTTCAAAACAATTCTGTTTTATCGTCAGCTTTTCCAGACTCCACTGGAAGCCATGACTGAAGAGGGACAAGATATTGTCTGAAACCGCCGGTATCAAAGAAATTTGAAATTATATGAGGTGAGTCGTTAAAAATATGTTCTCCACTCACTATTAATGATATAACCTCATAATGTTTACTTCCCAATATTAATTTAAATATAAAATAACAACAGGTTTAGGCCTTTTCCTCTTTTTGTTGGGCGTTTTGATATTACCAGTTTCTTTTAATTCCCAGCGAATATGTACAACACTACTCTCCTGCACACCAGTATATTCTGCAGTTAACATAACTATATCGTTCACTACAGTGCCAGGATTATGCTCCATAAACTTACAAAATACATTTAACACCGTTTTTCACCACTCTAACAATTTCCCTTTGTGCCTCGAATAATTTTGATCACACATTTTATCACCGAGTTAAGTTAACATAAACTACCCGAGAGCCGCCATATTTGTAACTGACATTCAACTTATTCTCAAAAATTGTTCAGTTTCAAACAAATGCGAATTTTTAGTTAGTCTCCAACCTTCGAAGAAATATGTAGGTGTATACTGTATTCTTATCAACTATAGTTAACATAAATAGCTTTAAATACGTAATTATATTAATCGAGTACATGATCTATTTTTTCGCTTCCGCTGAACTGTGCTTTGGTCATGAACGAATCGCAGTAACTGTAGCAGTCATGTGCTTCGTGGATTACCCGCCCATTTATTTTCCTGCAGTGTCTTTCTTAGGCTGGACAGAAAATATCGGCTTATCACAGTTACAAAAGGACAAAAATACTGTTAAAGGTATTTACATATGAATCATTCCAGGACAACTAATGTCGTAAATTATAAACTTTGAAATAATTTTAGAACTAAAAAAGTTTTCTACACTTTGTATTGTATGTGTGTGTGTTTGTTCCACTGCACTTTTTGTGGTCCAGATACAGGGTCATATGATTTGTAGTTGTATTGTATATTGAGGGGAGTGTAGGATGAGTGTGTGTTTATTTAATAATAACTTTGGTCTGTTTAATTCTTACCTCATATCATCATTTCTGTTAGACATATGTTTCAAGGCTTGTTAGCCCCATTTTCAGTATTAACAGAATTGTTTTCTCAAGTTGTCGGTCCTGGATTTTGACTCCTGCTCCCTCTTTCTGTGGTCTAAAGAACTTGCTAATTAGGTTCCTCTCCCCGGGAATTTCAAAATTCAATATCCATAATTCTCTCCTTGTTCTTCTGTATGTAGATCTTTTCTCCATATGGTGAGTTCATTTGTGTTTTCTAACTGCTTTAATAATCTTGTGTTTAAATCTATTTTGTGCTTTTCTGACCAAACGTGAGCAGCTACTGCAGATTTTTCTACTTTCCCCTTTTTTTTACATTTCTTATGTGTTCTCTGGTTCTAATTGTTAAATTCTTCTTTGTTTTCCATATGGATATATTATCACAATCTGCATATTTTATTTGATATATTCCTGATTTTTTACTATCATCAATCTTTTCATTTTTAATCATTCTTTGGCGATAATCTGATATTAATTTTTTTAAAAATCTTTTGGAATTTATTATGTGCCCAAGGGTGATATGTGTTTGTGTAGTGTAAAGTGTGTTGCATGAGGGACGCTGACGATGAAGAGAAGGGAGGTGAAAACTACTACATAGCCTACTCCTGTCGAAAAGAACAGAGGGGATACCAGGCTTAACTTTAGACCCAAACATCCATGAAGACCTTCTGGCATCAATATCATATTCATCTTGATTATTGGCCATGGACTAGTGGTATGTACCATTCCTCTGGTCCTGAGGGTCACAGGTTCTAAACCCGACTGGGGTTGATGGATTTCCCAGGATGGAAAAATCCAAGTCCAGTAGGGACTTTAAACCGTGGGTCCATATTCTGAAGATTTTTAGGCCCGTAAAAGAATCTTAAGCCTGAATAAAGAGGCCTCTAAGCAAAATTTACTACTACCTTTAGCTGGCTACTAGTTGTCTCATTGGGTCGGTATGTTGACCATATACCATCCATCACATCTGTAGGGAAATAAGCATAACTAAATTAATTTGGTCTAGCAACTCTTACAAAGGAGAGGCTAAGACCCAATATTGGGCGGCTGTTATGCCATTGTACATAGATTCATCTTGTTTAAAAATAAACTTATTGCAGATTCCACTTGGAACAAGATTCTTGGAGGTGAGATTTTTTCAGGGTTTTTCCTCACCACAGCAGAGGAGATTAAGGCATCATACCTTGGTGCAGAGCTACAGGACTTGTGCTGGTTTGAGTCCCAATGAGGGAATTTTGGCCAGTATGGGACTTGTTCCCACCTAGCAACACGAGGGACCAGCAGCATCAACCATCATACTGGATGTTGTAGCGAAGAGGGACCTACTGAAGATGGAACGGATGTTCTGAAAGGCCTACAGGCATAAAGAATATATATTTTATAAGTTGAGGACGACGGATCTTACCTAAGAAGGTATATTTTAACTTATTTTATTTTATGACTCTCCACCTCAACGGTTTTAACAATGAATTTTATTAGTATTGATACATCATAAACATCAGCTCAGGTTAAGAAAACGAGATAAAACGGCTAGAGGACCACATGCCACTACTATATTGCCACCTCTGTGATTAATACATCTGGATGTGAGGCCAGTGGCTTGTCATGCCATGGAGTATAGTTTTAAGATATATAATAGGAAACTTTAATGCACAAGAAGTCCCCAAACACTATCTGGCTATCATAATCAGATATGCAATAGAAAACATACTTCATAGTTAAAGCTACAGGATGTTAAAATCTCTATGAATGAAATGAAATGAAATTTAAAAAAACTTGTTCTGAATTCTGTAAATTAATATGTGTAACAAATTGCACTGTACATATCGTCTGCAGGGATCTCCTACCTAGTGTAGCAGAAGTCAAGCAGCCATTTCTACCAACTTTATCACTTAATAACTGAGAAATAAACAAACTACATGCTGACAGTCCGCATTTCAGCATGTGCCTCGGCACACACTGAAACGCCTGTACAGGCAGGCCTAAGGCCTACAACAAACAAGAACACGATTGGTGGTTCTGGCAGCGACTGTTGGGAGCTGACGAGAGCGGGTAGAGAGGGGGGTTGCCAACCCCAACCTTCGTTTTACACTCACCACCATCAGCCCCTGGCCGGAGGACTGATGTAGTCAACATACATCTGTGGAAACGAAGTACAAAAACCTTGAGCAAACATTTCAATTTTCAAGCGGAGGGATACAGTCCCCCCACACCAGGTGGCAGCACCACCTCTTATAAACTTAAATCATAACAAAACAACTTCATGATGGAATGCCAAATATTTCACACATTACACAGTTTATAAAAAGCTGCAGAAATAAAGACGACCCAAGCTCGCCTGTCACAATTACCTTCAAAATAATGATATTTGAACAAAGCACTAGGAGGAGCCCAGTTTCTAAATAAACTGTCACTTCATTTGGTTTGGGTTGTTTCTTTTTCGAACGGATGTGTAAACAGAAATACCCCCAAAATCATGAAAAATTAGTTATCTTCAGAATCTATGACATTTTGTGTGGCACTCGGAAGCAAGCAGGCTTGCCATCAGCGCTTCTTGTTCCCAGTGAACAGGGTCTGCTTTGGTCCATCCCAAATTACAGTGAGTTTTTCCGTCAAGGAAAGAGCTTGTGGTAACATTGCAGTAAATCCTCTTTATTAAGAACGTCAAGTGCTGACATCTGGTCCACTTGCTGACAACACCCACACAGAATGTCATAGACTACTCTATAAAAAATACAATTTATTTTTTGCACCCTAGTGATATCTCGTATTACATTGTTTCTTCAAATTGACTTCTGTGCAGAATAGTCATGGCACAAAGCTGATAGGGGACATACCGCGGTGTAGTTGGATAAGGCAATATGCTACAAGCTGGAAAGTCCTAGGGTTTGAGTCCAGATTGAATAAGGATTTTTAAACTGACCCAGACCTTCTGGCAGCACCATATCCCTGGGGTGGACCCAGCCTCTAATGTAAACGAGTACCAGATGCTTGTTCTGGGTCAAAGGCAGTTGTCATGCAAGGCTGACAACCCGGCTGACATAAAAAACAAGTGGGAGCCTCAACATCCTACTACCTCAAGGGCCTCCTAAGGCCTATAGTGGGATCAGTTAACTTTACAGAGTTGGTTGGTTGGTATCTAATGTCGAGCACTTGATAATGAAATCATTCGCTCTCTTGCACTCCAATATTTAGCAGAAAGGCTCGTCTCTTCTACAAAAGCTGGACAATGGAGGAGATGGTTTCTATCCATACCTTCATTTAAATTGCAAAAAGGGCATTTAGGTGAATCTGTTATGCCAATTCTGTGTAGGTGTTTATTCAGGCAGTCATGTCCCGTTAGCAGTCTGAATATTGCTACTGCAGATTTTTTTTGTAATGTAGTATTATCATAAGCTTGTAGATTTTACCATTCCTTTCCAGATGTTTTGGTGGTGTATTCTTCTCTAAGTTTATTGATATATTTACTTGAGATAATTCTTTTGATAGAGTGAAAGGAAACTGGAGTAGAAGTCGGGTTCGAAACAATTTTGCTACCCTTCTTGGCCAGAAAATCGGCTATTTCATTGCCTGCCACTCCACAATGGGCCAGAATTCATTGAAGTACAACTTTTTTATGTAGACAGGATAACTGTTTTATTATTTTGTGACATTCAATAATTTTGATGCTTTTACAACTTTACAGAGTTGATACTTCTGAACGTGGATGAATACCGCAGCAGTAGACGAAGTGTCAAGTAGTTTATGCTCTGGAATGTGGCCATTTTGCATAGAAGACTCTTTCAAGAACCATATATTGATTGCATTGTCAAATGTGATTATGTTTTCTAGTGCATTTCATGTAACAAACAATTCTGAGATTTTTGTTGAGAGGAGACATTTTTGTTTAAACATTCGTCCGAAATTTATGATGTCAATTTAATTATCTTTATAAATTAAAAAATCAATAATTTTATGCATTTGTTTGCCCGCTATACTTATGCTATCTAAAGTAAACTAACCCAAGTACATTTAAAAATAACAGTGAAGTAGACAAAGAAATGACATTAGCACAGTAAGCAAACATTTGTATAAAATTACCAAAAAAAAAAGTGTTATAAAACTTACTCTTTGACATTTGCTTAGCTTATATTGTTGTGAAGTGAAGCTTAAAATCACTTTGTGACAGGCAAAGCTTTGGCTCTGTGTAAACTTAGTCATAATAAGACAGAAGTTGCATGCAAACAATTTCACGTAACTTAATGTTTGTATCTTACTTGCAACTTGACATAAAATCAAATGGTTATAGTGTCGTTCTGATCAACCTTCTCATTTCAAGCGAAAAAATAAATTCACGCTGTTAAGATCTCATGAACTTTAACTTCTAATTTAATAGGAAATTGTACACTGGTAAAAAAAAAAGTATGTTTTATACCGATGCATTTGCAGCCTAGCAATCTGGCTATTTTTAAACTGCAGTTGGAAGTAAATGTATTTGCAAATTCCCTCAGTCTAGGTACAACAATTTTTATTTTGTGACATGCCTTAAATTCCCCTTGATTTTTAAAGCTGCGTGTTATACCTAGGAAATGGATTATTTTTGGCCCAATAACGAATTCCAAGCATTAATGTGTTTAGTATAAGAAACTAACTAATTCACTTGCCCTATCAAACCTATGGGCCACATAAACATAATCTCTACATACATCCCTATCCTGAGCTGTTTTCCAATCATCCCCTGTATAATCTACTTCCCTCAAATTACAATTAGTTATTCTCCCACCTCATTCTTGGCCCACCTACTGGGTGCTTACCCTCTAGTTTTCCTACAAAGATTTTCCTCCATATACTTTTTTTTATTCCACATTCGTGCCACTTGTCCTGCCTATTGCTGTTTATAACACTTAACTGTTATTATATCTGATTTCCCATAAAGATTCTCACTGTTACGTAAATTTTCTCCATTCACCTGTTTTTTCATGTCTCTTTGCTACAAAAATTTTCCTAAGAACTTTATTCTAAAATACTCAGAATCTTTTCTCCTCTCTTAAAATAAGATCCATGTTTTGAATCCATTTAATGTAACTGGGAGAATAAAAGTTTTATATATTTTCAGTTTAATGATTTTCTTAGAGAAGTTGGGACAATAATATCATGTATTTCCAGAATTGAGCCTATGTTTAATTTCTTTGTGTATTGCATTCCTATTTGTAATTATTGTTCCTACGTATTTGAATTCAGCTAGTTCTTCAAAATTTCCCTCATTTGTCATTAATTGTCGATTTTCATTATATAATGTATTTCTATCCATGATCATATATTTGGTTTTACGTTGTTGTTGTTTTCAAATGCTGGGCCTTGGCACCGAAGCCATTAGCAATCTTGCTCTCCAATATTTCTCTATGGTGGATCCAACAGGTAATACTTCACAGGTTTGTAGGTGTTCTTCATTCAAATATTTGGTTTTATTGATGTTTACTTTCAGCCCCAATTTCTTAGTTTTACTCAATATTACATTCATGTTGGCCCTTGGTATCTCCACACTATTGCCTAATAATATATCAACATAAACTAACAGCTTAAATGTAAGAAACACTTTTATAAATTTGTTTTACATTTTCAACCTTGCACAGTGGTTAATCAAAACGACACAAAAACCATGAATATTAAATATTTGTGTACATCAGAGATGTACAACACTAAGGGCGGAATTCATGAAACCATCTTTATGCAAAGAGTCGCTCTTTGCGTAAATATGGTTTATTGAATTCTGCCCTAAAAAATAACTTTCTACATTTTCAAAGTAATTAAGCAGAAAACATTACAATCAAGTTAAATCCTCTTTTGTGAATAATTATTAGAAATTAAGTAAAATCTAAAAACTTTGGTTACATTTTAAGACTTGAAAAGCTAAAATATGACAATTATTTTCCGTTTTCTACTTAATAGATTCTTAAACTCTTTAACATGTGATTTCAGTAAAGTTACATCAAATTGTCAATCTTAAATTTCATGAAAAGAAAAAAACATTTCCTAAAAAGCTTTGTTCAAAGGAAAAATTACAAACTGATTTTAAATATTATATAGTGAAGGATAGATCTGTAAGTTACGTCAAGCTGAAAGGCAGACTTACGTTAACTTAATAGAACGTATAACAAAATGATACTTACTTCTGGCTCTTCACTTGTTTTATATGATGAAACACATTAATCACATCTCGTATTCTTCTTGGAGCTTCTTCTATTTTAGAAGCTAAACATACACAGCCCATAGCTGTAGTTTCCATAGCATGGCGAACAAAGGACTTAGAATAATAAAAACGTTGGAACAGAACTTGGCCTGTAGCCATTGCTACCTGAAAACAACCATAAATATGACTTCTGCAACTATCAATTAAACAGGCACATACATGGAAACTAATGCTAATAAAACACATGATAAAATTCTCGATGTTTGTTACTCATTTCATACATCTCAATGAAGGATAAATTACATTTGAAGGAAAAATATACGCTCAGACTGGGGTTTGAACCCAAGACCTTTCACTTTCGATGCGAATACTCTACTAATTGAGCTGAGAACTCCAATCTAAATGCAAAATTTTTCTCTCATATACACTGTTAATTCCTGAGCACCAAATGTTACAAATGCATTGCTTCGATCTTGCAAATGCAGCCTCTTTATTAAGAAGACCTTTTCTTTGGAATTTAACATTACATTATATATGTTTTTATTATTTATTTAATACATCTCAATTAAATAGAAAGTGAACGGTCCTGGCTTCAAACCCCAGTGTCTGAGCATATATTTTCCTCTTCAAATATAATTTATCCTAATTAAAACATTTTGTCTGTTCATTCTTACCTCTTAGAGTTGTTTTTGTCGAACATATGTTTCAGAGCTTCTTAGCCCCATTGTCAGCGATTACACTCTGTAATCGCTGACGATGGGGCCAAGAAGCTCTGAAACATGTGTTCGACAAAAACGTGTAATCGCTGACGATGGGGCTAAGAAGCTCTGAAACATATGTTCGACAAAAACAACTCTAAGAGGTAAGAATGAACAGACAAAATGTTTTAATTATTAAACAAACCTCTTAATGTTACTTCCTATTGTATTTTAAAATAATTTATCCTTCATTGAGAAGTATTAAATGAATAATAAAAACACCAAAAGAGGCCGTACTGGCTTTATAATGTAATGTAAAATTTCCAATAAAAGATCATCTTAATAAGAAGCCACTATTTACAAGATGGAAGCAACGGTTTTGTGACATTTTGGCATATAAAAAAAATGCATTTAGATTGGAGTTCTCAGGTAGCTCAGTTGGTAGAGCATTCGCATAGAAAGCAAAAGGTCCTGGATTCAAACCCCAGTCTGAGAGTATATTTTTTCTCTTCAAATATAATGATAAAATTCTGTTGAAGTAAAAATCACAATATTATGGAAAAGGAAGGAAAAGGGGAATACGACAGAAGGGTTGGATGGAAGACCTTGATATTTGGGCTGTTTTTCAGAATACGCTCCTACATTAAATCATGTAACATTGAGACACTTACTTTTTCAGTTTCCACTAACATTTCCTACTATTATAAATGTTTTATAACAATATTCTTAAAACATTTTTTTAAATTCTTAAATATGTGTCTATGTGAACAAAAACTTGTAATTATCTCTCAATTATTTTGTTCTAAGTTCTACAGAACCATAGCATGGACGTTTAAGGCTCTGTTGACAGATGAAATCACTATCTGTGCAAAGGATATGACCAATAAAATATTATGATGCAAGGTTGGGAAGTGGTTTTTACAGAATCGAGGAAAATGTTTAAAAACCAAGCAATAATGAGGTTTTTAATTTCCGAGATTCCGTAAAATACTTAACAATCGTGCGTTGTACATTATTTTTTGCACAATGGTGTTTTCAAAATAATAAATAATAGTAAAATAATAACATCTTTGTTGGAGATATTTGCATTCATTATAAACAAATGACTAACGTTAACAGTGTGGGCAATGTTTATTAGTTGAAACTATAGGAGGCCATGAGACAATATTAGTGATAAAATGGCAGCAAGTACGTATTTGTTTTATATTGTTTCAAATAAGTTCAGTTCATTTAAAATGCAGTGATTTGTTTTGTATAATGTATAATAACACTACCTTTCGGATATATTTTTGTATATAGCCTACATTGTATGTAATATACATAAAGGACAGTGGTTTTACTTCCCACACACATTTTGTAATATGTAATATAGTAGAGTTATTTTATTACAGTACAGTTATTTAGGTTGGCAGCCCTGAAATGTAGGAAGTTGAACTTTCAATCATGGTCGCCATTGCTGTAAGTATGACAAAATGCACATCGCACAAAACATGTTTTTTAAGAAATGTATTACACTAACTTCATTTTGTTAGGTTAGAAAAAGATAAGTGTACAGTAACTAACTGACTGGCACTAGTGAACCTGCAAGTTCATGGCTGCATGGACGTTTTGTACTATTTTAAACATTTTGGAACGATTCTATAAACATTCCTTACAATTTTTACAATTTTATATAATTACACGAATAACATGAATCAAGTTCTACAGATGCACAAATGCTTAATGTAACTTCTACTAGATGGCTCTCCAATTGGTGTTACCAACATTTGCAAATAATTCCAAATCATATTTCAAGAAATGAACTTCATTTTATTAGATTCTAATGTGACAAGTTAGTGTACGTAAGATTAGTTTACAGTTTATTATATAATATGCATGTAACTTGTTTTGTTAGGTTAGGAAATGGGAAATTAGTTTACGTCCATTTTTATAAACATTTAGGAATTTTTTTAGACAGTTGGGATAAGGTGTAGAAACCGTCACATATAATTCTTTTAAGTTCTACAGAATCGCAGTGCGCATGTGCGAGTTGTGGCAGTTCCTGTAATGGTTAATGTAGCTTCTGATAGATAGCTCTGAAGTCGGCATTACCAACTTTGGGAATAAATTCCCCCAAATGCTAAAAAATGGACATAAACCAACTTTCCATTTCCTAACCTAACAAAACAATTTACATGCGTATTATTTAATAAACTAATTTTATGCACACTAACACTAAATATGGTTTCAAATTATTTTCATGTGTTGGTAAATGCGATGTGAGAGTCGCCTAACGGATGTTACATGAATCATTTCCGCGCCTGTAGAACTCTATGTACAATATTCGCACACTTTAGAAATATTTATAAAATGGTTCCAAAATGTTTAAAATAATACCAAACATTATTATAAATGGTTGAAAAGTGTTTAGTGCGTCAGTGGCATAAGAATATTAGATGGAAAATTGTGGTGCGACGGTTTATACACCACAGCCGACAGTTGGTTACTCCGATTTCAGAGCCATCTACCAGAAACTTAATTAAGCATTAGAGCAACTCGTGCATGCGCACTGTGAGTAAATGATCGACAAATAGTGGACTTCTTCTGTTTTCACAATATTCGCGTAATTATATGTTTAAAAATCGTAAGAAACGTTTAAAGAATTGGGATAAGATGGAGAAACTGTCACCCATGAATTCTTCTAAGTTCTAAAGAATTGCAGTGCACATGCACGAGTTGCTGTAATGGTTAATGTAGCTTCTGGTAGATAGCTCTGAAGTTGGCATTACCAACTTTGGGAATAAATTCCCAAATACTAAAAAAAAAAATGTGGCGTAAACTAACTTCCCATTTCCTAACCTAACAAAACAATTTACATGCATATTATTTAATAAACCATCAACTAATTTTACGTACACTAACACTAAATACGATTTGGAATTATTTTCAAATGTTTGTTACTCAGATGTGAGAGCCACCTAGCAGATGTTACATGAAGCATTTCCGCGCCTGTAGCACTCGATGTACAATATTCGAGTAATTTAGAAATATTTAAAATAGTAAGAAACGTTATTATGAATGGTTGAAAAGTGTTTAGTGCATCAATGTCAAGAATGTTGGATGGAAAATTAGTGTCTTGAAGTCGACCTCAGCCAAGAATTTTTGCAAAATGTTTGAAATACTACGAAACGTAATTACAAATAATAAGGGTGTAGTGCAATAGTGACATAGAATGTTGTATGGAAAATCGTGATCGACAAATACTAAACTTGGGCCTTAATATAGTACCTGAAGAGTATTACATAAGCCATTTCCAAGGAATTGGCGTTAACAAGGAAATAAATTTAATAGTAAACAGGTACAAGATATTTAAATAACTTATAACTAATTGTATGTTAATTAAGTGCTTAATACTTACTTGTGGAAGTTTTAATAATATTCCAGCTGTTTGAATTAACTCACAACCTAATATTCTTAAATCAGTCTCAGTTTCATGATCCAATCCATCGTTTTGTGATGGCGTTGGGGTAAGTTTCTCATCGGGTAAAAGACAGTTCTTAAGAGTTAAAACAATTTTACCATATGGTTTTGTAACTGATTTCACAGTCGAAGAATTATGATTATCTTGCCTCGGCGTACCCATTTTCTCATTTACACAATTTCAACTATATATCACAAATTTTAATTCACCATTATACGATCATCAAACCTAATCACGACAAAACAAGATGTCCGACTTGCGTTAATTCGTCACTTTAACATGACGTACTTCCTGTTACAGGAAAGCCAATATGGCAAATAAAATTTACCTGTGATGTGAAATAATCATAGTAATGTTTTATAAAATATAAAAACTTCTTTACATTAACTTCTACAATTTTTTTAATTAAATTTCATAAATATTAATATAGATTAATGCTAATAAAATATATAACATTCTTACAGATTTTATGGTTAAAAAATGGATTTTTTTGTTATATCGTGTGCCTGTACTGATGATTAAAAGATCTGTAGACGGACTTACTTACTTACTCACTGGCACTATCGAACCCGAAGGTTCATGGCCGCGCGGACATAAGCTCTCCATACATCCCTATCCCGAGCTAATGCTTTCCAATCATTCCCTGTATAATCTACTTCCCTCAAATCATAGTTAATGTTGTTCTCCCACCTCATTCTTGGCCTACCAACTGGGCGTTTTCCCTCTGGCTTTCCTACAAGAAGCTTCCATGCACGTCTTTCATTCCCCATACGTGCAACATGTCCTGCCCATCGCAGTCTACGAGACTTAACTGTTCTTATTATATCTGGCTTCCTATAAAGACCATGTAGTTCATTGTTATGTAGTCTTCTCCATTCACCTGTCTCTTCATCTCTCTTTGGTCCAAAAATTTTCCTAAGAACTTTATTCTCAAATACTCGTAATCTCCTTTCCTCCCTTAAAGTAAGAGTCCATGTTTCGCACCCATATAATATAACTGGTAGAATAATAGTTTTAATATTTTCAGCTTAACGTTTTTTGAAAGGAGTTGGGACATCAAAAGTCTCTGCAATGCATAATAGCAAGCATTTCCAGAATTGAGTCTATGTTTAATTTCTTTGTGCATCTCATTCCTATTTGTGATTATTGTTCCTAGGTATTTGAATTCAGCCACTTCCTGAAAATTTCCCTCATTTGTCATTAGCTGTCCATTTCCATTATATACTGAATTTCTACGTGTGACCATATATTTAGTTTTACTGATATTTACTTCCAGTCCTAATTTCTTAGTGTTACTCAATAGTGTGTGCGTGTTGGCCTTTAGTATCTCTTCGCTATCGGCCAGTAGTACTACATCATCAGCATAAACTAACAGCTTATTAATACCATTGAGTTGTAAGCCTTCCTCATTCTCTAAAGATTTAATGGCATGCTCTAGTACAAAATTAAATAGTAGAGGAGATAGTGCATCTCCTTGCTTCAACCCATTCTGGATTTCAAAAGTGTCTGAAAACTGTTTGCCTACACGCACCCTACTCTTTGAGCCATTTAGACACATTCGTATAAGTCTAACCAACTTTTAGGAATTCCGAACTCCAGCAGGATACTATATAACTTCTCCCTCTTAATTGAATCATATGCTTTTTTGAAGTCTACATATAGTTGATGTACAGTACCATTATATTCCCATTTCTTCTCTAAAATCTGTCTTATACTGAAAATCTGATCTGTTGTAGACCTGTTTCTTCTAAATGCACATTGATGATCTCCTAGAATGTCATCAATATAGGGAGTAAGTCTGCTTACTAATATATTGGTTAGAATTTTGTACGAAGTTGAAATTAATGAGATGCCCCTGTAGTTGTTGCAATCAGTTTTATCTCCTTTCTTATAACGGACATCAAACAAAATATTGTTATAATTATTAAAACACATGAAATTAAATTAACAAATATTAAAGTTTTAAATTATTTTCAATCGAATTATTGCTATCTTTATCATTGAATTTTATGTTTTTGAAATTCAATTTTTATTTTCCGGTAAGTCTTTTTAAAGGAAGTTGGATATCTTGGATGAAAGGTAGCAAGTTAGACAACATACGCACTTATTTGAAACTATATATATATTACATTCTTAAATTCTCTATTTTACTGTAAGATATGCAAATTGAATAGTAATTTGTGAATTTATACTGATTTATAAATATATACATAAAATCATATTATGCAGTTATGTAAGCAAAGTATTAATATCAGAAGTTTTGGCTTTAGCTTCTTGAAGATTCCATTTTCAGTTGGCAATTCATACGAGGAATTTGTGTTGTCATTGCAAGCATAAGCGCAGTGGACGAGTGAGAGGAAATAATTACACAAGAAATATTATTAAAGAGTAAGTTTGAAATGGCTCTAGACGGTCCTATGTATACTTTATCAGATTATCGTACAGGCGGACCACGAAATGCTGCATTTAGTCCATATGCTGACAATGGAGGAAGCGTCGTTGCAATTGCTGGAGAAGATTATGCAGTTGTAGCTTCAGATACTCGTTTGAGCAGTGGGTTTTCAATCTATACACGGGAACAAAGTAAGTTGTTTCGATTATCTAATACTACGGTGCTTGGTTGCACTGGTTGCTGGTGTGATACCCTGACTCTGACCAGAATATTGCAAGCTCGCATGCAGATGTATTTGCACGAACATCATAAACCAATGTCCACACCTGCTGTAGCTCAGATGTTATCGACAATGCTCTATTACAAGCGTTTCTTCCCCTACTATGTTTCTAACGTGCTTGCTGGGTTGGATGAGACAGGCAAGGGTTGTGTGTTCAGCTATGATCCAATAGGACATTGTGAACGCTCTCTATTTAGAGCTGGAGGTTCTGCTGGAGCATTGCTACAGCCGCTGCTTGATAATCAGATTGGATTTAAGAACATGGAGAATGTGACACCTGAATCCATTCCTCTGGACAAGGCACTTGCCATCATGAAGGACGTGTTCATCTCTGCAGCGGAGAGAGACATCTATACAGGAGATAGTATCTTTATCAATGTCATTACTAAGGATGGAGTTCATGAAGAGAGTTTTGCTCTGCGACGTGATTAATTTGTATTATTATTTTGAATGTATGTTCCATTGTTTGGATTTAAATAAATTACACTCTTTTCAACTATAACAATGGTATAATTATTTTGAGGTTTTTATTATGTAACAAAGCTTTGAAAGACACCTCACAAGTTACATCAAATTTACTCTTACAGTTTGATTTTTAAGAACATTTATTATGGTTTAATTTCAAAGTTCTACAGAATTGTAGTGCACATATGCATTAATTCTAAAAATATGTTAAGAAATTATGTTCACTCCATTTTGTTATATTCCAATGGACAAGTTAGTGTACACCAGATTAGTTTATTAAACAATATGTATGTAATTTATTTCATTAGGTTATGAAGGGGCAGGTTAGTGTATATAAATTTCTTACAACTGTTTGAGAATATATTGGGAAGTCATACTTATTTAAACATGTCTGCCATCTGGTAGAAGTTTCTTGTAGCATGTGCTCTATGATTCTGTAAAACTCAATGAAGTGACATTTACTACAGATTATTCAATTTATTTTTTAAATTAACTATGTATTGTTTTACAGCCATATTCCTGTTCCATGTGCAACCAACATAAACTTCCTAAAATATCTTCCATTGCAGCCAACATGTAGTTTTAAGTTCTATTTTGTATACTAAATGAGATCAGACAACCTAGGACAAATCTAAGGTGAGTGTAAGGCATTTTCTTGTGTTTGACAACAAATATTGTATATGTTGGCTACATTATGTCATTCTAAATTATATCCACTTTGCGTATGTCACATCCATTTACATCTGCTGCTACATATACATATATACTTTTTGCGTTACATAATGGAATCTTTATCCAATTTTATTTCATAACTGCAGACTCACATAGACTGTTCTAAGGAAAAACTGCATTTATACTATCTCAAAACTGCAAAGAACTGCGAATACACGGTAGCAGTTAGAAGTAGCAGCGATAACGTTATCATTGAATGATAACCCACAAACATCATAGTGAGTTACCAAACGTTTATTAAAAATGGGTGTACACTTACTTATCACTCCCTAACGCTGATCCAACCAGCGATAGAAAAATCATAGACTAAGTAATATACTCTGTGGAGAAAATAGCAGTTAGCGTCAACAGTCTCATAATATTGCGATTTGCATATTTAAATAAATACTTTAAAATTGTCTAATAATGTTATAAAAATTGTTTTAAAACATTTTAAAATATTAGAAAATGATGGTAAGTACAGAACAAAAGCTATAGTTTACAACAATATAACAGAAAAATTTTGAGATAGTAGAAGTGCAGTTGAGCCCTGTTCTAGGAAGTTAGTCCCATTTGTACTAAACTCCATGTCATGATATGCATTAGGACCCTTCACCTACCATCCATTTGCTTACCTCACATCCACATGTGTTATTCCGAGAGGTGATGTAGTATACTCGGACCAACGGATCTGTGCCCCTGTAGCGCTGGCATCGTTCTTAGAACAGTAACATGTCAATACTCACCGCACTCCCCTCCCACAACGTCAAACAGCAGCCAACCAGTAGGGGTGTTGCCAAACTTCCACCAGTGTCATGGATCTTGAATACTGAATAATGCAAGGTTGGAGTCAAGTTGACAACACTGGAGTGCAAGTGCACAATAGAGGGAAATGATTTGCAGAGGCAGAAAAGGAAGTAGGCTTTAGTTCGCATATCTTACGGGGGCACAGATCCGTTGGACAGACAATAAGTATACTGAGTTTCCTAGCTGGTTTTCTTAACCTAAAGTCACTATTTATTGTAATAATAATAATAGAAAGGGAGCACTCAGAAGAGCATTAGTTTTGAAAGTTATATGTTCTTTTCCACTGAAAACTTGTATTCACTCTTTGCTGTATTCATTAATTGATTTTGTTCTGTTTTTACACTCTGTGATATGATAAAGTTTACACTTATCACCGCACAGTGCACATCTGCAGTCTTCAGTTGGCTGGTGGAATTTTTTTATTTTTGCAGACCTTGTGATGAAAGCCATGTATCGCTAGTCTGGTTACGTGTCTCTGTGTCTGACATTCTCTTGTCCAGTTTCTGTCTGTCATGGCACTGGAGGTGTAAAATTCCTCATTTATTACCTTCCGTTTCTGTTCCCTCATTTTTACTGCTTTTTTATATGGTTCTGTAGATGGTAGGAGGTATGCTATCCTGATGTCTTCTATGAAATATGTTTCTCGCATAAGTTCATAAATTAATCTGGATCGTGCTGTTTTTCCAGTTCCAGTGATTCTCTTCATGAAGCTTGCTTTCACTTTCTCTATTTTGTTGAGGTCGCTGATTGTTAATTTCTGCCATATGATATCGATTCCGTATGTAACTATGGGAGCTATTTATTGTGGCATCCAAATTCCTCTCTGTTGTGGGTATGTACCAGTTCCATTACACTGGTCAAAATTCCATGAGAAAGCTTAACAATGACAAACTTCATAATGCAGTAAAACTTGTTTAATCCAGAATGTGAATAATGCAATCTGTCCAATGTTAACAAATTTATTCGTCCCGGCGAGATAATACTACTTTTACATGTATTTTATTTTGTATAAAACTGATTCTGTCCAATGCGGAAATGGAAGAATTCTACACAATTCATGAAAAATATTTATAAAGTGGAAAGACAAAGAAATAAATTAGTTTCCATTTAATAAATTAATGAGTCATTTTAACATCTTACCTCATAATGGCGGTAGTCATAATGGCGGTTGAAAATGAATGACAAGATCATTTGAAAACTATAGTTACCGTGTTTGAAAAACATGAAATATGAGGTAAGATGTTAAAATGACTCATTAATTTATTAATTAAGAACCTCATAATGTGTTTCCCAATTTTAACTTTGAATAGTTTCCATTTAATTGAATTTCCGTTATGCCGCCGGGTGAAGTATAGATTCTAGCTGTATCTGAAATTTTACTTCGGCCTTACTGCACACCCTTATGCAAAATACAGATATTTCTTACAAATAACAATTGTACAGTAAAATCTTAAATTAGTTTAAGTTCTGAGAACAATCATTCACATGTGGCATTCTGAATTTACGAAACAAAGATGGCTACAGTGTATGTATTATTGTCATTAAACGAAAAATGATTGAAGGGAAATCTCCAAATTTCCGGACCGATGCTCCAAAGTCAGAGTTGCTAAATCCCTAGGGAATAACGATTTCAAGGCATGCATCTTCAGGTTGGCTGGACAGTTTTAAAAGACGATAGTGTGGAATGTGATTTGGGGAGAATCAAAGGATGTGGACGAAAGTGTAGTTAGTGAGTGGAAACCAAAACTACATACTTTAATTTCAGGATACGCACCTAAGAGACTTTTTTAACGCTGACGAAACGGGACTTTTTTTTTGCGCATTACCGCGAAAGTTGCTCATACTTACTATACTTCACTTTTCAAAGGCAAGTACAATTAATCCAAGGTACATCAAAAGACATACGGTGCTCTATAATCTAAGATTTTTTTTTATAATGCAGAATTTTGTCCAATGTGGAAAAAAAAAAAATGGTCCCATGTGATTCTGCTTTGAACAAGTTTTACTGTTTGTTTATTCAGTTGGATGACCTGATGATACAATGCAACACTTCCGAAACATGTTCTCAAGAGTCTACGAATTATAAGGTGAGGTGTCAATTTTCCATTTCTTAATGTTTATATATGTATAACATATTTCCTTCCTAAAAATATATTTTTTAATTTAGAGCGCTCATTATTTTTTTAAATGAGCATAATTTTATGCCAAATTAAAATATATCTACCACTGTTATCTCGAGATAGCATGCTGCTTTGTCACACAGTGGGCCCAGGTTTGATTCTCAGTTAGGGCAGACTCCTGGGTGTTTTTTTTTTTTTGGGGATTTTTCTCCTCCTATAAGACAAATGTTAGGAAGCTTAGGGCCCAACGGTCCCTGAAAATCATCATCATCATCCTTCACCGGTGTGGAAAGCAACAGGAAGCTACCACACCTATAATTCCCTAGTAAACCTGCAAAGCATAGCATGAAAATGCTATGATTGCAATGAAAGACTTGACCTGATGAGACAGTTATAGTCTCGAAATCGCGATCAACTTAGAAAATATTTATGAGGAGAGGTAAGAAACATTTAATTTCACCATGGACTCAAGACCTTTAGTTTTATACACCTGTGCACTGTCTGTTGTGCTATCCAGGCTGAGAGGATGTGCCAGCTGGGAATAGAAACATCAATCATAAAGTAAGATCTCACGCACTGTGTACACATGAGAAGAAAACCAAGTTGTGATAATTAGATTAATGATTTATTTGTTAAACAACAAAATGTACAGAATATGTTGGTTGTCATATCTACACATCTCCGCTCACCTGGAACAAACAAATACAACCTTTTTATTATTGATTTAACATTTCTCACTGAAAGATCAATTATATTTGAAGAGAAAAATTTTCGCCTAGACCGAGACTCGAACCCGGGACCTTTGGCCTGGCAAGCCAAAGGTCCCAGGTTCGAGTCTCGGTCTAGGCAAACATTTTTCTCTTCAAATATGAAGACATGGGGGGGGGGGAAACGAATGTCACTTTTTACCATCACAGAGGAAAACAATTTTTAAAACTTTGAAACCCTTTTGTGGGAACATTTGTTTATTATTTAAAATTTAGTTGTGGTTAACATAGAGTATGTATATTAGACATTATATTGACTTATGTTCAATTAGTGACCTTCAACAATAGCAACAATGTACACTTTTCTTTTATTTGACGTACACTTGGAAGCGGAAAAAACGATGAAGATTCATTGTTGTTGAAATAATTAACAAGCACAGCACAACTTAGCATTATATTAAAGAGTTAACTAAGTTAAGGTAATAATAGAATACCATAATTTAAGTTTCTAAGTATCTAAAACAATGAAACCCTTTTGTTATACTTCTGCATATTAACTCTACTTTCTCAATGAGGTAGATTCTTATAATAGTTTTTTGATGTCTCACTGGAGAGAAGTTTTGAAAGTTCCTGAAACAAAAAATTAATCATAGAACACAAGAACCTGACTTAGTGAAATACTAATTTGAGAACAGTCACCTGCAGATGTTTCCATTTTAACAATGGAACTGGTATGATATCCACGTAGGCTGGACCAGGTAAGACGAATTCTCCATCAGCTAATGTAACCTCCCTTCTCGTTCTCATCCCAGTCATTACTGTACTTTCCCAGGATCCATTGTAGCTTCCTGATCTCAAAAATAGAAGGCTTGGCTACTCAACTTCAACTCTAACTTCTTTCAGTGGTCTTGAAGGTACTGATAGTTTTGGTTTATACACATCTTGAAGGGAAAAGAATGTTGTCCATTCTTTGAAAAGAGTTTGGTCACATTCAATTACTTGAAATGGGTTTGGTTACAATAAATACAGGGTTACTAACATTAAAATACCAACATGAAAGTGATATAAATTCAAAGAGTTGCAAAACACTCATCGTTATTTCAGCAAAACGTCATGACACTCATCATTTTTCCCGCTTCCTATGTTTCTTAATTTGCTTGTAACTGCTGACACTCATTTCTTTTCGATCAAACTAATGTACCTGAAGAAAGTATGGACTTCACGCTATCTAACAGACGTATAAGTAGAAATTCGATAAAAAGTGACATTCATCGTTTTTCCCCCCATGTCTTCATATATAAATAAAACCTTTCTGTTACTTCCTGTCTGTTAAGGTTACATCCATTTTAATACCTTGAATGACTAACCAATTTGTATGTACTCTATGTACCTACATGTCAGCACATTCATAACAGAGGAATTTTTTTATTTAATTTAAGATTGAACTTAAAGCTCAATATAAGTGTGATGACTCAAGTCTGAATAGGAATCAAAATGGCTGACAGTTACATAACCTCAACATTGAATTTTATGGGCTTAAATAAAGACATTAAAATATTCCTGAAATTAAGAGAAAAAAGAAGAAAAAGGATAATGGATATTAAATTTATAAAGAAATGTTTAGATTTGGACATAACACCTACATTTGTAAGGAAAACAGTTAAAGATAATGGAAAGAAAGAACAAAAGACAGTCAAAAAGAAAATTTTAAAAATGAAATTATTAGCAATTTGGACACCAAATTATGTGTTCTGCCCTTAAAAACCACTAAAATGTAGGGAATTTTTACTGGGGAAAAACTGGAAGAAAAATAGTTTTAATAGATTTCACTTTTAAATGCCAGGTCTTTTTGACTTTGCCTTTTTTACAGAATTTTATAATGTGATTTGAATTTATATAAATCTCTCCTTCAGTGAGTGATAAATTTAAATAAAAACATTGTTATATTTCATAAATTAATTATGAAAATACAATAGGAAGTAACATTATGAGGTTCTACTTAATAAATAAATGGTTTCTGCTGTCATCTTACTTTATATTTCATTGTATCTTGTAAGACATGTTTCAAAACATCTCTGCTCCATCATCAGTTGATACAGACTGATAAGTGTTGACATGAATGTTGACTCCTGCTCTCTTTTTGTAGTCGAAAGAACATAAATATTAAGTTTCTCTCCCAGGGAATTTCAAAATTCATGATTCTCTCCTTGTTCTTCTGTATGTAGGTTCTTTTCTCATATGGTGAGTTTGTGTTTTCTAACTGTTTAATAATTTGGTGACATAAAATGGATGTAAACACCAAGTTATTAAAACAGAAAACACAAATGAACTCACTATATGGAACAAATCTACATACAGTAAAACAAGGAGGGAATCATGAATTTTGAAATTTGCAGGGAGAGAAATTTAATAAGCAAGTTCTTTGAACCACAAAAAGAGGAAAGAGGAAGCAAGAGTCGAGATCCAGGGCTGACAACTTAAAGATCATCAGGCTACACCAACTGATGATGGAGCAAAGATGCTGTGAAACATGTCTTATAAGAAACAAGGAAATATTTTAAGAATTAAATGAATCGTGATTTCTTCTTACCTCATACTTCCATGTTTTTTAAACATAGCACTGCAGTATCGGCGACCCATAATAAAGAATAAATTAAAGAAATTTAAACAACAGAAAAGGTTACAGGAATACACCACCCTACAACATGATTCCAAGAAAGATGTAAAATTCAAGAAATTTACTTACCATCCTGAAGTTCATAATAAGTTTCAAAAAATTTTCCACAAAATTTAATATAACATTGGCTCCAATTAACAAATTCAGCCTGGGTAATCGTCTGTTAACTAATAATAAATTTAACACCCCAGACAACAAAAAATCTGGAATTTATCAAATTGATTGCAACAGGATATATATAGGAAAAACAAAAAGGAACTTGGAAACTCGTAAAAAAGAACACTTCAGAAATATAAAGAATGGAGAAATTGAAAAATCAGCTATAGCAGCACATAGTTTATTAGAGCATCATAGGATTGAAAAAGAAGCAAAACTTTTGAAACATCTATCTAAACCTTTGGATTTAACAGTTTGGGGAAAAAAATATATTAAAAAAAACCATACTAGAACCATGAACTTCGAAATTCCAGACGAACCGAGCTTGATTACAAAGTTCTTCAAAAATACAACAGATGGCAGTTTAGAAAATGATTCATTAAAAAGAACACCAGATGGCAATTTAGAAATAATTCCTTAAAAAGAACATCAGATGGCAGTTTGGATAATTATCAACAAAAAAAAATTGACAATTGTGAAAACAGCTGACGATGGTGACAAGGAGTCGCTGATACTGCAGTGCTGTGTTTAAAGGAACATAGAAGTATGAGGTAAGAAATAATCACGATTTATTAAATTCTTATGAATTGAACCTCATAATATTAAAAATTCCCAAATTTAATATATAAAATTCATTTTCAATGTTTTTCTATTTTTTAATGTTACTTTTTTAGCTAGTAAAGCACATATTTTCCTTATTTTTATAAAAATTTATAACTTACATTAAACTAAAACCTCCATGGCACAACAGGCTAGAAGGCCCCTAGCCTACCAGCTGGCCTCACGTCTACATGTGTTAATCACAGAGGTACATGATCCTGCTAGTGTAGGGATAACATAAAATCAGAATGTCGGGTTCTCCAGCCATTATAGCTGATTTTCTCAGCCTGGAGCCACTACTTATTCCAAATTCCTGATGATGCTGGATTGGCACTGGTCCCATACTGGCCGAATTTCCTCGAGAAAATTTCTTTCCCCCTACCAGTGCAAGTCCCATAGCTCTGTGCCAAGGCCTCTTGCCTTGACCACTTCGCTACAGCGTAGGACACTTATGTTAAAGGACAAATTCATATTTTAAGAGAACATTTTTCACCTACACCCTTCAAATATAGATTCCAATATTTCATTTTAGGAAGTGCTATTTTGAGGTTATTTATTTATATTATTTTTAGTCTGAACATCTTACCTCAATATTAAAATATTGAGATAAAATGATCAGACTAAAAATAATATAATAGATTCCAATGGTCGAAGTATATTTTAATACAGACCTGGTCATTGCCCCAGGAGAGGTAGTCGGGCCTCGTGGCTGCCTGGTACTCATCCACAAGCTCCTGCACCACCTCGCGTGAATGATCCAACTCTTCCAGGTTATCCTTGAATGTGGCTTCCTTGCGAAATTGTTCCAGAAACGCTTCTCTCTTCCTCAGTTTGTCGTACTGCTGCAGAGCACGGTCAAACAACTGCACACACACATATCCACTCATTAAACCAGGTTTCTTTTATGACATTTCTGGCTTTCTCCCCTGGCACTGACAGAATTGTAATCCAATTTTGTTTTTATCTATGTTTTGTTTTCCAATGTTTTAAGAAATTCTAAAGAAACTGGCCATTTTAAAACAATAGAAATCCCAACACATTCTGCATTGCGTACGTATAAGGATATAACAATGTTTATTTATTCATAGTTAAATATGGGAAATAACATTTAATTTTAGGAAGTTATATTCTGAGGTTATTTTAATTATATTATTTTTAGTCTGAACATCTTACCTCAATATTAATGTTGATTTGTTCTTGAACATGTTTCACAACAATTCTGTTTTATCATCAGCTTTTCCAGACTGGTTTTATTTATGTTGCATTTATGTTGCACACCCTGGATGTCAATGTTAGCTCCATCCAGTATTTGGAGGTTCTTTGGCCAACCACAGGATGGAGCTGACATCGACATCCAGGTTGTGCAACATAAATAAAACCAGTTGTGGAAAAGCTGACGATAAAACAGAATTGTTTTGAAACATGTTCAAGAACAAATCAACATTAATATTGAGGTGAGATGTTCAGACTAAAAATAATATAATATAATGGGAAATAACATTATGAGGTTCTTAATTCATGAATTAATTAGTCATTTTTTACATCTTACCTCATATTTTATGTTTTCTTAAACACGGGAACTGCAGTTTTTAAGAGAACCATTTCTCTCATTTTCAACCGACATTATGAACACCAGATTTTCATTGGAATCTCCATCAATAATGTTGCCATCTGGTGTTGATTTGATGAACTTCAAGATCAGGTCACGTTCATCAGGAATTTCGATTCATGGATCTAAATTTGTTCTTCTGAATATATATCTTCTCACAAACTGTCAATTCTAAAGGTTTTTCTAATAACCAACAAGAAATTGAACACCCCAGATGGTAATAAATCTGGAATTTATCAAATTAGTTGTAGAGACTGCAATAAAGTATACACAGGAAAAACTTGCAGTAAGGAACACTTTAGAAATATTAAAAATGGCAAAATTGAAAAATCAGCTATTGCAGTACATAGTTTATTGGAGAATCATAAAATTGAAAAAGAAGCCCAACTTTTAAAACATTTAGAAAAACCTTTAGAATTGACAATTTGGGAGAAGATATATATTCAGAAGAACAAATTTAGATCCACGAATTTCGAGATTCCTGATGAACGTGACCTCATCTCAAAGTTCATCAAATCAACACCAGATGGCAACGTTATTGATGGAGATTCCAACGAAAATCTGGTAGTCATAATGTCGGTTGAAAATGAGAGAGATCCTTCTCTTGAAAACTAGTTACTAGAAACATAAAATATGAGGTAAGATGTTAAAAAATGACTCATTAATTTACGAATTAAGAACCTCATGTTATTTCCCATATTTAACTATGAATACATCTGGTTTGTTTATATTACAAGTGGAATTAAGCTCAGGAGAGGTATAGTCCATGGGACTGATAATACTATGAATGAATGATGAAAACAAGAAAAATCACTGCCAGAGTAAACGGCTCTGGAATTTGATATGAATATGAGTTTGAAATGAGTCAACTCACACAGTTTGTGTACTTACAGAAGATATGTTTGTGTGGTTGGCAAGCATGAGTCCCGAGACGCGGTGAGCTGTTTGTATATATGGGGACTTGCGTGAAAGCGCCACCTGTATGCTGGCAGGTCCCCATGGGATGAACTGAGCCAGTTTACGCTCCCGGATCCTCTGTAGAGACTTGTGTACTTGTGTAGGATCCACTTCCCCCTGCACACAACACAACACATGTTGAACTTTTATAGGAAAAAATCACTATGAGGTTTAATTTAAATCACAAACACATGTACTTAATTATATTTGAAGACAAAAAATTTCTCCTAGATCGAGACTCGAACCCAGGACCTTTGGCTTTCCGGGCCAAATGCTCTACCAACTAAGCTACCGAGGTGAGTTGCGATCTAGACGCAAAATTTCCTCTTATATACATTGTAATTCCCTCATGCCAAATGCTTTGAAACCTTTGCTTCTATCTTTCTTTCTTAGTTAAGAAGACATTTATTGGGAATTTAACACTACTTTATAAAGCTAGTAGGGCTTTTGATGTTTTTATTATTAATTTAACACTTCTCACTGAAGGATAAATTATACTTGAAGAGAAAAATTAATTAAATTAAGTAAAATTATATTTTTGAAAGTGGTATCGTGAAGACACACAATTTTATGAGGTGAGATGTTAAAGGATTTTCATTAATGGTTGTTACCTGTATGATGTTGAGTATGGAGATGTAGCAGTGTGCGGCGCTGCGGTCGTGAGCTGTGGATACCATCATGTTCTTGGGCTGCAGCAGTCTGCGCATCACGTCCAGTACAGTTGTCTTGCGCACTGATGCAGCCTGCAACACCATTACAACAATAAACTGACCAAAACCTTCTGACGGCACTATGGCCCTGGGGTTGACTCAGCCTCTAACGGAAATGAGTACCAGACACTTGTTCTGGGGGTAAAGGCAGCCGTCACGCAGGGCTGACATCAAGTGCCAATTGTCTAGAAAAAGTGGGAGCCTTAACCTCCCACTACCCCAAGTCCTCCTGAGGCCTGTAGTGGGATCACTTTACTTTACTTACTTTACTTTGTGTTTACAACAAACTTACAAAGTGGATCAACCTCCTCCCAACGTAGCTCAAGTAAAACATTTAGCCTGAGCCAGGATTTGAACCCACAATCTAAAGTTTTCCACACTGGGGATCTTGGGTTCAAATTCTGGCTCAGGCAAAAGTTTTTTACGATGTTTTATGTAAATTTATACCATCAGGTTGGTCACTAAATTATTTCCTGAAGACAAAAAAAAAATTGTTTAATATTTGAAGGAAGTCCACCGCTGTGGTCTCAAGGTAGTGTGCTGCCTTGTCATGCAGCAGGCCTGGGTTTGATCCCCAGTCGGAGCAGTTTTTCTGGGTGAGGTTTTTATCGGTGTTTTTCCTCACCTGTAAGACAAATGTCAGGAAAACTTTAAGGCCCAAACAGTCCCCTAAATTGTATGGCCATCATCATCATCCTTATCGTCATCATCATCATCATCCTTCACCGGTGTGGAAAGCAACGGGAAGCTACCACACCTACAATTCCTTAGTAAAACTGCAAGCATAGCATCAAAATGCTATGACTGCAGTGAAAGACCTGCCTTCGGGCAGAATTACTATGGATGGATAGATTTGAAGGAAGTAACACTATGAGGTAGTCCTGCGCCCTAGCCGAGTGGTTAAGGCAGGAAGCCTTGGCGCAGAGATATGGGACTTGTGCTGGTTCGGGTGTCCATGAGGTAAGACATTTTCTCATGGTATTTTGGCCAGTATGGGACGGTGCCCACCCAGCATCATGAGGCATTTTGGTAACTACAAGAAGTAGCAGTTCCAGGTTGAGAAGACCAGCTATAACGGCTGGGAGACTCAGCATGCTGACCACATGTCACCCATACACTGGCTTATGATCATCTACCTATGTGTTTGACACGTGGATGTGAGGCCAGCAGCCGGCTGTTAGGCTAAGGGCCTTCTAGGCCTGTTGTGCCATGGAATTATTATTATTAACACTATGAGGTTTCTTTTAATTATTATTAGTTAACACTTTGAGTCCGGCAGTGGTACTAGTACCACGACATTTAAATGACACTAAAGCCAGAGAAAATTAAATCCCTCGGCATGCCTGTGCTGGCAGATTTACAAAAGTGTTTTTCTGAACCAGAAAACATCCCTGTAAATCTGCCTGCACAGGCATGCCGAGGGATTTACAGTATTTTTCTGAACCAGAAAACATCCCTGTAAATCCACCTGCACAGGCATGCCGTGGGATTTACAGGAGTGTTTTTCTGGACCAGAAAACATCCCTGTAAATTCACCTGCACAGGCATGCCGAGGGATTTACAGGAGTGTTTTTCTGAACCAGAAAACATCCCTGTAAATCCACCTGTACATGCATGCCGAGGGATTTACAGGAGTGTTTTTCTGAACCAGAAAACATCCCTGTAAATCCACCTGCACAGGCATGCCGAGGGATTTACAGGAGTGTTTTTCTGAACCAGAAAACATCCCTGTAAATCCACCTGCACAGGCATGCCGAGGGATTTACAGGAGTGTTTTTTCTGAACCAGAAAACATCCCTGTAAATCCGCCTGCACAGGCATGCCGAGGGATTTACAGGAGTGTTTTTCTGGACCAGAAAACATCCCTGTAAATTCACCTGCACAGGCATGCCGAGGGATTTACAGGAGTGTTTTTCTGAACCAGAAAACATCCCTGTAAATCCACCTGCACAGGCATGCCGAGGGATTTACAGGAGTGTTTTTTCTGAACCAGAAAACATCCCTGTAAATCCGCCTGCACAGGCATGCCGAGGGATTTAATTTTATCTGGTTTCAGTATCATTTAAATGCCGTGGTACCAGTACTACTGCAGGACTCAAAGTGTTAAGAATTTAGACTCGCCTTTTTTTTTTCCTGGGGAAAAAGAAAAAAAATTATTTGGAAGTTCATTGATCAGCCAACAGAGGGAGCGGAAATCAACCTAAAGGATTGACAACTGCAAATTCAACAGTTAGGAAGCATTGACAATGTCATATAGATGTGATGAAACCATCATCTGCAAAAATATATAAGGTGAGTCTAAATTCCTAATTTATAATAATTAGAAAAAATTGTATTTGAACAGGGATGCATGGAGAGCATAATGGTTAATGTGCCAGTGCATGAAACTGCAGTTCATGGATTCAAATTCTAGTTCAAGCAAAAATGTTTTTCTTCAAATAAAACATTCTTTAGAGGCTACAGATGGCTTCTCTGTACATATTAATTTCCATTCTTCATATCTTGGAACTAAGGTAAATAATAACTTGTGAAATACATTTAAAATAAGTGCTTTCTTTTACCACTAGCCAAAGGTTTACCAGACTTGTGTTTTAAAAAATTAGATGGCGACACAGCAACAGAAGACTTGACACTTTCAGCCAATTTGTTGCATCAGAATCGATTGAAACATGACTCAAATGCATCATCCATATGTAATAAACTGTTTTAAGTTGTAATTATTGATTAGGTATATTTTAGAATATTTTCTGTTTTGAATACTATTATTTTCATTCATAAAGAATAACAAGTATATTCAGAGGACATAATGAAGGGAACTACTACTTTTTTGTGTACTTATTGCTTCTACATCGTATGTCAGTGTACATAACCAATGAAAAGCGAGCAGGTCACATGGTTTTGTTTTGAAAAGGATCACTTTAAGTACTGACAACTGACCTCCTGGTCAGTGGTGAGTGGAGTGTAGCCCGTCATGAGGAAGTGAAGGCGAGGCGTTGGAATGAGCGGAGCTATCAAACCAATCAGGTCATTGTTCATGTACGAAGGATACCTGCAACAAACAAACAAACATTCCAATTTTTATTCTGAAATCTAAATCTGAAAAGTCAATATATGGTTCAATATTTGAGTTTGTATTCTTTAACATTCTTACCTCATACGTTTTATAATAATACAAACTCAAATAAATAATAAACATATGAGGTAAGAATGTTAAAGAATACAAACTCAAATATTAAATTAAACCTCATAATGTAACTTCCTAATGATTTTAAAATATGGTTCAATGTTGCTGGTTAAAGGAAATGATATAACTCCCTTATCCCAGCACCTAATCTCTTCTTATTAGACAAGTGATATTATTTGGCAGTAAGCATCTAGATAAATTACATTTAGATATATAGACAGATCATCGGTTGATTAATGTCTTTGACATCGTCCGATTCCCAATAGCCAATTTTGTCGGTTCATCCAATCTCCTGGTTGAAGATGTTTCTCCTTCATGTATAAACATATTCCCTGACTCCAGGAGGTTTTAGGTCTTCCTCTGCCTCGTCTTCCCTCACGTTTCCATTCCAAAAGACTTATATGTGGATAGGCTGTCTTTTCACACCTAGTGAGCAAGTTTTAAGAGGATTTAAAAAGTTTTTAAGATTTAAATTAAAATGTTTTATACCTCACCTCATATCCAGTCTTCTAATTATTCCGGTTTCAAAGCCAGTCTAATTAAACAAATAGAAAAACAAAAAGAACTCATGGGTTGGGAAAAAATCCACGTTAAAAAAAAACAAGAAAGAAAAATTTATGAACTTCGAAATTCTCAAGGATTCTGATTTGATCCGGAGGTTCATTGGTCCACCAACAGAGGGAGAAAGAAGCAGTTCTCCTGATCGACATAACATCAGTCGACAAGAGATGAAGTTGCCGAAGTTTTGAAATCAGTATAATTAGAAGACTGGATATGAGGTGAGGTATAAAACATTTTAATTCTTCTTCTTCTTCTTCCTTCCAAGTATTAGGCCAAGGCCTGTTACGATCCTATAGAAAATTTTCCGATCCTTCCGGGAAATTTTCGTATAAGACTCGAAAGCATAATAATAGTCCCTTCAATTGGTTGCTGGCCAAAGGAAGACATTTTTAAATCTTAAATTAAACCTCATAGTGATTTTTTCCTATAAAAGTTCAAGTTTTAACAGGCCTGATCTAAATGAATTGCAATATTTTCTAACCTGTAGCATGTTCTAACGTGTATATCTGTAATCTCCAAGCGCGACAGGCCTAGAAGGCCCTTGGCCTACCAGCCGGCTGGTGCCCTCACATCCACATGTGTTAATCACAGAGGTAGATGATCATCTAGCCAGTGTAGGGGTGACATGTCGTCAGCATGTTGGGTCCCCCAGCCATTATAGCTGGTCTTCTCAATCTGGAGTCGCTACTTATTGTAACTACCCAAATGCCTTACGATGCTGGGTAGGTACTGGTCCCATACTGACCAAAATTCCATGAGAAAATTTCTTCCCCCATGGACACTCGAATCAGCGCAAGCCCCAAGGCATCTTGCAGTAACCACTCGACTACGGTGCGAGACTACATCTGTAATCACCTGTATTAAAATAACTCACCTGAGAGTAGTGGTGCTAACAGACATGATGGTGGACACCAATGTGTTGATTTGAGCAAATGATGGATTTTGTATGTGCAAGCGGTCTGTTGCAATGCGGTTCAAGGCTGTATTATCCAGTACAACCACGCAGTCTGCTGACTGAGTGAGGCGCTTCAGAGTCAGCAGTGAGTTGTACGGCTGCACTACCACGTCGCTAATCTCGTCCTGGTTAGGAAACACGCTGTATGTCTCTATCAGTTTCTTGGGGAACCTGTCCGTCAGTTTCTCGAGAATATATGATCCCATGCCTGATCCTGTGCCTCCTGCAATCGAATGGCACAACACAAATCCCTGCAACAAATCATAAACTCTCTTTGTACTTTACACTATCAATTTCTACTTTCGCACAAATCAAAGAAAATATATGTAATTGCTTACAAGTGCTTGGTGCAAATAGCAACAGCTCCTGCAATATCATCATCATCATCATCATCCAGGGATTAAGCCTGTTGGCTCGTTCCGGTTTCATGAAAGCTAGAATTGTTAAAATTGTTCAGACCATCTTCTGTGTGGGCGACCAACATTTCTCCTTCCATGGCAATAATTACAATATCACTAAAAATTTTAAGTGATTTATAACAAAAAATCTGAAGAGTTATCTAATTTAATAACCACATTGCATTTTCATTACTGCTATATTTTAAAATGTGTCCACCGCTATGGTCTTGTGGTAGCATGCTGCCTTGTTACGTAGTTGGTTTGGATTCAATCCCTAGTCGGGACAAGTTTCCTGGGTGAAGTTTTTTTCAGGGTTTTTTGCCTGTAAGACAAATGTCAGGAAACTTTAAGGCCCAAATGGTCCCTGAACATCATATGGCCATCATTATCATCATCATTCATATTTGCCTTAGATTGAGTTTAGGATTAAGGACTTTCCTGGCACACCACTATCATAATCATATCATTAGGGTAGCCCCAACCTCAGAACTGGGTAGCAATTAAGCCAATGTCAAGGAAGAAACCAGAAATGTCGAAATAACCTGGGACATTGAATAGAAAAAAAAAAAACTGAATGTATTAACAGTGAACTATGTGATTCTTCTTCTTCTTCTTCCTTCCAAGTATTAGGCCAAGGCCTGTTATGATCCTACAGAAAATTTTCCCTCCAGCGTTTCATAGGATGGACCAGAGATCTTCGTTCTCTTGGTATATAATTATAAACAGCTTTGGGGATCCGATTTGAACTCATTCTTTCAAGATGGTGTTTCCAATTTAGTTGGTACTGTTTAATATATTCTAAAATTGGCGTAGTCTTCAATTCTTTTAAGATATCGGTGTTCCTTTTCCGATCCCATCTGGTGTAACCCATTGTTCTGCTCATGAATCTCATTTCACAAGCCGTTATTCTGCTTTCATGTTGTCTTTTTAGTGTCCATGTTCTCGTATAAGACTTGAAAGCATAATATGATCTTTATAGGAAATCAGAAGTATAAGAACAGTTAAGTCTTGTGGATGGGCAGGATATGTAACAGGAAGCTGGATTTAAAGAAGGGCATGGACATTTCTTATAGGAAAACCAAAGGAAAAATGCCCAGTTCGTAGACCAAACACGAGGTGGAAGAATAACCTTCACCATGATCTGGGGGTAGGAGATTTTACAGTGATGATTGGAAAACATTAGCTTAAGATAGGGATATATGGAGAGCTTATGTCCGGGTAGCCATGGGCTTATGGGTTTGATATATTTTTTTAAATTTTATATTAAATTATATCAGTTAATGGGTACACCTATCCATTCAATTTCTATCGATTGTCATTGTATATTGTTTTCCTCGCAGTCCTCAACTTAGGCAGTGCTCCTTTGGGTGGTAAATTCTAGTTACAGAACATAATGCTATATTTACCATAATGAGTGTGGAAAAAACACATTAATGATTTACAAACCTCAAGACTGTCGCTGCCATCTGCCTCTCTGTCGATGATATCGAATATTTCCTCCTGCAGCCGCTCCCCCTGACAGTAACCAGATGCCCAGTTGTTGCCCGCTCCTCCTCCGTGCTTTGACAAATAAATATTCTCAGGGTTGTACAACTGCAACATAACAGTCAGAATGCACAATTAACACATCTGAAGAGAAAAATTTCTTGTATTGAATTTTTACAGGAAAAAATTACTATGACATTTAATTTCAGTTTTAAGTTAAAATGCTTTATACCTCACCTCATATCCAGTCTTCTAATTATACCGGTTTCAAAGCTTAGGCAGCTTCATCTTCAGTAATTTCTTGTTGATGATGCAACAGAGCGAGGAAGAAGCAGTTCTCCTAATCGACATAACATCAGTCAACAAGAAATTATTGAAGATGAAGCTGCCTAAGCTTTGAAACTGGTATAATTAGAAGACTGGATGTGAGGTGAGGTGATAAAGAATTTATTTAAAATTTTAAATTATACCTCATAGTGATATTTTCTATAATAGTTAAATTTTTAAGTTAAATTATTGCTTCTAGCAGAAACTTCAGTAAACTTTGATGGGTTTATCGCTGTACTAATTCACGGATGATGCCATTAAACATTTTGCTATAGCATAAACAAAAGCAATAACTATCAATATATTTAACTTTCACAAGGAAAGAACACTATGAGGTTTAATTTAAGAATTAAAATAATGTTTTTATTACCTCACCCCATATCCTTTTTCTTCTAGACTGCAGTTTCGGAGCTTATCTCCATCGTCAGTAGCCTCTGGTCAACTGGTGTTATGTCGTTTCCTGGTGGTTTTCTTCTTACTTCTATCGGTGGATGGATGAACCTCTGGATCAGGTCAAAATTTGCGGGAGTTTCGAAATTCATGAGTTTATCTTTCTTGTTTTTTTGGATGTGGATTTTTTTTCCAGACTGTGAGTTCTTTTTGTTTATCCGTGTGTTTGATTAGGCTAGCTTTTGTATCGCCAAGAAACGACATAACACCGGTTGACTAGAGGCTACTGACGATGGAGATAAGCTCCGAAACTGCAGTCTAGAAGAAAAAGGATATGAGGTGAGGTAATAAAAACATTAATTTAATTCTTAACAATCAATATGTTTAGCAACTAGTGGTCCATGTGAAGATATATACAGCCTCAGAATTGCTAGTTCAGCCCAATTATGTCTTGACTTACAGCAAATCATTAGATCAAAGCACGGTTTCATAGCATTTGGTACTTGGGAATTAATGTGTATATGAGAGAAAAATTTGCATTAAAGATTACGACCAGCCTCATGGGCTAGTGGTCAGCATTACTGACTACTGTTCATGAGGTCCCGGGTTCGATTCCTGGTCAGACCATAGGAATTTTTTCTTAAAGGGAAAATTATTCCTGTGGTTGCCCATGGTCTGGAATTTAGGTTAAGAACTCGGCTCAACTGCACTACTACTAGCGCTTGATTTTTCAGTTATATTGTTGTAAACTATAGCTCTTTTTCTGTATTTACTAACATTATTTCATATTTTAAACTTTTTCAAACAATTTTTATAACATTATTAGACAATTTTGAAGTATTTGTTTAAATATGCAAATCACAATATTATGACACTGTTAGACAATATTGTGATGCTAACTGCTATTTTCTCCACAGAGTATATTACTTAGTCTATGATTTTTCTATCACTGTTTTGGGTTATTGCTGGTTGGATCAGCATTAGGAAGTGATAAGTAAGTGTACACCCATTTTTAATAAACGTTTGGTAATTTTAATATTTTTAATATATTTTTATAACATAGATTTGGGGATTTATTGCAAATATTGGTCATTTAAATTTCATAGCAACGGATGGTAATCAATATGTGGTTCGATTGTGGGTTATCACTGGCTCTATAAACTCTGGTGCATGCGCACTGTTGTTCTATTGGACTTAGAAAATATTTCACGCTAGTTTAACTGGAGTTTTTCCAAGGACTCTCCTGGCGCCTCATTATTATTCATCACCCATCATATCATCGGGGTAATGTATTTCCGCCTTCCAGGTGCCTCAACCTAAGAAATTGATTACAATTCCGCCAATGTCGGGAGAAAGCCTGAAACGTCATAAAAGACAACCTGGTGGCATTACAAGAAGAAAAAAAAAGAAAAAAGATTGGAGTTTCTCAGATAGCTCAGTTGGTAGAGCATTCACATAGAAAACACTTAACAGTGGAAGTCTTGGGTTTAAATCTAGGTTCAGGACAATTTTTTCTCTTTACTAGTGTTAACAATACAATAGCTTGTAACTACGTTAATTTCCATATTATATACTGACTATTAAATCTAGTCTTACCTTGGCATAAGGTGAGTTCATGATGGTGTGGATAACTCGAGGTTCCAGGTCCAGCAACACGGCTCGAGGGATGTAGTGCTCATCATCTGCCTACAAACCAAAATAGTTTCACACAACAGTTGGTACAACTGAACTATCAACTCTATGGCATGACAGATCTACAAGTCCCTTGACCTACTCTATCCTAAATAATACCTCTCCTAGAAGTAAATTTGGCTCAACTGCACTTCTACTAGCGCTTGATGTTTCAGTTATATTGTTGAAAACTATAGCTCTTCTTCTGTATTCATTAACATTATTTAATAATTTAAACTTTTTTAAACAATTTTTATAACATTATTAGACAATTTTGAAGTATTTATTTAAATATGCAAATCACAATATTATGTATGACACTGTTAGACAATATTGTGATGCTAACTGCTATTTTCTCCACAGAGTATATTACTTAGTCTATGATTTTTCTATCACTGTTTTGGGTTATCGCAGGTTGGATCAGCGTTAGGAAGTGATAAGTAAGTGTACACCCATTTTTAATAAACGTTTGGTAATTTTAATATTATAATATTTTTTTAAACATAGATTTGGGGATTTATTGCAAAGATTGGTCATTTATATTTCATAGCGACAGATAGTAATCGAGGATGATAATTGATATGTGGTACGATTGTGGGTTATCGCTGGCTCTATATACTCTGGCACATGCGCACTGTTGTTCTATAGGACTTAGAAAATATTTCACACCAGTTTAAGTGCAGTTTTTCCTATTTATATAATTATGCAAATATTGTGAATCAAGTTCTACAGACGTACAAATGCTTAATATAACATCTGCTAGATGGCTCTTGAATCGGTGTTACCAACGTTTGCAAATAATTCTAAACCATATTACAAGAAATTAACTTAATTTTGTTAGGTTCCGATTGGACTAGTTAGTGTACATAAAATTAATTTATAGGTTATTAAATAATAGGCATGTAATTTGTTTTAAGTTAGGAAATGGGAAGTTGGTTTACGTCCATTTTTTTTTAGTGTTTGGGAATTTATTCCAAAAGTTGGTAATGTTGACTTCAGAGCCATCTAACGGAAGCTACATTAACCATTACAGCAACTCCTGCATGCGCACTGCAATTCTGTAGAACTTATGGCAAACAAATAGTGAACTTTTCCTGGTCTTCAATTTGTATTGTTTCTGTGACAACTATAAAAAATAAATATCCACAGATATCAATTCCAAAAATAAAGTCTGGTTGCGATTTTTAAGAAATATAGCAGGATATACTCTGCTGGATAAGACAAGAAATGAAGATATAAGAAAGGAACTAAATATTTTCAAACTTACAGACCGAATAATTAAATATAGGAACGACTGGAAAGAACATATTGATAGAATGCCAGAAGGAAGATTTCCAAAATTATTGCTAAATTATAAACCGCACAGAAGGAGAAATGTTGGACACCCACACAGAAGATGGTCTGAACAATTTTAACAATTCTAGCTTTCATGAAACCGGAACGAGCCAACAGGCTTAATCCCTGGATGATGATGGCGATGAAGTCTGGTTTTATGATCAATCCCATGGATTTTCAGTCTTTGTAGTTGTCATCTCTTAAGGTGCCATAAGGGATGGGAAGAGCTGGCAAATACTGCTTAGAAATCCCTTATTTCAGCCTTACGGTTTTGATGTGCTATCCTACAATTATGACAGAACCCATAGCTTTACTTCTTCTCCAAATAAAGACATCAGGTTTTATATAACGTGAAAAAAGTCCATTGACCACAGCTAGCTTTGAATCAGTGAATACTGAAACCTCTTAAGTACGAGAAGTGATCACATGAAGAGAGACATACAGGGAAAATGTTAGAATTGAAACATGGTGAAGGGAGAAATTTGGGTAGACAGATACCAAACATTCTTTTATATCTCAGGCAACCATGAGATGACACATTTTGTTCAGAGGTATCTTATTTCAGCCTTGCTTTTATTTTACGTTCCGTAAATAAACAGCACAATACCGATGGTTTTATTTGTATTCCGAATGAAGTCATGCTCAAAAATGTGTACCCTGGAAAATCCATCAATTCCAGTTGTAGCAAACTTCGGATCCAAAGGCGAGTAAGATAGCCGTCAAAATGCAAACTGTATATAATGTTTCTCAATGTATAATACTGTTTATTTATTTAATTTTTTAAAACGAAATTACCTGGTAGAAAAATACATCTTTCCTGTCAGTTCCCTCCGTGGCATATTCCTCCAGAATCCCTTCTGGACTAATGCCATGTTCAGCACAAAGCCTCTTCCAGAATTCAAAGCCAACTGAAAGTTATTAGAATCAAATTTAAATACTGCTTTTTAATTTTATACAGTACAATGACTTCCATTAACCTCCAAAAATAGGGCTGTCAAATTACAATGCAATTGATTACTTACTCTGATTACCACATTGGCCGAGTTGCAAGGTTATCATTTCACACGGCATTTTGCTTTGATTAGGTTTTTTACAATAATAAATTAATTTCGTAATTTAAAACTTATCAATAAATTCTAAATCCATACTCTTCTAACGCACGAACTTTACAAGAAAACAATCTGTCAATTACATCCAATCACAATCACAGGAAAACAGATTCCCGGCGCCAATATTAATTCTGACTTATCATTGGTTTACTTCAAAATAGACACGCCTAAGCCTACTCTTAGTCAAATAAAATCCTATGATTCAAGTGCATAATATATTTTTAAAATTCATAATTATTAATTTCAATTTATAAAATATTTTGTAATATTTTTTCGTATAATTATAATAATATCCATAGATGATAGATTCCATAATTTAGGCCTAACTCATTATTACATATTGCATTTAACTGCAACAATGAACTAAGTCCACAAAAAATATTAATTTTTTAAATTTAATATTTAAATATCTTCATTGGAATATTATGAATAAATAAACCTCATTTCTTGCTCAAATATTCATGTAAATTATAAAATGTTGCAATTATTTTGATATATATTTTGCATCATCTTTTGTTTCTATGACAACAAATTGTTTACAATTTTAATTTTTAAAAGCGATATTTCAATGATCAATTAATAAAGGACAGTTATAATACTACTTTAAATATTCTTGATTAACGAAGAAAATGGCAGACTCGATTATTGAAAAAATATTTGATGAAGATGGTAAAGTACCTCGGTAAGAATTTGTAGAAAAAATATATTACTGTAATAAATTAATGCACAATAAACTTCTCTTGCCGTTGTTCTGGGAATCAAGTTGCACAATTTCTCAAAAATTTGGAGAGTACAATATAAGATTAATTATTTGGGCAGTTGCTATTAATTAGATAAATCCTTCTTACATTGTAATTCAAATTTAAAGATTATAAAATAATTTTAAATTTAATTAATTTTCATAATTGGGTTCAGATAGCACAATATGTATGGTAAAGCATCAGACTGTCCTGTATGGGTTCCATTCTGAATAGCAGAAGAGTGTAGATTTTACAGTGCTTGTTCATGTCCAGACTGGTGCCTCTTTTGAAACTAGTACAAGACAATGGTGGTGATGTGCTACTTCACCGGTTTTTATGCTATTTTAAAATAATATTTTTAATTACTGATTGGTCTTATTTTGTACTTCGTCCATCCTTACTTCACACGTGTGTATTCCTTCGCATTGCCTTCTACTGGTTTGAAATCTTCGAATTATGTTGGAGGGGAAGAGAATGTACGTGGAGGGTGAATGATGAAGTTATAATTTTCTGTCACAAACATAGCCGTAATGTCTCCTCAGGGGTCCCCATCAAGGGGATATGTGGATGCCCAAGCTGAGCAAAACATTGCTTCCATTTACTTGTGTTTTGCTCCTTACATTTATCTTTTCTCTATGTAGCCTCTCTTGGCTAATTCTTGTTTTTTTGACTCTGAGGGTATTAGAGCATTCAAGGATATCTCTTCCTACTTTCATTCCTCTCTATTGATCTATCTAATTCTACAACCTCGTGGGCACTCAACTTGATGGGTGAGAAGGGTTAACCTTGTTATTGACTTCTTCTTCACTTCACAGGCTAGGCAAATTGCCTGTTCCGCCTCACGGTTGTTCTGTCCATCTTTTCACTGCCTTCCTACATTCTTTGAACCTCTTGGCTTGTAGTTGAATGCTGCTCTTGGTAATCTTGATACATTCATTCTTTCCACATGTGTAAACCATTTCTCTCTACATTCTCTGATTTTCTCATCCAATGGATATATATTTTAAGTCTGTTCTTATATCTTCATTCCTTATCCGATCCAATCTTGTGCAGCTTTTGTTCTTCTAAGGAAGTTCATTTCTGCACTTTGTATTCTACTTTGCAATTTTTTGGTCATTACCCAAGTTTTGCTCCAATAAAGTAATGCAGGAACTGCCAATGTTTTATAAAACTTCAATCTAGTATCTCTTCTTATTTTATTCTTTAATGTTTTATGTACAGTTCCGCATATCATTTGAAATTTCGAGAGTTTCATATGTATGTCTCTTTCAGTTTGTAGTAAAATTACAACCCAAATAAATAAAATTTGTTTGTTATTGACATATTAGGTAAATAAGGAACTAAAAAAATGCCTACATAAGCTGCATGTAAATCAATGTAACCCCATTGCAATTAGTTATTGTAGAGAGCTTTATAATGGTATGGACATGTACAACGGATGTCGGATGAACAGTGGCCTAAACTGGTGTTGGCTTGGATAGTACCAGGCAGAAGGAAGAGGGGGAGAAGTAGAAGAACATGGTATGAGGGAATATATGATGCCATGATAAAAGAGGGGTATGGAAGAAGGACAATGGAAAGATAGGTATCTCTGAAAAGCAGGAATTAAGGGCGAACTGCTGTAAAGTGGAAAGCCTGTATCATCATCATCTTCCAGGGATTAAGCCTGTTGGCTCGTTCCGGTTTCATGAAAGCTAGAATTGTTAAAATTGTTCAGACCATCTTCTGTGTGGACGACCAACATTTCTCTTTCCGCGTGGTTTATAATTTAGCAATAATTTTGAGAATCTTCCTTCTGGCATTCTATCAATATGTTCTTTCCAGTCGTTCCTATATTTAATTATTCGGTCTGTATTAAGTATGTATTACTTCCCTATAGTTTAAATGAGAGATTTGGTGCTGAATTTTAGAGCCTTGCTGTTAAACGTAGCACATATTTTTTTGAACATGTTATTGGTACATCACAATATTTCTCTGAGAGAAATTTCTAGGTAGTTTTGGCATGCAATGGGTGACAGTTCCCTTGTTTGTGTTATCCAGGGACAGGCAGGTGTAGGACTTACTTTTATTTAACTTTTATAGGAATTAATCACTATGAGGTTTAATTTATGGTAAAATTAAATGTTTCTTACCTCTCTTCATATAAATCTTCTAAGTAGATCGCGATTTCGAGACCATAACAGTCTCATCTTCAGTACTTTTTTGGCGACTGATGTTATGTGAGTCGGAAGAAACTCTTCTTCTTCCCTCTGTTGGTGGACCGATGAACCTCTGGATCAGGTCAAAATTTGTGGGAATTTCGAAGTTTGGGAAAAGATCCACATTCAGAAAAAAAAAGGAAAACTTATGAACTTCGAAATTCCCACAAATTTTTACCTGATCCAGAGGTTTATCGGTCCACCAACAGAGGGAAGAAGAAGAGTTTCTTCCAATCGACATAACATCATTCGCCAAAAAAGTACTGAAGATGAGACAGTTATGGTCTCGCAATCGCGATCTACTTAGAAGATTTATATGAGGAGAGGTAAGAAACATTTAATTTTACCGTAAATGTGTAGGACTTGTTAAGATTAAATGGCATTTCTTAAGTTTTTAAATGGTGCACATCCATCAGCCACCTAGTTTATTTGTTAACATTTTTTTTAGGGAAAATAAAGTATAGTAACAGGGCTTCACTAATAATTTAGGTTGTGAGCTATCACTGGTACAAGACTTTTTCTCTGAGTTAAGTTGGCCAGAGTGATCAAATATGAGCATCCAATTCTATGAACCTTGAAACCTGTTATGAAGAAACTTTAATTTTTTATTAATGTTTTCAGAATGACAAAAAAAGGTCTTCGTGAACACTGCAAGAAATTACGGCTCTACTTAACTCCATATCTTAATGATGTTCTCTATCTCCACTACAAAGGTACAGTACAACATTAAGTACTTTCCCGACAACACAAAGAACACCTGTCAAACCAAAAATTACATGTCTTCACATCACTTGTCTCACTATTCCTTAAAAATGTAAAAAATATTTGCAAACATTAGGATATCATATGAATTTAATCAAAATTAAAGTGGGAGGTAACACTATGAGGTATTTTCAATTAATGAATGAGTTGGAGAAAATGCTTTAACATCTCACCTCATAAAGTTGCGTGTTTTCACGATACCGGTTTCAAAAGTAAATTTTACATCGATCTTCAGTCAAACTCCAACTGTTGAAATTTTGCCATTAAGTCCACCGCTGTGGTCTGGAGGTAGAGTGTTGCCTTGTCACGCAGTGGGCCTGGGTTCGATCCCCGGTCGTGGCAGTTTTTCTGGGTGAGGTTTTTATCGGGGTTTTTCCTCAAATGTAATGCAAATGTAGGAAGTTGAACTTTCAATCATGTTGCCATTGCTGTAAGTATGACAAAATGCACTATTGTACAAAAAAAAAATTTCTCCAACTCATTCATAAATTTGTAGACTACGTCTATTGTAGTAATGAGTTTGATAGCCAATGAGAAGCTTGAGGTTGCGTCTACAGAGTGATTCAGAAATATGGCTATACATTTGATCGCATTTTGTAACAAAAATATTATTATTAATGGAAATATGATGTTATCATTGGAAAGGGAATCCTTCAAATTATAACAATAGAACAAAACAAAACTAATCACTGCTCACGTGCAGCTTGGCGGAGGATTTGGAAATTGGTTAGTCCCATTGATACTAGGGGCACCCGATATGGCATTCCCCCGAATAAATAACATAAGATTTTGACTTCTACCACCTTTGATTTTTCTGGGCTAGCGTTGAACGCCTCCGCAATTCTCTTTGTTGTTTCTGCATCCGTGCTAATGCAAGACCTTCCACGAGGTTTGATTTTCTGCATCCTTCCCGTTTCCAGCAGTTGTTTTCTCCACTTCCCCACAGTCGATGGTTGCAATGCTACGTTAAACACACGTCTTGCCCTTCCTGTGGCCTCACGATCATTAGCATACGTTTTTGCCCATGCAGCAATTGTAATTTGCTGTTGCATATCCAATGCCATTTTGACTAATGATGTAAGTTCTACACTGTTTTGTTTTATTCCATTATTGTAATTTTAATAATTGTCTTTCCAACGGTAATTTCATATTTCCTGTAATGGTAATATTTTCATCACTCAACGTGATCAAACGTATAGCCATATTTATGATTCATCCCGTACAAACTATTGTTGGTTGAAAATGAGTGTTATGTGTGCAGGTTTCTCGAAGATAGAGAACTTGGAGGAGTACACTGGACTCAAGTGTCTGTGGCTGGAGAACAATGGTATAGGGAGGATAGAGAACCTGGACAAGCAGACAGAGCTACGTAACTTGTACCTGCACTACAACCTCATCAAGAAGATCGAGAACGTACAACATCTGCAGCTGTTGGACACGCTCAACCTCAGCCACAACTTTGTGCAGCAGCTGGAGAACATCAGCTGTCTGCCTGTCCTACACACTCTCAACATCAGCCACAACCACCTCACAACGTGCGATGACATCGATGAACTGCGCCACTGCCACTACCTCGCAATTGTAGACGTCTCCTACAACCGTCTTGATGATCCACTTGTTGTGCAGGTCTCTAATACAAGTCATTGGCTGGTAAAGTCTCATATACATAGATAGATAGATAGATCATCGGTTGATTAATGTCTTTGACATCGTCTGATTCCAAATAGCTTGGGCAAGGCATTTAAAGACCTATAAATTGGTAAAAATGCATTTATGACCTAAAAAATGCAAAAAATGACCAATAAAATAAAAAAATGACGAATAAAAAGTTAAGAATTACCAATAAAAATACTATTTATTAGATTAAGTACTCACTTGATTACTGAATTATATAAAATTGAACTTAACAACAAAATATTAAAAGAAAAGTATTTAAAAAATACATATTAGGGTACCTTTTGTTGCAGAAAATCCATTTCAATTATACAGTGCACTTTTACAGCAATTTTGAATTGCAATTAACAATCAGAATAAGGATAGAAGCTAGCATAAGCTCTAAGAAATTGAATAAAATTCCTAGAAGTGGACAAGTTCATTATGCACATTACTTTGAAAAATAGGGGTAGTAGTTAGCAAAACAACTACTTAATTCCAAGAAATTGTATTGACAAGGAAAAATACTGAATTATAATAAAAATCTTAAATCAAATACAAATAATGTCACAGCCTTCCGGAAAAGTGTAAAAAATGCTCAAAATGACCTAAAAATTGTCAAAAAATGACCTATCCCTAAGAAAGTTAAGAAAATGCAAAAAAATGCACCTAACGAATTGCTTTTATTTAATCCGTTTTTTAATTCCGTACATTGAATTGCTTTTATTTAATCCGTTTTTTAATTCCGTACATTTTCATATATGCAAGCAATGTTTCAACCTTCATAAGAAAAAGATGCAAAATCATTAATTGCCTTGCCCTACTAATAGCCAATTTTGTCGGTCCATCCAATCTCCTGGTTGTAGATGTTTCTCCTTCATGTATAAACATATTCCCTGACTCCAGGAGATTTTAGGTCTTCCTCTGCTTCGTCTTCCCTCAGGTTTCCATTCCAAAAGAGATTTTGGTAGCCGATCCTCTTCCATTCGCTGGACATGTCTGTACCATCTTAATTGCTAAGTTTTAATATAATCTAAAATTGTGTGATGAATCTTCATTTTCTCCCTTATAACTGAGTTCCTAATTTTTTCTCTTCTTGAAATTCTTGCTGCCCTTCGCATAAAATCCATTTCCATTGCCAAAAGATACTCATTTGTTTTTGTTGTTAATGACCAAAGTTCTGCTCCATAAGTAATAATGCTTTTAACAATTGTATGATATATATTCATTTTATTCTTATTACTTATATTTTTATCCCACAATATTCCATTGAGACAAGCAATTGCAAATTTTCCTTCATTATTTCTATTTCTTATTTCCTCTTCATAACTCCCATTTTTATTTATTTTAATTCCTAAATATGTGATCTCACTACAAGATTTTATTGTTTCTCCAATCTCCAAAATTAACATAACCCTTCAATTAAAATGCATGGATTTCTTCATCATCATCATCATGTCCACCGTTGTGATCTCGAGGTAGCGTGCTGCCTTGTCACGCAGTGGGCCCGGATTCAATCCCCGGTCGGGACAGGCTCCTGGGTGAGGTTTATTCAGGGTTTTTCCTCACCTGTAAGACAAATGTCAGGAAGTTTAGGGCCCAACGGTCCCTGAAAATTGTGCGGCCATCATCATCCTTCACCGGTGTGGAAAGCAACGGGAAGCTACCACACCTACAATTCCCTAGTAAAGCTGCAAGCATAGCATGAAAATGCTACGATTGCAGTGAAAGACCTGCCCTTGGGCATAATTACTATGGATGGATGGATATAAAGCTTATATATGCTTTACTAGCTATAAAAGTAGTGTTACCAATCCAACTGAAAGTCTTGTTAAATAAGAAACAGCGAGAAGGCATATAGAATGAATTTTCTCACCCTTGATCGCGCAAAATTGTATATGAGAGAAAAATATCTCCATTTAATTTGAGATGCCTAAGTAGCACAGTGGTATAGTGCACTGATGGATGGCATCTATTATTCTTGCAGAAATGTAGAAAAAAACCCTGTCAATTTACTTAAGTTTTCTTTTCTTTTTCAGATTTTTGGACAAATGAAGAACCTTAGAGTGCTGACGCTGATGGGCAATCCTGTTGTCAAGAAGATCTCATTCTATCGTAAAAGACTCATCATAGACTGTGTAAGTCAAAACTCTTTTATATGCATTTGTGAGGAATTTAGGCAGCTACAATTTGCAGTGGCTCCAGGTTGAGAAAACCAGCTATAACAGCAGGTCCCTTAACTTCATTTGCAATATCTTGCCCCATTCTGGTGAACTAATTGTTACCATAATTTTCTCTACTTCCATAGTTCCTGAGTTCAAGCCTGGTCAGGGCCAATGAATTTTTCAGGGCTTAAAATATTGAATATGGCTTCATTTTTCTTGTGCCAACAATCACACTGAGCAACAAAAAAAACCTTTTTTTTTTCTCAGAAAGAAAAATATGTGATTCTGATAGTATTTTTTCTCCTGAATTCAAATATGATATTGATTTTTCTCCATCACGCAAGGTTTCTGAGAGACAGGAATTTATAATTTCAAACACTTTAATATTTTCTACATTCGTAACTACACAATATTTGAACATTCGGACTCACCTAGAAAGTAAGAAATAATGATTTTCTGCTATATTTCGCCTGTGGAGCTTCCCTCTTGATGGTCCAACAATAATCGGCCAGCATATTAGGATTCCATTTGCGTTGATATCTCTTTTCCATAGCTGAAATCTCCTGATGAAAGTGTTCCCCGTTCTCTTCGCTCACTGCACCAAAATGGACAAATGGATGAAAAAAGTTTATTAAAAAAATTATTATTTTGCGCTGTGTTGCTACCAAAAATTATTAAAACATGCAAACTGGAATCAACTTGCGCTGCCGTGTTTTGGTCTACTACTTTGTGTATATATATTAGCATAGAGTTCGTAACTATCAGTACTATTCAAAATCCTTTGTCCGGGCCCATGAGAGGCAAAGATTGATTCATCCTTCCTATCCAAATTCTTCTTCTTCTTCTTCACTTCCTGGTTTAGGCAAGAGTTGCCTGTTCTGTCTTCACTAATAGATCTAAGACCATCTCTTCCGAGGACGTCCGACATCTCTTCTTCGATTGATTTCGATTGAGGGTCTTTCCACTTTTCAGCGGTTGCCCTTTTACCAGCCGGCTGCTGGCCCTTCACATCCACATGTGTCAATCACAGAGGTAGATGATCAACAGCCAGTGTAGGGGTGACATGTGGTTAGCATGTCGAGTCCCCCAGCCGTTATAGCTGGTTCCTCAAGCTGGAGCCGCTACTTATTGTAGCTACCCAATTGCCTCACGATGCTGGGTGGGCACCGGTCCCATACTGGCCGAAATACCATGAGAAAATTTCTTCCCCCATGGAGACTCGAACCAGCGCAAGTCCCATAGCTCTGCGCCAAGGCTTCCTACCTTAACCGCTCGGCTACGGTGCAGGACCATCTCTTCTTCCTCTTGGAAAATAATGGAAGATTTTATTTGGTAATCTTCTTTCTTCCATTCTTTCTACATGTTCTTTCCACTGTATCTTGTTGTTAAATATCTTTTCTTTTATGGAATAGATCTGCAGTTCTTCACGGATATCCTCGTTTCCTATCTGGTCCATTCTAGTGCAGCCTTTTACTCTTCTTAAAAATTTCATCTCGACTGCTTGGATTTTACTTTCTTGTTTGGTAGTGGTAATCCAAGATTCACTCCCATACAAAAGGACAGGGACAGCCATTGTTTTATAAAATTTTAATTTTGTTTCTTTATGGGCTTTATTATTCAATGTTCTATTTATTGTACCACAAATAGCTTGAAACTGATGTGTTTTGTGTTCAATATCTTTATCATACCCATAGCTGATGTCACATCCTAAATATTTAAAGTGGGTACTTGTTCAATAATTTCGTCTCTAATTACTATTTTTGCACGCAGAGTATTTCTTCCACAAAATGCCCTATCCAAATTCATAAACATTAATCGATAATAGTTCTTAAAACGCACTGTAGTAATTTACGATACTTAGTTAACCTGAATGTACTATTATCAACCATGAAAGCTAGACGGGAAAAAGCAGCTCATATAACTTTTGAGCAAGTTTATGTACAGGAATTATGCAAGACAGCTGTAGCACAGTTAACATACAATAATCAAAGATTGATATTTACTTAAAATGATATTTAATGTTAAATTGCACGTCTGAAAGTTTGAAAAAAAGTGAAATTAAAGAAATACATGACTTGATCATTCAAGAATTAAAGGACAAACAATAAATAATACCAAAAATAACGTAATTTACACAATCAACCTCTCATACATACTTTTAGCCCTGCCGAGGGTGCTTTACCCTGGCTTGCCGGACCAAAACCCAAAATATGCAGCTCGCGTCCTCCAGACGACAAACCAGTGTTCCAACAAAAATCTGCGATCGAATGATAGTGTTCACTATGTGTGTAGCCTATTTGAGCGTTCCGAGGTAGAAGGGGAAGTTTGATTTTACCATTCCACTTTCTAGACCTGTTGCCCCATGGAGTTTAAAGGTGATCACATTTTTGCTTGGGAGACAGTTGCCAGTAGTTTGTAGCTAAACATTTTATAAAGAATGGAGAGAATTTGTATCACATGTAATAATGCTGTGAGATGTGTTAACAGAAAGACTTGCAGCACCTGGACGACCGCCCCGTGTTCCCACGTGACAGAGCCTGTGCTGAAGCTTGGTAACTACATCAAATATCATAATATTTAATACAATTGGAAACTCAACACTCGCCTCATAAAATATGATCCTCATTATATTATTTTCAGTCTGATCATCTTACCTCAATATTAATGTTGATTTGTTCTTGAACATGTTTCAAAACAATTCTGTTTTATCGTCACCTTGTCCAGACTGGTTTGATTTATGTTGCATTATGTCGCACACCCTGGATGTCGATGTCAGCTCCATCCTGTGGTTGGCCAAAGAACCTCCAAACAAGGTCACGCTCCGTCGATATTTCAAAATTCATAACTCTGTTTTTGTTCTTCTGAATATAGATTTTTTTCCCAAATAGTCACCTCTTTTGTATTTTCTAACTGTTTTAATAATTTAGTGTCTGAATTTATATTATGTTTTTCAGACCAAACATGAGCAACAACTGCAGATTTTTCTATTTCTCCAATTTTAATATTTCTTATGTGTTCCTTGGTTCTAATTTTTAGGTTTCTTTTTGTTATTCCTATATATATCTTTTCACAACCCATGCATTCAATCTGATATATTCCTGACTTTTTATTTTTATCAGTTTTTTTTCATTTTTGTTGGTTTTTATTATATTAAATTAATGTTGGGAAGTAAACATTATGAGGTATAATCATTAAAATTCATCGGACAACATATTGTTTAAACAACTCACCTCATAGGATTCATGCTTCCATGATATCGCGATTTCAAACATAGTCATGTTCATCTTCAGCCATAACTCCGACTGTTTGAAATCGCGATATCATGGAAGCATGAATCCTATGAGGTGAGTTGTTTAAACAATATGTTCTCCGATGAATTTTAATGGTTTTTATTACTTTATTTAAAATGTAGTTATTTTTCGGTGCTAATTTATTATTAAACTTCTCAAATGACCCTCGTATTTCAGAGATCTTCATCTCCGTACTCAACTAAATCCAAACTTATTAAATTAATATTGGGAAGCTAAAGCTATTACTATGATAGAAATAAGTAAATTAATAAACACAATTAAATTATTGTAAATCAATGGTAAAGAGAAAAATTTTTGCCTGAACTGGGAATGTGGGGCCAGTAGAGTAAAGGTAAAGGAAGGATTCTTGCTTGGATGGGAATGAAGCCTGGATTAGCTCAGTGGTCTGAGCATTAGCATGGAAAGCTAAAGGTTCGGGGTTCGATTCCCGGTTCAGGCAAAAATTTTTCTCTTTACCATTGATTTAAATCCAAACTGTTTGATATGAACCATTAATGCCAAGTTTTCTTATGCCATCAGTTGGAGTTGAATGAAATTCGAGATCAAATCTTGCTTGTTTGTGTATATTCAGAAAACTGCTCATGGGCTAGAGACAGCATTTCTGACTATTGTTCATAAGGTCTCAGGTTCGATTCCCAGTCAAACCATATGAATTTTTCCTTAAAGGGAATTATTCCTGTGGTTGCTCATGGTCTGGAATTTAGGTTAAGAACTCTCCTGGTGCTTCATTACCATTTATTGACCTGATTTTTGAGAAACTAATGATCATCCATTGTCAGTTTGTACTCAACTGTTGTTTTGTCGTTCATGATTCAATGTTTTCTCTTCCATCTGTAGGTACACAAATTAGCCTCTAAATCAAAACACATTCCCTGGGAATTCAAAAATTTATTAATTGCTCCTTTTTTTGAGAAGAATATGAGGCGAGAAGTAATTTTAATATATTTAATTGAGAATGTGGATGAAACATGCCCAGATGATATGTTATGAGGCGAGGTGTCAAGTTTCTGTTCTATTTATATTTAATAAATAAGTTTTGTCTGTCTTCATCTTACCTCATAAATAGTTTGCATTTACCTCACAGGGGGGCACACCGTAGCATAGTGGTTAAGGCACTGCGCTACAAGCCAGAAGGTCAAGTGTTTCAGTCCCGGTAGGGTCAGGATTTTTAAACTAACCCAAACCTTCTGGCGGCACTATGGTCCTGGGGTCGACTCAGCCTCTAACGGAAATGAGTACCAGATGTTTGTTCTGGAGTAAAGGCACACGCAGGGCTGACATTAAGTGCTGATTGTCCAGAAAAGTGGGAGTCCTAACCACCCACTACCCCAAGGGCCTCCTGAGGCCTGTAGTGGCATCACTTTCACTTTTACACTATATTTACCTCACAGTGTTACCATGGTTTTTTATACAATCGTAATATTTATTTAAGTACAAAGTACATCAACTCTTTCATGAGGTCAATTCCAAATATGTCTACATTAGGGTGTCCATAATATTTTCAATGTAAAAGAGGACATGTACAAAAAATTAAAGGAAAACCTGGGACATTAAAAAAAAAGGTGGGACATTAACAAAATATAAAAAAAACAGTTATTTTCTTTTTACCATGGCACTGTTGCCAATACAAATTTATAAGAATCAACCATTCACAAATAAAAAACCACTAAAGTCATTGTTTATTACATTTAAAAATATTTATTTATCGCTGCAAAGGGTATAAAATCCACAACTAAATCTCTTTCATCCAAGTTACAATTGTATTTCTCCACTGCCAAAGTGCCAGAATCAGCAGGAAATTCCTGACATTGGTCGCACTGACCATGCATTGACAATTTTATAAATGTACCAGTTACAAATTTTTTTTTTTCAAATGCCCCAGGTTTGTCTTTCGACATTCCTGGTTTCTCTCCTGGCATGGCGTGCTTGTAACCCACTTCTGAGGTTGGGACACCTTGAAGGCGGGGTTGCATTGCCCCGATGATGATGATGATAATGGTGTGCCAGGAGAGTCCCTAATCCTAAGCTTAACCTAAGATGAATATGAATGATGATGATGATTGCAATGGCCATATGATTTTGGGGACCGTTTGGGCCTTAAAATTTTCCTGACATTTGTCTTACAGGTGAGGAAAAACCCTGATAAAAGCCTCACCCAGAAAAATTGTCCCGACCGGGGATCAAACCTGGGCCCACTGCATGACAAGGCAGCATGCTACCCTGAGACCACAGTGCTGGACAGTTACCAATATATGAGAGTAAAAAAAAAACAAATTTTATAGACCAAACAGTACATCATGGTCATACAACTGGCGCTTTCTAATATTCATATTTATAATTACACAGTAAAGAACAGAACAAAAAAGTCGCCATTCATAAATACATTGACAAAGCCAAGGATTATTACATTTATTATATTCCCTTAATCTATGGACAAAGCATCATCCCAAAAGCGGGACATTTGAGCATCCCCAAGAAAACTTTTGGGACTTTTCCAAAAAAAACAGGACTGTCCTGGAAAAAATGGGATGAATGGACACCCTAGTCTACATTCATCTATAACTTCCTATATCTTTTTTCTTTAATCCTACCCATTTTATATCCCTATAATAAAAACATTGAAAGAAGCCGTACTGGTTTTATAATGTAATGTAAAATTCCCAATTAAAGGTCTTCTTAATAAAGAAGCCGCCATTTGCAAAGATAGAAGCAAAGGCTTCATAGCATTTGGTGCACGGGAATTAACACCATATATAAGATAAAAATTTGCATTTAGATTGGAGTTTCTCAGATAGCTCACTTGGTAGAGGATTCACCTAGAGTGCAAAAGGTCCTGGGTTCAAACCCCAGTCTGAGCATATAATTTTTCTCTTCAAATATAAGTTTTTCTTTACTTGGTAAATCCATCTTTCCACGGTCTTCCTTGTGGGTCATTTTCCTTGTACCTTGAGATTTAATGTTTTCTGTGGTAGTCTTCCCTTTTCCAATATTTTTTTCAAATGTCCAAATAATTTAAATTTATTTTGAATTTCAGTCTCGGTGATCTACTGGTTATGTTCCTCGCCCCTAATCCCGAGGGTCATGGGTTCAAATTTGGTCAAGGTCGATGGATTTTTAGGATGGGAAAATCCAAGGGATAAGTCCTCTGAGAGGGATTTTAAGCCATGGTCCCGAGTCTGAAGATTTTCAGACTCATAAAAGAACCTCAAGCCTGAAAAAACAGGCTGCAGAGCAAAATTCAACTGATTTTCCTCCATCCTAGTTGAACTTCATAGGAATTAACACTATGAGGTATATATCAAATTAAAAATAAATATGTCTTCACCACATACTCCATCTTCTATCTAGACTGGTTTCAGAACATTATTGGTTCCATCTTCAGTAATTCCATGATTGTTATTATGTTGTATTGAAGCACTGCTTCTAATGGTAGATGCCCATTGAGGAGACCCTTTAACCATTAAGTCACTCATGACATCTGTTGAGAATAAAGCATAACTAAATCAGATTGCTCAAGGGAAGGCCAGGGCCGACTTGGGTGTAAAAGCCTTAGAAAGGAAGGTATTTGAATTCAGCCACTTCTTCAAAACTTTTCTCATTTGTCACTAACTCTCCATTTCTATTATATAATATATTTATATATGATACCATAAGTCCACCGCTGTGATCTCGAGGTAGCGTGCTGCCTTGTCACGCAGCAGGCCCGGGTTCGATCCCCGGTCGGGGCAGTTTTTCTGGGCGAGGTTTTTATCGGGTTTTTTCCTCACCTGTGAGACAAATGTCAGGAAAACTTTAAGGCCCAAACGGTCCCCGAAATCATATGGCCATCATCATCAACATCCTTATCTTATCATCATCATCCTTCACCGGTGTGGAAAACAACGGGAAGCTACCACACCTACACAATTCCCTAGTAAAGCTGCAAGCATAGGATGAAAATGCTGATTGCAGTGAAGGACCTGCCTTTGGGCAGAATTACTATGGATGGATGTTACCATATTAAGTAAATAAAATTAATGTTATGATCTTATGTAATTTTTTTTTCTGTATAAAATGTTTCACTGAGTTAGCAGAACAGAAGGCCTTATGTCCTTAACTCTTCCAATTTAAATAAATCTTTATTATTATTATTACATGTTATATTTACATTGTCCACTGCTGTGGTCTCGAGGTAGCATGCTGCCTTGTCACGCAGCAGGCCCAGGTTTGATCTCCGGTCGAGGCTTTTATCAGGGTTTTTCCTCACCTGTAAGACAAATGTCAGGAAAACTTTAAGGCCCAAACGGTCCCCGAAATCATATGGCCATCATTATCATCACCATCCTTCACTGGTGTGGAAAGCAACGAGAATGTACCACACCTACAATTCCCTAGTAAAGCTGTAAGCATAGCATGAAAATGCCATGATTGCAGTGAAGGACCTGCCTTCGGCCAGAATTACTATGGATGGATATTTACATTAGTTGAATGCAGGCTTTACATTCACATTGTAAATAAATGTGTTGTTACAAGGATTTAAAATTAAGTTTTTACATATGTTCAGTAAATTTACCTCACAAGGGAACTGTCAAGCATTGCATGACAAAACCTAGCTTGAAATTTATCTCAGAGAATCATTTTAATACACCAAGGGCATGTCCAAAAAATTATCTTCCATTTTTAACTGCAAGGCACTAAATCTCTCATTTAAACTACAGGGAAATATTACAACTTCTGAATTCGTAGACTGTATAACCCGTCCGCACTGCGCCCTGCCTCACTCTATTCTGCTCTTACTCAAGCAGGTAATCCATGAGCTGTAGAGTAGGTTGACATTGCTGGATTCTGGCTTCGATTCCTGTGCCTTGCAGTTAAAAACAGCAGATCATTTTTTGTATGCAGCCTTGGTACATCACAACACTTCTCTGGGAGATATTTCAAGGTAGGTTTCTGCATGCAATGGTTGTGACAGTTCTCTCATTAGACGTGTGGTGTTGCAGGAATGTGGGAGGTGTAGAAGCTGAGCAGGAAACACATCGCAAGTGGATTGAAGAAGATCAGCGTCGCATCAATGAGAGTGTTATGGGTAAACAAACTCATCATTTGATTAATGTATTTTATGTCTTCTTCTTCGTCAGGCTCTACAACTTCCAGTGGAATGTCTTGGCCTTCTCAACCAGTTTACGCCACTTCTTATCTTGTGCAGTAGATTTCAAATAAAAATCCCCATCTCTCTCAAATCTTCAATTACGTCATCTTCCCATCGATCCTTGGGTCTTCCCCTTGGTCTTGTTCCCTGTGGCTTCCAATTCAAAATATAATTTCAGCAATCTTCCCTTTGGCATTCTTAGTGTATGTCCAAACCATTGTAATCTTGTATTTTATGTCTTTTGGGCTAAATGGCCATGGTCTGGTTTTATTAACACTCGACGTTTGATCTACTACTGCGGTAGACATCCTCAGGAGATTCTGCATGTTCTTTGACCTCCTAACTCTTCAAATGTCGGCTGCAGACTGGCTGTGTGTTGGAAATCATGTCCTTATTTATAGCTGAGTATTGTGTGGTGATGTTTTCTACACGGTCCATTACTTTGGAGCTATTTTTCTGATTGGTTGTCACTGGCTAAAGTCATAGGTTTTATTCTCGTGTTATATAATGCTGGAATCCAAATTTTATTAATCTTCATAGTTTCTTCTTTTTTGTTAAAGGAATTTTTCTGTTTGTAAATGTCAATAGCCTCTCTGTGACGTCTGGTGTAGTAATGCTGTGTTTTGGACAAAACTTGTGTTTCTTCAAATTTTATGGCATGTTCTTTGTTATTCACTAAATGTTCTGCTACAGACGATTTTTCAGTTTGTTTCAACCTACAATTTCTCTTGTGTTCTCGTATTCTTGTAATGAATTATCTTTCACAAATACACACTGAATGGCTTCTACATTAAGAAGATCTGAAGGGACTCCACATAGCTATAGCATCATTTATTAAATTAATATTAAGAAGTTAAAGCTATTACTATGATAGAAATAGGTAAATTAATTTTTTTAAATACAATAGGGGGGGGGCACGCCGTAGCGTAGTGGTTAAGGCACTGAGCTACAAGCTGGAGGGTCGAGGGTTCAAGTCCCGTTGGGGTCAGGATTTTTAAACTGACCCAAATCCTCTGGCGGCACTATGGCCCTGGGGTCGACTCAGCCTCTAATGGAAATGAGTACCAGACGCTTGTTCTGGGGTAAAGGCGGCCGTCACGCAGGGCTGACATAAAGTGCTGATTGTCTAGAAAAAGTGGGAGCCTTAACCTCCTACTACCCCAAGCGTCTCCTGAGACCTGTAGTGGGATCACTTTACCTTTTTTTTTATTATGAACATTTGTCAGCTCCGATGGTCTAGTGGTTATGTTTTGTACCTACCTCTAGTACCAAGGGTCATGGGTTTAAACCTGGCCAGGGATAATGGATATTCAGGATGGAAAAATCCAAGAGACAAGTCCTCTGGGAAGAACTTTAAGCTGTGGATTGAGTCTGAAGATTTATGGGCTTGTAAAAGAACCTCAAGTATGAATAAAAATACCTCTGAGCAAAATTTATCTGACCTTCATCCATCCAAGGAATACTTTAGTTTCCTACTAGATTTTGCCTCAAGGTGATATATTAAATATATGTCCCTTGTTGACATCTGTAGGGAAATAAGCTTAACAAATTACATTAAATTAATGTTGGGAAGTAAACATGAGGTATAATCATTGAAATTCATCGGAGAACATTTTTTGACAACTCACCTCATAAATTTTGTATTTTTCACAAAACCAGGGTTTCGAACGTAATCACGTCCATCTTCAGCCGTCAACTCTTCTATTGTCACCATCTTTAGCGCTGCCATTTATGGTTGAATTTATACTTACTTATTCACTGGCACTATCGAACCCATAGGTTCATGGCCACACGGACATAAGCTCTCTATACATCCACATCCTGAGCTAATGCTTTCCAATCATTTCCTGTATAATCTACTTCCCTGAAATCATAGTTAATGTTGTTTTCCCACCTCATTCTTGGTCTACCAAGTGGGCGTTTTCCCTCTGGCTTTCCTACAAGAAGCAAGTCTTTCATTCCCCATATGTGCAACATGTCCTGCCCATCGCAGTCTATGAGACTTGACTGTTCTTATTATATCTGGCTTCCTATAAAGACCATGTAGTTCATTGTTATGTAGTCTTCTCCATTCACCTGTCTGTTCATCTCTCTTTGGTCCAAAAATTTTCCTAAGTACTTTATTCTCAAAAACTCGTAATCTCCTTTCCTCCCTTAAAGTAAGAGTCCATGTTTCGCATCCATATAATATAACTGGTAGAATAATAGTTTTATATATTTTCAGTTTAACATTTTTTAAAGGAGTTGGGACATCAAGTCTCTGCAATGCATAATAGCACGCATTTCCAGAATTGAGCCTATGTTTAATTTGTTTGTGCATCTCATTCCTATTTGTGATTATTGCTGCTAGGTATTTGAATTCAGCCACTTCCACAAAATTGGTCAAATTTATAAACTTCAAAATTTATAAGGTAAATTGTCAAAAAAATGTTTGATGAATTTCAATCAACTAAATTACTCTGGTTAAGAAATTTTCCACTAGGGAAACTCAGTTACATAAAGATGAGGAAACTTGCAAAGGAAATTTGATAAATTAATTGTTCAAGTGTTTCTAACTCATATCTTAAGTGTAGTTGGAGCTGGTGAGTATTTAGTTTTGATTAATTTTAAGCACATTCTTGAAGCCGAAGATTACAATGAATCAGCTAATAAGTTATATCATGAGGACGTTTGTTTCAGCTCTCATCAGGAAGCGAGACACTTACCGCAAGCAGAACAGCTCTCAGGTAAATCTTACTTCACTACACACATGTAAAAGTTCAACTAAACACAAATAATTGTTTAAATTAATAAATTAAGTCAGCCATTTCACCATATAAAACTGTGTATTCACAGGACCAGTTTCAAACACCTTCATCGTCAGCCAAAATTCTGACTATTGATATTTTGCCATTACTATGATTCCCCATTCTTTTCACAATATCATTATAATATTGTCCACCGCTGTAGTCTCAAGGTAGCGTGCTGCCTTGTCACACAGCAGGCCCAGGTTCGATCCCCGGTCGGGGCAGTTTTTCTGGGTGAGGTTTTTCCTCACCTGTAAGACAAATGTCAGGAAAACTTCAAGGCCCTAACGGTCCCTGAAATCATATGGCTATCATCATCATCCTTCACTGGTGTGGAAAGCAACGGGAACCTACCACACGTACAATTCCCTAGTAAAGTTGCAAGCATAGCATGCCTTCGGGCACAATTACTATGGATGGATTATAATATTATAATATGATCCATTATTGGAACTGTGTTAAAATAACAGTATTGGAAAGTGTTAAATAACGATTACTGCTTATAAAAGTGGTGGTGTAAAATTCACAAAACATAGATACTTCTAAATGAAGCCGGCCGTTGATGTTGGTAGTGACACCTACCTGGCAGCGGATGAACGAGAATTTCAACGTATATAGAGAAAGATTTGCGTTTAGATCGGTACTTGCTCAGGTAGCTCAAATGGTAGAGCACTTGGACTAGAAAACCAAGGGTCCCGGTCTGAGCGTATAATTTTTCTCTTTAAATATGAGAATTATATATTTGAATATGTGGAAAGAGTCCACTGCTGTGGTCTTGAGGTAGCCTTGTCATGCAGCGGGCCCGGGTTCGATCCCTGGTCAGGGCAGTTTTTCTGGGTGAGGTTTTTTCTCACCTGTAAGACAAATGTCAGGAAAACTTTAAGGCCCAAACGGTCCTCGAAATCATATGGCTATCATCATCATCCTTCACCGGTGTGGAAAGCAACGGGAAGCTACCACACCTACAATTCCCTAGTAAAGCTGCAAGCATAGCATGAAAATGCTATGATTGCAGTGAAGGACCTGCCTTTGGACAGAATTACTATAGATGGATATGTGGAAAGAATTGTTAATGTTTGTAACATGTCTCGAATAGTGTAGTGGTCTTGCACGTTCGAACAGAATATGAGAGGTCCACGGTTTGATTCCTGATTCAGACAATTTTTCTTTTCACAATATCATTATAATATGATCCATTATTGGAACTGTGTTAAAGTAACAATATTGGAAAGTATTTTGGTATCGTTATGTAGATGATGTCATAGCAGGCTTCACAGGAACCAAAAGACAATTGAATTCCTTTTTAAATTTTATTAATAACATTCACAGAAGTATTAATTTCACAATGGAATTAGAAGCAAATAATAGTATAAATTTCTTGGATTTATCAATAAAACACATTGATAATAAGTTTGAGTTTGGTATCTTTCACAAACCATCTCATACTCATACCACTATCCATAGTTCTTCTCTTCACCCATATACTCATAAGATGGCAGCCTTTAATAGTTACATTCATAGACTTTTAAATGTCCCTCTTTCACCCTTGGAATATAATAATGAATTGAATATTATTAAACAATTAGCTGTTAATAATAACTACGACCCTAAAATTATAGAATCTTTAATTAAGAAAATTCATTACAAAAAAGCAATTAACAAAGTTTTTCCTTTACCCAAAGAAAACAATAAGAAATATGTCGTAATGTCATACATAGGCCCACTTTCAAATAAAATATCTAAACACTTTAAAAAGTTGAACATTAATGTGGCATTTAAAACTAATAAAACTTTACAAAATATAATAAAAAACAATAAAACCAAAACAAAAAAAGAAAAATTATCAGGTGTATATAAACTGAAGTGTGGCACATGTGACAATGTCTATATAGGACAAACTGGTAGACCTTTTATCTCTCGGATAAAGGAACACATGAGAGCATATAACAGAAATTTAGAATATTCAAAATATGCTAACCACCTATTCCAATTTAATCATTGTTTCGATCCAAATTTTGAAATTTTACATGTTTGTGATAAGGGTAAGAAGTTAGATCTTTTGGAGGATGTAGAAATTAATAAGTTTAAAAGTAGTAAAAAACTGTTAAATTCTCAACTTGATTTGAATGAATCCACTTTGTTAAATTAAAAAATTTAAATAAAATATTGTTGTATTGTTGCTTAGATCAGTTGGAACACAATTCATAATTTGTTAACATGTCTGAAGAAGGTACAGTGTACCGAAACAGCTGTCACTGAATTATATAATAAATATGAAAATCAAATAAAACTACGTTTTATTTTTATTTAATTAATATTGGAAAGTGTTAAATTCACCAGATGGCAGTTCAGAACATGCTGGTAATGGCAGAATATCAACTTTGATAGTTTTGGTTGGGGATGAAGGCAACAGGCTTTGAAACTAGTCCTGAGAAAACATTCAAAGTTAAAATTGGGAAACACATTATGAGGTTCTTAATTAATAAATTAATGAGTCATTTTAACATCTTACCTCATATTTCATGTTTTTCAAACACGGTAACTATAGTTTTCAAATGATCTTGTCATTCATTTTCAACCGCCATTATGACTACCGGTAGTCATAATGGCGGTTGAAAATGAATGACAAGATCATTTGAAAACTATAGTTACCGTGTTTGAAAAACATGAAATATGAGGTAAGATGTTAAAATGACTCATTAATTTATTAACTGAGAAAACATGTTTATCAAAACCAACGAAATGAGTTGTTAATATTAATTGTCGTAATCTTCACAGGAAAGTGGTAACAGCACTACTCCACCAGCTGTGGAGAGCAGCGACTCGTCTTCTGAAGGAGAAGAGGAACAAGAAGCGAGTGGCGACACTGCTAACATCATCATGCCATGGGCAGTGTCACCACCACAACCTGCCCAGAAGGGTCAAGGCGAGACTCCTCTAATTGTGGAACTCGACTCCCAAACATCAGCATCCACAGAAAATTCTGAAACTGACACTATTCCTCCAATATCTGAAATTAACAAAATTCCTCTAACTTCTCAAGAAAATTCTGAAAATATAATTCCTCTAATATCAAAAATAGATTCTGAAATGAATAACATTTCTATAACATCTGATGAAAATTCTGAAAATGAAATTTCCATAATATCTGAAATTAATAAAATTCCTCTAATATCTGAAGAAAATTCTGAAAACAAAGTTCCTCTAATATCTGAAATTAATAAAATTCCTCTAATAACTGAAGAAAATTCTGAAAACAAAGTTCCTCTAATATCTGAAATTAATAAAATTCCTCTAATATCTGAAACAGACTCTGACATTGATAAAATTCCTCTAATAACTGAAGAAAAATCTGAAATGAATAAGATTTCTATAACATCTGATGAAAATTCTGGAAATGAAGTTTCTCTAATATCTGAAATTAATAAAATTCCTCTAATATCTGAAACAGACTCTGAAATTGATGAAATTTCTCTATTGGAAACAGACTCTGAAATTGATAAAATTCCTCTAGTATCTAAAGAAAATTCTAAAATTCTAATATCTGAAATGGATTCTGAAACTAATAAGATTTCTCTAACATCTCAAGGCAATTCTGAAATTAATAAAATTTCTCTAACATCTCAAGAAAATTCTGTAAATAAAATTCCTCTAATATCTGAAATTAATAAAATTCCTCTAATATCTGAAGAAAATTCTGAAATTATAATATCTGAAATGGATTCTAAAAATTATAAAATTTCTCCAACATCTCATGAAAATTCTGAAAATATAATTCCTATAATATCTGAAATAGATTCTGAAATTAATAAAATTCCTCTAATATCTGAAGAAAATTCTGAAATTATAATATCTGAAATAGATTCTGAAAATGATATTTCTCTAACATCTGAAGAAAATTCTGAAAATAAAATTCCTATAATATTAGAAATGGATTCTGAATATGAAATCCCTCTAGTACATGGAATAGATTCTGAAAACAAAATTCCCTTTATATGTGAACTTGATTCAGAAACAGAGGAAAATCCATTATTATTTACAAATGAATATGAAAACAACAGAAAAACAGATACAATAATTGAAGTAGTTTATGAAAACAAGAATCAAACGACAGGTGAAAGTGATTCCATTACAACCGGCTCTGGTTCAGAATATGTAATTGAGCCAGGAATGAATTCTGAGAATTTAAATGAAAACCCTGTGTTTCACCAAACTGTGTCACATGTCAGCAGTGATAGTCTTGAGTCTAGCGGTAACACAGTGCCAGGTAAGTGTGCGTACAACTGACCTGATTGACTGACTGAGCCCCTTCTGGTAAATGGTAAATTCATTTATGTTGTTACAGAATGTCAGTACGTCAAGAGCTCAGTCATGGTGGAGAAGATACAGCTCATCAGGCAAGACATCAGGGATGTGTCCCACGCATTTGATGAATTCTTCAGTAAGTGCCAGTTCAAGTGTTTCAGAGACACTCCCAAAACAGATGATATTGATGATGATTATGATGAAGAAAATGAAAAACAAAAACAGATCAACAATGAAAAACAAGAAGTTGATGAAAAAGAGATCAACAATCTAAAGCAAGAAGTTGATGAACAACAGATCAACAATGAAAAACAGGGAATTGATGAAACACAGATCAATAATGAAAATCAAGAAATTGATGAAAAACAAGAAGTTTATCAAAAACAGACCTACAATGAAAAGCAGGAAATTTATGAAACAGATATCAATAATGAAAATCAAGAAATTGATGAAAAACAAAATGTTTATGAAAAACAGACCTACAATGAAAAGCAGGAAATTTATGAAACGGATATCAATAATGAAAATCAAGAAGTTGATGGAAAACAGATCAACAGTGAAAAACAAGAAGTTGATGAAAAAGAGATTGACAATCTAAAGCAAGAAGTTGATGAACAACAGATTAACAATGAAAAACAGGGAATTGATGAAAAACAGATCAATAATGAAAATCAAGAAATTGATGAAAAACAGACCAATGAAAAACAAGAAGTTTATCAAAAACAGACCTACAATGAAAAGCAGGAAATTTATGAAACAGATATCAATAATGAAAATCAAGAAATTAATGAAAAACAAGAAGTTGATGAAAAACAGATTAACAATCTAAAGCAAGAAGTTGATGGAAAACAGATCAACAATTCAAAGCAAGAAGTTGATGGAAAACAGATCAACAATGAAAAACAAGAAGTTGATGAACAGATCAATAATGAAAAACAAAAAGTTGATGAACAACAGATCAACAATGAAAAACAAGAATTTGATGAACAGATCAACAATGAAAAACAACAAGTTGATGAAAAACAGATCAACAATGAAAAGCAGGGAATTGATGAAAAACAGATCAATAATGAAAATCAAGAAATTGATGAAAAACAGAACAAAGAAGATGAAAGACAGATCAACAATGAAAATAAAAAACAAGTTATGAGTGAAGTTAAGAGATATGTCAACTGTTCTCTTGAGCTCCAACTCATGAATCAGGAATAGTTCAAATCGAAGCCATGATTCATCGTAGTGTTATTAACATACATTCCAGGCCTCCTCCCCTCACTCAAAAATTTTAAATTATAAAATATGTAAAAAAAATCATAATAGTGCACAAATGAACTTTTATGAATAGTGAACATGATTCGTAGAGATGTTTAACAGCTCAGCAGACTTCTATTAAACTTAAAAGTTGTGAGCATCAGACTTATTCAGTAAGTTCTAGAGAATGCCATGAGGTCAATTAATTCAACTGCTGAGATCAAAACACATTTGATAATTACAAAATGCACATTAATATGTACAGTAACAAAATTATGAAAAAAAATGTATTATTAATTTATTGAATAAATTAAAATTATGATATTTGGGATATGGATGTGATCCTTTATTACAAGCAAAAATATCATAGAATAGGGTATTACACAATGTTTAAATATTTTTGGGTAATCAAAATTAGATGGGAGGTAACACTATTAGGTATTTACATTAATGAACGAGTTGGAGAAAATACTTTAACATTTCACATGAAGACATGCAACTTTATGAGGCGAGACGTTGAAGTATTTTCTCCAACTCATTCATTAATCATTTTTGGGTAAGAACTTCCTTTTTTTTTTAGCCAGCAACCTTCTCAAAAAGCCTAATATGAATATTGTTGAATTTGTTTTCAATTATCTTTTGAAGAGAAGAAAATTTTTCCTGAATCAGGAATTAAATTCAAGGCCTTTGGTTTTACACACTGAAGCACTGACCATTGCGTTTATTATCCTGACTTCCTTGTTCAAACACACATTGTTCTATTAAATTGATATTAAGAAGCTAAAGCTATTACTATGATTGAAATAGGTAAATTAATTTAAGAAAGAAAAATTAACACTTGAACTGGAATTTGAACCCTGGACCTCTTGTTCTCCGTATGAGTGTGCTGTCCATTACACTATTCAAACGACAATGCAAATGTTAACATTTCTTTCAACTCATATAATTCTCGTTTTTCTGAAGGCTGATAGAAGTTGCTACCATCATGCCAACTGACGTCTTCCAATCAGAAGTATTTTTATTGAGAATTTTTACATTTGCCGCTAAAAAGTAATAAATGTTTTATGTTTTCATTTAATTTATTTTGAAGGTTGGTTGTGTCCAAAAAATTATCTGGTGTTTTTAACTGCTAGGTACAGAAATTGAAGCCAGAATCCAGCAATGGTAACCCATTGTATCGAGTGGATGGACATGAGAGATTTAGGCTCGAATCTATGAACGCATTAGACCATAAAAGTCGTTCTCTGCCTATACTCTGCTGAGAAAGTTGCTTCCAAATACGTTTTTGCGCACTCAAAAATCTGTTCATGCGATAATAATTGTCGAAATTCCTAAGCTACCCGGCGAGGTGACTTAGCAGAGAAACAAATCGTGAGCAACCTGATGGGAACCGATGTAGTTTGAAACCTTGCTGCTTTATCCAAGATGTCGGACCTTGAAGACTTCGATCATGTTTTTGGAATATGCGGAGAATCGGCATAATATTGCACAATGCAGACGTCATCGTATATGGTATTAGTTGCAGGATGCAAGCGTAAATGTGTTCCTCTAGCAGACGAAAATAACAGAAGTGGTTTTATCGCTGAGAATTCTGGGTAATTTCTTGCAAATATTACGAAAACAACGACTTTCATGCATGACCAGTTAGTGGGTAGCTAATTCGATCTTTGCACTTGCTCACGGAAAGTCAGCTCACCAGTGATTGGAAGTAATTTGAGTAGAGACTAATGTATTTGCATGCGGCCCTTAGCACTTGATTTTAGTGCTTTGCAGTTAAAAATGGCAGATAATATTTTTGGACAATGCTTCTCTGGAAGAAATTTCAAGATATGTTTCAGCACGCAATGGTTGAGAGTTCCCTTGTTGGAACAAATTCTATACTAGCAGATAGGTCACTAGCATCAACATGTGAAGTGCATGTTTACAACTAAAATCCCTATACTCCAGCCCTGACGTTTTCACGACAGTGTTGCCGATATGGATATTCAGTAGGAGTGGCCGTTTTATGTATACGGTTAGCAGACATACAGCTGACAACATCTCAGCAATTTCAAACCTTACTAGTGCACTATAGCTGTATCAAGAGCAGTGATTGGTTGTGGCAGACATCTACTCCCACTCAACTATTTCCTTATTGGCAGTAGAGGGCGAGTTTCTCCCTTTACCCCTCATATAACCTAAACTTCAGAGCCAGAGATCCGGTGGCTGTAGTGCAGACACGAGAACAAATGGACTTCCAATGAAGAAATGAGATAAAATCAAATGTTTCGTACCTCTCCTCATATTAATCTTCTAAGTAGATCGCGATTTTGGGTTCTTAGCAAACCCATCGTCAGTTGCCAAATGATGTTATGTCAATCGGAAGAACCACTTCTTCTTCTTCCTCTGTTGGTGGACCGATAAAACTTTTGGATCAGGTCAGAATTTGCAGGAATTTCCAAGTTCATAAGTTTTTCTGAATGTGGGTTTTTTCCCATACCGTGAGTTCCTTTTGCTTATCTCACAGTTTGGGAAAAAATCCACATTCAGAAAAACAAAAACTTATGAACTTTGAAATTCCCGCAAATTTTGACCTGATCCAGTTGTTTACCGGTCCACCAACAGAGGGAAGAAGAAGTGGGTTTTCTGATCGACATAACATCAGTCAGCAAGATGGTACTGACGATGGGTTTGCCATGAACCCGAAATTGCAATCTACTTAGAAGATTAATATAAGGAGAGGTACGAAACATTTGATTTTATCTTAAATTAAACCTCATAGTGATTTGTTCCTATAAAAGTTCAACGAAGAAATGAGGATTGAAAGAGCATCCACCTCGGCCAGAGGTCCCCAAACTTTGTCTCATAGAACACATGCCAATTTTTCTCTATTTTGGGTAGACCCCTTGTCTTTCTAATGTTGAATTTTTACAAATTCATCATAATTAAATGAGTTTTTGACAGCTGATACAGTGCTACTCATTTTAGTTTTCACTTACATGGACCCCATTGCAGGTCAGAATCAACTCTGGGATTGATATAGATCACTTTGGAAATAACTGTTCTAGGCCGACAATAACAGTAATTTCAAGTCTGGGATTGAAAAACTGGAAAATGAAGACAAGGATAAAAAGACAATGATTGGATTGTTGAGGTGTGGAGCAATAGTATGTTACAATGTGAGATTGGGAAGTGGTTTTTACAGAAGTGAGGTTTTTTAATTTGCAAGATTCTGTAAAACACTTCACAAACATGTGTAGTGCATTATTTTTTGCACGAAGGTGTTTTCAAAATAATGAACAATAGTAAAATAATATCTTTGTTGGAATTATTTGCGTTCATTATAAACAATTGACTGACATTAGCAGTCTGGCCAATCAATGTATATACGGTAAATGCCGAAAATAATTTGGTTGAGACTAAGCAAGCCATGACACCAATCAGGCATAAATGGCGACAAGTACAAATTTATTAAAATGCTTCATACCTCACCTCCATTGGTCCACCAACAGAGGGAAGAAGTAGTAGTTCTTCTGATCGACATAACGTCAGTCAACAAGGAAGTACTGAAGATGTGCCGCCAAGGCTTTGAAACCGCGGTTTACGTAGAAGTCTGGATATCAGGTGAGGCATGAAGCATTTTAATTTAATCTTAAATTTAACCTCACAGTGATTTTTCCCTATAAAAAGTTCAATTAATTTATTGTCTTGTTTCAAATAAAAGTAAGTTCATGAAGAAGATTTCCGGGCTGTAGGACTCAAGACCACGGCCAACAGCCTGGAAATCATCTACAAGATCATCATAATAACTCCGGCCGTGAAAGTCTAAGTTAATTTAAAATGCAGTGATTTCCTTCATATAATGTATATTAACACTACCTTTTGGATATTTTTGTATATACATTGTATGTAGTATACATAAAGGGCAGTGGTTTTACTTCCCACCCTAGGTAGGTAATGTGTAATATTACAGTATAGTTATTTATAGGTTGGCAACCCCAAAATTTAGGAATTTAGGATGAAGGGAGACATGTTTGTATTAGGAGCATGTATGTTAGATTGATACAGATGTTATATTTAAATTAATATTGGGAAGTAAACATTATGAGGTTATATCATTAATAGTGAGTCATGGAAGTCATGACTGAAGAGGGACAAGATATTGTTTGAAACCGCCGGTATCAAAGAAATTTGAAATTATATGAGGTGAGTCGTTAAAAATATGTTCTCCACTCACCATTAATGATACAGATGTACCTCAGTGACTCAGTCATCCCAACTATAATTAAGATAAGAAGGATATGAGGTGAGGTGATACAATTTTTCTTAAATAAATAACTTAGTTTTAAAAATACAATAGGAAGTAACATTAAGAGGTTTGTTTAATAATTAAAACATTTTGTCTGTTCATTCTTACCTCTTACAGTGTTTTTGTCGAACATATGTTTCAAGGCTTCTTAGCCCCATCATCAGCGATTACAGACTCTGTTATCACTGACGATGGGGCTAAGAAGCCTTGAAACACATGTTCAACAAAAACTAAGAGGTAAGAATGAACAGACAAAATGTTTTAATTATTAAGAGGTTTTCTTAATAATTAAGTTATTTGGTCTTTATATTCTTACCTCTTATGGTTGTTTTTGTTGAACATATGTTTCAAGGCCCCATCTTCAGCTGTTACAGACTGATTTTTCTCAAGTTGTGAGCCCTGATTCTTGACTCCTGCTCCCTCTTCCTGTGGTCCAATGAACTTGCCAATTAGGTTTCTTTCTCTGGGAATTTCAAAATTCATAATTCTCTCCTTGTTCTTCTGTATGTAGATTTTTTCCCCACATGATGAGTTCATCTGTGTTTTCTAACTGTTTTAATAATTTTGTGTTTACATCTATTTTCTGACCAAACATATGCAGCCACTGTAGATTTTTCTACTTCCCCCTTTTTATATTTCTTATGTAATTTACATTTCATTAGAACTAAAGAACACATAAGAAATGTAAAAAAAAAAGGTGGAGTACAAAAACCTGCAGTGGCTGCTCACGTTTGGTCAGAAAAATACGAAATTATTAAAACAATTAGAATAGACAGATGAACTCATCATCTTCTTGTAAGCCCGTTTCCCTCAACAAGATTTAGGTACTCTCCCCCTACAGGGAATGAATTAAACCATACTAATTTAGTTACACTTGTTTCTGTACAGATGTCATTGGAGTGGACCATGGTCAGTGTTCTGCCTCATACCGACATCTAGGAAACCAAGATAGTATTAGGATGGGAAAATTCGGTACATTTTTGCTTAGAGGCCTTTTTATTCAGGCTTAAGGATCTTTTGTGAGCCTGAAAATCTTCAGACTCAGGACCCATGGCTTAAAGTTCCTTCTGGAGGACTTGCTCCTTAGATTTTTCCTTCCTAAAAATCCATCGACCCCGGCCGGGTTTGAACCCGCGACCTTTGTGACCAGAGGCAAGGAGCATAAACCAATAGTCCACTGCATACGGAGAAAAAATCTATATACAGAAGAACAAGGAGTGAATTATTGTATTGTATTGTAAGCCTATGTTTTCCCTTTACAGAGATTTAGGCACTCTCCCCCTACAGGGAAGAATTTGAACCATACTAATTTAGTTACACTTGTTTTCGTATAGATGTCATTTTGGGTGGTCCGTGGTCAGCGTTCCGCCTCATACTGACATCTAGAAAACCAAGGTAGTACTAGGACGGGAAAATTCAGTAAATTTTGCATAGAGGCCTTTTCATTCAGGCTTAAGGATATTTTACAAGCCTGAAAATCTTCAGACTCAGGACCCATGGCTTAAAGTCCCTCCCGGAGGACTTGCTCCTTGGATTTTTCCATCCTAAAAAATCCATCGACCCCGGCCGGGTTTGAACCTGCGACCCTCGGGACCAGACGCTAGGAGCATAACCACTAGTCCACCGCGGCCGACAGGAGTGAATTATGAGTTTTGAAATTCCTGGAGAAAGGAACCCAATTAGCAAGTTCATTGGACCATAGGAAGAGGGAGCAGGGGTCAAGAATCAGGGCTGACAACTTGAGAAAAATCAGTCTGCAACAGATAAAGATGGGGCTAACAAGCCTTGAAACACATGTTCAACGAAAACAACCATAAGAGGTAAGAATATACAGACCAAATAACTTAATTAACTTAGATAGTTACCTCAACGGTGATTGTTAAAAACTTGGTAACTTTTTTGATGTTTTAAAGACAAAGATGTTTATTTGGACATTGTGAGAGTAACATTCACAGACATGACGTAAGCTACAGCGGCTGTTTTCTTTAAATCATACAAAAAAAATTCTACAATATGCAAAAACTGTCTCACAACACACACATCTAAATGGATAAGATGGGACTACATTATCACGCGCTCTCAAATGTGTCCGTCGGCTCTCACGGCCAATGCGCAGGACAGCCCTGAGCCCTGGGGGCCGCACGATGACAAAACTTTGCGGCCACTAAATAGACTGTTCTGCGTGCAAAATTGTTTTTTATGCAGGGCCGAGCAAATCCGAGGGACGAATTAAGTGCCGAGCCATGCAGCTGCTTACATACGCACGCACACACACACACACGCACATACATTACATCCACTCGAGCTGCATGGCTCGGCCACATCCCCTCCTCCTACTGCAAGGTTTGTTATATATGATAAGTAAGTTTTTTCCACAAAGAATATATCAATATAAAAAAATGCTTTCAAAGGTATGTTTTTTTTTTCACTTTCACGAGGGGAGCCGAGAGAGAGAGAGAAGAGAGAGAGAAAGACAGAGAGAAAGAGAGAGTGACTTCTTGAACGCACTTACACACACTCGCTCAGTCTCTACGGCTATAAGAAGCGGGTGATACAGTGTCCAAGCATTCAGGTCAGGATCAGCACACAAACATGTTCCCCGGAAAAAAATTAACCAAAAAATCGAGAAAAATCTAGCACAACATCCAATTTTTTTTTTTTGTTTCTTTTGTTTTACAGAAATGAGGGAATCTCTTTCTCGTCACATCACACGACTACTTTCTGATCATCTAATGAAATTATATCCTGGCAGCTGGAAGTGCAGACAGACAATATAAGCATTGGCAGTAATCTTATTTTTTTTTCAAAAGTACTTTCTTTTTGAATGATTTGAAAATGTGGCACCATGTGCATGTTTTTTTATTATAATTTATAATTAAAAAGCCTTTTCATATCGTACCCATGTGGTCCCTTTTTTTTATACAGACGATGCTTTTTTTTAACGGCGGAGCGGGGGGAGGGGGTAGAAGCAATAATATGAAACATTTCTGCGCAGTTGTGCCAACCTTGCAGAAATGGGAGTGTGCACAAACAGAAAGTGAATAGAAACCCCTGGCTCCGATCTGGTCTCTTAGCTCCGGATCTCATGTTTTTATTTTTATTTTTTTCTCTGCGTGTTATGTTCCCTTATTTAATTCCAGATTCGCAGGAAGCTGTCCCATGATCCGGTAGCTACTGCCATGCCATCTTCTGTCACTCCCAGACAACTCACTCTGTTGTCGTGACCGGCGAGAATTCCTAGAAAAAAACAAACAAAATGCTGTAATCACAGAACCAGTCACAAAGTACAATGAAACCAAAAATAACATGGTACAAATGTTCAATCTTTATTGTTCTTTTCACACTACTTTTTAGCTAGTAAAGCTTGTATCTATTTGTAATAATGATCTTCATATTGTCCCTTATTACATACAGAATGTTCCAAAACTATTTGTTCAAATTAATACAGGAGGTAGAGAACATCAAAACAAATATATTTCAATAATTATATTATTTTTAGTCTGGACATCTTACCTCAATATTAATGTTGATTTGTTCTTGGACATGTTTCAAAACAATTCTGTTTTATCGTCAGCTTTCCCAGTCTGGACAGAATTCCCAGTCTGGGAAAGCTGACAATAAAACAGAATTGTTTTGAAACATGTCCAAGAACAAATCAACAATATTGAGGTAAGATGTCCAGACTAAAAATAATATAATTAAAATAACCTCAAAATATAACTTCCTGAAATTAAATATTATATTTCAATAAGTCCACCGCTGTGATCTCGGGATAGCATGCTGCCTTGTCACGCAGCGGGACTGGGTTCGATCCCCAGTTGGGACAGTTTTTCTGGGCGAGTTTTTATCGGGGTTTTTCCTCACCTGTAAGACAAATGTCAGGAAAACTTTTGAGGCCTAAACGGTCCCCGAAATCATATGGCCATTGCAATCATCTTCATTCATATTCATCTTAGATTAAGCTTAGGATTAGGGACTCTCCTGGCGCACCACTATCATCATCACCCGTCATATCATCGGGGCAATGTAACCCCGCCTTCCAGGAGCCTCAACCTCAGAAGTGGATTACAAGCTATGCCATGCCAGATTAACTTGTAATGTTAGAGAACATTTTGTTAATGGTGGTGATGTAAGCTGTTGTGTCGGCCGAGGTGGCCCTGTGGTCTGGCCACACGTGTTTTTAAGTTAAGAAGGCATGATCGTTCCTATAATTAGCAGTACCTGCTCGCTCGGTCTTCATGGAATCCCACACATTACAGTTGAAATCATCATATCCGGCGAGAAGCAGACGTCCGGACTTGGAGAATGCAACTGAAGTGATGCCACATATTATGTTGTCGTGAGAATACATTGCCAGCTCCTGGTCTGCGCGGATGTCAAACAGACGGCACGTGGCATCATCACTCCCCGTTGCAAATGCATAGCCATTTGGGAAGAACTGCAACACATCACACAATCAACTCAACTTCCTTCAGACTTACCTTCGTAACGTCATAACTAAAAACCAAATTTTAAAACGGCAAATTGTTGTATATAAAAAAAAATATTCCACTAAAAAAAAGCACGACTTTATGTTTGAAGGTTAGATTCTGTTTCTTTGAATGTAGAATGTACATAGAAAATTGCTCTACATCAGTGGTTCCCAACCTTTTTCGACTCGCGAACCCCTTCCACGATGCTCTGAGTTGGGTGAACCACTGACTTTTAAATATACATGCAGTAGACGTGCATAAAATTTAATTCCAAGCAAAATGTTTAATAACCTTAAATTAACTTAACCCTTAACGGTTAAAACCTAAAGTTACTCTAGTTACGGCTTAAAAGTTACACAACGTGTAGGCCTAGTTGTAGCAAAATCAAATGCATTCCTAACGTTGTTACATAACTGTAAATCAGACATTTGCGGTAAATATTAATTTATTGTGGAAATAATGTGATAAATTCCCGATGTTACACGGGGCATTATAGGGCTAATTTAATTTTAAAATAATAATAATATTATTATTATCATTATTACAATGCCGCAGAAAAGAAGGAAACAATAATAGGCATAACCTCGAAATAATTGGGGGGAGGTTCACGAACCACATGTTGGGAAAGATGTTCTACACCAACAGAAGCCAGTGATCTTAATATATATAAAAAGTCTTCTTAATAAGAGAACCGCCATTTGCAAAAATCATATCAACGGCTCGTAACATTTGAGGTTAGGGAATTAATATGTATAAGAGAAAAATACACATTTAGATTGGAGGCCTACATAGCTCACTTTAGTGCATTGACATAGAGAGTCAAAGGTCTAGGCGTATATTTTTATTTTCAAATATAATTTTCATATATGATCTATACTGGGGCACGCCGTAGCGTAGTGGTTAAGGCACTGAGCTACAAGCCGGAGGGTCGAGGGTTCAAGTCCCGTTGGGGTCAGGATTTTTAAACTGACCCAAACCCTCTGGCGGCACTATGGCCCTGGGGTCGACTCAGCCTCTAACTGAAATGAGTACCAGATGCTTGTTCTGGGGGAAAGGTGGCCGTCACGCAGGGCTGACATAAAGTGCCGATTGTCCAGAAAAAGTGGGAACCTTAACCTCCTACTATCCCAAGGGCCTCCGGGCCTGTTGTGGGATCACTTTACTTTTACTTTACTATATGATCTATACTTGATCCAGACTTTCAACTTCACTTCAAGGTCTGGATTTTTTGATAAGTTTCGTTTAAGTTATGGTGGGTGACATTAAATGTTTCTTACCTCTCCTCATATATATCTTCTACAAATACAGCCTAAATAGGATAATTAAAACCAATAAAAATGAAAATAATTGAAGAAGTAAACAAATCAGGAATTTATCAGATCGAATGCAGGAATTGTGACAAAATTTACATAGGAAAAATAAATGAAAACAAGGGTGAAAGCACATCTTACAAATGTCAAAAAAATGGTGAAGTGGAAAAGTCAGCAGTAGCTGCTCATGCTTGGTGCAGAAAACATCTAATAGAATCAAAAGCCAGTCTACTTAAACAAATAGAAAAACTAAAAGAACCCAAAGTTTGGGAAAAAAATCCACATAAAAAAAAATTATGAACTTCAAAATTCCTGTGGATTATGACTGGATCCAGAGGTTTATCGGTCCACCAACAGAGGGAAGAAGTAGTAGTTCTTCTGATCAACATAACATCAGTTTACAAGACAGTTCTGAAGATGAAGCCACCAAGGCTTTGAAACTGTGGTCTACTTAGAAGACTGGATACGAGATGAGGTATGAAGTATTTATATTTGAAGAGAAAAATTTTCGCCTAGACCGAGACTCGAACCCGGGACCTTTGGCTTGCCAGGCCAAATCCTCTACCAACTGAGCTACCGAGGCAAGTTGCAATCTAGATGCAAATTTTTCTCTTATATACGTTGTAATTCCCTCTCACCAAATGCTTTTGAAACCATTGTTTCTATCTTTGCAAATGGCGGCTTCTTAGTTAAGAAGACATTTATTGGGAATTTAACATTACTTTATAAAGCTAGTAAGGCTTCTAATAATGTTTTTATTATTGATTTAACATTTCTCAATGAAAGATTAATTACATTCGTGTCTCAGTCTGGGCAAAAATTTTTCTCTTCAAATATAATTAATGTTTCATTGAGAAATGTTAAATTAATAATAAAAACATCATGAAGTATTTAATTTAATCATAAGATAAGAAGTGACTCATTCATTCATTGAAGAACCTCATAATCTTATTTTCCATATTTAACTTAATGCCTTCAACTCACAAACACACAGTGATGTACTTACAGTAACTGCATTTATGTCCGACTCGTGTCCGGGGAATGTCTGCTTGCATGACCCTTCCCTGATGTCCCACAACTGTAAAAAAAATACTTCAGTTTTCAACTACTGCAGTAGACTTTATTATCTGCAGGCAAATTAACCGCAGGAATTAAGATTAAAAATTTTTAATTTATTGTATTTCATAGAAATTATAAGTTTCAGTTAGTATTTGTTTACAATTCAGATCTGGATGTGAGGCCAACAAATATTTTTCATGCATCACATTATTTTATATGCTGTATATCTTCAGCATGAGACCCCCTTCTCAACAAATCCACGGTCAATATTTTTATACTCTTAAAAACCGTGGCTGGTTTGAATCTTCAGGACTGGAAGCAAGCTTAACCCGTTGGGTGGGCATTACGTGAATATCCGTCTCAAGAAAGCCTTCACTCGGTGGGAGTTACGGATATATCCAACGAGATATACATTATTTTTTTTCTAAGTTATTTGGCGATTATGGAATGCAAAATTTTGAAGATCTGCTCTGTATGGGTATGACATCTAGTGTGATTTTTTTCAACCCCCTTTGACCGGTCTCTTAACAGTTTCTTATTACGAGAGTTAAAATCACATATCATGTATGCACGCAAGAACGGACTAACGTGTATCGGTAACTGGCCAGCTATATAACATTCATGATAAAATATTATTCACTAGACGTGTTCAGAAAAAAAAAACAGACACCATCTGTTTGCTCAACATAATATATCTCTCAACTCAGATTAGCCTTAAACCTTAAAGCAAGAACGGTCTAAGTTAATGAAAAAATAATAACTCTGGTACAGTTTCTTGTAACTTCTCATTCACACGTTTAAATGAGAGGTCTGTCTTTTATCACATTAGAAAAATATTGCACAAACATTCAATTGGGGTTGCTAACTTTTACCCTCCATTCTCCAGTCTTGAAGTAACTAGTTCAAACGTCTTATTTCGCTTCTAGTTTTTTTTTCACTTCATCATATTTTTTATAAGCTACTTACAATTTACTGAAAATATGAGTGTTTTCTAAAATGAAGTTATGTAGCATTCATAATACTAACAACAATAATAACCAGTGACTTCTCAACACACCAGTGTTCAATAACACCACTGATAATATCTGATGACGGCAATAATCACTATTACTACAATAAAAACTACTAATTGTACAGATATATATTTTTACGGTATATTAAAGTTCTAAAAATAAAAAAAATTGCGATTATTTGTAATAACTCAAAACTGACAGTATTTAGTAACGCCACTGGTCATATGTGTCGTAAAATTTTAATATTTACACAGTGTTAAAAGAGATTGTATATTTACATTATAAACTTCGGAGTAAATTGCCAATATAAATTAATTCATTAATTTATACATATATCCTAAATGCTTAGTTTATATCGATGTAAGACTTGAAATAAGGCCACTGATGACAGTCACCATGTAAGGCCAGAGTTAACATTTATTGCATTTAAGAGATTTGCATACTTTTTAATATTCATTACATGTAATATAAATAATATTTTCCAAATTACTTTTAAATTGAACACGAGAAGACACTTGTGCCGTTTTTGTACTAAAGTTGAAAAAATAAAAATATGAAATTTCGATTAAAAAATATGACCATATGAAAGAGAATGGTTGTTTTGTATAATATTTGATGGATATGTTACAAATATTTACTCCCTGTATTTTTTATAATATTTTAAATTAAAGGAAGAAAAGGCTCCCCACAGAGCTGTAGAACTGCACTAGCTAGGTCCCCAGTTAAGGGGTTAATAAGTATAGTACTCATGAGTCAGATTTACTGGGATTCCCTGTCATCATGTCAACTCAGGAGGTGTTCAATTACATCAGGATGGATAACACAGTTTTGATCGAGAAATCAGCTCCAGTTAAAGTGATACAGGTATTGATGCTTATTGGTGAAACAAGAGGGACAAAGGAGAACAAATTCAATATTTGGAATGGAAACATATGACTATGTATAGAAGAGAAAGAAAAAGAAAAAAGGAGAAGAAAAAGAAAAGTAGGAGGAAGAAGAAAAAAGAGGAAAAGAAGAAAAAGAGAGAGAAAGAAGAAAAGAAAAAAAACAGGAAGAAGACAAAAAAGAGGGAAAGAAGAGGAAAAAAGAAGAAGAAGAAAAAGACAAAGAAGAGGAAGAAGAGGAAAAGAAAAAGAGGAAGAGAAAAGAGGAAGAAGAAAAAGAGGAAAAAGAAAATGAGGAAAATAGGAAAAAGAAAAAAGAGGCAGAAGAAGAAAAAGTGGAAAATGAAGGAAAGAAAGGGGAAAATGAAGAAAGAAAAAGAGGAAAAGAAAAAGAGGAAGAAAAATTGGAAAATGAAGGAAAGAAAGGGGAAAATGAAGAAAGAAAAAGAAGATGAAGAAAAATAAAAAGAGGAAGAAAAATTGGAAAATGAAGGAAAGAAAGGGGAAAATGAAGAAAGAAAAAGAAGATGAAGAAAAAAGAGGAAGAAAAAAAAGAGGAAGAAGAAAAAGAGGAAGAAGAAAAAGAGGAAGAAGAAAAAGAGGAAAAAAAGAGGAAAAAGAAAAAGAAACTGGGGAAAATAATAAGAAAAGAGGAAAAAGAAAAAAAGAGGCAGAAGAAGAAAAAGAGGAAGAAAAAGTGGAAAATGAAGAAAGAAAAAGAAGATGAAGAAAAATAAAAAGAGGAAGAAAAATTGGAAAATGAAGAAAAAAAAAGAAGAATAAAAAAGAGGAAGTAGAAGAAAAATAGAGTAGAAGAAAAAGAAGAAGAAGAGATAAAAAAGAGGAAGAAGTAAATGAAAAAGAAGAGGAAACAATAAAAAAAGAATAACAAAAATAGAAAGAAAAAGAGCAATTTGTTTAGTGAGAGATATACAGTCGAGGTAAGAATGTTTAATTTCTTTCTGTTTGTGTTCCCAAGGATATGAGTAAGTCAAATGATTGAAAATGAAATAATAATAATAATATGGATGTACCTTGGCGGAGGCATCGCAGGCGCCTGATACGAAGGTGCGCATGTCTGGAGATAGAGACAGTGACATCACGTCCCCTGTGTGTCCCATGAAGGACGTGCACTGCTGACCTGTTTCAATATCCCACAATGCACTGCAACACACAACACAAGTTGAAGCACCCTCTGGGTCCCCTCGTGCCTCGCTCAACACGTGCACAACACTCTACTCACCAGGACATGTCTCCCGAACTGGTCACTATCTGATTATCATCCAGGAACCGGCAGCACGACAAGTAACCGGTGTGACCGGGCAGTTCTCGGCTCACTCGCACGTTCCCTTCTCTGGTCTTCAAGCTGCCAATATGTCATCACCACATTAAACACAAATCATATTAATAAAATAAAATAAGTTAAAATATACCTTCTTAGGTAAAATCCGTCATCCTCAACTTATAAAATATGTAATATTTATGCCTGTAGGCCTTTCAGAACATCCGTCCCATCTTCAGCAGTTCATTCTTCGCGACAGCATCCAGTATGATGTTTGATGCTGTAGCGAAGAATGAATTGCTGAAGATGGGACGGATGTTCTGAAAGGCCTACAGGCATAAATATTACATATTTTATAAGTTGAGGACGACGGATTTTACCTAAGAAGGTATATTTTAACTTATTTTATTTTATGACTCTCCACCTCAACGGTTTTAACAATGTATTTTATTAGTATTGAAATCACGTTAACAAAAGCACAAATCGGAATTTGTATTGTTCGCCTCCTCATAAAATATATGTTAAAAACAGCATCACATTAGCTTCGAAACTTCTCCTTTTTCAGAAATCTACGAACTGACCCCTCAGTGACACTACAGTGCTTTCACTCTAGCAAGTCTAGTCAAGTACACGTTTTTTCCACCTCACAGCACTCCCCCCTCACTCCCTCTACTCTGATATCCCCTGTTACGAGGAAATAAACGTCACATGCTCATATTCATAAGAAATGCCACGAGTGATTTCCAATTTATCTAGAGGATTTGGAAATCAAGAGTGGCATTTGCTAGCACTATTTAACAAATAAAATTTAAGATGTTTACTCACAAATCATTATTTAAATATCCATACATAGTAATTCTGCCTGAGGGCAGGTCCTTCACTGCAATCATACCATTTTCATGCTATGCTTGCAGCTTTACTAGGGAATTGTAGGTGTGGTAGCTTCCCGTTGCTTTTCACACCGGTGAAGGATGATGATGATAATGATAAGGATGATGGCCATATGATTTCGGGGACCGTTTGGGCCTTAAAGTTTTCCTGACATTTGTCTTACAGGTGAGGAAAAACCCCGATAAAAACCTCACCCAGAAAAACTGTCCCAACCGGGGATTGAACCCGGGCCCCGCTGCATGATAAGGCAGTATGCTACCTCGAGATCACAGCGGTGGACATTTAAATATAGTTATTTTAATATATTTATACAGTATATTTAATGTAAACGTACATATTTCAAAACAAATGAGAAATTAATGGTTATGTTTCATTTGTTCATCACTGCAATTTGATCATACTATTTATTGCCAAATAGGATCACAATATTGCAAGAATGAGAGAAAAAATGAAACAATCAAACTGTATATTATAACCAACATTATAGGTATTAATTCATTTTTTCAGAAACAACTAAGTAAAATCAGAATTTAAAAACAATTATTTAACACAGAATTATCAAATGTGTAGGTCGAAGGAATCTGTTCATTATTTGCTATATTCAACGTATTTGTTAGAGAATCAGTCACTGCAAAATAATGTTATGACCTGTTCAGAATATTAAAAAGGAGGAGCTTTCTTTATTTTGGTAATCTAAATGGCTAAATTCGATAGTCATCGAGGTGCAAAATGACTGTGATTGGTTGTAAAACAAAATTCATTGAAACGTAACTGATCATTGTCTCCCATTTGGGGCATGAGTTAAATAGTAAATATAATTAAATAGTACATCCGATGACATAGCCTAGTGGTTTAAAGCATGACGCCTTGGCTCAGAGCTAAGAGACTTGCACTGTTTCATGTTTCCATGGGAGAAGAAATTATCTCACGGAATTTCAGCCAGTATGAGAGTGGTGCCCTCCCAACATTGTGAGCACTGCATCATGAAGATTTGTTATCTTCAAACAGTCAAATATATTGAGAAACACGTCCAGATGAGAACATATTATTTTATGAGTTTACATCTAACATTTCCAATTTGTGTTTTGTTTTTATATGTCCACTATGTTTATACTGTACAATAATTCAGAGTGACCAGATGTCCCCAGGTCTAATTTCTCACAATCATCTTCTAAAATTGGTGTGATATTAGATCCTACAATTCATTTTGAGACTCATAGTGGCCAACCTGAGGAAGTTGACTCTGAAAAGAAAGCCATATATGAGCCAACAGTTGACTATTACAAAGATAAATACCAACTAGATAGTATAACTGTCACAGGATTGATGATAGGGGCAAGAGGTACTATACCAGGATTCTTAGCTAAATTTTGGAATTTCTTAGATTTGGACAGGGTGTATCTTTCTAAAATTGTCATCGCTGCCATTAGAGGGTCAATTTCAATTTTAAGAAACCATTTTTACAAAATTTCTACTTTATAGTATATATATATACTTCAATTACAATTTGAAATTTTTAAATGTATTTACAAAATGTATTTCATCAATTTTGAAAATTAATTGTCTGTATCACTTTGTCCTTGTGGCAATTCTCTAATGAGGAAAGTTTTATGCAATAAAAAAATAACTACGAACAAAAATTATACTTAACTTTGCAAATATTCCAGCAGATGAAAACATTATTCCAATAATAAAACAATATTCCAATCTTTAAGAAGCCTGGGGTTCGATACTAGGTTGGGTTGTAAAACTTTCAATCTCTGTGCCAGGAGAGGCGACAGTGTACAATTTTTAATTGCTAGATTATGCACCAGATTCCTGCATTAAATTACAAATCTCTCTGCAGTACATATGTTGAGAAGGTATGTGGTACTGTTCATGGTGATTTGTCCATCAAATAAGAATGTTAAGCCTGGTGACCACCTTGGTGCTTTTTGACAGGAGTAGGCAAGTCTAATCTATCCCCCTCACACAACACACTTTACACTACACAAACATACACTCAACCTACATTCCTCTCTGTAACAAATAATACAGTAAAAGCTGCTTATTTGCGGGGGATATGTTCTGCAAATATGCTGCGAATACAGAAACCGCAAATATGGAATGGTAATCTGTATGGGTATATAGAGGATATGTTCCAAAATAAAATAAAAATTATCAAAATTAAATCAATTAATGAGAGATTTTGAACAATTTCTATTAAATAATCAATTGAGTTGGTGTTTACTTGATGAAAATCCATATTTAGTAATTAAATAAAAATAAAACATAGTTTTATTTGATTTTCATATGTATTATATAATTCAGTGACAGCTGTATTTGGTACACTGTACCTTCTTCAGACATGTTAACAAATTATGAGGGCAGTAACGCACAATAATTTTCTTCTGCCTTGGTATTGCAGCTAGAATGTTGAAATTTCACAGAGATATAGTTTGAAGTTTTCACTACAGATGGTATTTTTTTCTCAGGTGCACCTCTTGCGAGAGAAGCTTGAACTATGCAACAAAGATGGCACGCATGCTACAGTCGTCCACCTGTGAGGAACAGAGAAGTGTTTTGTTCGATTTTTGTGGACCAAAGGGCATAAACCCAGTGAAATTCACAGGGAATGGCGTGTATGGGGATGATTGTATGGACCGTAGCAATGTCTCCAGGTGGTGCACATTCTTCCAAGAGGGACGCGTGAACCTTAGTGATTCGCCACGCTCCAGCCGGCCGACAACAGCAGCAATCCCGCAGAATGTCACTCCAACCAAACGGACTTCTACGAACAGGGCATATTGAAACTGGTAACACGATGGGAAAAATGTGTTGAGAAAGTTGGTGACTATGTCGAAAAGTAGGTAAAAGATGTAAGTTCATTTGTGATTTTTTTCCTTTTTTTACTATTAAACTTTTTAAAAAAAAATTATTGTGCGTTACTTTCCGATCCGCCCTCGTATGAATTGTGTTCCAACTGATCTAAGCAACAATACAACAATATTTATTTAAATTTTTAAATTTAACAAAGGGGATTCATTCAAATCAAGTTGAGAATTTAACAGTTTTTTACTACTTTTAAATTTATTAATTTCTACAGCCTCCAAAAGATCTAACTTCTTACCCTTATCACAAATATGTAAAATTTCAAAATTTGGATCGAAACAATGATTAAATTGGAATAGGTGGTTAGCATATTTTGAATTTTCTAAATTTCTGTTATATGCTCTCATGTGTTCCATTATCTGAGAGATAAAAGGTCTACCAGTTTGAAAAACATTCAACACGTCCTCGCAAAAAACTGTTAGGCGATAGAGAAATGGACTTCAAATTCGAAATCAGCGCATGCCAATTAACTAAAATCACCTATTTTCATTTCTGCGAGCGACAAAAAGTTCAAATTTGTTGTTGTGTGTAATTAAAACATTTTGTCTGTTCATTCTTACCTCTTAGAGTTGTCTTTGTCGAACATGTTTCAGAGACCTACCCTACAAATGGTTAGTAATGAAAAGAAGAATTTCAAGAAAATTACTTACCATCCAATAGTACATGGGAAATTTAAAAAAAATATTTGACAAATACAACATTACTTTGGCACCAATTAATAAATTTAGTCTGGAAAAACTTTTAAATACCAATAAAAAAATCAACATCCCAGACAGTAAGAAATCTGGAATTTATCAAATAAATTGTAATGATTGTAGCAAAGTATTCATATGAAAAAAAAAAAAAAAAAAGGAATTTAGAAACACGCACTGAAGAACATTTTAGAAATATTAAAAATCGTGAAATTGAAAAATCAGCAATTGCTGCACATAGTTTACTAGAACATCATAAAATTGAAAAAGAAGCAAAACTTTTAAAACAGTTGGATAAACCATTGGAATTGACAATTTGGGAAATGATATTCATTCAGAAGAATAAATATCGATCTATGAATTTCGATATTCCGGTGGATAAAAATTTAATTACAAAGTTTATAATCCCAACGAAAGATGGCAGCACATGAGGTGATGTCACTAAAGAAATCAACAATCACAGAATTTATCAGTGGAAGCCATGACTGATGAAGGACATGATATTGTCTGAAACCGTCGGTATCAAAGAAGTATGAAAATGTATGAGGTGAGTCGATTAAAATATGTTTTCCACTCACAATTAATGATATAACCTCATAATGTTTACTTCCCGATATTAATTTATATGTTTCAGAGCTTCTTAGCCCCATCGTCAGTGATTAAAATAAATACATGCCTTCTTAACAAAAGTAATGAGGAAGGATTTGCAATTTAAAAAATAATATTTTAAACAACAAATCTATTAACAGTAGGACTAATAATTAAAAAATACAGGGGATTGCTGAAACAAATTTTAAATCATATCTGCAGTTTTACCATTTTTATACATGAAAACAATAAAAAATTAAAAACTGCAATAGTGATTGATACATATAGCATTATTTCAATGTATAGGTTGGTATAACTCGCTTTGATGGCAACACTACTTTCTAGGGATTTTTGTTGGATTATTCTGAATATAATTTTTTATTTGAAGAGAAAAATTTTTGCCTAGACCGAGACTCGAACCCGGGACCCTTGGCTTTCCGGGCCAAGTGCTCTACCAACTGAGCTACCGAGGCGAGTTACGATATAGATGCAAATTTTTCTCTTATATACGTTGTAATTCCCTATCGCCAAATGCTTTTGAAACCATTGCTTCTATCTTTGCAAATGGCGGCTTCTTAGTTAAGAAGACATTTACTGGGAATTTAACACTACTTTATAAAGCTAGTAAAGCTTCATATGATGTTTTTATTATTGATTTAACATTTCTCACTGAAAGATAAATTATATTTGAAGAGAAAATTTTTTGCCTAGACCGAGACTCGAACCCGGGACCCTTGGCTTTCCGGGCCAAGTGCTCTACCACATGAGCTACCGAGGTCTAGGCGAAAATGTTTCTCTTCAAATATAATTTATCTTTCAGTGAGAAATGTTAAATCAATAATAAAAACATAATTTTTTATTGTGGTAATAAAAGATTCCGGGCTATGTGGCCGTGGTCTATAACTGGCGTTTCTTCCAGACATTTCTCCCTCAACTGCGGAGGGCATCTTCAGTGGCGAGCACTTCCAGGTGTTGTTTCCCTGTCGTAGACTCGACTGCAAGGGAAACAACAGCTGGAAGCGCTCGCCACTGAAGATGCCCTCCGCAGTTGAGGGAGAAACGTCTGGAAGAAACGCCAGTTATAGACCACGGCCACATAGCCCAGAATCTTTTATTACCATGATTACAGACCGTGAAAGCCTGCATTCCACTATAATTTTTTATTATTTTTGAATTCACATTAATATACCCTTATTATTACGGTAATATTAAAATTTTCCAATCCTGCTGGTTTGAGCATCTGGTCACCCTTAAAAAAGCAAAAGAGCAAGAAATAATGACTTACCGTAATTCAAATAAAATAACAAAATAAAATGACAGAGAAACTTGAAGAAGTTGATATTTTAAACAACTTACCTCATGGCGTGTCGCAAGCTACTTACAACTCATTTATTACTGTACTTACTCAAATATAAAATTACCATTTTACACGAACACATGTTGTGTTTATTATGAGAAAACAATGTGAGGCGTGACAATACCTTAAATCCGCTACATGTGTTAGCAATCAACACTTTATGCCTATTGATTTAGTAACGGGCTTCCAATATAAAACCGGACAGGCTTCACGGAGTTTCACCCGGCACGCAGTGCTGTCTCTTCCCCCCACAATTCACCCTGCCTGCCACCCGTCCTTGAACTGTTTCTTACTTTATAGGAAATGCTGGAAATGTTGTCCTCTCGCACACGTGTGCTATGGGATCACCTTGGTTTAGACAATGAACACGTGTACACTTGTAAGGTTTGAGTTTTAACAATTTTGTTGCTGTATGTGCAGAAGATACTGAAATCCCAACTTTTGTGCTAATTTCGGTAATGATTTTTGTGGTGAACGTTCCAAATTTTCGCCAATTTCGTCTAATTTTTCTTCGGTGAGAACCGTATGCCTTCGCATGTGTTTCTTATTTTGTACTGAACCAGTGGTCTCAAATTTAGTCACAAGATCGTGGATTGTCGATCTGGAAGGAGGTAATTGTCCAGGGAAGTTCCGAATAAATTCCTCGCAAACGCGATGAGCTGATTCGTATTTATAATAACATTTACACACATAAATGCGCTGCTCTAATGTCAGCTGACGTCTCATCTTGGAACGATAGTAAACTGACTAGTTCAAGGACGAGTGGCTGGCAGAGTGAAATGCGGACGAGGAGAGAGCGCTGCCTGACGGGTGAAACCCCGTGAGGCCGGTCCGGGTTTATATTGGAAGCCCGGTAGCTAGTCTATGTCAGATATGAAGGTGAAATTTAAAAGCTTGCTCAAGCGTATGTGAGTTCCTCTTTCCTTAAAGCTTCCACGATTATAGTCTGCGTAGATTACAACATATTACATGTTTAACAATTCATTAAGGAAAGTTGAATTAATCTTTGTCTTTTATGGGCCCGGGCAAAGATATCTTCTTAATTTGAGCAATCTATGTTTTCAATTCAAAGTATTTATCAACAACAATGGTTTGATCCAGCACCAATACGGTGCAATCTTTGGTAGCATAGAGCGTGGTTACACCGGTGCAAATTAAAGGGCAAAAACTTTGTAACATACATCATACCTTGCATAAAACCCCCTTAAATTCCCCCCTAAAAAATAAATTTTTTGTGTGTTTTTTTTTTTGACAATTCGTTATTTAACTCTTGTGAACCCATTAAACATGAAAATAAAATTATAATTGACAAAATCTTAATTCAGGACACCATAAAAGCTCCCAACATTTTTTTAAACCTGCAAATCTTTTTTACCTGGTTCCCTAGAAACCTATTGAGCACAAAAATGAATACATATCATGTTAAACTTTTCTTCATCCTACGCAATAGCTGAATGTTAGTTAAGATACCTTGGCACAGAGCTATAGGATTTGCGCTGGTTCGAGTCTCCATGACGGAAGATATACTCTCATTAAATTTCGGCCAGTATGGGGTCGGTGCACACTCAGCATCGTGAGGAATTTTTGTAGCTGCAATAAGTAGCGGCTCTGTTGAGAAAACAAGCTGTAACGGCTGGGTGGCACGACATGTTGACCACATGTCACCCCTACACTGGCTAGATGACCATCTACTCTGTAATTAACATATGTGGATGTGAGGCCAGCTGGTAGGCCATGGGCCTTCTAGTTCAGTCGCATCATGGAGGAGAAATTTTTTCTTCGGGACACAGGGGTTAAAATATTTTGTACTGGAAACAGTAATTTTTTATGTTTGTTAAAATTTGATGTTGCTCGTAATAATGGGTAACACATCAGAATAATACAATTTTTCAAATGTTTACAAAATGGTGCTCAAAAAAAAAAAAGTATTTATTTCCCTATAATTACTGCTGATATAAAAATTATGTGTTTTTAAATGGCAATGATTTTCACGTACATAAATAATCTCCCTTTAGGAATGCTAGTGGGGGTTTCGGATGACACATGTATCATAAGTTTTACCAATCTGAATCACTCATTTAGATTGAACAGTTCAGATTGAACTATTCAGATTGAATGATTCAGACTGAACTAAAAAAACAGCTGGAGGTGGCATTATTCAGATCACCCCAAACTTGGAACTGAACCACAACACGTGCAAGTTTCAAGGTCGAGTGAGCAAGTAGCTGCTGAACGAGGATAATTTAGTGCTGAATGAACAGACAGCGACCTCTTGTTGGTGAAGACATTCTTGCAGAAACGCATTACACAACTCGCTGCCTGAGGTTACATACCTGGTGCCGGTGTTGCCATACCTGTATATCGAACATATGTTGTCAAGGCCACCACAGGCCACGTAACTGCCAGAGGGGGCGTAGGCACAAGTCATCACCCAGCTGGATCTCAGCGGGATGGCGTGCACTTTGTTGGTGGTGTACGAGTCCCACACGATCAATTTGCCATCCTGCGACGCTGACACTAGGTTCCTGCAAACACTGAGCATTGCATCATACTGCCCGTTACTTGTGGGACCACCCGCCGCACTGACGGCGGTATACAACATCTAGTGTGCTCCTGCCCGACATCCTCTAAATTCCATCACTTCTCATAACAATACGAACTTACAGTGTGTGACAGTTTCAAAATGACACATTTAACCTCGATATTAAGAAAATCACTGCCTGCACCTCCCATATAATAATAATAATAATAATTAAATGATCCCACAACAGGCCTCAGGAGGCCCTTGGGGTAGTAGGAGGTTAAGGCTCCCACTTTTACTAGAGAATCGGCACTTTATGTCAGCCGGGTTGTCAACCCTGCGTGACGGCCGCCTTTACCCCCAGAACAAGCATCTGGTACTCATTTTCGTTAGAGGCTGAGTCGACCCCAGTGTCATAGTGCCGCCAGAGGGTTTGGGTCAGTTTAAAAATCCTGACCCCAATGGGACTTGAACCCTCGACCCTCCAGCTTGTAGCTCAGTGCATTAACCACTACGCTACGGCATGCAATAATAATAATAATAATAATAATAATAATAATAATAATAATAATAATAATAATAATAATAATAATAATAGCTTTATTTTACCTGGCAGAGTTAAGGCCTTAAGGCCTTGTCTACCACTCAACCAAGTTTAAAAAAAATACAAAAAAAAAATAGTCTTAAATCTAAATTACAATATATATATAAACGATTACAAGTTATGAATACAATACAATTAATATTTATAATGTATTTTGATTTACTCTAAATTTAACGAATTAAATATATAATATGTACAAGATATATAAAAAAAACGAGGAAAAGATTAATGACATAGTATAAAATTAAATAAATAGAGAAAAATTAATTATTAGACAACAGGTAACTAACTGTATAAGCGTGACTTAAAGGTGCCAAGTGATCGGCAACCCCTGATATCTTGAGGAAGGAGATTCCAGGAGCGCGCAGAGGCTACTGTGAAGGAAGTAGAATAGGAGGAAGTGCTATGAAGAGGAATTGTTAGCAGACTGCTATCTTGTGACCTAGTGTCAATATTGTGGTAAGAGGATAACTTCTCAAATCTGGACGCCAGGTAAGTAGGAATGTAGGAATTCAGAAGCTTGAAAAGTAGTGAAAGAGAGTGCAATTTACATCTGTCAGTAAGACGGAGCCAAGAGAGGTTATTAAAGTGTTCGGAAATATGGTCATAACGGCGGATATTGAAAATGAATTGAACGCAAGCATTATGAACACGCTGCGACAAGTCATGTATTCTAGTGAATGTTTATAGATGGAGGTTCTTCAAAACAAACACATGTAGATTTAATTCACTAGAACCTCGCTCGAACCAAGCTGTTCAAGGCCCTGGTGAAGAGCTATGTGATATGCACTGGTTTGAGTCCCTGTAGGGGAAGAAATTTTCTCATGGAAATTCGGCCAGTATGGGACTGGTGCCAAAGCAGTATTCTGAGGAATTTAGGTATCTACAACGTAGTTAAGGCACTGCGCTACAAGCCAGAAGGTTGAGGGTACAAGTCCCAGTGGGGTCAGGATTTTTAAACTGGTCCAAACCTTCTGGCGGCACTATGGCCCTGGGGTCGACTCAGCCTGTAACGGAAATGAATACCACACTTGTTCTGGGGGTACAGGCGACCATCACGCAGGGCTGACATCAAGTGGTGATTGTCCAAAAAAAAGTGGGAGCCTTAACCTCCCACTACCCAAAGGGCCTCCTGAGGCCTGTAGTGGGATTACTTTACTTTACAATAAATAGCGGTTTTAGGTTCAGAAAACTAGTTATAATGGCTGAGGGACTCGCTGACCACACGTCACTCTTATACTGATGCATGATTGTTTACCTCTGTAATTAATGCATGTGGATGTGAAGCCAGCAGATGGCTGGTAGGCCAAGGCCTTCTAGGCCTGTTATGCATGGAAAAAAAGAAAATAATGTAGTCCTGTATTTTAATATTATCATTACATTGCTATTATTATTATTATTATTATTTGCAATTTTTTTTATTTCCCACTTATATTAAAGGACAAATTAATATTTTAAGAGAAAAATTTATAAGTTAAGATTCTTATCAATAGAACCTCATAATGTTAAAAATTCCCAAATTTATTACATTAAAAGAAAAATTTATGCCTAAACCGAGATTTCAACCTGTACTAGCACTAGCACTAGTCGCGGTGGACTAGTGGTTATGCTCCTTGCCTCTGGTCCCAAGGGCCGCGGGTTCAAACCCAGCCAGGGTCGATGGATTTTTTAGGACAGAAAAATCCAAGGAGCAAGCCCTCCAGGAGGGACTTTAAGCCGTGGGTCCCGAGTCTGAAGATTTTCAGGCTTGTAAAAAATCCTTAAGCCTGAATGAAAAGGCCTCTAAGCAAAATTTACTGAATTTTCCCATCCTAGTACTACCTTGGTTTCCTAGATGTCAGTATGAGGCGGAACGCTGACCACGTACCACTCAAAATGACATCTATACGAAAACAAGTGTAACCACTAAATTAGTATGGTTCAAATTCTTCCCTTAGGGGGAGAGCGCCTAAATCTCTGTAAAGGGAAAACATAGGCTTACAAAAATACTAGCAATTTGACCATTAAATCTAGGTTCCTGATGTAGATGTAAAATTTTCTTTCTTAAATAATTCCATATGCTTAAAGTCAAGAATATACATTCTACACACTTTCTAGCAGCTTCTTACACAAGAAGACTATTATTATTATTATTACCTTTATGACAGGAAGAAGGAAGAACGAAAGACCAAAACTAACATGGACACAAGGAATAGTCAGAAGAATGTTAAGAAAAAAGGTTGGAGGAATGGAGATTGGCTATAGAATCCTGAAATCGACACAAAATGATGTTAAGAGTCATTTTAATTTATGATTATTATTATTACTATTTACCATCATTATTTTCTTTATATATTTTTTTCCTGATCTTTTTCTTCCAATGAGTGTCTAATTAGGGGAAGATTTCAAATAATAGCAATATTCAATTTTGTTTTGATGGTTTCTTTAGCTGAAATTGTCACAATCTGGCCATAAAAACAAAAGGGCAAGCCACATATTCATTAATCTAACAGAAAATGTACAAAAATGGGCCAGCGAAGCCCTAATTGTGGCCTCGTGAATTAAACTTTTTATCTTATTTTGAGTTAGAAAGACAAAATGGGGTCCCATTAATAGATTCAACAAAAATGATCGCTGCTTTAAACATAAGCAGCACTATATTGTCATAAACATTATCAAGGAAAAGAAAGAAAATTAAGTAAGAACAGGACTGTCACACACTGTACTTCTACTCTACAGTTTTATCTCTCAGAAATTTAAACTTTACTTCATTCAAAAGAAGACCTCCGTTGAATAAGGATGTAACCTCAAAACGTTGGGATCAGTTTTTATAGTCGCAGAACGGGCATCGTCACCCAATACTGCATACGGAAGAAGAAGTTGGGATCACAATGTATAATGGCATGTATTTCCACAATTGAGCCTATGTTTAATTTATTTCTGCACCTCATTGCTGTTTGTGATTATTGTTCCTAGCCACTTCTACAAAATTTCTCTCATTTGTCATCCATTATCTGTCTATTTCCAATATACGAGGGTTGAATGAAAAGTAATGCCTCCACCTTCGTTACTTGGGTTTGGATGGGAATATTTTAATAAATTAAACATAGAAATAATCCTTAGAATGTGATCTTCAATTACCAATATTCACTTTTCTACATAATCACCAGCCAATTGAATACATTTCTGTCAACAATGAACAAGTTTTCTGAAGCCGTCACGGAAGTAGTCGACACTCTGTTTCCACAACCACAGTCTCACAGTTCTTGTTCTCTCAACGTCTTCATCAGAAGCATAATGATGTCCCCGCAGATCATGTTTCATTATCGGGAACAGATGGAAGTCAGACGGTGCTAAATCTGGACTGTATGGAGGATGCCATACGGCGGTGAGATTCAGTCTCTGAGGTTCTGCTGTGGTGGCACCCTTCGTGCACAGATCTTCTGATAGCCAAGTAAAGCAATAATGTGACCCACATGTTCTTGTGAAATGCCAATTGTGCTTGCAGTTCTCTCTGAATGATACGACGATTGCCCTGAATCAATCTGTCAACATTTTGCTTGTGAAACTCGGTTGCTGTCACAGGACGTCAAGCAAGTCAGATGTTCCCACCTCAACATCTTTAAACTTACTCTCATCAACTCAATCACCATAAACTGCTTTCATTCTCTGATGAATCCCCTTTGGGGTGACACCTTCTGCTGTCAAGACTTCAATGACTGCACGTTGAATAAATCACATTGACTGACCATCTGCGCAGGGTTCCAAACTTTACACTGTAACAATACAACCGTTCAATGCTACAGCTTCCCACCAACTGGAACCGTAGAGAAGAGGCTACAGAAAAAGCCAGTACCTGCTGCATACCAGTGCTGCCATCTGTCGAGGAGTAACGAAGGTGGAGGCATTACTTTTCATTCTACCCTTGTATAATATACGAGTATTTCTATGTGTGGGTATATATTTAGTTTTATTGAGGTTTACTTCCAGCTCCAATTTCTAAACATTACTCAATAGAGTAAGCATGCTGGCCCTTAGTACCTCCTTGTTACCATCTAATAAATACTACAGCATCTGCATAAATTAACAGTGTATTAATATAACTGAATTGTAGGCCATTAATGGAGTGATAAACAGTAATACCAAGCGTCAAAAGTTTGAACACTTTATTAAAAAATTATATATTGGCAGCAGCAGAAAATCTTTAAAGGAGACACTGTGTCATTGGAGTAAAATCTGAGAACACACAAGAAGAAATAAAAAGAATCATCTTCACAGATGGTATTGGTTACATCCTTTTTCAAGGGAACTCTTCAATTGTAGATGGTGTCAAAAAACATACAACAATTACAAAACATTTATATTATTTTTAGTCTCATCATCTTACCTCAATATTAATGTTGATTTGTTCTTGGACATGTTTCAAAACAATTCTGTTTTATCGTCAGCTTGTCCAGACTGGTTTGATTTATGTTGCATTATGTTGCACACCCTGGATGTTGATGTCAGCTCCATATATCCAGGGTGTGCAACATAAATAAAACCAGTCTGGACAAGCTGACAATAAAACAGAATTGTTTTGAAACATGTTGTTATTTTCTAATGGCGAGATTTGACGCTAAGTCATTTTCTCTCTGGCTTCCCAGTACAAGCGAACAATGTCCTTAGAGTGTTGTGCAGTTGAATTTAAGGCTGGACAGACTAGAAGATGGTGTTTGTCCATGATCAGGTCTGGGTCTTTGCATATGACACATCTGTCGGATTGGAAAATGTGTATTCTGTGGAGATGGTGAGCCAGGCAGTCGTGTCCTGACATCAGTCTGAATTTTGCTACTGCTTCCTTGCGGCCTTTATATTTTATTTCTGTGTATAGGTCATCAATTTTTTCTCATGATTTCCCTCTGGCTGTTGCAATGCTTTCTTTCATGTTTTCCATTTGGAATGCTTTCTTAATTTCTTTGATCTTTCTGTGGAGGTTCGAATTGGGGTGGGTTGTTATCTGTATTTTGGTACCCTTTTTGGCAAGTCCATCAGCTATATCATTGCGAACTATTCCGATGTGTGAGGGTATCCACTGGAAGACTATTAATTTATTTTGGTTGTTGAGGTATTTCAGAAGTTTACGGCATTCCAAGATGGTTTCATTTTCTGGTGTTTGGTTGGAGGTTATTGCTTGTATAGCGGCCTTAGAGTCTGCCAGAATAACAGCTTTTGTAAACATTTTTGTTCGGAATAGGAGGTTGTGGAGTGCTACTTCTATGGCTTTTACTTCACCATCGAAGGCTGTATTGTTTGTGCCTACTGCAACACATTGACTAAACAGATGAGAGTAGATTCCTGCACCAGCATTTTCACTCTTGGTTTTGGAGCCATCAGTGAAGACTCTTAGCCACTCTGGTTCTGGGAACTTTGTACTAATAGTTTCTAAGGTCATTTGTTTTGAAACATGTCCAAGAACAAATCAACATTAATATTAAGGTAAGATGATCAGACTAAAAATAATATAATTAAAATAACCTCAAAATATCACTTCTTAAAATTAAATATTACAAAACATTTGTTTGTAATGTGTTGGCAGAACTGAGAGGACGTCGGCCAGCAGACGGGACATGCAAAAGGGGACTAAATACTTATAACTACTACTTTCAATTCTAACTACATTTCTCTACTCAACAGTGCTGTGGTTGGCTTGTTTACGTTCTTCAGCCCACAAGGAGCAGCATCACAAAACTATGTAGTGCTATACCCAACAATCTTTAAGTCTATGTTAGTGTATTATGATGAATTTTTTGTCTTTAAAATGGCCTTAAATTAAACATTTGTTGGCCGCGGTGGACTAGTGGTTTTATGCTCCTTGTCTCTGGTCCCGACGGTCGCGGGTTCAAACTCGGCTGGGGTCGATGGATTTTTTTAGGATTAAAAAATCCAAGGAACAAGTCCTCTGGGAGGGACTTTAAGTCATGGGTCCTGAGTCTGAAGATTTTCAGGCTCGTAAAAGATCCTTAAGCCTGAATGAAAAGGCCTCTAAGCAAAATTTACCAAATTTTCCCGTCCTAGTACTACCTTGGTTTCGTAGATGTCAGTATCAGGTGGAACACTGACCAGGGACCACTCAAATGACATCTACACGAAAACAAGTGTAACTAAATTAGTATGGTTTAAATTCTTCCCTGTAGGGGGAGAGCGCCTAAATCTCTGTAAAGGGAAAACATGGGCTTACAAGAAGATACTTTATTATTGTATATCCAGACATACGTGTGCTTTTATCTGTGTAAGATGGCAAGAAATTCATCAAGTGAATGATCATTTTCTGCTCTCATCAACACTGATGAAAAAAGACGTAGCAACTTGGCAGTTCTACAAATTGAAAATTAAATTAGAAGGATGTGTCCCGCGCCATAGCCGAGCGGTTAAGATAGGAAGCCTTGGCGCAGAGCTACGGGACTTGCGCTAGTTCGAGTCTCCATGGGGGAAGAAATTTTCTCATGGTATTTCGGCCAGTATGGGATCGGTGCCCACCCAGCATCGTGAGGCAATTGGGTAGCTACAATAAGTAGCGGCTCCAGGTTGAGGAACCAGCTATAACGGCTGGGGGACTCGACATGCTAACCACATGTCACCCCTACACTGGCTGTTGATCATCTACCTCTGTGATTGACACATGTGGATGTGAAGGGCCAGCAGCCGGCTGGTAAAAGGGCAACCGCTGAAAAGTGGAAAGAATCGGAATCGGAATTAGAAGGATGTGATAAATATTTCAATGAGAATTTTGAATGAGTCGCAGTATGAATATTACAAATTTTAATAAATTTATAGGTTATGTTGCTCTTTAAAAGCAGTATTTTATTACGAGCCTAAGAGTAAGAAATACCTATATGTGCGACTGGATTCATTTCTATACTGTCTGAGGAACAATTTCAGACAGGCTACCCGCTTCATTGGGGGTAGGATTTGTCATTTATCATTGTCTTCTGGACTTGGAAGACATTATACTTATGTCATCGATCCTGTAAAGCAGCCCGCGTGGTGAGTATCTGTTGCTGTTTCTTTCTAAAATCCTGTCTCAGGTTGTTCCTTTTAGACTATAGTGTGGTAGGTAGTTTGTGGCAGATTTAGTTACAATAGGGATCCTCTACAGATTGAAAAGTTTAATATAAAATTCTTGAATATTGTAATTAGGAGAGATGGGATATACAATTTAATTTTCACTAACAATTAGAATATAATTAATAGTGAGTGGAGAACATATTTTTAACGACTCACCTCATATAATTTCTAATTTCTTTGATACCGGCGGTTTCAGACTGAAGAGGGACAAGATATTGTCTGAAACTGCCAGTATCAAAGAAATTTGAAATTATATGAGGTGAGTCGTTAAAAATATGTTCTCCACTCACTATTAATGATATAACCTCATAATGTTTAATTCCCAATATTAATTAAAAAATTATTAGAATATAGTTGAACATCTCAGTGAGAGGTTTTTTTTAAAATGGAAACCAACTACAGCACTGTTTCTGATAATTCATGTCCACACTCCAAAAATGTTCCATATCCTGTTACAAATAATTTACCATTTTTCAGAGATAAATTAAGATATTCCTATTTATTATTGATCACATAACCGAGTGATTTAAGGCATCATGCCTTGGTGCAGAACTAAGGGAGTTACATCAGTTCGAGTTCCCATGGGGGAAGAAAGTTTCTCATGGAATTTTGTCCAATACACGACTTGTGCCATTCAGAATTGTGAGGAATTTGGGTAGCTACAATAAGTTTTTTTATACAATGCCATTTTGACATTCTCTCCTGGCATGGCTTTATTGTAACCCACTTCTGATGATGCACCAGGAGAGGCCTTAATCCTAAACTTAATGAATACGTTAATATTGATAATGGTGGCCAGATGACGTTCAGGGACCGTTTGGGCCTTAAAGTTTCCTGACATTTGTCTTACAGGCAAGAAAAAACCCTGAAAAAAAAAACATCACTCAGGAAACTTGTCCCGACCGGGAATTGAACCCAGGCCCGCTGCATGACAAGGCAGTATGCTACTCCGAGACCACAGTGCTGGACGTAGCTACAATAAGTAACAGTCTGAGGTTGAGAAAACAAACTATAACGTGAGATATAACATGCTGACCGCATGTCATGCCCACATACTGGCTACATCTCTGTGATTAACACACGTGTATGAGAGGTTAAGGGCCTTCTAGGTCAGACGAACCATGAGGAAAATAATCCCTACAGTCCTTCTAATGGCTAGCAAACATAATTTAAAGGGAAAAATTTTACTGTATAAAATGCAAAAAGGGAAAAATTATTGTCAAAAACTATAAACAAATGTTCATTTTTTATGCATAACAAAATATTACATTTTCCCCATGGATAATAATTTTCACTTGAAGTTTTGACCAATGTGAGACCAGCATCATGAGAAATTTATATAATTATGATAGAACTAGCGGGGACCAGATGTTAGTCTGGACAATTGTCCACATGTGGATGTGAGACCAACAGTCAGGTGGTATTGGTATGGCAAGAGCCTTCTGGACCTGATGAAACTGTGATCTTCAGATACAGTAACAAGCATTGTAGCCTCTAAACTTGAAAATTTTCTGGTAAATCATTTTTAAAATTGGTAACAGATACTAAAAAATTTGAATTCATTGGTTTACACATTTTGTGGGTTGGTAATGAATTGTTTTTAAGCTACAAAATCTTAAAATCCGACTTATGACCATTAATTAAATCTAGAAACCCTCAGGGGTCCTCATCTAGGGGATATGTGGATGGCGACCACAAGGTGCCCAAGCTGAGCAAAACATTTCTTCCACTTACTTGTGTTTTGCACTCTTTTAACTTTACTATCTAACCTCTCTTGGTTAACTCTTGTTTTTTTCGACCCCGATGCTATTAGGACATCCGAGGGCTAGGGAGTCTTTCCTTTCTTCCATTTCTTCTTTCCTTTATTTTCTTTTCTTCTCCAGAAAAGCCTGACTAGAGGCTATAAGATGGCAGCCCCATCACTGGTCTTGCCTTCCTTTGGCCAGCAACCAATCGAAGGGACTATTATTATGCTTTCAAGTCTTATACGAGAATTTCCCGGGAGGGAAAATTTTCTATAGGATCGTAACAGGCCTTGGCCTAATACTTGGAAGGAAGAAGAAGAAGAATTAAATCTAGAAACTCCAAATTCTACATTACCTAGAGGTTATTAATTGGCGATGGTAACTATGTATTATAAACAACCATATCAA